>CM053581.1:318437232-318460434 GCA_028627135.1 Pseudochirops cupreus | reverse complement strand
ATACAAACCGATGAAGAGCGAAGTAAGCAGAGTCAAGGTAACAACTAACACAATGATCATAATAATGTAAAAAGAAAACAACAATGAAAAACATCAGAATCCTCATTGACACAGCAACCAGTTGTGACCCCTGAGGTCTGATGGTGAAGTCTCTACTTCCTACATCTCAGCAGAGAAGTGGTGGACTGCGGATGCAGAACGAGGCATACGTTGTCAGACATGGTCAGTGCGTCGATTTGTTTTGCTTAACTATACTTTGTGACAAGGGAGGGTTTTATTTCCTGGAGGGGGTGAGGTAGGAGTCAATGGGAAATACTGGCAGGTTAAAAAAAAGTAAAGGTGAGAATTTTTTTTTAAGAAGAAGAAAGGGAGGGATGAGAAGTGAAAAGAGCTGGAGGAGGAAGCATTTTCAATCCTTATATGAACTATCTCCCAGTTTCTAAAGGACAGCTAAGTGGTGCAGTGGACAGAGTATAGGGCCTAAAGTCAGGGAGATCTGAGTTCAAATCTGACTTGAGACTTCCTAGCTGTGTGACCTTGGGCAAGTCACTTAACCCTGTTTGCCTCAGTTTCCTCATCTGTAAAATTAGTTGGAGAAGGAAATGGTAAACTATTCCAGTATCATTGCCAAGAAAACCCCAAACTGGGGTTACGAAGAGTCAGACATGACTGAAATAAATGAACAACAGCAAACAGTTTCTAGCACACCTCCAGCGCCATTCCAGCAGCAGCCAAAGTTCCTTCTTTCTCATTTTTAAAGCAACTCTGTGAAAACTCTTAGGGAACTTCTCTTCGGAGCTTCAACACTGACTCCCAGCATGACCTTTTTAGCAAAGTACTTACTTCTGTGGGTTTCTATTTTCCCCATCTTGGAAAAAGGGAAAATCTTCTGGTGTTTACCCAGGGACATACTATAGTGTCTATCTTTCGGAGATGTACTATGAAGGATATAAAAATCCAATATTTTTATTGTAGCATAACGATATAGCCAAGTAGAGTCTTGTTTTATGTATCTGCTTCCAATTTGTCATTTTAAAAATCAGAGGCCATGCCATCTCTGGGCAGCAACTCCCAAATCAAAAGAACTAAGTGAATGAGAAATAAATCTGTTCTCCAATCCTGGCCCAGATGGAAACTTGAATTTATAAATCAGCCAGAGAGAGTGGCAAGTTCTTTCACTGGCACTGAGATGCTTTGCTGGACTAATTTGGTGGGGTTTTGCACTTGGGAGTTCTATAGAAACCTCCTGGCAAATCTTTTTTCAGGCAGTTGGACATGACTCCAATTCTAACGTCCATGTCTAGAATTCAAATTAGAAAGATGGAAAAAATTGAAGGAAGTACAACATGCTGAGACCTGACCCCAGGGGCTAATGGGCCAGGTGGACATCAATTTAATTAGTCATCCAGTCCTTTAGTTTTCTGGTGTTCAGGTAGAAAGAAGAGTGCCTTATATCACCTAATACAGAGAATGGCGTCCCTAGTATTTTATACTTAATTGGCTTACAAGGACTCAAGGCTTCTATGAATCACAGTTGGCAGGAGAGGCTGGGTCTGTGATTCTTAATATCAGCCAAGAATGGCACCCTATAGAACAGTGCTGATTCACAACACATCAGAGTGGAGGCTAGCTTGGCCTAACCTGGTTTTTGTTTTTTCTTTTTTAATGGTATTCTTCTTCTGGCAAATTACAAGATCATGGACGTAAAGTTAAAAGGGATCTTGGAGGTCATGGAGCCCCACCTCAGATTTTAAAGATTAAGAAATTGAAGCAGAAAGAAGGGAAGGACCTTGCCAATAGTCACACAGGTAGTGACAGAAACAGGATTTGAACCCAGATCCTCTGACTCCCATTCAGATGCTCTTTCTACTGTGCCATGCTACCTCCAGCACGGGCAAGGAAAACATGGGGAGTTTTGCCAAGCTTCTATGCCTAACAAAGTGCTTTGGGGAATATAAAGATCACTAAGAAACTATTCCTGCTAAATCATTTGCAGCTAAATGAGAGCCAGACATTTCATTATCTTGTGTCCTTCCAGTTTCTTCTGCCAGTTCCAATACCCCCAGTACAAAGGATAGCAGCATCGGATCATAGATTCAGAGCTAACCAGGACCCCAAGGGCATCTGTTTTGATCCAATCATTTTACAGAAGAGGAAATTGAGGCCCAGAGAGATCTGTCAGCTCCTAGAGAGACAGGAACTAAGAACAGCATCTCCCTTGTAGCCAGGGCCTTTGTCTCCTTAATGAATATTAATTAAATATAGCTGAAGCCACCTGTGAAATAAATCAGAGAGGATTTCCTGCAAGGAGATAATATTCTGTCAGTGTGTATGAGTAGGACATTATATTATAGAAAGGGCCTACAGGACTTTGGATCTAAAGGTTCAGGGAAAAGAGAATTCAGCAATGGACGTACGGCTAATTTCTGAAGCTCACGGAATGGGGAAGCAAAGATGGTCCAAGAACTTTGGCCTTAGAGGTTCTGAGTCATAGGAAGGACTAACCCCTATTTATGGGAAGATAGCCAGCATGAACTTCAGGCATTCATGCCTGCTGCCAATCTATATACAATTTATATAAGAAGTAAACAAAGTCTGGGGGTCCCTTAAGCATCTCTGTCCAACCAGCTGTCTACCCCTGTTGCTCCTGTCCTTAATGGTCAAGTTCTCCCATTCTTGGGATAGTAGATTGGAAGATGTTAGAATGTATGTCTGTCGTTATCGATATGTTTTGTACAACAAAGTAAAATAAATACATGCATAAACTTATATACTTCAGTACTTGAAGGATCTATGATTAAGCACCTACTATGTTCCGGGGACAAATCTAGGTGCTAGAAATACAAAAGCAAAAATGAAACAATCCTTACCCTTAAGGAATTTATAGTCTCCTGGGGCATGACAGAGACAGAAGAGTAAGTAAATATGTAGAAAATACATACAAAGAAATTTGGAGTGTATTAATAGTGGGGGAATGTGGAAAGGCCTCTTGTAGTGGAGGTAAGGATTTGAAAGGAACTAAGGATTTCCTTAGTGTGAGTACTCCTTCCATTTAATGCAGATTGCGACTCCCTTTAAGACTTGGCAGAAGACTGAGTTGCCATGACTGAAGAAAATCATGATCCATGGTCAACCTGATAATGAACATCTCCAGCCTTAGCTAGGGTGGTCCTCTGACAGCAGATGTACAGTTCTTTTCTGAGCCTGAACCAAGTTGGTACAATGTGCATGAGCCTTCACTCTATTAAATAACTTTGACAACCCAGAATTTTTTCCATTGGATGAGGCAGTATGGATTATTGGATAGAACACCGAACCTATAGTCAGAAAGATTTGGATTCAACTCCTTTCTCTGACTCTTACTAGCTGTGTGATCTTAATTCATTTAATCTCCCTGAACCCCAGTTACCTCATCTATAAAATGGGTGGGGGTGGTAGAAGTAGTACCTAACTCTCAGAGTTGTTAGGAGGATCCAATGAGAGAAAATGTATGTAAGGTGCTTTGCAAGTCTTAGCTGTTTAAATGTGAGCTATTATGAAACATCATAATAGGTCTTTGTGGAGGCATATAGATCATGTGTGTATGCCTATAAAAAAAAGTCTTCTAACTGAAAGGCCAAAGTGTTAACAGTAAAAAACCCAATATTCAAACCTCAAAGTTAACCAGTATTTCTGGATCCCTGTTCTTGTTAAAAAACAAATAACCTATAGCTCTTTCCTCAATAAAACAGCATGGAAGCTTATAGATAAAAAGAGAAAAACATTGACCAATGAGATAGACTAAATAATCAACTTACATATTGCTCAGAGGATTGGTATTTCAAAGACTGCTATAAAAGGAGATTTCTCTGTTAACTCGTTGAAACATTTCTTGAGCACAAAATGCTGAAATTAGGGCACAACCATACTGGTTTCCATCTGGGCAGAGATCGCTGGGACTCGAGGCTTGACAGCAGAGCTCTCCAAGTGACCTCACACTTGGCCTCCATCCTTGAGGGACTCCTTGAATGGACTGTCCTGAATGTTTTCCTGGGCTGTGCTCTACACCACTGATGTTCAGAAGCAAACACCCACAAACTCAGGGGGGCATGTTCATGGCAAATTTCCTCTTTTGGACCATCTTTTATATGCCATTTGTGCACCAAGCAGGCCAATAATCCAAATGGTCACTCCTGCCTTCCTTCCTCCCCCAAGGAAATACTTGTCCAATGATCCCTCCTATAATTTATCCCTCATACCTAAACCTAACAATCTTTATTACTGCTTCATTTTACTAAACTTTGTCTCTCAAAGTCAAATCTCACCTACTCCATGAAACTTTTTAGACAAAATAGAAACTAGCCTCCAGACCTTTAACATAGACCTCAGACACTTGCTAGATGTATAATTCTGGGTAACTCCCTTAACCCAGGGGTGGGAAACCTAAGGCCTCAAGGCCATATGTGGCCTTCTAAGTCCTCAGGTGCAGCCTTTTGACTGAGCCCAAATTTTACAGAACAAATTCTTTTATTGAGGGGATTTGTTCTGTGAATTTTGGGTTCAGGCAAAGGGCCACACTTGAGGATCTAGAGGGCCACATGGGGCCTTGAGGCCACGGTTTCCCCTCCCTGATTAACCTCTCAGCCTCAGTTTCCTCATCTATAAAATGGAAATAATAATTAGTATTCATATGGTACTTTCAGTTTTATAAAGCACTTTATATATGTTAACTCTTATAACTCACAGGGTTACTGTAAGGATCAAATGAGATAATAATTTATGTAAACCATATTTATGCATACTTTATGTATATATATATATATATATATATATATATATATATATGAAATGGATAAAATTACATAAAAGCAGACTTAATAGTACTATCTCAATGTACGCTATCACGATCATCATCACACCAGTACTTGCTCTTGTGGCACCATTTATGTATTTCCAAAAAACAAGATTTCATCTTTCAATAGGTGTCGGTAATAAGGGCTCACAGTTTTATAGTGCTAAGTAGCAATGTGGAAAAGTAGGTAGAGGGCTGACCTCAAAGTCAGGAAAATCTAGCTTTCAGTCCTGCCCCTGACACATAGACCAGAAGGCCTCTGTCGTCCTTCTAGATCTAGGTCTACAATTCTATGAAAATTCGAAAAATAAGAGTTCTGGAGCCACAGGCAAGATGCTTTCTCAATACCCCCAGACAATTCTCTAAGACCCTAAGTTGCAGACCAATTATTATCTGCATTGGTGGAAGGAATGTTCACACTGGGAGTTCTCTACATTGATGACATTCTAGGTCCAAATTAAAAAATAAAATGAAATACAAAACTTGCAGGATAGACATTATGGGGATCCCCATTTTACAGATGGGGAAACTGAGGCTTTAGAGAGGTAAAAATGAGCTGCCTAAAAGTTACACAGAGAAGAAGTGCCTAGCTGGGACTCAAACTTGACTGAAAGCCCAGATTGCTTTTCCTCTCTTCCTCACTACCTCCCTAGATCCTTAGGGCTGTGCTAAGAAGCCGCATGCTCATTTTAGAACAGTTAGTGGAAATCCCACACTGAATTCTCTGCACACAAAGCTGAATGAAAATCCAGTGCCCTGAAAACAAAAATAGCAAGGGCTGGAATTCACAAGGGGAATTTTTCTTATTCCCTAGGCATTTTGTCTCTAACATCTCTAGTGGTGGGAACCCACACTGTCATCTTAGCTTACTATTAACTTGGCAGGACTATATGTTCATTTGGTATTGTAATAGCACAGGCAGGCTTCATTGTGGGAGGAAGGAAGGAGCAGCCTGTCACCAAGGCATTGCATTCCACTGAAGAATCTTATAGCGAAAAACCAGGAAGCCAAAGCTTAAATATCAGCATAATCCCAAAGGAAAGAGATGACTCCTCATAATGGCTTTACCTGGCTAATGCTGCATAACCAGTCCTGGCTCCCCATGCCCCTACGCTTTCTCTGGTAATGTTTGTTGCAGGAAATTTTCGTTCCCACATTAGGCAGGTTGAGTGCAATGATATACAAATATATTTTTCACTGACTGCCCCAGGCATTACATGCTGGAAGTTTCAGGATATGAATCCTCTGACTGTTCACATCCTCCTCCTGGAGGTTTCCTGATTTAGGACTGCAGGATTACGCCAAAAGAAAGCTATCTCCATTCTCCCCACCCACCCCCCAACTTCTAGCCTATGGCTCTAATCCCTTGTTGTCACAGGCAAACAATGCAGCTGAACCTATTACGTAGGAGTAACTGTCAGAAGGCTGCTGCTTAATGGGCTTTGAAGTACCACAGGTGAGAGGCTGGATCTCTGGGAGTGCAAGGACCAGTTGCATTGGAACAATAAGGCAGCTAGCTGAGAGAAGAATAATAGAGTAAGACAAGCTTTTGGGTCCTCCTTTCCTCTCTCCTATTTTTGATTCCAGATCAGTGATTTGCACGCAAACAGCTACATTCCAAGAACAAGGCACTTCCTCTTCCAGGGGAAAGGAGTGAGAGAAGCGTTTGAGAAATACATCTCCCCACAGAGCCACACAGGGTAGCTGGTTCAAAGGCCCTGGCCGTTAGAATGGTTACCAGTAGAAGCCTTGGGTCTAGAGCACCATCTCTCTTTCAGGCTTTTCTTAGGTGGCAGTCCTCCCATTACCCCCAAGTTTTATATTTCAGACTTAGTCTCAGATCCCTTGGGACTCTCAAGTGTATACTTCTCCTCCAGGCTGCCCTTCCTAAACCACTTGAATCTCATTTCTCCTGCAGCTGATTTTTTTTTTTGAGATGCTAACAATTTCTGTGGATCCATCTGGATGTTATTAAAAAAAAAAGTCTTGAGCCCTCAGAGGCTGTTGGCAGTCAATCTCTTTCTTGCTTCCTGTGTCCTGGATGTCTAAAGTTGACTTTCATAAGAAATTTGGAATATTAGCTTAAAAAAAGAAACAGTCAATATTTTTCAGGTGTTGAGGTCTTACAGCTCATTTCCCAGTGTGGGACTTTGCATTTTGAACTCCCATCTTCAATCCCTGCTCTGGAAGTCGGGGCCAGGGCCAGGTTCCCCCTTGCTAATAAAAAGAGTCACTAGTGCTCGGGAGTGAACAAAATGAAGACTTTCCATGTTTCCACTTCCTCTTCACTCAGCCTTCCTCACAAGGATGCTGCTGTCTACCTCACTGTGCAGTTCTGTGCATCCTACAGTTATAGATTTAAAACTGGATGGAACCTCAGAACTAACATAACCTAGTCCAACCCCTTCTACACAGATGGAAGTGGCAGGCCTGGGATTTGCACTTAGATCCTCTGACTCCAAACCAACACTCTTTCCATTATAATACTGCCTCTTCCCTGTAGTGAGAACCATATGGTTCTCTATAAGTTCTCCCTATTAGTCTTGAAAATAAAATAGTGCTTAGTGCAAAGATTCAAAGTGCATGTTGAAAAAGATGTGTGATATCTGAGTTTAGGCAGAAAGACTCAATAGTAGAGGGAGGAGATTTTTATGGTTTGTCCTTGGTTCTCAGAGAGGACCATGACATCAGGAAGATGATGCTATGAAATGGATTAAAGTGAGAAAGGGTTGTGCAAGCCTCACTCACCAGCCTCACTTTCTCAGTCGGAGCCATCTGGGTCCAGTGGCCAGATATAGATCAGGACAACTGGAGAAGGCCCAGTAGGGGAGGAGAAGGGAGAGAAGGAAAGGTGGGAAAATCAAGTGATACCAGTTATCCCCCTTCCTGCACACAAAGAATAGTGGTCAGCAGTTGGGGTTAAATACCAGATCACCCAGATGGATCAATTTTACTGTTTGGAGGCTGAAATTTCATTGGGTTGGGAGCAACTGGCTTATCTTTCTCCCTACTTATTAACCAAAATAAATGTCCAAGCCCCCTACCTGGATTGGAGGTTTCAGAACTTGACCATTTGGCTCTTTCACCAAAAGGCGTTCTCACCCCCTTTTTCATTCTATTCCTGTGGCACCACCCTCTCAAAGACTGATTCCCAGCACTAGGTCCTTCCAAATTACTCTTTCTTCTGTACTGATGCAGTTAACCCTTCATATTCTGACATCTTTCTAGACCAGAAGCCAGCTAGAACCTCTCTCTCTCTCATATATACATACATACACACATATGAGAGACAGAGGGGAGGAAGCCTATGTACATGTACATATGTAAGTATCTAAGACATATCCTACATAAATGAAAAGTAATTTTGGTAGCAATTAGGGAATCTGTAGGAAGTAGATTAGGCTTGGAGCCCAAAAGTCTGGGATTTAGTTCTGGTTCTTCTACTAACCAGCTATGTGACCTTGGACAAGTCACTTCCCCTCTTTAGATTTCAGTTTCTATCTTGTTAAAATGAGGGAATCAGATTTGATGATTCTGAAGATCCCTTCCAATTCTGACATTCTATGGTTACACAAAGATATCTAACAAAACTCAGAGCATAGGATTGAATTTTATTTCTGTGTTTAAATCTGACCTACAGGGTAGCCTCCCTCAAGTCATTCAAACAACCAAAAACATCAGAAACACCACAATGAGTTCAACTAATAATCTATCCAGCCAACCAGGTGTTCTGTCCTTGGCAATAATGGCAAAGAAGGCATGAGGATTGTTCTCCAGGACAATAATTTAATAGCATTAACATTCTTAATTCTCTTTTCTTCCCCTAATTTCATGAGGGAATCAAACACAATCTATTTTATCTAGAGCCTTCTTTCTTGATAACTGAATGTATAGGTGCAGACTGAAAAGTTATATGTGTTTTCAGTCCGCGCCATGCCTTGGATTAATGGATTTCATAGGGGTCTCAGTCAGCAAAACATACTGAATATTCACTGCATGTCCAGAACTACGTTATTCTCTACAGAACTATGTTCTTCACTATAAAAGAGATCTATGTATTCTTTCACACACACATGTGTAGATACTCATGTGCATACATATAGACATACATAAAGGTGCACATATGTATGAATATTGTATGTTTATATGTATGTTTATATATATTCATATACAGATACATAGAATTCATGTGTATATACATGTATATGTACACATATAAGTGTGTCTGCACATATATAATATGTAAATATTTTCTCTATTATATATCTTTACATAGGAGATATTTTTGCTGCCTTCCGGGATTATCCAGTCCAGTTAAGGTTCTAGAGTTCGGGAGATAATATTAAGCATTTTCATTTCATTGTTGGTTGTGAGGGAAGCAAAAAATGACAATCATGCTTGGAAAAGGCTCTGACATCTATAGATCAAAAAGTGCCAGGTACCTCACTTTCCTTCCAATGCAATCTCCCAGCTACTAAACAAAGATTAGGCAGAATTTTGAATTATTGTCTTATTAAATAAATAATGACTAAAGCTCATTATTCATCCCTGAATGCTGGCATAAAGAAATGGTTGCCCCAATTCCTGAACTCATCTTTTCTCTGCTGCATAGTCTTGGGGAAAGCCATTTCTGTCTGAGAGGAAATTACGGTTTTTATGATGATTTTGGGGGAACTGATTTTCAGAGGTGGCAGAAACACATGAGGAAATTGCTGTGCTGGGCTACAGGCCTTCCTCCCACTCCGTTCCTCCCCCTAGCTTCAGTTATTTCCTTCAGGATCAGACGTACTCCTCCTTCCCTTGTCTTCTACCAGCTTTATCTAAATAGTGCCTCACAGGAGGCTTGCTTGGCCTGAATGGCAGTGGGCTTCCCTGAGCTGTCATTAATTGCCTGTGTTCACCAAGCCGGGCATGTTTTCCATGTTGCATTTTCTCCCCACCCTGAGCCAGGCCAGACAGCCTCTTCATTGGTCCCATTTTAGCCTGAAGGCCGAACAAGCCCAGAATTCCACAGGCCTCATCTATGTTCTTAGATGTAGGATCTGAGACAGGGAGTTGGGGCTTGTTTCTTTTGTCTGCTTTGTTTAAAATATTTGTTTCTCCATAGTGGTGGCTGACTCTGTCTGGAAAAATGGAAAGAATGAATGGAAATAATACTGAAGGGGCAAAAAAGAGAACTAACTTGTCCAAAAGCCATTTATGTCTCTTCAGTTGAGACTCAGTGGCAGAATTCTAAATAAGGAGGGACTCCTGGGAACTGAGTTCAGATGTAATTTTTCCATTAAGATCTGATTCCCAGCACATATTAGAGTCTCAGTGCAGCTCCTGACGAAACACAGAAATACTAAGACCAAAATGAATGAAACCTGAAAAAAATTCTCAGAAAAAAACCAGAGGCAACAAATTGTTGATTTCCACACGTGGTCAACCTTATGTTATTAGGAAATTCCCTTATCACCTGGGCTTTAGGCCCACGGGGAAAGCCACTGCCGGGAAGATGAGGAGGAAATCACAGCTAAATCCAAAAGACCTAGGCTCCAGTCCCACTTCTGCCACTTTCTAGAAGGGTGACCTTCCTCAAACCACTTAACCTATTTGATCCTCAGTCTCCTCAGCTGTAAAACAATAAGGGTTAGATGATCTCTGAGGTCCCTCCCAGCTCTAGTATTCAGTGGCTTGGCCCTCATACAAAGGGCCAGCTCATGAATACTGGAAAACAGATATCAAAGTATTCAGAGGAAGGTGAGGCAGGGTCCCTCAAACTAAAATTTCACAGTAAAAGTCAACCCAGAAAGGATGGGAAATTCAAGGATAAAATTCAGAAGAGACAAAGCAACACAATTCTAGTGAGGAGGGAAAAGGGGAACTTTCTGAAGACGCCAGTATGTGTGCAGAGGGAACTTAGCAGTCAGTTTAGACTTTGAAAGGTAGAAGAGCATGTAGCTGAGGAGAAGGACAAGTGTGGCCTTATCTTAATGTCTACTGTCCTAAAACAGTAGATCAATTTATCCATAGTCTAGCAAAGCTTTTGGTAAATTATCTCATATTATTCTTGTGGAAAATATGGAGAGATATGGCCCGGACTATCATAACATTTGTAGTTGGAACAGAATGAAAATTAGTGTCAGGAGTGCTATGGCTGTGAATGAGTTAAGACTGGCAAGGAAAGTTAAGGTCATCCAAAAAGGTTGTTAAAAGCTATATTGGGGAAAAAGATTTAAAGAAAGGAGTGACTTGGATGTGGTAACTGACCAATCCAATCTGCAGTAAGTACTAGAGATAGAGCTAAAAAAAAAAAAAAAAGAAAGACAGTTCCTGCCCTCAAGGAGTTTATAATCTAAAAAGGGAGACAACACACTAAAGAAGGCAGGAAAGTAGGGATGGGGGTGAGGAGAGGAGAGACAGGAGATACCAGCGGGGTACTTGGGCACAGGGGTATCTTGTTCCATGCATTTAAAGCCAGGAAGGGTAGCAAATGCAAAGCTGAGAGTCCAGTGTCTGCCCTTTATAAAGGGAGGCATTAGGAGGAATTTTGTACTCCATGCTTCAGCTCTCAGTGGGGAGAGGAGGCTCAGGGAGGTATTGTCAGTCAAGGCTTGAATTAGCAGCATGATGGTGAGCTCATCATCCTGGGAGGGCTATTTTGTTTTGTGGAGTTAAAACCAGGCTGAGCAGCAGATGCAAAGTGAAGTGGACCCACAACAGAAAAAGGCAGAGCTTATTTCCCCTTTGTTTTCTCTACAAAGAATGACCTTTGCAATGGAAATGACAAAAACAAAAATGGCTAACAGAGAATGGAAACCCAAGATAAATCAGGAAATAGTAAGCGAGCATCTAACTGCCCTGGATGAATTCAAGTCACCTGGCCCCAGGGACCTACATCCGGGGATCCTGAAAAAACTAATGGATGTGATTGCTGAATCATCATCAGTGATCTTTGCAAGACCATGAGAGAGAAATCAAAGGGCTGTGGAATGGCAAATGTCCCATTTTCTGAAAAAGGGAAAGAAGATCGAATCAACAAATTACCGGACACTGAGCTTGGCTTTAATTCCTGGGGTGGAGGAATCTAGTCTAGAACTTTAAGGAGAGGATTAGCAAGTAACTAGAAAAGGAGATGGTCGTTACAAACAGCCAGCGTGGCTTTATCGAGAATAGGTCAGACCAGACAAACCTTCTTTCGTATTTTTTTTATTCTGAACTTTCTTCCTCCTTTATTTTCTGTTTTGAAAGAGTCCTAAAACAGTAGATCAATTTATCTATAGCAAAAGCAAAGCTTTTGATAAAATATCTCATGTTATTCTTATGGAAAATATGGAGAAATATGATCTGGACTAGGATAAAATTTGGTTTCAAAAAGTGGTCATTAATGGTTCAATGTCAATTTGGTAGCAGGTTTCAAATGTAGTGTCCCAGGAAACTGCATTTTGTCCTATTCTGGTTTTTTTTTAAACAAAAAATATTGCTGTCTTTTGTTTTTATAATACTTAAATTTCTCCTAGGATCCCTCTCCAACACTTCCCAGAGAACCATCCCATAGAAGAAAGAATATTGGCATTTTGCTGTTTGACATCAATTTAAATGACAAGAAAGATATGCGTGGCAGGCTCATCACATCTGCAAATGACACAAAACTGAGAGCAAGAACTGCCATGTTAGATGACAGAGTATGGATCCAAACATATTCTGACAGGCTGGAGCATTAAGCTGAGTCTAAGAAGATGAAATTCAATAGGGAAAAATGGAAAGTCTTACATTTGGTTCAAAGAGTCAACTTCCTAAGTCCAATATGGAGGAATCATGAGTAGGTAGCAATTTATCTAAAAACTCTTTGAGAATTTCAGTGTACTGCAAACTGAGTAAGAATCAGAAGTGTGATGTAGCATTAAAAAAAAAGTAATATGATCTGGGGTTGCATTTAGAGCAGCATAGGTTCCTGGAATGTGGAGGAAATAGTCCCTCCACATTCTTCCCTGGTCAGACCACACCTAGAGAATTCTGTTCAGTTTTTAGAACCACCATTTAAATAGAGCACTGATAAGCTGTACAGCATCCAGAAGAGGGTAACCAGGATCAGGAGAAGAACCTTGGATTTATGTCATGTGAGAAACAGTGGAAGGAATTGAAGATGTTTGGATGGGAAAAGAGAATGGGAGAAGGGGAAGACAAGAAGCAGAATATCTGTGTTTGAATATTTAAAGGTCTGTCATCTCAAAAAGGGATTTGACTGGTTCTGTTTTGTCTGAAAGGGCAGAACTTAGAACAATGGGTAAACATTTCCAAATGGCAAATTTAGATTTGATGTCCAGGAAGCCTTTCTAACAATTGGAGTTGTATGAGAGTGCAATGGGGTGGCTAGGTGGTGTAGAGGATAGAGTGGGTATGCCAGTGTGGTTGCCGCTACAGCAAGTCACTGAACCCTCATCACCTCATTTTCCTCATTTATAAAATGAACTGGAGAAGGAAATGGAAAATCACTCCAGTATCTTTACCAAAAGAACCCCAAATGGGGTCACAAAGAGTCTGACAGTATTTAAAATGATTGTTGTTCAAACAAAAGGGTGGGATGGGCTGCCTTAGGAAGCAATGAGTTCTCTCTCATTGCTGATCTTCAGGCAGAAGTTGGATGGCCACTTGTCAAGTGTTGTAAGGATTCCTTTTAAGACATAGATTAGACTATATAGTAGCTGAGTCTCTTCCACCTTTAAAATTCTATGATTCTGTGAAATGAATTGAATTCCATCTGGCAAACTCTCCATCTAGGATAGCTTGAAAAGGGTTTGGTTTGGAACCCTGCTCATTGATGCAATAATATCCCTCATTTCCTAGAACCAGTTCCTTTCTGGGGCATCGTGAATCTAGGTGACCTTCTAAATCTAATTTTCCCTACTTTCAGGAAATTCTCTAATTTATTTTGCTGTATGGAGTACTCTTTGAAAAGAATAGACCATTGTCTAGGTCTTAAGACTGTCTTTGTTAAATGGAGATTTTCATTGTTGTGATATTTCTGGTACCTGTATTTGGCCTATTTTACTAATACTGTGGGGGCAGTGAATAGAGAGGTGGGTTTGAAGTCAGAAAGATGCATCTTCATGAGTTCAAATCTAGCTTCAGACACTTACTAGCTGTGTGTCCCTGGGCAAGTCACTTAACCCTGTCTGTCTCAGTTTCCTCATCTGTAAAATGAGATGGAGAAGGAAATGGCAAACCACTCTAGTATTTTTACCAAGAAAAGCCTATATGGGTTCACAAAAAGTCAGATGTGACTGAAAAAGGACTGAACAACCCTAATACTTTGGCCTGAGGCAGCATCCTTAACTGGGTGGAACAGTTGGTAAGAACCAGCAAGACCTGAATTCTGATCCTACCTCAGATATTTGCTAATTGTGTGCCCCGAGGCAAGTCACTTAATTAAGTCTGTTTACTCATCTGTAAAATGGGATTGTTGTATCAAATGAGATAATATGTCTAAAGTGCTTTGCAAACCTGAAACTACCATATAAATGCTAGTTATTATTACACATATCAAAATACAGCAGGTTTGCTGGCCTCTCCTTTATCCAGAGTGATAGAACCAGGTATTCTGAGAAAATATTGGTGAACCTGATAGCCATGTCATTAGAGCCATTGTTACCTATTGCCTTAGATTTTTTAAAAATGTAGTTTTTATGTTTCAGGGATAGGGTTTAGCCCACGGTATACCATATCACACATTTAGAGCAAGAAGGACTTTGGAGGTCATCTAATAACCCGGCTCCCCACCCTCTTTTTCCAAATAATGATAAGATAGAAACCAAGATAAGAACTAAGAATCAGAGTTAGGATTTAAATACAGGTTCTCTGACTTTAAATACAGAATTTTTTTCTAGGTCATGTTACCTTCATCCAAACTTGTTTAATAAGGAAGTATGAAATAATGGGGTTCTATTACATTTCACAAGTGCTTGGTTCATTTTGTGCATGATGCACCTGCATCCCCCATACCTCCATTGTGAAGCCTTTTCTGACTCCCCACCCCACCCCACCCCCACCAGTTGCTAGCCCCTTCCCCCACCATCTCCCACCACCTAGGATTTAATTTGCATATCCATATGTGTGTGTGTGTGTGTGTATACTAACCTCCCTCAATAGAATATAAGCTTCTTGAAGGCAGGGGCAGTTTCAGTTCTGTGTCTGTTTCCCTAGCACCTGGCTTTTATTAGGTGCTTACTAAATGCTTGCTAATTGCATTAATGGATGGTTGATCCACATTCACAACCTTCATTGATGTACTACACTTCCATCCTTGAACTGTCATTACTCCTTTATGTCACACACACATAGATGTTGTAAGTCCTGTAACCGTTTTTACATCAACCATAAAGTCCAAAGGCCGTGAGTAAACATGCCCTGAGCTTGCCATCAAGTATTTAAATGTGTGTGTGGGAAAAAAAATAAAAAGCCCACTGGAGGATCTCTAGGTTGCACAAACAGGTGTCCAGGCAACGTACAAAGTCCAAAGGGGTGAGTGATGTGCAGCTCTGTTTTAGTCACGTTCGAAGATGTGCACTCAACTTTGTCAACACCGTGTCTCAGGAGAGGTGAATAACCAATTAAGCAAGGGAGAGACAGGGAGACAGAGACAGAGACAGAGTCAGTCAGAGAGACAGAAAGAGAGAGAGAGAGACAGAAACAGAGACAGAGAGACAGTAAGAGAGACAGACAGAGGCAGAGAGAGACAGAAACAGACAGGGAGACAGAGAGACAGAGAGACAGAGTCAAAGAGAAAGAGGTGGGGGAGGGATGCACCTGTTTAAAAAATTTTTCCCTTCTCCTGGGTTTTCCTACCAAGTGACTTCCAAAAACAGATTCATACTTGTGCACAAATGACTCACAGTGCACCCCCTGCCATAATTATCGAAGACTCAAAAAATAATACTCAGGACCAAGAAAGCAAGTGGAAGTTTTGGGGTTTTTTGAGTTTGTTTTGTTTGACCATGAAATCTATTAAAAGACAAGTGTCCTCCCCACCCTACCCCACCCCCACCCCCAAAATGGGGAGGGTGGAATTTTCCAAGCACCATCACAGGAAAAGCGCCGGAAGCGAAAACATTTGGTTGCTAGAAATGCTATTCAGGGGCACTTACTCCTGGTACAAATTCATCCGGCAAGATTCCCCTTTGTTTCCATTCTTGGACCTGACATCAGGCTGTAAATGCAAGAGGGTGAAGACGAGAAGGCTGCCAGTGGTTTGCCTAAGTCTGTAAAGCACACTAGCTGTTGAAAGCCATCAAGCAAATTCAGTGGAGGTTGCTTCCAATAGGAAGGAACCACCCCTAATGAGAACCAGCATCTCTCTTACACAAGCCCCAAAGCAAATACTGTGGGGTGAGTCCCCAGAGGTTTCATCTGCTCCTACATCCTGTCCCAGGAAGGGAGCACCTGTGCCCCTTCCCTGGTCTCTTGAATGTCCTTGATGAGCGGGCAATTCTTTGTTAACAGCATCTTATCCGTGGGCTACCCCCCAGCCCATACTCCCCTACACACACAAACACACCACAAGCATAAGAAACTCAATCTTCCTGCCTCAGAAACATGAAAGGCTGCATCATTCCTGTGGTGCCAGGGAGTCTAGGGAGCTCAAGACAGTGCTGAGACCACAGGCCCACCCATCCCCTCCCCTGGGAAGAGGCTGCTGACTGAAGCCGTGATGGAAAACACCACTCCGAAGGAGGTGGGCATAGGTGAACTGAACAAAAATGGTTTGCTGAGTCATATGGGCCCTCCCAAGTCTTCAGCCAAAGTGAATGGCAGTAAATGTGTACTCTGTGAGTGGAATTAGTTAGAGAGGAGATAAGGGCATTAAATATGCATGCCCATCTAAGAGAGTATGTAGAAAGCCAGGGTTTGCTGAGCAGGCCCCATCCTTGTGGCTTCCCTATAGTACATTTTACAGTCATATCAAATCTTACAGAGGCAGGGATGCAAAGCATATAGAGAACTGACCTTCGGTAGGAAAGGCTTTCTTGCCTATGTTCAAGTCTGACCTTCTGACCCCCAGCCTGACTGTGCTCAGTCATTTTCAGTCATGTCCAGTTCTCTGTGACCCCATATGGGGTTTTCTTGGCAAAGATGCTGGAGTGATTTGCTATTTCCTTCTCCAGCTCATTTTACAGATGAGGAACCTGAGGTAAACAGGGTTATGTGACTTGTCCAGGGCCACACAGCCAGTAAGTATCTGAGGTCAGATTTGAACTCAGGAAGATGAGTCTTCCTGACTTCAGGCCTGGCGCTCTGTGCACTATGGAGCCACCTAGCAGCCGAACTAACTGTGTGACCACGGTCAAATGACCTAATCTCACAGTGCTCTCAGACAACTCTAAGATTTGTAAATCTTAGGGAAGCTTGTGGTACAATGGAAAAAAGTCATGCTCTTAGACTTGAAGGACTTGGGTTCAAATCCTACCATTTGCTACTTGAATGAATATGGTCGAATCCCTTCATTGCCCTGGGCCTCAGTTTTCTCATCTGTAAAATGAGGGGGTCGGCTTAGATGACCGTTGAAGTCCCTTCCTGCTCTAAATTCATGACCCTTTAAGTTGCAAATGGATTGCTGATCTGCATGAGCAGAGGGAGTTTTAAAAGTAGAGGGAATTTCCACACTAGGAATTTCCCTCACTTATGAAATCACAGGTCTGAACACCAAAAGCCAAAATAAAACAAAGCAAAACAACTGATCCGCGCTAATTAAATTCCTAATAAGATTCAAAGTGACTCCAAGTGTCACGATAGATTTGTATTCTTCCCCGCCCCCGCCTTTTTGTTGTACCAAAGATTAAAGGGGGGCCCTATAAGATATATATATATATACATATATATATATATTTATATATATTTAAAATATATTTTAAAAAACAAATAAATAACATTTTATGATCGCTGTCTTCCCAAAGGAGATAAAATATGGGGAAGGGAAAATCCAATTTCCTGTCTGTCCCTGGCTACATTTCAACCCAAAGACGTAGGGATGGACAGAATGGACCAGGCTCTATTTCTAGTTCATTCTCCTGGGATTTTGGAGCCAAGCAAATATCCCACATCCCTGCATGTTATGGAGGCCCTGGTGATTGTACAGCAGATGGCCAAATGGTCTGGCTACAGAAGGAATATTGCAACTCTCTCTTTAGGAACTGGAAAATATTCTGACCTTTACTCTTCCAAGTGAACTACAAAGATGTTCCAAGTAAAAGCAAGAGCTCTTACCCTAGAGGAAAGCCTTGGTGACATGGGAAGAAAGAGAAATAGCTTAAGCCACTAATTTCTTTAGGTGTCCTTCAGGGTGAGATGTCAGGGGTATTGAAGTGAAACAAAAGAAGGTGCCAGCTCTTGTGTCAGAGTACCTGACTTCAGATGCCACTTCTTTTCTTTTTGGAGGGGAGAAGACAAGGCAATTGAGGTTAAGTGACTTGCCCAAGGTCACATATTTAGTTAAGCATCAAGTGTCTGAGGTTGGATTTGAACTCAGGTCCTCCTGACGTCAGGGCTGGTTGCTCTATTCACTGTATCACCTATTATCCCTCAGATCCCACTTCTTGAAGGTCACCTGTGTGACCCTGGGCAAGGTGCTTCATTTCCCTGGGCCTCAGTTTTCTCATCTATAAAATAAGAGGGTTATATGAGATATCTCTTCCATTTCCAGGTCTGTGGTTCTGGAAGAACCTTTCTATAAACGTTGGAGGGTCTTAATCTTGTCCAACTTCCTCATTTCACAAATGTGGAGACTGAGATCCACTTAAGTAGAGTGGCTTATAAACAGGTCACTGAGGATGTGAAGGACAAATCTAGGGTTTGAATCCCCCGCCCTGCACATCCAGTACTCTTCTCCTCACAAGACACTGCCTCCTTGTCCTGAGAAGATTGACTCTGGGAAGTGGAAGAACAAATATTTTTCTTTTTTTTAATCTTAATTTTTTAATTAATTTATTTACTTTTAGTTTATAACATTCAGTTCCACGATCCCTTAAGTTTCAAATTCTCTGCCCCCCCCCCATCTCTTCCCTCCTTCTTCCACTCATGGCGGCATGCAGTCAAATACAGGATCTACAAATCCCTTCACATTAAACATTAGTCAGTTTGTAAAGAAGGATTATAACCAATGGAGTGAACAATGAGAAAGAGGAAATGAAACAAAACAAAACAAAAAGAGAGAGAGCAAGTAGTTTGCTTCAGTCTGCATTCAGACTCTGCAGCTCTTTCTCTGGATGTGGACATCTCTTTCCATCATGAGTCTTTTGGAATTGTCTTAGAACCTTGCATTGCTGAGAGGAGCCCAGTCTATCAAGGTTGGTCGTCACACATACGTTGTGTCTGTGATTGTGTACAAATTTCTCCTGGTTCTGCTCTTCTCACTCAGCATCAGTTTATATAAGTCTCTCCAGGTTATTATGAAGTCCATCTGCTCCTCATTTCTTATAACACAGTAGTATTCCATTACATTCATATACCACAACTTGTTCAGCCATTCCCCAATGGATGGGCATCCCCTTGATTTCCAATTCTTTGTCACCACAAAAAGAGCTGTTATAAATATTTTTGTACATACGGGTCTTCCTCCCACTTCTCTGATCCCTTTGGGATACAACCCTAGAAGTGCTGGGTATTGCTGGGTCAAAGGGTATGCACTTATTTATAGCCCTTTGGGCATGAAGAACAAATATTTTTCACTAGCTCAGGAATGAAATGTGCAATACTGCTGTGTGGCCAGTACCATGAACACATTAAGTGATCAATAAACACCTGTTATATTTGATTGGATCAAGCTTTTCTTCCTCCCTGGCACTTCAGTGTGACAGGGATGTGGTATTTATTTTAAACCAAATAGGTCTATGCTTATGAAAACAACTATAATGAAACAAATTGGATTTTAAAATTCAGTGAGAACTGGCTATTCTCAAGGTATGTGAAAGGCACCATTCAAGAACACAAACACAAAGTGAAAACTAGTTCCTACCCTCATGGAGCTTACATTCTACTAGGTGGAACTAATGGGACGAAAGGACTAGATCATCCAGCAAATGAAGAAATATCAAATGCAGAAAATTAAGGACAAAGGTAACTATAACTTGGCTTAGCAGAAATACTCATGCAGTGTAAGAATAATTCTATCAGACATTTCTACCAAAAAGAAGGAGTAAGGAAAATGCCCAATGAAGTCACCAAACAGGATGTCCCCCAAATCCACAAATCGAACAAATCTCAAAAGTGGTTTATAGCATCTTTTTGCAATGGTAAAGAACTAGGAACTGAGGGCATGCCCATTTGTTGGGGAAGGACTAGACACATTATGCTGCATAAATGTAACAGAATACTTTTGTGCGGTAAGAAATGATCAAAGGAAGGAGATGATTTGTTTCAGAGAAAATTGCAAAGATTTTTACGAATTGATACAGAGTGAAGTGAGTAGAATTAGAGGAAAAGTTATTCAATAAGATCAGTATTGTAAAGACAACCAACTTTTAAAGACTTAAGAACCCTGATCAACACGATGGTTAATCACATTTCCAGAGGACTGATGATAAAACAGTCTAGCCATGACCAGACAGAGAGGTTATTAACTCAGTGCTAACTAATGTGTATAATTTTTTGGACATGGCAAACAATGAAACTCCTTTTCTTGGAAACTTTTTTCATTTTCTCATTTTTCTTTTCTTCACACATGTTTTAGGCTGAGGTTTTATTTTATTTTTTATCTCTCGATTGGAGGAGGGGAGTTGAGGGGAGAGATGGGAAGAAGAGAAGGTAGATTTTTCATTGATTGAAAAAATAAAATTTAATTTAAAATTTTATGTTACTGACAGAATCTACCTCCCTTTGAATTGTTGAGAAGAGAGAGGACACCATTCTATTTGGAATGATTTAGGGTAGCCCTGTTTAGAGGGAGAGAAATTGGCTAGATTAAGGCAACCTAAGCCCCTGGATCCTGTTTGGTCCTTGATATGATTGCTCTCCACTGTAAGTATTATCCATTTTTCTCTTTCTATTTGTCCTTCCTCCTTCCCTTTTTTCTCCCCTTCTTTCTGTTTTCCTTCCTTCTCCACCATGCTTTCTTCGTTCTCTTGCCTATGCTCCTTGGCACTGGTGGCTGCTGACCCTTGAATACTAGGTATTTTCTCTGGGTTCAGTCCAGCCCTAGATTTCATCTCTTCTTGAATCATGGGTTAAAACATTCAGAAGCACTATTCTCAAGGAACTTTGCGTAACCTTCAAACTGAAAATAAGCAAATGATGATTTCATTATATAATTCCCATTGGGTGAGCAAACCTAGTCCAAGGTCCCCCAGGAACAAGCTTTCAAGGCAACAAAGTATTCTGCACAGATTCCAATCAGATCAAATGGGCCAAGAGAAAATAATCTTGGTCAAGGATTATCAGTATCTTGATTTTCTGGTGCCATTTTGGAAAGTTGATTCAACCCTCCGAAGACCTCTCCTTTCATCAGCAGAAGTAGTAGCCTGCACTCAGAATAAATCCACAGTAGGGAGAATAGATTGAATTCTGAGAAAGCAGCAGAATGGGGTGTCCAAATGGCTAGGCAGAGAGAGGAAGATGGAGTAACTCTGTTTTTCTGGCTCTGGCGTTATCATTTCCCAGACCATTTGGGAGTCTGTCTTACCCCCGCATCAAGTTGTCTTTCTTGAGTCTGGGGGATTTGGCACAGAAGAAGGGGAAGAATAACGTATATAACAAAATACTATAGAGAGTTCCCAGACCTACTGTTGGCCACACAGCAAGCAGCAAAAGTTTCTTAAAAAAAAAAAAAGGAAGAAGAAAGTAGGTCACAGCTCTTCTGCCTGGTACAGAGCTGGGCCACATCCAAAAGCAACTGCTCCACTTGGAGGTCTGGGTTGAGCAATTTGAGTGATGTCAGAACTAATGGCCTCTGAGAGTGGTAAGTTTTCTGCTTCTGACCTCACCCGTGGTTTTTCTGGTAACGTTTTTAAACCATTGCTTCCTGCCCTGTGCTTTATTTATCCCACATGTTTATTTTCTATACAGTTTATTCTGAAACAGAGCAGTGTGTAAGTTTCCAGGTCATCGTGTCCCATCGGGGTGAGCCCAACAGATGTGGGATGAGCTGGAAGATAGAGCCCCGCCATCATCGCTATCAATGGGCCCTGGCTGCTGCCAGTGATGTGGAGTTCCTCATTCCTGGGCTGGCCACCAGGAAGGTTAGCAGCTGTGATCTGGGCATGAGAGGATTGCTTCTCAGAAAGGCATCCCTGGGAAAAAGTAGGGGGACCCTCAAAGATATGATCCTTGTGGTTGGTCACCTTGACTCTACTAGAGGTCAAAGAGAAACATGTCTGATTCCCAAGGAACCTGCCTTTGATTTTTTTTTTTTGAGAGTACCAGCAATTTCCTTCCTTTTTTTTTTTTAATACCTCCTCCAGATCTCCTGGCATAGCCCTCTGTTGCCATGGCAACTATGACCAGCAATGCTCTCTGGTGCTAACGTACCCTGTGGCCCATTGCCCATAGGCTAACTGCCTCACCTCCAGTCAGATGAGCTCTGCTTCTCTCCAGCGCCTGGCCGCTGCATTTCTTTTCAAATGCTAGCTGCCTGGGTTTTTAGAGCCCGGTCGTGGGTCTGGAGAAGCACTTTACAAGATTTATGCTGAAGCCTATCCTCCACTCCTTAGCCAAAATCCAACACTGAGGGTGAAAAAAAGAGACCCTAAACCCCAAACCTTTGAAATCAGTTTTGCTAAACAAAAATTGATCTTCCATGCTTTTGAAACCACGAGCAGAAATCTGGGTTTGGCAGTAAGCTATGTTTTCTTTGGTTTCTTCAGGATTGTCTCCGATGAAGACCATTTTAAAGCATTTGTTTAGAGTAGCTCAGACTACTACAAGGACTCACATCTTCAATGGTTAAGGGAGGAAGTGTTCCATGCCTCTCCTTCCTAGATACCAGCTTGAAAATTGTAACTAAGAGGAACAGAATGTGCAAATGTGGTGAGCAGGCAGCTGCCCCCTTCTCTCCTGTGTAAGGCCTTAGCAGGGCGAGGGAGGGAACCCTGGAAGCATGTAATTCATGGAGTCTTTCCTGGTTTATCTGAGATGGCAAACGTGGAGAAAATAGTGTGTATCAGTTTCTGGGACTGGAAGGGAACAAAATAGGAATTACTCTTCACACCATTATCCAAGTACTCTTCCTACCACATCATTCTGATCATGTCATTCTCCACTGAAGAGTCTTCAGTGGCTCCCTATTGCCACCAAAGAAAGGCCAAGTTCTTGATACAAACTGAAGGTCCTTTGTAATCTGGCTCCAACCTGCTATTCCAATCCCCCCAATTTTTTTTTAATTTATGGAATAAAACAAGCATATC
>CM053581.1:318412431-318436732 GCA_028627135.1 Pseudochirops cupreus | reverse complement strand
AGCTGCTATCTCCTCTGCACTGCAGCTGTCTTGGAAGTAGGTAGCAGCACCCTCTTCTGGGCTAAGTCCAAAGGCCTTCTGCTTAGCCAGAAGGTAAACTGGGACAACACCAACAACAATAGCATCCTTCTCAGCTCTTCTGCCCTATCACTGCCCCCTCCTGGCTTACTGTTTGAATGCCACTCTGGAGCTGTCACAGGCAAAAGATGGGTAGATAGAAGTCAAGTCTTGGGAAGCTTAGTGTTTATTTGAGTACTCACTGGGTGCAAAAATGTGGACTCTGGGCGCTTAGGGATACACTAAGAAAAGCAAAAGAGTCTGCCCTTGAGTCACTTGCTCTTTAGTTGCTAGTAGAAACACAAAAAGCCAAGGAACACCCTGAAAACAATTACTGAACAGACCTACAAAGGACACATATTGAGTGCTGGGTATTTAATAGAAGTTAAGTTAATATAGAAGGTCTGGAGGGCTGCTGTGTAAGGCGCTGATGGCAAGAGGAGTTCATATTAACTATGCACAGGAGCAGAGATTTAGAATCGTAAGGGATTTATGGAGGCATTTACTTCAACCCCCTGATTTTGCAGATCATGAAGCTGAGGCCAGGTGACTTGCCCAGGGTCACACAGATGGCAGATGACTAGGATTCAAAGCTGCTCCAGGATCAGCTAGATGGTACAATAAATAGAGCACTGGGCTTGGATTCAAGAAGATTCATCTCCCTGAGTTCAAATCTGGCTTCAGATACTCGCTGTGTGACCCTGGGCAAGTCACTTAATCCTGTTTGCCTCAGTTTCCTCATCTGTAAAATGAGGAAATACTACACTAGTATCTATGCCAGGAAAACCCCTAAATGGGGTCACCAAGAGACAGACATGACTGAACAACAGCTGTAAGCACTATTTCCCCTCTGACGCCAAATCTTGTACACTTTCCCCTGAAACCTGCTGCTTTCCACCAAGAAAACTAAATATTGAGCAAATTTCAGGTCAGAGGATTATAGTTCTAAAACTGGATGAGACTTTAGGGGTCATCCAGTCAAAATTTCTTAGTTTACAGGTGAGGAAATTGAGACCCAGAGAGGATAAGTGATTTGTCCAAGGTCACACAGGTAATGAGTAGCAAAGTCAAAATTTGAATTCAGGTCTGATGAGTGCAAATCCAGTGCTCTTTCCTCTACGCTGTGTAACTTCCACTGGAATAGCATGACTGCTATCGATGACTCTGTGTAAAGAGAAAAAGCATTCCGGGGAACTGAAATTCATGGGATCTCTCTCTGCAGGCTAGCCTACAGCTCACCAAATACTGTTTAGCATAAGCAACACTTGAACATATTTGATATTTTAAGGGCATACTACCTCTTTCATGTGCTTATTTTTTTTTTATTACTTTTGCTGTTGTTCATTCATTTCAGTTGTGTTTGACTCTGTGGCCCTATTTGGAGTTTCATTGGCAGATATACTAGAGTGGTTTGCCATTTCCTTCTTCAGTTCATTTTACAGATGAGGAGACTGAGGCAAAAAGGGTTAAGTGACTTTCTTGGGGTCACACAGTAAGTGTCTGATGCCAGATTGTTAACTCACAAAAATGAGCCTTCCTGACTCCAGGCCTGGCACTCCATCCACTGTGCCAGCTAACTGCCCCAGTCACCTAGCTGCCAGTATTACTTTGCTTCTTAATAAATAAGAGGAAGATTTGTGATTTTTCATGGCAACTACCCTCCTTCTTTCCTTCCTCCCTTCCAAAGAGATAAAAACTCTTTGAGCCATGTACTTTAATACTTGGATTATGGAGCAAATAATGTTTCATTTAATTTATTAATCCCGCCCTCGGGATAATCTTGTACGCATTGATCCACATACATGAGCATAGATTTCAGACCTGTATGAAAGCTCAGAGATCCTCGCTCATTTTACTGAGGAGGTAACTGAGCTTACCCAAGGAGGTTAAGAAATCATCTCAAGGTCACAAAAGTAATGAAGTCAAGATTTGAATCCAAGGACTCAAATTCCAAATATACTACTCGTTCCACCAACCCATGTTGGCTCTGACATTGATTCTGTGTGCCATTCATTCAATATAACAAGATAGGCATCTTTTAAAAAAATATTGGGTTTTTTTTTGTTCTTTCATCACCTTCAGCAATAATATCTATACCATATAGGTTAGACTCTTTTCCCCGCTAAAAAGACAATGAAAGTTTCTTCAAGATTTATCTGGTCCAAGGGACTAAGGCAAGAGATGCTGACATGGCTTCAATCACCTAAAGCACAAAAAGCCCAAGGCAGGAGGAATCAAGCTTCCTCAGGCTTGACTGACATTCCACTGCTATAAGAATCAACACACTCTTCTGATCTGATGTGTTACCATGGCAAATGCACAAATGAAGGAAGCTGTCTCCCACCAAACTGACACTATATGCACAAAATATCCTTTCTATGCTTTTGATTAGAAAACTTTAAAAAGATATATGTTCCTGTAATATTAATGGTATATGAGATCTTTCCTGCTCATTAATAGGTCTATGTGCCCAGTTGTGACACATCCTGAATCACATAGAGCCCACTGGAGGAGGAACTTGTTTAAAGAAAAGCTTGCTTAGGGGAGATTTGCTTGTAGGAAAGTTTTTCATCTTTTGGTACTGATCTAATTAGGTACTGAATCATGAGGATTGTGATGCCTTCTGGTTCTGAGAAGTGTATATCTACTCTGAACTGGTATTATGCTTTGGGGGATTCACTCATGAGAAGGATCTTTTGATTTCCTGGTCGAGAGTATGTTCAGACCCTCTGACTGCTCAGATGTAAAGGCTCTCTCAATCCAGTGGTGTATCAAGCCTATAGCAATATTGCTTTGGTTCAGGCAGTTAGAGCTCTGTCTGTTGGTCTT
The DNA here is from genome assembly GCA_028627135.1 of Pseudochirops cupreus. Lineage (NCBI taxonomy): Eukaryota > Metazoa > Chordata > Mammalia > Diprotodontia > Pseudocheiridae > Pseudochirops > Pseudochirops cupreus. Next base: position 318,433,846 of record CM053581.1, on the reverse strand, counting down.
CATACTAATTTCTCTGCTTGTATTTTCTCTAATGTTCAGGGTGCTGACCTTTCCCCTGAACTAGTAAATGTAATTAAAAGTAGGATTGTTAAGCCCTTTTTGAGCAGTCTTTCCTTTAAAAGCAGATCAAAGAACCTGTGCTAGCAGGTCATCCTGGGTGTGCTAGGGTTCTTGACATTACAGTTCTACAAGGATTTCATTTTATCGCAGTCCCAAGTCTGAACCCTGTGACCTGGCCTGAGTCAGGCCTGATCCACAAAACTCTCTATTTCTCAGGAAATTCTTGGTGACAGCTTAAGAATCTCTGAGATATTTTGTTGGTGTTGAACAACCTTGATCACAAACATTGTTCCAACATAGGCAAATTACTCCTAGCCAGCCTCACTACCCATCAAGCCAGCATTCCTCATGCCTTTTTTTCATTTTACATTTTTAATGTTCAGTTCCAAGTTCTCTCCCTACCTTTTACTCTTCCCCATCCATTGAGAAGGAAAGAGGTAAGATACCCATTACACATAAGAAGTTATACAAAACATGTTTCATGTCAAGAAGAAGAAGGAGGAGGAGGAGGACGAGGACGAGGACGAGGACGAGGAGAAGGAGGAGAAGGAGAAGAAGGAGAAGGAGAAGAAGGAGAAGGAAGAAGAAGAAGAAGAAGAAGAGGAGGAGGAGGAAGAAGAAGCTGTTTCAATCTATACTCAATCCATCAGTTTTCTCTCTCTCTCTGGAAGAGGAATGCATTTTTTATCATGAGTCCTTTAGAATTTAGATAGATCATTATATTGAGCGGAGTATCTAAGTCTTTCAGAGTTGATTATCATTACAATATTTCTGTGATTATATACACTGTTCCCTTAGTTCTGCTCATGCATCAGCTCCTATAAGTCTTCCCGAGATTTTCTGAAATGACCCCCTTTATCATTGCTTGCAGCACAATAACATTCTACCGCAATCATATAACGATTTGTTTGGCTCTTCCCCAGCTGATGAGCATCCTGTCAGGTTCCAGTTCTTTGCCCTCACAAAAGAACTGCTATGAACAGTTTTGTACATATGTATTCTTTTCCTTTTTATTTTATCCTTTGGGAAACAGGCCCAGTAGAAGTATTGCTGGATCAAAAGGCATGCCCAGTTTTATAGAACTTCCAACTTGTTCTCCAAAATGGTTAACCCAGTTCCCAAATCCACCAACTGTGCAATAGCACATAGGTACAACAGTGTGTCTATTTTTCCACACCTCCTCCAGCCTTCATCATTTTCCTTTTCCATCACATTAACCAATAGGATGGGTATGAGGTGATATCTCAGCATTGTTTTAATCTGTATTTCTCTAATTATCAGTGATTTAGATGGGTGACTTACTCATTTTTTTTGTTTGTTTTTGGAGCAGGGAAGGCAGGGCAATTGGAGTTTAGTGACTCACCCAAGGTCACATGGCTAGTAAGTATTAAGTGTCTGAGGCTGGCTTTGAACTCAGGGCCTCCTGACTCCAGGGCCAGTATTCTATTCACTGTGCCACCTAGCCACCCCAATTTACTCATTTTTATATGACTATTGATAGTTTGATTTCTTCTTCTGAAAACTGCATGTTCATATCCTTTGACCATTTATCAACTGGGGAATGGCTCTTATTTTTTATGAATTTGGCTCAGTTCTCTATACACTTGAAAAATGAGCCATTTATCAGAGAAACTTGTAAAATTTTCCCTCCATTTCATTCTTTCCTTCTATTTTGTCTACATCGATTATGTTTACACAAAAACTTTTCAACTTAATGTAATCAAAATTATCCATTTTACCTCTTGTGAGCTTCTGTATCCCTTGTTTGTTTATGAACTCTTCCCTTATCCATAGATCTGACAGGTAATTTTTTCCATGTTCTTATGGAAATCATAATTTGCTTATAATATCATCCTTTAAGTCTACATCACATACCCATCTTGAACTTAACTTGGTGTATGGTATAAGGTGTTCTATGCCTGTCAGTTTCTGTCAGTCTGCTTTCCAATTTTCCCAGCAGTTTTGATCAGTCCTTGCCCTAATAGTTGGGATCTTTGGGTTTATCAAACAGTAGGTTACTATGGTCATGTATTTCTGTATAGAGTTTCTCATATCTTTTTTTTTCTTCTAAATTTTTTTACTTTTAGTTTACTGCATTCAGTTCCACAGGCTTTTGAGTTCCAAATTTTCTTTCCCTCCCTCTCCTACCCCTCCTTGCCCCGCCAAAGTGGCATTCAATCTGATATAGGTTCTACATATACCCTCACATTAAACATTAGTCAAGTTGTAAAGAAGAATTATAAACAATGGAATGAACAATGAGAAAGAAGAAACAAAACAAAACAGAGAGAGAGAGCAAGTAGTTTGCTCCAATCTGCAATTCTTTCTCTGAATATGGATAACCTTTTCCATCAAGAGTTGGAGTTGTCTTACAGCCTTGCATTGCTGAGAAGAGCCCAGTCTATCAAAGTTAGTCACGACAGATACAATGTGTCTGTAATTGTGTACAGTGTTCTTCTGGTTCTGCTACCCTCTCTCAGCATCAGTTTACATAAGTCTCTCCAGGTTGTTGTGAAGTCCATCTGCTCCTCATTTCTTATAGCACAATAGTATTCCATTACATTCATATAGCACAACTTGTTTAGCCATTCCCCAATTGATGGGCATCCCCTTAATTTCCAGTTCTTTGCCACCACAAAAAGAGCTGCTATAAATATTTTTGTCCATGTGGGTCCTCCTCTCACTTGTATAATCTCTTTGGGATACAGTCCTAGATATCCTGGGTCAAAGGATATGCATAGTTTTATAAACCTTTGGACATAGTTCCAAATTGCTCTCCAGAATGATCGGATCAGTTCACAACTCTACCAAAAATGCATTAATGTTCCTCATGTCTTTTTAACAAATTTTTTTTCAATTTTTAATTTTTTAAAATTTATTTATTTATTTTTAGTTTCCTCATATCTTTTTAAGAAGCTGTATGATGTTGGGTGAGTTGCTCGGGCACCAGATCATAGGCCCTCAGTCTTTTCATCTATAAAATGAGGGAGATGGACGAGATAATCCTTAAAGTGCATTCCAGTTCTGACATTCTGTTCTGACACTTTCTTATTTATCATTCCAGATGAAATTGGACATAGAATTGTCCTTGCCCCAAGAGGTCCCATTCAAGAGGTCAGTTCTTGAGCTGGAATCTGGAGCTTGGTCCACTCCAGGTCCATGGGTGGCACATCACAGTCATGGACAGAGGGTGGCATTTGGCTTAAGTGATCAGGAATCTGCAGGTAGAGGGTACAAAGCCTGCAGGAAACAAATCTTGTAAACAAGTTTAACCGAAAAAAATCCAAAAAGGAACAAATATCAGGACAGCCATGCTTCTGTAGTCCATGAACTCAGTATCATAGCCTCACTCGTGGTAGAATATATGAATTAAGGGTGCAATTTGGTAATCATCTTCTCCCGAATAAACAACAGTCACAATATTGTCTTTCCCATATGCTATAATCTCCACAGCCTTCAGAACATTGTCTGGCTTCCACTTTACTCCACTTTAGCTCCAATTTTATTCTATTAATAGAACCAAAGCCTTCAGTTCCTCTGATAGTTATTTCAGAAGGAAGGTCAGTTTTCACAAGAGGTATAGTTTTACAAAAATAATGATCACTTAAACTATTCTATCATTTTATCAAAACTGTATAAGTTCTTCACCCAAATTTTTGAATGTCACAATAATTTCTCCTTAATAATTAGAATCTATTACATGACAATACATGTATTCCTTGAGCCGCTAAGCCTGATTTAAGTAATATCTACCCAAAATGATTTTTAGGGACTCTCATACATATCCCAGTAAAGATGTTTCTTATTTCTTTTCTATCCAACCAAAAGTCCTCTAAACAATGTAAATCACATCCTGCTGAACCAGGTGTTCCTGGGTATGGTGCTGCCACACCATGCCTCACAGTCCAATACTCAATATTTGAGATATTATATGTCTACTGTTTCCTAATTTGCAGATTTGGGGTCATCATTCTGGTGTACTTTCTCCCAATGGTCTATTATTCAAATTACCTAAAGCAGTGAACAAATTATCTTTCCAATGTTGATATGAATTATTAGAACTTAACTTCCTTAACTGTTCTTTCAATAATCCATTCATTCTTTCTATTAACCCAGATATTTGTGGATAATATGGAATATATCCATTCTATATTGTTTAATATACAATATTTCTTCGTTTCATTACCTTTGAAATGTGACCCACTGTCACTTTGAATCTGTATTGGGGTTCCATAATAAAGACTTACAAGATCTAGAGTTTTACAGGTGTTTTTCTGGGTTGCGTTCTTAGAAGGACAAGCCACTAGTACATCTGAATAGGTATCAACAAAAGTACATATGAATTTGCATCCTTTATCTTGGGATAGGGGACCAATATAATCTGTTTGCCAAATTTGAGTTGGGACTTTTCCCCTTGCTCTCTCCCCAGTTACTACCAGAGGAACAGTTTGTTCATTTTCCAATTGACATTCCTCTGCTATCTGTTTTAACAATGAATGAAAAATACTAGTACCTTGATCTTGTGACCACTGGTGTGTGACCTGGACCCATAAATGGCCGGCCATTTGATGGACCCATTTTGCTAGTACTGCATTATCAGTTGGTGTCAGAGTAGGGACAATATGTTGAGTGGCAATCTTTGCTAGTCAATCAACATGTACATTGTACTCACATTCTGACACGGTGAGGGCCATATGAGCATCTACATGGAAAACTGACAAATTAGTAATCAACGACATGTCCCATATATCTTCCCATAATTCTTTGCTCCAGACTTGTTTACCATGAATTTCTTAATTTTGATCTTGCCACATGGGCATCCATGTAGTTAACCCATTAGCTACTGCCCATGAATCAATAAATATGTGACACTGTCCTCCTTATTCTATTTTGATGGCTTGATGTTCTGCCATAAGTTCAGCATATTAACTACTTCCACCTATTCCAGACCTCTCCAAAGTCTGCCCAGTACATGGGTTATAGGCTACTACTTTCCGATGTCTTTTATGGCCCAAATATTTTGCTGCCCCATCAGTAAACTGTGCATGTTTCTTCTCTTCTTCAGTAATCCATCATATCTCTCATTCCATTTTACCAAGGACTGTACCAACTTTGCTTTGGTTCAGGGGAGGTATCATTTCTCTCAGTCTCAATGTTTGTTATAGATTTGCATAGAACAGAAACTCCACTTTTGCCTGTTTTATCTCTATTTTTGAATATACCATTTCCATTTAATTATGCTGACATCTTGTGCATGTCCAATTCTGCGAGAAGCTGGGGATACACATTCCCTAGGTCATAACTGGGATACCAGGCCTTAATATTACTTCATGGCCCAGAATCATTTCTCCAGTCTCTACCAAAGCCTAATGCAGCTAATAACTGTTTTTCAAAAGGTGTATGTTGAAATCCAGGTGAAGGAAGTTTCTTAGACCAAAATCCTAATGGTACATTTTGTCTTTGTTGTTTCTGCCATAAACTCTAGTTTGCATAATCATCCTGTATAGTCACTTGTAAGCCATAAGTCTAGGGCCAATTGTATAGCAGCCTTGGCTTCTTCAAAAGCTTTACTCTGCTGAAGTCCCCAGTCAAATTCATATTTCTTCCTAGTAACTTTATATAATGTTTCAAAATCTGTCCCAGATACAGTATGTGATGTGGCCAATATCCAAATAACCCTATAAACTTTTGGGTCTCTTTCTTATTAGTAGACATAGGAAAATCCTGAGTCTTCTGTTGGGTTTGTGAAAGAATCTTTTACAGCCCTTTATTCCCTTGTATACCCCCCAAATTTTACAATTTTGAGCTGGTGTTTGAATCTTTGCAGGGTTAATTTCCCACTCTTCACTTTTTGTATGCTCAATTAAAAGTGTCAAATTCTTCTCCATTTCTTTGATATTTTTCTCTGTATCACTATATCATCAATGTAGTGGGTAAGCTGTGATTCAGGTAGCTTTAATTCATCCTAATGTTCAGCCACAATCCTATGACAAATAGTGGGGCTATGCAGATATCCTTGTGGCAAGTGGGTAAAAGTATATTGCCTGCCCTGCTAAGTGAAAACAAACTGGTCCCATTGTTTAGAGTCTATTGGGATGGTAAAGAAAGCATTGGCTAAATCAATAACTCTGTACCGAGTCCCGTCATATTTCTGGATCCTTTCTATTAGGGTTACGGCGTCTGGAACAGCAGCATACAAAGGAGGAGTCACCTTATGCAATTATCTATAATCCAGTCATTCTTCATGTCCCATCTGATTTTCATACTGGCCAGATAGGATTATTCCATTGTGTGGTTGTAAGAACCCAAGTTCAAATCTGGCCTTAGACACTTCCTAGCTATGTGACCCTGGGTAAGTCACTTCACCCTGTTTGCCTCAGTTCCTCATCTATAAAATGAGCTGGAGAAAAAAATGACAAACCACTCTAGTATCTTTGCCAGGAAAACCTCAATTGAAGTCACATAGAGTAGGACACAACTGAATAACAACAAATATATGGTACTTTGTTTTTATGTTTAACTATATAATTGTTTACAAATATGTGTGTATAACTCCCAGATTGTATGTATAGATATGGTGACCACAGTTCCCAAATTTCAATAAATCTTCCAATCCAGCAAACATTTATTCCATGTTCTCTGTGTTCTAGGCTTTCAAGAAGGCTTCCTCATCGAGCCATGGAAGTGACTCTTGGTTCTGGAAGACGACAAGAGCATGGTGCACATTCCAGTAGGTTCTACCCAAAGTCGGTCAGTCAGCTAGTATGTGCCAAGCACTATGTTGCATGCTGGGAATATAAAGAAAGTGAAAGCAAAAACAAAACAGTCACTGCTCTCAAGGAACTCACAGTCTAATGGTGGAGACAGCCCCAAAACAACTGTGTACAAACAAGACACGTACAGGATAAGTGAGAGATCATCCACAAAGGGAACATACGAGCATGAAAGGGGATCAGGGAAGGCTTCCTTGCAGAAGGTGAGATTTTAACTGGAGCTTGAAGGAAGATGGGAGGTGGAAAGGAGGAAGGAGGGTGTTCCAAACATGAGGGACAGCCAATGCTAAGGCACAGCATGGGGAGCTGGAGTGTCCTGCCACATAGGAGGACAGTGTCCCTGCATCTCAGAATCCATGGTGGAGGAGTAGACCTTGAGCCCAAGGGTTGCTAGGTTGACTCAAGGTAGTGGATGTTTCTTAGTGTCAGGAGTTCAAGATCATCCCCTAAAGCACAGTGGAGCTGGGCTGTCAGTATGATGGAGGCTGGCTCCTGGAGACCACTTATTTATTGAAGCATTAAACTTTGAGGCATTCCTGAGTGCTAGGCCAAGACAACCTGATTCCAAGAAAGGAAAACATAAGGAGGATTTGCAAAAGCTTTATGTGAGGACTGCAGTGTGGTGAAGTGGAAAGACCACTGAATTTGGAGTCAGAAGAACTGTGTTCAAATCCTTGTTTTATGCTTGCTACCTGTGTGACTGGGGAATTCAGCTCAATAAACTTCCCTCCTACAATATACATAGCACTGTAGGGGACTATCTGGGTACTGATGACCGAAGCCCTCAGAGAGCTTTCATTTTTATTGTGAAGTAAGAGTCGTTAACCCTTCTTTGCTTCCAGATCTTGATTTATAAAATGAGGAGTCTGAACCACTCACTACCATCCCTTTCAACTCCAAATCTATAGATTTAAGCTCTTTGAGGACAGAATCTATCATTTTTATCTTTGTGATCCCAGACCTTCATGAAATGCTCATGCTAAGTGATTAATAGATGCTTATTCATGGATTGCTTGGTTGCTAATCCTTTTTTGGGGTTTTAAAAAAAAGCCAACTTACATGTATAGGATGTGTGTCTTGTTTGCCTTTGGTGAAAAACAGGGTGTATGTTTGACCTCTCCTGGGACTTCTGCAATCAGGAAAGCTTAGAAAGGCTTACCGAGGTTTTTTTGCTTTTTCCTGTATGGAAGCATAAACCTCTCAGCCTCAAATTAAACAAAAGTCTGGGGGTGGGGAGTAGAGGAACTGTAGAAATGCATCCAATGTTAAATGATGTTTCTTATGGTTGATTCACTGCAACTCTAAGCAAACTGAAGGGGGAGGGATAGAGGAATGCAAGCAGGAGGTCCACAGTTTCCAGGGTCCTTTTCACAGACTGACACACTCTTGTCAGATTGCTTTATGAGGGCAGCATCCTGCCTTCTTTCCATATGGGACCATTCCTGAGGAAGTCATCTCTCCTTCCTTCTGCAGTTAATCACTCCCTTCCTGCCCTCACCCCACACCCGCAGGCACAGGAGACTTTCTAAGTCACTCCTGAATTGGTTTCAAGTGCTAGCACCGAGGGTGGGCTCCCAGGACTGAACTGACTGATTTAGTCTTAGTGGCCTGTGACCCCCGAGGTCAAGGAAGCTTCCAATATGTTTGATCTCTTTTCCTAGGAGGCATCACCATGCCCACTCCCTCTTCCTCTTCCCTCCTGATTTCTTCTGTGAGATTAGGAAGGGGATGAAGACAAACCAAATTTCCCAAGAGAAGATCACCTTCCTTCCCTATGTTTTGTGGTGGGTGCAGATCTTAAGGGATAAAGGCAGATAGGGTAGACCTTAGGGTTATTTTTTTTTAAATATTCTTATAAATTCTTCATCTTTCAGCATATTCTACAAACCTCCAGTGTACTCCCAATCAAATCCTGGAAAACAGTCTACAAAACAATATAAATGAGTGATTACTGCTGATAGCCCATACAACTTTAATATTTAACCATGTATTAAAAGAAAGGCTGGGTATATTCAACAATTCAATGCAACAAACATTAAATACCTACCATGTTCCAAATATACCAGGTGCTGGGGACAAAGAAAATGGTAACAACAACGACGATGATGATGGTGGTGATGGTGAGGATTTTTAAACTCTAATTTCTGTCCTGTGGTAGCTTACAAATACTTTCTAAATTAATTTTCTTCCTCCCATCATTGCAGAGATGGGGGAAGGGGGAGAAGCCATGGCTGTGGAATATTATATTTACTGTCAGAAGCGATGGAAATTTTGGGGGGTTTCTGCTGGATTTTTTTTCTTCTTATTTTGATCTTTGTCATGAGGGAAGGCTCAGAGGTAAGGCAAGGGGAAAGGATTTATTCAGAAGTAAATGTGATGCAAAGACAAAATATGTTCATTGAAACTAAATTAAATCAAGCTGCAAGCATTAAAAGAATAAATATTATAATTGTTGGGGAAAAATAAGTTCGTACCAACATTATCCAATGTTTTGTATTTGAATGTTGTTGCCTTTGAAAGTTATCTTCATTTACAAAATTATAACTGTCTATACTATTCTTTTGATTCTGTTTTCTTCCAGCTCTTTATCACTTCACACAATTCTTCCTGTATTTCTTTGAATTCTTCATATTTGCCATTCCTTGCATATAGTATAATTCATCCAACCATTTCTCTTTCGTTAGATGCCCAATTTATTTCCAGTTTTTACTACTGTAAAATGTGCTGCTATGAATAGATGGGTCTTTTATTTTTGGCATTCACCTCCTATAGATCCAAATTTGATTGCTGGGTAAAGGGTTAGGAATAATTTTGTACCTTTTCTTGCAAAATTCCAAAACTATCTTCCAGAATGGCTGGACCAATTCATAGTGGGGCAATATGTGACTCAGAGCACTCCACTGACTTCCCATTGCTTCTAGAATAAAGTACAAATTCCCAGTTGGGTATTAAACCCTCAACCTATCTTTCCAGTGTTGTTATTTATTCAGATTCTATGTCATGGCCAAACCAGTCTACTGCCTGTTTCCTGACCTTGTTCTGGTTTTCCAGCTTACACGTTTTTGTTTCTGATGTACCCTATGCCTGAAATCCCATTCTTGGAAGTTTCCCCCACATCTTTACTTTTTGAAATTCTTCCCTTCCTTCAGGCCTAGCTCAGGTACATCTCCTCTTTGATCCTGCCAGCTATCTGTGACTTGCCCCTCCTTGAATCTTTATATTGTTAGTTTGGACCTCTCCCAAGAATTTTTGTTCAGTCACTTTGGTTGTGTCCAACTCTCTGTGACCCTATTTTGGGATGTTCTTGGCAAAGAAACTAGTTTGCTATTTCCTTCTCCAGCTCTTTTTACAGGAAACTGAGGCAAACAGGGGCAAGTGACTTGCCCAGGGTCACACAGCTAATAAGTGTCTGAAGCCAGATTTGAACTCATGAAGGTGAGTCTTCTGATTCTAAGCCCAGTACTCTATCCACTGTGATAGCTAGCTCCCCTAAAGAATTTACCGTATTACTTATATAACAGAAAACTAGCTTAATGAGGACTTAATCCTGAGAATATGGGCCCTAGGTAAGCTTGATCTTAGAAGTGCGTGATGAGAGAGCATGGGCAGGGATTTTATGACTATTTCTGTTCTGTTAATCATGTGGGGAAGAAAAGCTCTTTTGATTAGGTACTGAGTCAGAAGTAGGTGTGCATTCAAAAGGCATTAACCAGCAGAAGTAAGTCTCTTTGTTGCCTGTGTAATGAAGATTTGGCACATGCCCAGATCACCTACAATGGAGGCACTTTGGAGGATAGGTACGTACATCACCTTTCTGCATTATCCTGCTAACACCTGGTAGGGACAGCCCCATTCCATTGGCTACATAGCTGGAATTGTCTATTTCTTTAAATCTACCTGAAGATGCACAGCCTTTCTCTTTCCCAGGTGGTTCCCTACCTCTTTCTGATGATGTTTGGGACTGAAGGATTCATTTGCTCACAGCAAGCACTGTGCAGTAAGCTGAGTTGTGAAAGGCTACCCTCCCCTTCCATTTAGGCTCTGCAGCCCTGACAAACAGGCTTGGAGTTTTGGTCCCTTTTTTTGTCTTTTCAAGTTCTTGGTGCAGGGAGTAGATTTCTGAACCAGGAACTTTGGTCACAGGGACCTTGGAGCCCAAGATTCTAGGCCAGATAATGCCGGCCCAGACCAGCAGGGAAACCCTGAAAAGCTAGGGTCCCAGTGACCGGGTGACTTAGTGGCAGGTGATTTGGACGTGGAACTTTGTGGGACTAACGCTGAGAACTGAGCTAAATCATGAATTTAATTCACCTCCTCTCCTTAGGGAGCAAAGTGGTGCCCAGGCATTAAGGGACTGGAAACATTTGCACGCTTACTTTTGTTTTAACTTTATTTCTCTGTAAAAAGCTAATCTTACTGTTAATTAAATAAGGGGAACTGGGGTGCTTGGACCCCTAAAATTGTGAGAACATAATTGGTGGAGGTTTGAACCAATGACAGAGACAAGAGACCTTCCAGCCCCTAAGAGTACTGGGGAACCCTGGGGGAAAGGATGAAATCTAACACAGGTGGTAGTCCTCAGGCAGCTGGGGTAGGAGGAAGGAGGAGGGGGGAGGAGAGGAAGGAGGGGAGGGGAGGTGAAGGGAGGAGAGAGGGAGGAGAGAGAAGGAGGGAAAGGGAGAGAAGGGGAGGGAAAGGGAGGGGAAGGGAGAGGAGGGGAGAGGAGAGGAAGAGGAGAGGGAGAGGAAAAAGGAAAGGGAGAGGGAGAGGGAGAGGGAGAGGAGAGGAGGATCACTCCAAACATTTTTACTTAAGTCTCTTCCCACCTCAGGAATATCTAAGCAAACTATTGAGTGTGAGCGCTCTTTTCAAAAATAACAAATTATTCTCTTTGTGATTATTTTCAAATGTTTAAAGCAAAGCAAAATGATGAGCATATCAAGTCTGGATTGTCTTAGAAGATGCTGAAATTCCTCCTTGAGAGGGAAATACAGTTGGATTTCTAGGAAGGGAAGAATCTCTATGTACCAAGTGAACCATAAGGCAGGTGCTTTGAGCAAGTCTCCAGGCTCATGTCAGGACGTTTCTTGGGGGTCTATTTTGAAAACTTATTAGCTTGTCAAACTCTCAGGGCCTGGAAAGACCAGGAAAAGAAGCTTCTCTCACAGTCATTGTTTATAAAGATAAGCTGCTGAGCTACTGAAATTTGGGGCCGGAAGTTGTTCAGAAATGCTGTCATGGGCCTATGGGTTAGACATGTGCTTAAGACCCGTGAGTAGATATAGTATGGACACTGTGTTTGTGCTTCCCCTAGGAAGAAATATTGACTCTGGAGAGCCCTTATCATATCATATATCCTTCTCTGCCTCTCTGAAACACATGCCTACCTTCCTAGGATATGTTTTGGGAAGTATCACTAAATATGCATAATTTATGTTGGAAGGGACTGAAATGGGGAGAGACAGAGAACCTGGAATCAGCGTTAGGGACCAGAAACATGCCTAGCATGGAGTGAATGGGGCTTTGCCACAGTGCTCCAAAGTCCAGTCAGAGGAGTATACTTCCTCCCTGGGGAAGTGTCTGCTTTCTTCTGTCAACTTCCGTCCCCAAACCTCACTTCAAGGTCCTCCAACAGTACATGGTGCAGCTGTCCCCCAGACCACCCTCCTCTGTTGTACCCTGTCTTATATCATCCCTTCCCTCTCAAGCTCTACATGGATGCCTTAGGAAGCAGACCATCCCTTTTCCTAGTGTGACTGCACCTTCAATTAGATTGTCCTCTATGCTGGCACTCTCTCCTCCATCACATTGTGCACTGCCCATTCCCTGAATGGATTTTTACTCAGGTGAAAAGAATTCCTAACTACAGTACTGTTGGGCACTGGTATCTAGGTATCTATTTTTGGAGTTGTGGAGGAGTCTCAATTCTTCATCTCGCTTCCATTTCTATTTAGTAAAAGAGTTCTCTCCCACTAGCCCTGACCCTTCATAGTCTCCCTTCCCCCACCCTGAAGACAACTTCATTTAGCAGGCCTTTCATTTAGATTTTGGACAGAAAACAGGTTTTGTCTCCAAATGAAGGCGAAAAGAGAAACTCCAATTAAACAAATCCATGCTGTTGGTACGGTAGTACTCACTGGCGACCAGTGTTTTTACCATTCATGGGCATGTTCAGACTGTCTCAGAGCCCATTAATTCCAGATTTACATTCTTTTCTAACAGATGGCCGGGCTTCCGAAAGTTTATTTAATATAAAGGGCAATTTACAAATTGGGAAGGGTGGGGAGGACCCCATAGGTCCAGAGGTTCCGGGAGACTTCATGCCACTCCTTCTGAAATAAAAATAAATGGAAAGGGAATGGGGGTGGGGGAAGGGTTATCATTTTGTTTTAGGGGGTTCCCCCCACAAATTGGGTCTTTGATGCTTCTGACGTTGAAGAGCAAAATCACTGTATAGAAAAAAATGTATTACTTTTTAGCTGCAGGCATTCATATATGACTAGGTCACAGAATAAGAGAATCTGCAACTAGCATGCTTGGAAGAGACCTTCAAGGCCTTCTAGTCCAACCCTTTCATTTTATAGATGGAGAAACTGAGGCCCAGAGAGAGAAGTCAGTGAAACTCAAGTCTTTTGACTCCAAGACTTGTGCCCCTTTCTGTATAATGTGCTGCCGCTCGGCCTTATTCAATTTGGGGGGAAACACGAATATGTCAACATATTGTGGCTGTATGACCCTGAGGCGGTTAGCATCTCTGAGCTCCAGTGTACTCATCTCTAAAATGGGAATCATAATAGCACTGAAAAACTGCATTGGAGTAGAGTGCATACGAGTCATAGGAGAGGACTAGGGTTTAGTACCCTCTTAGCTGCTGCCTATGTGGCCTTGGGTTTGTCACTTAACCTCCATGAGGTTTCAGTTTCTTCCACTGGAAAATGAGGGAGTTAAATGATTTCTGAGGCCACATCCAACTCTAGAGCTATGACGCTGTGAGCATATGAATGGGCATGTTCAGTCTGTCTGTCTCTGGTTAAGTCTCTCTCTCTGTCTCTGTCTGTTTCTCAATGAGAGAGAGACAGAGACAGAGAGACAGAGACAGAGAGAAACAGACAGAGACAGACAGAGACAGAGAGAGCACAAGAGAGAAAGAGCTTAAACAGAGAAAAACTTCCCAGTTAAAGGAGAAAAAATAAGCAAAATGCAAAGTGACTGATGAAAGCGGAAATAACCATCCACAGGAGTTGATGAGCACCTGTTATATAGTAGGCACTGTATGAGGTGCTGGGGCAACAAAGACACATATGGAAATGTCTGCCGAGGACAAGGTTCCGTGTGATCAGGGGAAACAGCATGGACATGTACGAGGTGCAAATCGGAGACAAAATAAGTGCCTGGGCATTTTAGAGAGGGGAGTCAGCGCACTGGAGAGAGTGGAGAAGACCTCGCACAGGTGGTGCTGCAGCCGCTTTGGAGGAAGCTGAGGATCCTAAGAGGGGAACGGAGGACTGAGTGCATTCCAGGCAGGGATGGTGGGGAAGGGGAGCCATGCCAAGGCAAAGAGCTGGAAGGTGGTATGCCATCTGGGAGGAATGACAAGGTCAGTTTATAACTCACATTTATATTGCACTTCAATGTTCACTTAGAATACACACATATGTATGTATATATACACATATGTATATGTGTATATTGTGTGTGTGTGTGATCAGCTAGGTGACACAGTGGATAGAGTGCCAGACCTGGAGTCAAGAAGATCTGAGTTCAAATTTGGCCTGTGTGACCCTGGGCAAGCCACTTAACCCGGTTTGCCTCAGTTTCCTCATCTGTAAAATGAGCTGGAGAAGGAAATGGCAAACCACTCCAGTATCTTTGACAAGAAGAGCCCAAATGGAGTCACAAGAGTCAGACATGACTGAAACTACTGACCAACAATGTGTGTGTGTGTGTGTGTGTGTGTGTGTGTGTGAGAGAGAGAGAGAGAGACAGAGACAGAGACAGAGACAGAGACAGAGACAGAGAGACAGAGAGAGAGACAGAGAGAGAGAGAAGAAAAGGAGGGAAGAAAGAAAGATTCAGTGTGAGGTGGGTTTTTTTTAACGAACTTGGATTTCATGAAATTGAAGGAGGTCTAAAACTCTTCCGTTGACCAAGGACAACCATGTCAGCTGCCTAGCAGGCTTCCTCCCAGTGGTTCAGTCTTGACCCAGAATGATAGCAAATGATACCAAACCATTTTATGTCCATGGAATCTTAGATCTAGAAATATAAGAGAACTCAGAAGCCATTTCATCCAGGAGCATCAATAATGAAGCTATACTCTCAAGTGGGATAGTAACCAGGTTAAAATGTAATTGGGAAATATTTTTTAAAAATAAACAAAAATACAACAACACATAGATAATGGTACATTTTAAAACTAAGTCAAGTATGCATCCACAAGATCCTAAAGTATAGATCTGTTGTTTGCTGTTCAGTCTTTTTCAGTCATGTCCGACTATTTGTGACCCCATTTGGGGTTTTCTTGGCAAAGATACTGGAGCAATTTGCCATTTCTTTCTCCAATGGATTAAGGCAAACAGAAGTAAAGTGACTTATTTCCCAGATGAGGAAACCAAGGCCAAGAGAGGCTGAGTGGGTTGCCCAAGGTCATTGAAGTAGTAGCACCAAAGCTGGGGTTTGAACTCAGGCTCTGGAACGTCAGAGCTAGTGCTCCTGAGTGAACCAGAAAGATCCAGAATATATAGAATAGACTCCAGAGCTCTTTGGAAAATTCTCTGAATCAAAATGTACCGTCTAGGAAAAGATGGGAACCCAAGTAAAGATTGTTGGAATGGATAAGAAACAGAGGAGTGCTGGAAAATATTTAACAACTGCTTCTCAAAAAAAAAGTATGCATGACATATTTTTTGGTTTAATTTGCATCATTTGTATTTTCTCCATCATCTTCTTAAGTCTAGACAATTGACAAAACATTAAATCAAGCCCTGACCAATTTTACCAATTTTTGAGGTGCACATGCTCATACAGAAATTTTAACAACTGGCTGACAGGTCCAAGCTCTCTCAGATATTTACTTCTGATGGGAGGGGAATTTTAAGGAGAGGTTGTCAAAAGCAAGTTACCAGAAGGGTAGAAAAATGGGACCTGGAGTTAATGTGGAGGTAAAGAAATTACAATCCGTGTATAAGTGAGGGCCAAATGGTGTCAAAACTGAAAAAAGAGCTGCAAAATTTGGATGCATGTGGCTGAAGGGAACCCATGAATGGGGGGGAGGAAGAGGGGAGGAAGAGAGACAAAGGGAGAGAGAGAGAGAGAGAGAAAGAAAGAGAGAGAGAGAGAGAGAGAGAGAGGGAGGAAGGGAGGGAGGGGGGAGGAAGAGAGGGAGAGAGAGAAAGAGAGAGAGGGAGGGAGGGAGAGAGAGACAGAGAGAGAGAGACAGAGAAGGGAGAGACAGAGAGAAGGGAGAGAGACAGAGAGAAGGGAGAGAGACAGAGACAGAGACAGAGAAGGGAGAGACAGAGAAGGGAGAGACAGAGAAGGGAGGGACAGAGAGAAGGGAGAGACAGAGAGAGACAGAGAGACAGAGACAGACACAGAGAAGGGAGAGAGAGAGAGAGAGAGAGAAGGGAGAGAGAGAAGGGAGAGAGGGAGAGGGAGGGAGGGAGGGGACGAAGAGAGAGAGAGAGAGAGAGTCAGAGTCTTTGGCTGAGACTATTCCAATATAGGCCAAAACCACTCATAACAAATTGCACAGGACTGTCCAATTGATTTGATTGTGCTAGAATTATGAGGTATTAAATGTTGCTGGAATAAATAGCCCCTGGTGGAGCCTCAGTGTTTTTGCTCTAATGGCCTTTTTTTGGTTTTTTGGTGACAGGATTTAAGCAGCACAGCCCCAAGACTCTGCCAACTGGCGCATGTTAAAGCCCTCGTGTTGGTGAGCTGGTTTGCTGCTGTCGTTTCAGTTCTTTTTCAAAGCAATAATGAATCAGTTAATCCACATTTTAGAGAATCACGGAGAGACTAAGTGACTTGCTTGAAATCATACAGCAAATTAGTAACAAGACCAGAACTAATACTTCTAAACTTTCTGTAAAATCTGTGAATTCGTGCTTAGAGACAAACAGCTTCAGCGGTCAATATCCAACCAACACTTGAAAAAATTTTTATTGGTATCTTTGCCTTCCACTCATCTCCATTTCCCTCTCTCTCCCTTCCACCGAAGTTATCCCCTGTAATAAAAATTAAGAAAGAAGGGGCAAGGGAGGAGGAGAAGCCCAATGAAATTAATTAACTCCTCTTTTCTGTGGTGCTTAATGATCATCTAGTCACAGTTTCATATTATAGATGAGAAAATGGAAACCCGGAGAAGATGGATGGTTTGCTGAAGGCCACACATGTAGTTGTAACTAAAATCCCAAAGCCCATTGGTACAATAAGGCTCTCTCTTTATTGGTGGAGATCAGTGTCCCAAGACTGAGTGAGGAGTGGGTGGAGTTGGCAAAAGCAGGGGAGTACAGAGCAATTCTGTTTTCTTGAGACCCTTTTTGAGTTTGAGAGTCTCTTCCAGCTCTGCAGTCTCTGTGGGTGCTTCTGGCTTCCAGCTTTGAGAGAAAAGATGGGGGACGCCAACTCCACTTCAGGTTGCTGAAGGAAAGGACTCTGGGAAGAAGGCAAGATGAAAGGAGATGGCAGTCTCTGTCATGCTTCCATCCCCAGTTTGGTGTGCCAGAGAGTTGGGGGGAACTTCCCCTTCGATGAGATCTACCTCTCTTTCTTTGTTGAGCTCAGTGACCTCATCCCCAATGGGAGAACCCCTTCACTCTGTATTGTCTGATATATTCTCACATGTATACTTTCTCTGATTTCTGTTTTTGCTACTGATTTGAATAAATGGATTTCTTGGCTAATTGCTATATGCAGATTCATTATAAAACTGATATTTTGAGGGAAAGGGATCAAGCCTTAGATATAAATCGGTGGGTCCTGCTTCCCCTCCCAGTAATGAAACAGCAACCAGAAGTTAGGTTACATCTGAAAAGTCACATTCCCTAATAATATTTAAGGGATTAGACAGATAAAATTCTACTCTGTTGCCCTCCCCCCAGGAGAGCAGAATGGCCAGGTTTCTGTTGGTCCCAACTTCCTACTTCCCTGCTGGCAGGAAATAAAGTCTTTCTGGGAAAAGGTGGGTAGGGTGGGAAGAGGCTCCAGATAACTATCCTACCTCCCTTCAAGTCACACAATGACACCCCCAATCTGCATGAGGGGCAGGCCTTGTTATTGCACCACAAAGTAAATGGAAGAAACAGGATTTGAACCCAGCTCTCCTTACTACAAATCCAGCACTCACCTCATTCAGTCAGTAAAGGCGGTTGTCTTGCAGTCTAATGACAAGGATAGGAATACAAATTCAACCTATGATTTTACTGGCATAAGAAACTCCCTTTACTAATTCAAGCCAGCACACTTTTCTACAGATTATAATCATAGAGAGTCCTGAGCAGAGGTGTCAAACACTCAGTCCATTGGCCAGCACTCTGAGTGCCTTGTTGTTGTTGGGTCAGCCAGCTCTCACTCACACCGTGCTGCCTCTCAGTCTGGTAACACTAATTAGTTGTTTTCATTGGTTTTATTTAAGTGGTATAGTGGATAGAGCATGTGGCCTGGAGTCAGGAAGATCTGAGTTCAAATGTGACCACAGACACTTCATAGCTCTGTGGTCTTGGGCAAGCCACTTAACCACTGTCTGCCTCAGTTTCCTCAACTGTAAAATAGAACTAATAATAGGGCCTACCTTGCAGGATTGTTGTGAGGATTCAATGAGATAATATTCTGTAGCACAGTGCTTATTCTATTACCTCCCCTCAATGGGTGGTGACTTGGACTCCTGTGCCAATCAAATCCTGATGATAGTTTCTTCGCCTTTTAGAGAAAAAAACCAAACAACCCCTAGTCTAATGTTCCCACACTAAACAACCCCCACTGCTGTAGCTTATCAGCTTATTGTTGTTCAGTCATGTTCGATTCTTTGTGACCCCATGGACAATAAGCAGATCGATCCTGTCCGTGGGATTTTCTTCGCAAAGATACTGGAGTGGTTTGCCATTTCCTTTTCCAGTGAATAAAGGCAGACAGAAGTTAAGTGACTTGCCCAGGGGCACACAGCCAGTGTCTGAGGTCAGATTTGAACTCAGGTCTTTCTGACTCCAGGTCTAGTGTTCTTATCCACTGAGCCACCTAGCTGTCTCAATTCACCAGTTACTTATTAGGTATTTTGAACAGAATATTCTATAGGCATCTCAAACTCAATTTGTCCAAAATAAAACTCTTTGTCTTTCTGCCCAAACTGACCCCTCCTCCCAACTTCTCTAGTTCTATTGAGGATACCACCATATTTCCATCTAACCAGGTTTGCCATCCCACAGTCATGGTCAACCACTCACTTTCAACTTGGTGGATTAGCTTGCAGAGTCACTGAAGGGATCAGTGCTTGGTGAGTCTATTTTAACAGGATTCATTGAGTCTTTCCTCTTATCTTCACTCATATATTGACCGCTCTACAGTGGCTTCATCACCTCTGACCTGGACTATTGAAGCAGACTCCTAATTGGTCTCCCCGTCCCAAGTCATTCCCCTTCACTGCTCCTCTAAACAGCTGCCAGAGTGATATTCCCAAAGGAGGGCCCTTGCATGGACAATGTGTGATAGGAGCAATGCCCTAACCCTTCTCCCCATGCAATTTAGGTTAGCTTTTCCTGAAAATGTATCGAAATATTCTTTGAGACTTGATTGACTCAGGAGCCAAAGCCAATTGATATCACTTCCTCATCACCTAAATACACAGTTTAAGAATATCACTTGGGCTGCTAGATCATGATGGAAAAGTCAGGAAAGGGAACTTTCTTCAGCTAAAACAATTCAAGGTATAAAAAAATTGAGGCCATTTGCTGCAAACTCCCTCTTCTCCCCCCTTTCTCATCTACGACCCAGGTGCTTTTTTTTTTTTTTTTGCATAGGGGAAGGCAGGGCAATTGGGGTTAAGCCACTTGCCCAAGGTCACAGGGCTAGTAAGTGTTAAGTGTCTGAGACAGGATCTGAACTCAGGTCCTCCTGACTCCAGGGCTGGTGCTCTACTCACTGCACCACCTCGCTACCCCTCACTCAGGTGCTTTCTGCCATTCTCTCTTCAGTAACCCTTGTTTCACCTGATGACGTGACCTTACTCCCTATCAAGGCTAACCCCTCTACTTGTTTAAGTGATAACATTCCATCCCATCTCCTCCAACACATTGTCCCCCTGTCATTTCCATTCTTTTACTTATTTTCAGTCTCTCTTAACTCCTGGCTCATTTCCTACTGCCTACAAACATGCCCATATTTCCCCTATCCTGAAAAGACCTTCACTTGATCCTTCCATCCCTGCTATTATGCTATTTCTTTTCTGCCCTTTGTAGCTAAACTCCTTAAAAAGGCCATCTACAACAGTGTTTCCACTTTTCCCTCACTCTCCTCTTAATTAACCCCTTATAATCTGGATTCTCACCTTACATTCCACTGAAACTGCTCCCTCTAAAACTACTAACTACATGGCCAAATCCAACGGATATTTCTCAATGCTCATTCTTCTTGTCTTCTATGTGCACTTCTCAGTGCCTTGGACACTGTTGATCACTCTCTTCTCTCTAAGGTTTTGGGACAGCATTCTCTCCTGGTTTTCCTCCTGCCTATCTGACTGCTCCTTCTTTGTCTCCTTTGCTGGATCCTCCTCCAGATCACACCCTGTAACAACAGGCATCCTCTTCTCTTCTCCCTGTATACTGCTTCACTTGGTGATCTCATCAGCTCCCATGGATTAATTAAATCATCTTTTCGCCAATAATTCCTAAATCTACCTTTCCTGCCCCTTTCTCTGTACTGACTTCCAATCTTGCCTCTCCAACTGCCTTTCAGACATCTTGAACTGGATATTCAGTAGACATCTTATGCTCAATATGCCCCAAACAGAACTCATTCTCTTTTCCCCCATACCTATTCCCCCTCCTATTTTTCCTATTAAACACCATTCTCCCAGTCCCTCAGGCTTGCAACCAAGGAGTCATTCTAGATCCTTCTCTATTTTTCACCCTTTATTGATTTTACCTTTGCAACCCCTCCTGAACATACATTCCTTTTCTAATGCTGCCACCACTCTAGTGCAAGCCCTCATCACCTCACACCTGTTGCAATAACCTACTGGTGGGTCTGCTTGCCTTGTCTCCAATCCATCCCTCAGTCATTCAGCCATTGAAGTGATTTTCCTAAAATGCAAGCCTGATCCTGTCACCTTGCTGCTCAATAAACTCCAGAGGCTTCCTAGTACCTCCAAGTACCAATAGAAAATGCTTTATTTGGTATTCGAAGTCCTCAAAACCCAGCCCCCTTCTACCTTTCCCATCTTCTTTTTTTTTAAATTTTATTATAGTTTGCATCATTCATTTCCACAAGATTTTGAGTTACATATTTTCTCCCCGTCTTTCCCCTGCCCCCCACCCCAAAACAGCCATCCCAGTGTGTCCCCCCTCCCCCAGTCTATTCTCTCC
>CM053581.1:318345936-318411931 GCA_028627135.1 Pseudochirops cupreus | reverse complement strand
TAGACTGGGGGAGGGGGGAAACACTGGGATGGCTGTTTTGGGGTGGTGGGTGGGGGAAAGACGGGGAGAAAATATGTAACTCAAAAAAAATTTAATAAAATAAATTTTAAAAAAAAGCGGGGGAAGAATGCAAGAGACAGAAGTGAGAGCTAGTAACTTGTTGGATATAGACAGATATGTGAGATTAGAATGAGGAATTAAGGATGCCACCAACAGCCTTATGTTAATAATAATAGTAGTAGAACAGGAACTCATAAAATGTTGTGCAAATATCAGTTGTCTCTACAACATGACTTGGGTTCTTTAATCCCAACTTCACTAATTTGGGATTGTCATTCCTTCAGTTAGACCTCAGTTTCTCATTATAACAATACAGGAGACGGGGAATTCTAGTGTTAACCACTTTACTTTACAGATAAGGAAACTAAAGCTCAGAGGCATGAACTAATGAATTCAATCACACCTACAGAAAATGTCTGACCTGAGACTCAAGCATTGTTAGGTTCATTGTTATTGTTGCTGTTGTTCTTAATTTTGTTTTTTTAAGGTAAGAAAACTGACTTTCTCAAAGTCACCAGCTATTTAGTGGTAGTTACATAAGACTAAAACAAAGGGTTCCACGTTACATTTATAACTGAAATTGACATAAGCAAATAGGACTTGATCCTTGTTTATAATTCTTTTAAAACCCCCTCAGCAATTTAGGAGCTGTAAGGTAGCTTAAAAGTCATTCAGTCTACCTGTCCACTTTATAGATGGGGAAACTGAGGCTTAGAAAGGTTAAAATGCCTTGCCCAAGGGCACACAAAGAGTAAGTGGACTTCTCTTTTAAATATGTGTGAACAGAACTGTACATTCCACATTATGATAAGCAGGAGGAGGAGGAAGAAGTGAAGCACCCAGATGATCCATAAATTGAACAATTAGTCCTTGAATAGTGAAGAATTGGTGGTAATCCTAAAGGAAATAAAAAAAGTTGACTCACTACTGTGGGCAAGAAGTTGGGGGAAGAACTAGTCAGTGAGAGATCTGCATTCATTCAAGTTCCTTCAGGTTTTTGAGTCAGTTGAATGGGAAATACTATCTTGAATTAGATAGGGATCCCCAGCTTCCCTCATACGCAACCTCTGATAAAAGGTGCATTCCCTTGGATAATAACTCACATTCCTATAGTGTTTTAAGACACTGAAAGCATGTTCCTCACAGCGAGACTGAGAAGGAGGAAGTGCAAATAATATCATTCCCATTTTACAGATGAGCTAAATATAGCTCAGGAAGGTAAAATGACCTCCCAAGGGTCACTCAGCTGGAAGTGGTCAAGAAATAGAACTTAGAGCCAGGTTCTCTGACTCCAAAGCCAGCAGACTTTCCTTCATGCCTCACTACATCACTTATAATAACAAAAGAGACTTTGCCTACTTCTTAAATTTCAAATGAGAAAATGGAGGGGAGTTATTAAAATTAACCTTCCTTGCATGAACTCCTTCGTAGACCTTATTAACAACAATGCCAAAAACTTACTTATTTACTGCTTCAAGGTTTTAGTGCTTTGAGAGGGTTTGGGTTTTTTGTAAGGAGATAGATTTATTTTTAGCACTAAAGGAAAGAGGTTTTGTTGTTGACAGTGATGCATAATAAAGACAGGCATTGGTGATGAGTCGAGAAGTGAATAATGTCTTGCTTTCTTAGCTTACCCTTCACTCTGGACCAAATTCATTTGAATGCTAAACCAGTAAGGATATTGGGAATTTTGAACTCTAAATAAATAATTATCTGTCACAGAGGGCTTTGAGCTCTGCCCAGTCAGAGGGCCCAAAAGAAAAGATTTAATTTTAGTCTGGGGACATTCTATCAGATTATAGTTGGGTGCGTGTGGTGGTTTTGATCAAATAACTATTGACAAAAGTCTAACCACTATACCCTAACAGACTAGAACTGAAATGGCTTAGGTGGTCCTAAAGAGATGAATACAGAAGTTTTACCTACTTCTGCCATCCCACAGGGGAGAGGCCAAGGGAGAGCAGTACAATGACATCACCAGGAAACCTCTATGGTTTTGCATTACTAGGGGTTTAATTTGTACTTCCACATGTATGTGTTACTCATGAGTGAACACTCTGCATGTTCATTCTTCCTTCTTATGGTATATGTATTTGTAGGAAAGTCTATTCTAGGTTTATAGGAAGGATAATCTATTACAAATATTCTTATTATATTATTTCATTAATACCTTTGCTTTAAACTAATTGTGTCCCCTGTCTGACAAGAGAAAATGTAAGCATATTGATGAGAGTTTGTGAACTCCCATTTTGAGTGTATGTGGATCCACAAAGTACCTTGTACCTAAGGTAGCTATTCTGGGATTGCTCCCTGGTATTATATCTTAAACTATACACAAAATTTAATGACAAGCACATATGTTCAAATACACAACCAAATGCTTTAAGGTTTACAAGATACCCTCTAAAATACCTCTGAGTTAGACGATACAAATGTTAATATATACATTTTGCAAATGAGGGTCCTAAAATTCAGAGAGATGAACTGACTTGCCCACAGTCATGCTGCTCATCAGTGTCAGTGTTGGGATTAGGACCCAGTTTTCTTGGATCTAACTGAAAGTAGAATTATCTTTGTGGAAAATAGCTAACAGCAATCACTATTTGTTTTAGAGTCCTTATCCATCATTTTTCTCTTTTTAGTTTAAATCTTTTATTGACAGATTTTTAAAAATATCATCTGTATTTTCCAGTGCATTGGGAATATATGGTTTGTTCAGGGATGCCTAACACCTCTGATGTGAGAGCTTGCCAGGCCCATTTTCAGGGCTGCTCATCCACCTTTGGTGTCTAACTGGCACTCAGCTCTCACCTGTGGCCCCAAGAAGCTGTAGCATGCACAGTGGTCACACTCTGGTAAAAACTATCTCAGCAGATGGGCTAAACCAGGTTGAGGGTAACCAACAGGCCCCCAACCTATTGATGAATTAGGGGGATGTCTATCTCAAGCATGTGAAAACTTCTTCTGGGCAGAATGGATAGATGAGAACAATTTATTTCAATGGCCATAATGGAGGCTGAAGTAATTGCTATGGAGTGCTTAGAGCTTGATCAGACGTCAGAGATGCCACGGTCATCCACTGCATCTCAGCCTCCACCAGGCATCTTGACTTTTATGTTGCTACTAGACTTCAATGACTCTGGAAGAGAGAATAGGCTGACGACTGTGCAACTGCCTTACTTAAATCCAATTCATGTGCAAGTCAAGATATCACCCTGTGATGTCATTGGTCCTCTTCAAAAATTAAAGCTGAACAACCACATTTTCTAGTATATTCTACCCCCTCTTCCTCCCAGATAATCATCCCTTTTAACAGAATAAAAAAGAAGCAGAAAACTTCAGTAAAACTCCATCAACCAAGTACAATTTATCTCATTCATAATTTTTCAGAGTTGATGACAAAGATTACCCTCAAACTGAGAATCTGTAGAAATTACTTCATCTTAGTAAGATAACTAAATACGTTTATAGGTAACTTTTCAAACCTACAGAAACTTTATTAGTCTCCATAGGAGTATTCTGTAGTGCCAGTATTTCCCCCTTTTCTCAGAGAGCAAAGTATTCTAGCAAGAGATTTCATTCGGTTTCCATTTCTCAAAACTCCATTTAAAACACAGCTAGAGAATGTTAAAGTTTCAATATGTTAGTTCACATTCAGTTGAAAGGAACCATGAATGAATTAGTTAGTTAATTAAATAACATTAGCAAAACAGCATATCTGAACAATTTTCCTTAAAGAATGAAAAAAAAAAAACCCAGCTTATTAAACTGCCGGTGAAGAGTCAGGAGGGGATCTTTTACCAATGGTTTCGGAAACTCTTTCAACTGTTTCTGGAAAATAGCCATTTTTGCAAATGAAATACTCGGTTAAAACAGGACAACTTTCTTCACAATGTGCTTACAGAGCTGTAGAGTTCAACCCCATGAGCATTGCTGTCTAGGTTGTAAAGAAAGAACAGTGTTGAAACCCAAGTGTCCCTTGCCTTTAGTCCTTCAAAAGAGCAGAAAGTACTTTGTAAAGGTTAAAGTGCTATGTAAATATGGGCTATTAGAAGAGACCTCACCAGCCATCTCATCCATCACTTTCCTGGCTGAGCATCACTTTTGCAGCATACTTGACAATCTAACCTCTGTTAGAGGACTGGTGAGTTCAGGGACTGGTCTCATTTTTGTCATTGTTTCCCTAGCACCTAGCAAAGTGACTGGCACATGGTATTAATCAATGCTTGCTGAATCGAATTGAAGAGTATAAACAAAAAAAGCCCTAAGATGAAGCAAAACATTGAGTAATTATAATGACCAATTTTGGCCCCAGAGAAAAGAAGAGGAAGCAGCACCCCACTCCTTTCAGTACAGAGGTGGAAGACTACCTTTATGAAATTTCACATATACTGTCAGAAGTAAACGTCAGCTCTTGCTGTTGTTGTTTTTTATACAATGCAAGGTTTACTTGAGATGTATGGGGATATACCTAGAAAAAATATCCATAAAACCTTCTTCTTCTTCTTCTTGTTCTTCTTCTTCTTGTTCTTCTTCTTGTTCTTCTTCTTCTCCTCCTCCTTCTCCTTCTCCTTCTCCTTCTTCTTCTTCTTCTTCTTCTTCTTCTTCTTCTTCTTCTTCTTCTTCTTCTTCTTCTTCTTCTTTTTCTTCTTCTTCTCCTTCTTCTTCTTCCTATTTTTGTAATTGGTACCAGTTAACAAGGGTCAAAATCCTAGAGCAATTTTAAAAAAAATTTCTCCTTCATTTGTATATTTCCCTTTGTATAATCATTTGTCCAAAATAGTCAATTCAAAATAACTCTCATTACAAAGATGTGGTGTAATATGATAAAATGAACACTAGATTTGGAGTCAGAGAAGTTAGGTATGAAAATTAGCCCTATTATTTCCTAGTGGTGTGAATTTAGACATGTTATCTTACCTCTCCATGTCTCAGTTTCCTTCTGTGTCCAACAGGGAATAGATCATCTTTCAGGTCCATTGTATGTAGCCTTTGATTTAAGATTCTATAAGATCTGCACTCTTATTATGTTGTGTGCATGTGTGTGTTTTTTTTATCTCTCATATTCTTCTATTCTACTTTATATTCTAGTTATCTGAATATTTCTTATCTTTCCCATTGGACTATAAGTACCTTGAGGCGAGAGGTGATGTCTAAGATCATATATATTTAATAAATGTTGAATAAATAAGTAAATGAATGTTTTGATTTCTAGTTGCATTCTAATTAATTTATTCAAGAGAATATTGACTTGGTTTCATTTTGAATTATTCAATAGAACTCATCTTTCCTTTCCTTTCCCTTACCAAATCAAATTTTTTTCTTTTTTTCAATTTAAGTTTAGTGTTCAGAAAACTCAGTTCAACTTTTGGTTCACTGTTTGGTTCATAACATAACTATCATTGTCATCATTTTCACCATCTCCTCCTCCTTCTTCTGTGTTCTATTTATATATTTAAAATACATTTTATCAATACTTTTTAATATTATTGTTATTTTCCAATAATCCATCTCCTCGTAGCACCCTTGTACAAAGAAGCATAATTTTTTTAAAGGACATATTGTCCACTTCGGAAAATATATGCCTCATTCCATGCCTGTAACCCATGACCTCTGCCAAGAGGAAGTAAACATACTTTTCTATCGGTTCTCTAAAGTCAGTATTCATGACTGCATTGATCTGAGTTTCCTTATCTTTCAGTGCTGTTTCCTTTCATATTATTGTAATCATTGTGTAAATTTTTCCACTCGTCCTGATTTACATTCAGATTCATGCAGGTTTTTCTCAATTTCCCTTAATTCTTTATATTTGTCATCTCTCATGAGGCAATCATATTACATGATACTCACAGCACAATTTACTAAGCCATCACCCAATTTATGGGCTCCCACTTTTTCAGTTATTTACTATCTCAAAAGATGCTGCTAAAAATATTTTTGTATGTAAGGGACTTTTCATCTGTCTTTCACCTCTTTAAGGTATATGCCTAGTAGTGACTTCACCAAGTCAAAGGATTTAGTTATTTTTCTATTATAGTTCCAAATGATTTTCTGAATGGTTGAACTATGTCTTAACTCTACTGTTAGTGTATTAGGATATAACTATATATATAACTCTCTCTATATATAACACTCTCTCTCTCATATATATGTGTGTATATATATATTTCTGTATATATCTATATCTATATCTATATCTATCTATCTATCTGTCTATCTATCTATCTATATATCTATCTATATATCAAACTGTCCTCCCATAGCCCCTCCATTTTTGTCTTCTTTCTTTTTTGCCAATCTGTTGGACAAGAAATAAAACCCAAGTTCTAATTGTCTTCTCTATGAAGAAACCTGAAACCTTCTTCTTTTCTATTACATGCTTAGAGATCATGGGCTGCCTGTTGCTCTCATATTCTCCCTATCTATTTTCCTACCAAGGATAAAGACCCCTACATGGAATCAACCCTAAAAGAACCTTCGTCCCCATTGGCCCCATTGCCCTACCTTGTTCAAAATCTGGAACAAGTCCTGTAGTTTCATTGAGGAGTCATTTTTCAAGCAAAGTGTTACTGTTTTTCTCTTCTTGGGCATAAAGGATTCATCTGAGGTGGTAATTCCCAAGTCTTGTGCTCTGAGCAGAAGGCCAACCCTGAGGTTAATGAGGTGTTGGAAGACAGCAAATCTAACTCCAGTGTTGTGCTTTCCAACTTTTTAATTGGGAATTTGAATGTGTCACTTGCTTATAAAACACACACACACACACACACACACACACACACACACACACACACGTATATTTCCTCTTACTGAGTGATACTCCAGACCAGGGAGGAACAGCAAACAAGGAAGGGTGAGATAGAGCAGGTTTGTCACTCACTGTTGGTTTCACCCAAGTGTGTCCCAGTTCACATCTACAGGTTTGCAACTGCCATAAATAACATCTCAGGGCTTTCCAGGGGCCAGGGCTGCCAGCACAGCATGTATTACCAAGGAAACCTGAGATGACTGGGATCTTTCTCTTACCTTTTTTTTTTCCCCTCCTGGAGCCTGTTGGTTCAGCTCCAAGGTTTCCCACAAATTTTCAGTGTGTTTATTAGATGGAGCACAGTTTTTGGCCTTTGTGAGGCTGGCTACCGCCAGGTGCTTCTGGTGTTTAAGTCCAAAGTGTTTTAGTGGCTATCCATCATTATTAAGCAATCTGAGTACATCATGCTGTGAGAGCCTGATTTCTGAGTGGATACAGTTCAAAGGTTGGAAGTTGGTGTCCCTGGAATGGAACCCAGTAGTTGCTCTTTGCCACAACTCTTCAAAGAGTGTCCTTGTTGCTGTGGTGTGACAGGTGGGTGTTCATGACATTTTAAAAGATTTAATGCTAAAGAGTATGATCTCATAGATGCTTGAACAAGTTATTTTGATTCCGTGGGCCTTGGTTTCCTCATCTGTAAAATAAGGGAATTGGAGTAAATGACCATGTCTTTGATCCTAGGAAATACGATCTTATACTCTGCATATATTAGTACTTCTCTGACCTCCTAAATGAATGGAATGTTAGCAAGGAAAGGAAACTGGGCTGGATGACCCAACAGGATGAGGAGGTGAGTATGGTTGAGAAACAGAACAAGGTGTGGCTTCTAGGAAGAGTCCAAGATGAGACTTTTGATGTGGGTTTACAAAATAAGTTTCTTAAGTTATGGTGTCTGGACCACCAGAAGAGATGAAGTAAACCTAGCAAAGATGACAGCTTGAGAGGGGAAGTCATTGTCAGAGATTGAATGAGCAGGGTTAGGAGATATCACCATTGTTTCCTCTGTCCATCCCCACTTTATTTTTCATGGACTGGGCAGGGGTCAATGTTCCCTCTGAGAGTTCCTGAAATTTTTATTAATTAAAGCATGCATCTTGGTGAAAATGTGGCATCTGCCTTTAATTTAGGCTGTATTTGGGGAGGGAGGGTTACGAGTTATAAAGGGTTTTGTCTTAATTTTCCATTGTATTTACCAGTGCCAAAGGACTTGAAAAAATTTTTCCTATTTTTTCCATTAATCTTTATAACTTCCCATAGAGGAAAGCAGAGACTGCAATTCATTATAGGGTAAGAGAAGTCCATAGACTTGGCCAGAATCTGTCAATCAGTCTTACTATTCCCTACATGTCAGGTAGGCAGCTTCTGGGGCAAATTAACTTTAAACATTTTTTGTAATCTTTAGATACTGATACTTTTTGTTTTTTACATCATGTTCATGTCTGAACTACCTACCTAGCAAGCCAACATTTGAAGCAAATATTAAAAGAAGACTGAAAAAAGCAGGTTGGCAAACTAACAAACTCAATTATTATATCTGAGAATTTATGCAATATTTCACATCTGTAGTCCTCTGCCTCTTAAGAGAAAGGAAGATGGGCACACTAAATATTACAGGACATACCTGTGACAGTTTGTGCCCAGGAATTCCATTCATAGGAAGATAGGATCATAGATTTTAGAGCTAGGGAGACTTTCAAGACCATCAAGTGCACCCTTTCACATTCCCCATCCTGTTTTACAGATGAGGAAATTGTCTCAGGGAAGTTGTGACTTGCTTCATATCACCTAGCTATTAAGTATCTGATTCAGGATTTGAACCCAGATCCTCCTGACTCTAAGCCCTCTATTTACTTTGCATTCTGACTCACATTCAATAAGTATTTTAAAAGCATCTTTTGCTATAATTGATCCAATCCAAACCAAGCTAACACAACAATCATTTCTAGTTAGGTCCTGATTACAACAAATAAGAAATCCCTTGAAGTAGTCGCATTATTGGAATTCAGGTTGCATACTTCCATTGGGCTGAGACAAAATGATCACATTTTATATGTGTTAATTCAAATTCATGAGGCCACTCCATGGGATTCATTTTTCACACTAATCAAAATCTAGCTGTATTGTTATATGCTTGCGGGGGGTGGGGGAGAGTTGGGGAGAAAGAAGACAAAGAAACAGCCCCTTCCTTAATAATGTTTACATTCCATTGGTGAAATGATGCATTAACCTATAAATATACTCACACACACGCACATATGTATCATTATAAATATATACATATATGATCATAAGTACATAAATGTTCCCTCAAGGGATTAGGAAAATGTTGTCAGTAGGAGTTAGAATATTAACTGAGCCTTGAAGGATGTTAATGAGGAGGTGAGGTGAGGATGGAGAATATTCCGGGCATGGCAGACAGCCTGAACAAAAGCTGTCTGTTGGGAGATGGAGGTGGGAGATGGAGTGCCAAGTCTTACCGACAGCAAATAGACCAGTTTGGCTATAATATAGAGGGCTTGAAGGCAGTGATGATAAAATAAGCTTGGAAAGGTGGTTATGTTTTAGGCATTACAAAATTAGGTATATCCTATATGTAATGACTAGGATGGGACTTGAGTCCAAAGTCTTTGCAATGCTTGTGCTATGTTATGTTATGTGAATATTAATGTATGCTCAACCTCTCTTGTTTGATTCGTTACATACACCAAACCTTTTGGAGCTCAAAGAATATCTCCTCATTCTTCTTTTTGATATATTGATAGACCTGTGATCCCTTGAAGTAACTTCTCTTTCTAACAAAGCAGATCACAATCAGAGCATGCTTTCTCATCTCGTGCCATTCTTGGACACATCCTCCGGTAAATACTCCATGGGGATCCACCTGAGGTTCTGCAGTACTTCCCCTGGATCTTTTGACATTTGGAACCCAATGAAGCACACCATGCCTCATTACTTTGTAATAATTGGGACTGGGGAAAGGTGTCAGGGAAGCCAGGACAGTCTCAAATACATAATAACCATAGAGAAATTCTGCTTTGTAGTTTTTAAGAACATACCATTGAAATCAAGAAGCAGTGTGATGCAGTAGGGAACAGCTAAGTGGCACGATGGATAGAATGCCAGATCTGGAGTCAGGAAGACTCATCTTCCTTAGTTCCAATCTGGTCTCAAACACTTCCTAACTGTGTGACCCTGGGTAAATTACTTAACCCTTTTTGCCTCAGTTTCTCATCTATAAAATGAGCTGGAGAAGGAAATGGCAAACCACTCTGGTATTTTTGCCAAGAAAACCCCAAATGGGGTCATGAAGACTAGAACACCGCTGAAATGATTGAACAACAATAGGGTGTACTGGCAAGACCTGCATTCATGTCCTGACTCTGGTACATGTTACCTATGTTACCACAGGCAGTTATAGACTGCTATAAATTATAGACTGTAGTTTATGTGAACGAATTGCTGATCTGATGAGTGGAGGAAATTTCCACACTAGGAGTTTACTGTACCTCTGAAATCACAAATGTAGATTAAAACCTTTTAAAATTGACTGTAAAGATACCTATCTTTAATATAAAGGGTACATATGTCTCATATGTAATTAGAAATATTATTTGTATGTAAAAATGAAGGTACTAAAGGACTTAGAAGTAATTTCTATTCATAGATTCTCCCTGAAATCTCATTTACATTATTCATTTATTCAGCAAACGCTTAGTTCAGAAAGTAAACTTCAGACCAACTTGACAAATTTCCATTTAGTAGAGTCAAGACAAGAAAGGTCCCACATGCAAGCAGAATCTGTGACTGCCTGTGTGGTTTGGTCTAAGAGTGATGAAGCACTATTTTACCCCTAAAATATCTCCCCAATTTGTCTACCATAGAATTGAAAACTGTCATGATTCAAGTAACTCCTTGGGATCCATGGTTTCTAGAAATATAATGATAAAAATGCATATATGTCATCTGAAGGGAATATTCTATTAAGCCATTAGTTTTTCTTCTCATATTTGTACTCATTTGTTTAATGAATTAGCCAGAGAGCCCTCAGATAAGACTAGAAATGAGGAGGACTGTGACACAGAACAGTTAAGTTTAGAGGAGCTAAGGGAATCGACTGAGTGTATTGGATATTGACCAAGGGAGTACTGAAAAGAGAAAGCATTGGAATAGGGAGGGATGTTGTTCAGCCTTCATTTTTTAAGAGAACCAGTGACATCACAGGGTGATGACTTGTGAATGAATCCGATTTAAGTGAGGCGGAGTCATCACAAAATCATCAACCTCACCCTCTCTTTGAAGATACAAGGTCATCCATTGTATCCTAAGCCATCCCCAATCATCTTGACTTTTGTCTTGCGACTGATCTTCTATGACTTTGGAGAAGAGAGTGAGGCTGATGACTTTGTGCAGCTCTGCCTCACTTAAATCCAATTCATGAACAAGTCAAGACATTACCCCATGATGTTATTGGTCCTCTTCAAAGGACAGAACAATAGTCAGCCACTAATTTACAAGGTCATCTCAATTTTGTTAGACTTACTTTCAATTTTCTTTGCTATAGTGTTTGATAGCAAAGTGTGTTGTGCCTGGAGTCAAGAAGACCTGAGTTCAAATATGTCCTCAGGCACTTAACTAGCTGTGTGATCCTGGGCAATTCATTTAATCCTGTTTGCCTCCATTTCCTCATCTGAAAAATGGGGCTAATAATAGCACCTACCTCCCAGGATTGTTGCAAGGATCAAATGAGATAACAATTGTATCAAGCTTAGCTCGGCTCCTGGCACATTGTAGGCATTACATAAACCCTTCTCCTTCTTCCTGCTTGTCCAAGGTCAGACAGCTAATAAATAGCAGAGTTGGCATTACAACTTAAATCTCCCAAATCCACTGTTTTCTTCACTACTCTACAACCCAATACTTATTAGACTGCCAAGCTGGTAGATCTGAGGAATACTGGGGGCATAGTAGACTTGAATTTCAGCAAAGGCATTTGACCAGTCCTTCCTGACATCCTGAGAAGAAGTGGGGGGGGGGGGGGGAAGTGAGTTAAATGATAGTCTAGTAAGGTGGATTCAGAATCAGGTTGAATGTATAGACACCCAAAAGAAGTGATTAATGGATCCATAGCAAGCTGAAAAGATTTTTAGTGGAGTGCTCCAGAGACTTGTCCTTGATCCTGTGCTGTTTAATCCTTTTATTAATGACTTGAATAAAGGCACAGTTATCAGATGACACAAAGTAGGAGGCATAAGCTAACAATGTAGAATTAGGACCCAAAAATATGTCATCAAGCTGGTAGCAAGGATTGAATCTAATGAGGTAAAATTTAATCAATGTAAATCCTTACATTTGTGTTCAAGAAATTTAACCATATATATGCATGTTGGAGGAAGCATAAATGAAAAATAGTTTCTATACAGAGGCAGCTAGGTGGTGTGATGAATATGATGCTGGACCTGGAGTCAGAAAAACTTGAGTTCAACATAAATTAGACTTTACTAGCTGCATGACCCTGTGCAAGTCACTTAACTTCTGTCTACCTCAGTTTTCTCAAATGTAAAAAGCAGATAATAAAAGCATATCTGCCTCCCAGGTTGTTGTGAGATCAGCTGTGATAATTGCTTAGTGCTTAATTAGTCTTAAAGTGCTATATAAATCCTATCTATTATTATTTTTTTAAAAAGATTTGATGGCTGTTTTAGTGGATTACAACATGAGGCAACTATGAGACATGTTGGCTAATATAGCTAATCTAAAAAGATTAATCCAAGACTAATGTAAAAACTAATCTAAGGCTACACTAGGAGAGGACTCCTAGTTTGGGCTAGTTTGAAAAGCTCTTTTGTCTAGAGCATAGGTGGGGATCCTGTGGCCTTCTAGGTCCTCAAGTGAGACCCTTTGATCAAAATCCAAACTTCACAGAACAAATCCCTTTAATAAAATTACGTATGTTCTAGGAAGTTTGGATTCAGTCAAAGGGCTGCACTTGAAGACCTAGATGGACCCTGGCCCAGAAGGGTAGGGGGGTATATGTCGATAAAGACAAACCAGCTGTCATCATTGTTGTTTAGTCATTTTCAGTGGTGTCTGACTCTTTGTGACCCCTTTTGGGGTTTTCTTGGCTAAGATACTGGAGTGATTTTTCAGGGTTTTCTTGGCCAAGATACTGGAGTGGTTTTCCATTTCCTTCTCCAGCTCATCCTACAGAAGAGGAAACTGAGGCGAACAGAGTTAAGTGACTTGTCCAGGGTCACATAGCTAGTGAGTATCTGAGGTCAGATTGGAACTCAAGAGGATGAATCTTCCTGACTCCAGGTCCCACATTCCATCTGCTGTGCCACCTAGATGCCCCTACTTCTGACACCTACTGGCTATTTCATCTGGATCAGGTCCTTTAATCTTTCTCTGCCCCCAGAAACTACTAAGACTGTAAGTTGCAGAACAGTTGCTGAGAGATACTGGAAAAGAGAGTTTCTTCATCAGTGCTATCATAGATATTCACCCTACCCTCAAATGCTATAAACATAAATGATAATTAATAAAATTAGAGAATTCTCTCGCAGAATCTGGGGGAATGGAAGTAGTCTGTTCCCTTGTTGATTTTTTTTTCTTCATGGTCACTATTTGGAGAGAAAATCTTATGCAGCACATTTCTGAAGGGTAATGATGATGGGTGAGTTTCTCTTCTTGGAGGTGGGTAAACATGTTCTCATCATCCATTTATATACCATTATTATTAACATGGTAGGCATCTAGCCCTTCTCACCAACACTGCCCCCAAACTCAGAAACTGGCATCAACTCTGAAGGTTTTATAACTTGCTTCCTTGTTCTTCTGTCCAGTGAAAGACTTTTTAAAAAAATTATAAACAAGTCCATGCATTTGGTTTTGCATCAATTAATAACATTGCTATCAAAACTTGGAAGAAAACATCTGAATCAGAATCTCTGGAACTATAGCCATTGATAGCTTAATGATAACACATTTCCAACGTTAATGAGACATAAATACACAATATCTGCTCTTCTTTTCTCTCTCTTTCACTTGCCTGCTTTGCAATCTTGGACTTTGGGTTCTGGGGACTTTGTTGGGAATAAGAAGCATTTTCCTTTGCTCCACCTGCTGGATGAAATGGATAAAAGCCACTGGGAATAGTCCAAATAAATATTAGCAAGAACAACCTTGGGCCCTAAAACTTCACGTCTGGAATGCATTTCTCAGAGCCTATGAGTTGAGCATGGGCCAGAAACGTGCACTTCAGTATTTATAATTTGTGTTCTTTGGCAGAATGTCTAGAGAAGTGTTATAATTCGGGTGTGTGTGTGTGTGTGTGTGTGTGTGTGTGTGTGTGTGTTTGCGTGTGTGTAAGAAAAGGAGGTGAGGAGGGAAGAAGGAAAAGGAGAAGATCTAGGACCATATAAACTAATTGTCATGGAGGCTCCAGATTTCTCCCCATTCTGTCCCCCTCCTCTGAATACTCCCGAGTTTGCCGATGCCCCTTCTTAAATGGAATATCAAGAGTTAAATCTTTTACTCTAGATGTGGTCTGAGAGTGGGACTATCACTTTCTTTGATCTTGATG
Organism: Pseudochirops cupreus; assembly: GCA_028627135.1. Taxonomy (NCBI): domain Eukaryota; kingdom Metazoa; phylum Chordata; class Mammalia; order Diprotodontia; family Pseudocheiridae; genus Pseudochirops; species Pseudochirops cupreus. Next base: position 318,397,484 of record CM053581.1, on the reverse strand, counting down.
TTTTATTTGTGTTAATGTAATCTGACGTTTTTTAGCATTTTTTTAGTAGCAATATCACCCTATTGTATCCATTACAATCAAAATGTTGTTGTGTTTTGTTTTTTAATGCAATTCAGGAACAGTAAGGTAATTTCATCCCACTTTGGTTTTCCACTAAAAAGCAGCATGGTGTGGTGGATGGATTTGGGGTCAGGAAGATCTACCCCTCAAATCTTGCCTCTTTTGATTGTGGACTAGCTGGGTGGCCATGATGCTCAAGTCTCTTAATCTCTCGGTACCCTCAGGCAACTCCAAGTATCTCAATTACTGATTGTTTGTCCATCTGCCTTAGTGGAAGGAATTTCCACACCAGGAGTTCTCTACACTGATGAAATCACAGATGTAGACCAAGAAAAAGAAAAAAGGCTTCTCCTTTTAGGGCATATTTCAAAGTTTCATGTTGTTTTGGATTTTTTTTTCATTTTTTTGTATTTCAAAAGGTCCCTGATTTCAATAGTGCATCATTTGCAGTCACCACCAATAGTGATGGTGGTTAAACTACATGACCTCTAAGGGCCCTTCCAGCTCTGAATCTAGGACTAACGAATTAATATAACATAAGCATAAATTAAACATCTACTACATGCCAAGCACTGTGCTAGGCTTTGGATCCTATAACCCTATGAACAGATAAGGTGATTTTCTTCCAAGAAACTCAAAGCATCAGGAAAATATGTGGAGGTGGGAGTATGGGGGGGGGGGTGATCAGCATTTTGGAAGGTAAAAGTCTCAGAAGGTAGGTCTGTGATCTCTTGTGAAGGTTGGATTATTGTTCATACTTCAGAATGTTGGAGGCTACTGAGAAAAAACTCCTCTAATACTAACATTATCTGGATACACTACAATTCTGAACAATAAGAATAAAACCAGCTCAGCTCCTCACTGCTATTAAATATAACATAACCTATCTTTATGGCATAAAGGGTCTCCACTTACGGCAGAAGAGAGAATTTTCTTGTCTCCCCTCTTGATATGATTGGGGTTACAATTTCCTCTTGTATTATGGCAGAAATAGTCCCACCACTACAATTTCCCAGGACTGTTGATGTACTTGGGCCTTCTCATGCAGGTGTTCTGCTGTGTGGATGCTTCAGGTTTTTCTGTTCATTTCTACTGGGAGTCCCTAAACTAAGCATATTTGACTTTTCCAGGCTGCAGCCATTCTTTGTCCTGTGTAACCTAGGCAGGATCACATGAAGCGTGTTCTGTGAGCTAGTCTGGTCTTGCGTCTCAGGGAACAGAATCAGTTTTATTTCTATTTGATTTATCAATGAAATCTAAACCACATGTGGCACATACATACGAGAAGATTCCAAGAATCCTTGTTCTAATCAGTTTCCCCAGGCACCCCAAATCTCATCTGTGTGTCCTGGTCTCTGAGAGGCAAAGCAATACCTTTTCTAGTTTCAAGAAACCAGCTCTAGGGGCAGCTAGGTGGCACAGTGAATAGAGCACAGGCCCTGCAGTCAGGAGGACTTGAGTTCAAATCTGACCTCAGACACTTAACACTTACTAGCTGTATGGCAAGTCACTAAACCACAACTGCCATGCCATGCCCCCTCCAAAAAGAAAAAAAGAGAGAGAGAAACCAGCTCCGCAGGCTGGATCTGAGTGGCCCACAAATTAGAGATAGTGCAATTTTATAACAAAAGGAACAGCAATGTTAAAAAAAAGAAAAAAAGTGCCAGTCGGGAGTAAGTCCATGCTAGGCACCTTTTGACTACTCAGTCCTTCAGTGCCAGGGGCTGAATTTAATGGATTCATCAGTCCTTCTAGCTGTTTCTATCAGATCTCCACTGTCCTCTATCAATGAGATGGAGCCTGGGCCAATGGTACTAACTAGAAGCTATTCTATAGAACATTTTGGAGAATGAAGAGTCTGAGCTGATGCATGCATATAGCAAAATCTACCCTCTATGGTTTCCAAGCCAGGCTCTTAAAATGAATGTCAAAGACAGGAAAAATATAAAACAGGGAGGGCGACCGTGAAATATATATCTGTGAAGCCATGCACAACATGCCTGTCTCTGTCTTTATCACCAAACACTGTGGCAGAGAAAAGTAAACCCTTAAATTAAACATTGGTCCAAATAGGGTGTGCCCAACCCTTAATTAAGGTTGATATAAAAGACATCAAGGACATATTGAGGTTTTGAATGTTTATATAACAAGACAGACACCAAGTTTCAGCAGCCGAACATGTAAATTTAGCCCTTATGACAGATCGAGATTTAGAGGTAAGGAAGTAATTGGGGAAACAAGTCCTCTCCACATTACAAACATTCTCGGCCCATTAGCGGACCAGAAAATAGGCCCAACAATGGAGTCATTTTATCAAGCAAACCAGCTTTGTGGCTTTAGGCTATGATGGGATTTTTCTCTTTTAATTTTCTGACTGTGGCAGAAAACCAACAGGGTAGGATGTCATAGCCAGTATTTTAGCCACAACATGGCTACACAGTTACAAAAAGAGTCTAAAAAGTCAATCTGCACATTTCTCACGTAACCTGAGAAGACGTTGTATGAATTTTGAGGGGAGCAGGTGATGGATCAATGACCTTGAAGGTCAAAGTCCCCTGAAAGGGTTCAGAAGAAGTATGTGATGACCAGTGGCAGGAGGAGGGTTCCTCCATGTTACGCTGGAGGTGAAAGCTCTTTTTGTGGGTACTGGGCTGGGAACATGGGGGAAGGAAGGGAGTGAGTTGTACTTTCCATGGTTGTCAATCCAAATGACAAGAAGCAGGGCTGCCCCTAGCTAGAGTACTGGGACTGGAGTTTTGAGGACAGATTCACATCCTGCCTCTCATTTACTAATGGTGTGACCAGAGGCCAGTCACTCAACCTCTCTGAGCCTCAGGCATCTTCCTGGGCCACCCGTGAATGGCAGTACGGAATGAGGAAGGAGTTCCCCTAGTTGAAATCATCCCAAGATGACGTCACAGATCCTTCACTTATATTCATAATCCAAACTGTAATCCTTGGAGATTTTCGAGTGAGACATGTTTACAAATCCTACTGTTTGGTCAGGCATTCCTAAACTGTTGATATTGTTTTGGGGAAATAAATCCTGTTCACTGTTGAGAAGGCAAAAGTTGGGTTGCTTGGAGGCACAGTGGATAGAACACTGAGCCAGGAGTCAGGAAGACCTGAATTCAAATCCAGCCTCAGGTACTTACTAGCTGTGTGACCCTGGGCAAGTCACTTAACCCTGTTTGCCTCAGTTTCCTCATCTGTAAAATGAATTGGAGAAGGAAGTGGCAAACCACTCCAATATCTTTGCTAAACAAAAAACCAAAACCCTAAACGGGGTCACTAAGTGTTGAATACGGCTGAAAACAACAACAACAGTATTTATGGTATGTGGCCCTCTTAACTTAATGGTCAATATATAAAACCTAAAGATACATAAGATGGGGAGATTTTCTACTGCAGCAGATGGCAGGTCACTCAGATAAATATGAACCATGGTCACACATTCCTTTCCTTCTTCATTTAATGACCAACAAAGACAGCAGTTCTGTTTAACCCTTAGTCCACATGAATCCTTGGAGGCAAAATGAAATTTTTTAATTTGTTCATCCAAGATTAGAAATTTAAAAGCTTGGATCATCTGTTCCTACCTACAAGCAATGACTGGTCTCTTTTGAACAGTATCTAAGTGGACATCTTTTTATGACTAATTGGCAGTTTTTCAGAAATGGACTGAGATTGAGGTTTACATTTCTTTCTGTCTTTTTGGAGGGGGGAAGGCAGGGCAATTGGGGTTAAGTGACTTGCCCAAGGTCACACAGATAGTAAGTCTTAAGTGTCTGAGGTCAGATTTGAACTCAGGTCCTCCTGACTCCAGAGCCTGTGCTCTATTCACTGCGCCACCTCGCTGCCCCAAGATCGAGATTTAGTACCTTAGCATATGTGGAAAGGCTTCTACATCATGGGGATAAGGTAAAGGGGGTAAGATTTAGAGCTGGAAAGGATTTCAAATGCCATCTAGTCCAACCCCTCATTTTGCAGTGGGTGGAAACTTGGGTCCAGGGAAGTTCAAAGACTTGCCCTATGACACACAGATAATAAGTGTCTGAAGCAGAATGTGAACCCAGCTTTTCCTGACTTCTAGTCCAGAATTCTGTCCTCTCTACCATACTGCTGGAGGGAGTGGTTGTAGGTCAGGAAACAGCACCCAGAGCTTTGAGTAGCAATTTTATGCCCTGACACAAGTAACATCAATGTATCTTCTAATAAACTTTGTAATTCAGGATAATAAAAGTAATATAATAAATAATTAAGATAAATTCAATTGAAAGAGGTTACTAATGGCTCACAGGTGAAAGTATCTGGTAACTTCCTATTTTAACTAAATGTGGTTGTTTCTACAAGGCTTTTACATGAATTTCTGCAAGTCTGTAAGCTAAATTTTCATGCTCTTGAATTTTTCTGCCTTAGGACAAAGCCCCATTCATTCTTCCCTAGTTGTAGCTCTGATGGCACCAAGTTTCCTTTTGGGAGCTCTTCTATAAGGAGAATTTCAAAGAATATGAGAGAGAAGTAAAGGGACCAGAAGTTTTAAAATAAGCCTTCAGGCTTCCTGAGTACAGAAATTTGCTGAGTCCAAGACTATACTCAGTTGTGGTTACTTATGGAATTTACATTATTACATTCATTTTACATTACTAGTAGCAGATCAGGATGGCAGAATTCACTGGTTTGTGCTGCTGCTGACTTTAGATGGTTCCTGGGAAACTGGATGTCCTACCATCTTGTTTGTTCAGAAACAAATTGTGGCTTTGAAAACACTGAAATGCTGTAATAATTCAGGATCACTCGGGCAAGGGAAGGGCAAAGGGAGGACAGAACCATCTCTGGTGGGGAGAACCAATACTCTAGGAAGCTTGGAAAAGCCAAAAGAAAAAAGAGTTGTATTTTCTCATACGTAGACAACATAAACGTGTACTGCCTGACATCTGTGCGTAGTGCCTTTTTGAACAGTGTGTTGTTGCTGAGCCATTCAGTTGCGTCCAGCTCTACATGACTTTTGTCTGTAGCTTAGACTTTTGTCCTTCGGGTTTTCTTGGCAAAGATACTAGAGTGGTTTGCCATTTCCTTTTTATTTGATCTATGTACTCGAGTTCTACCACAACTTTTTCAGATATTGATATACGGTTCCATGAAGATCTGGAAAGACTTGGGTGCAAAGATTTGTTTAAAGAGAGTTTTGCTTGGTTTAGCAACTTAGAAAGTTTGATAAGCAAAACATGTCACTCCTCTGCCACCCTCCCCATATATATCCTAATAGTCTTTCTATTCATCTTCCCCTAGAAGAAATCCCTAACTTCCTTCACAGCACTAGTCAGGTGCCACTTCCTAACCAAGATCTTTCCTAGCTCCTCAATGATAAATACTCTCCATCTTGAAATGACCTCTTCGTATATTTTGTATTTATTTGTTTATTTCCACTGGAAAACAGAACTAGAGCTGGGAGGCACCTCGGAAGTCACCTAAGCCAAACCCCCTTATTTTATAGATGAAGAAACCAAGCCCTTAGTGTGGGCCCTCTACTGGGGAAAAAAGCCAGTAAGAAGTGAAAGTCCTAACTTAAACACTGTGACAAGTAAAAACCTGGACATAGTGACCGGTGAAAACCGTAACACAGACCTAGTAACCAGTACATGACCAGTACACAACCCTGTGTTTGGGCATTTGCCCAAACAACACTAGCTTAACGCCTGGGCTCATTACTAAGCAGAAAACTGAAAATATCTACCTATCCATAACAACACACTCTATAGCTCCTCTTCCCTTTGTCTGGACCTCTATTTGTTTCCCTAATGTTTATATGTCCTATATGTCCCCACACTTATCTCTGGGTGTTCTTGGGGTCTTTGTGGGGATTGATCCACTGTTGAGACTGTTCCATCTGACCACTGCCCCAGAATGCCCCTATGTAAGTAACCCAGTTGATTAAACTACTACTTATCATCATTCGAAAGCTCCTGGCCTCTTTGTTTGGTATCGAATTAGCCCTTCGGTTTGGGGATGCCATGAATATCATTGTGTACAGGAATTCTGAGCAAGACACCTAGGCAGGTTAAGTGACTTACCCAAAGTCTCAAGACAATGAACCTCAGAGTCAGAATTTAAACCCAAAGTTCTCAGACTCCAGTGTTGTTTCTTTTACCTTCCCCACACCCAATGGAAACTCCCTGAGGGCATGAATCATTCCATTTTAGTCTTTATATCCCCTACTACCTAGCATAGGACCTTGAATACAGGAGCTGTTTAATAATACATATTTGCTGAATCGAATTGCTTTGAAAGGTCAGACAAGCTGCTATTGCCTCTTACTAAAACATGCTAATTTAAAGGAAATCCTTTTGATTTTCTCAAGGAATACATCAATTAGTTCCTTCGGAAAGCAAACTGGTCAACCATACAGACATTAACCCAGTTTTGATAAGATTGACACTAAAAAGAAAGAGTGTAACCTAGGTTAGAGGACTCATTTCCTTGGGGGGGAAAGTGGGGCAGGAAGGGGTCCCTGGGATATACATCTCAGATCATTGTTTTGTTGTTGTTGTTCATTTGTTTCAATCCTGTCTGACTCTTTGTGACCCCATTTGGAGTTTTCTTGGCAAAGATACTGGAGTGATTTGCCATTCCTTCTCCAGCTCATTTTTAGATGAGGAAACTGAGACAGGGTTAAGTGACTTGCCCAGGGTCACACAGCTAATAAGTAAGGTTGCATTTGAACTCAAGTCTTCCTGATTCCAGGCCCAACATTCTATCCAATGTGTCACCTAGCTGCCCTCTTTCTTAGATCACAGATCCCCAAAGCCACAAAGAGAGATGTCCAGCTTTCAATATATGAATAAAAGTGAAAAAAAGATGCCCCAAATGGCATTTCTCTGTGAATGATGCTGAGGGAGATCCTTTAGTGGAAAGCTAATTGGACGTTACATATGGGAACATTAAAACCATTCTCAGAGAATCATTCTGTTATTGAACTTTTATTATCTTTGGTAAGATGCTGAGCCACACAAAATGCAGAACCACACGAGACCACGGCTGGATTTCACCTGCAGCCCCTTAGCTGGATACCAGGTATACAGCTAGTGAAGCCCAGGTCCTGATTTCCATACCTTATTAGGACCGGATAGTTTCCCGTAATTCAAAGGAAAGCCTCTTAGCTCCAGACTGTACACCCAACCCTGGTCACCTGTCTTGCACACGCTTACTGTTGGTCCCAAAGGGGCCACATCTCTCACCACTTCTGGGAAAAATATAACAACACAAAACAATGGAAAACCCAAGGGCTCCTACAAGTAAGCAGGACAAGAGCATCAGACCACCTACCATTGGATAGGTTTTACAAACAGGTACACATTACAGACAGGCCAGAGAGAAGGATGCATATAAGGGGAATACAATAACAAACCAGAGAAAGTTCCAGCAGAAGACCACTAGGTTTTGGCAAAATTTCTTTTCAGAATTAGAAAGCTATCTTCCTGGACTGCTGACACATTTGCAAGGTTGATATGGATGCTATGGTATACTTTGACAGACCCTTTGAAGATCTAAGGGGACATTATATTAGGGGATAACATGAGGTTTTTCACTGATGAAAGTTGCTCAATCTTTGGAGAACAGGACATCTGGTACTCAATTTCATTTCCTCAGCCAACCGAGTAAAATGAATGAATCAGGCCACTGATTTTTACATAACAGAAAGGAATGGCTCTGCAATATGTTTCTTATATAACAAGCATCATGCCCTGGGAGAGCGCATAATGGCAAACTTTGGTGTTAATGCATGATGAGTCATTCCAGTCACAAACCAGCCAGGTCACATGACTTGGCAAATGGGTCCCAAATTGTTGTCACCCCATTTCCCCATAGGTTTTTGTTAGTCATGAAAGTAAATTGAATCAGTTTATGGAAAAACTCTGCTTCTGGGCAGTGGAGTCTCAGGTACTGGCAGGATGGTGCCATTAGAAACAGAAGCCTTGGGATCAAACCCCCAATTTTGCTACTTCCTAACTATGTGACCCTTGACCCCTCTGGGCCTCAAAACATCATCTATAAAATGCAGGAGGTGAATTTGTTGGGCTCTCAGGTTACTGCCAGTTTTACAGTCCTATGATTCTCTAACTTCTAGCTGTAGCGTTGGTCCAAAGCAGAGTCAAGAAAAAAGCAGTTACTGAGTTAATGTCAGCATCACAATGGTTCTACGATAATGAGGGTCTGCCTTTAAAATGACAAACTCCTTTCCTATCAGCTAGCAACAGCGTTTAATGTTTCTTGGACAAAACTCAACAATACATCATTACAGACTATTAGAAATCCCTTGAATTTCCTCTTTGAGTAACTTTTATTCTGACCAAGATAAAATGCCAGAGAGATATCATCCAGTATGACATTATCCCTAGCTCCTTCGTGGGGTTTGTTAATAGGATCAAATGAGATAATTGATGTCAAAATGAGAAGGGAGATCACAGAAGGCAACGGAGTGTAGAGTAGCATTATTAATTACAGTCTTAGCCACTTTATTTGAATTATTCAGCAGCACTGTGACTTTAAACACCTTTTCTGGGAGCTGTAACTTTTCCTTCCAATCTCAATGTGGCAGTTCTGTTGCTAAGGTGTTTTCTCACTTCACATTGGCTCAGCACTCTCATAAAGACCTGTGATGGAAGCTTCAATCAGCCTTTCAAGGTGCATGAGATCTTGCTCAAAGTTACGGTGTTGTCTCCTCTGTCTTAGATAAGACAATTCTCTGATAGAGAATTCATAGCAGCACAACAGGAAACCAAAGACAAAGAAGAGAAAGAGATATCTCCTTTTGTGAGTAAATGTAATATGAGTTATAGAGAATTGGCTATCATTCGATACGGAAATCATCCTTAACCAGTGAATATTAATGAGGTTTAACTGCGGGTGGTCTCTAGATGGTTTAAGTATATGATGAAAACATATGCTCTCAATAAATAACATGGAATAGGAAAGGTATTAACAAGATACCAGTATTGTAAGTCAGAGGTGAGCTATATTTCTACTAGCTCACTAGCCATATGGTTTAGGTTTACTTCAAGCAAGAAGCATCTTAATAATAATTGAGATACTACTTTTTCTTTGGTAAGATATTAGCTAGAGTTATACCATTTGTGAAATGTGCCTTTGTAAGACCTTGAGATACTGTCCAAAAGGCATCCATTTCATCATTAGTGGAACACTTAAAGTCAGTAATTTTTTCTAGAGCAGGAACTAGGAATTTTTGTGCCTGGCAGAACTATAATTAGCATGGGGTGACTAGGATACCATCATCTATGGGTGGATGCATTCTTCTTATTTGCAAGAGATGTGACCTTTGCTCATGGGCCCAATTCCTATCCCTATTCCATCACTGCCTTGACTGATCCCACCCTCGTGGTCTTGTCATTCTAGGCCATGGACTGTTGAACCAATATAACTCTAACCAGAATCCATTGGGCCTGGGAACAACCAGGATAAATTATATTGGTAGTGTACACTGCTCCCTACCCACACATACTTTACTTTTCCCAGGTGCTGGAATTTCTAGTTATATCTTTGAAACTGGGGCACATTTGCTGAGTTGGTGGTGAATGAAGCAGGAGTAGCAGCAAGAGTCTGCCCTGGTCAGTGTAGTCATGCAAGGAGGGAGAGCAGTCTGTCCCTCAGAGATTCTAGAGTGATTCTACAGTATGGTGTAGAGGTATGGGGGGCAGCAGAGGAGGGGCAGAGTGGTGAGGCATAGTAGAGGGGGAAATGACCCTGGGAGTGGGTTGCCATGGCAATGACATCCTAGGAGGAGCCCAACTAAGGATGGACATTCTTCTAGACTGCTCCGTGAAAGAAGAGTGACCCATCCCCGGAGGTTGGTACCCTATGTCCTGTGCTGTATAATTCTATTTTGTTACTTGCATTGACTTTTTAAATGCAGGCATAAGCACGATACAAGCAGTTCCTTGGAGTGGTTGGGGACCCTGCTGAAAGCAGGAGTTCCCCCAAGGTGCATGGCCAGAGCATTTAAAGGATGACTAGTTGAAAGGGAGAGGATCTCTTAGCAAAGTTTTATTGGAATTTCAGAATTGAATGTTATTTGGTAGCTTCTTAGCTCTCTTCTGCTCATTCATGGTCTCTTAGGGCTCCCAATATCTCTACGTACTAAATTCTACAAACTATATGTAGCAGAAAGAACACTGAATTTGGAATCAGGAACCCTGAGTCCAATCTTTCCTCTCCTTCACTAGCTATGTGACCTTGGCAACTCACTTAACTGATCTGGGACTCAGTTTCCTCAGAAAGCTGAACTAAATGACCTCTAAGGTCTTTTCCGGCTCTATAATCTTATAACCTCTGCTCATAAAGGGTGAAATGTTCCACTATTTATATCGTTATTTTCTCCTTCCTTCTCTTTTCTAAACTCCTCCTATTTGAAGGTCCCCAGACAATACATTTCCCCTTTGTTACAGTCTACCACTTGATCAACTCTTGCTTTTCCTGCTCTTTCAAATCATCCTTATCTTGTACCCAAACTAAAAACCTTCACTGATGTCTGCTCTTCCCAGAAACATCCTTCTTAAAACCTTCTCAAAAATGCTTGAAGAAGCACAAGGATTTCTATCAGTTAATTCTCCTCCTGCTTCTCCTCTTTCTTTGCTCTTTCTACCTTGAGATTCTCTTCCTTCCAGGGTCTGGTCTGGCCTTTCCCATTCGCAGCCTGTTCCCATCTACTTGGTTCTGCATCCCTGATCCTGCTTTCTGTGGGTGGCCCTCCCCCCACCCCGATCTTGGAATAAGTTACTCTGCTAATATTTGTGGGGTGTTAAAAGGAAGAGGGCTTTGAGCCAGGTGTTTGGGGAAAAGAGCAGATGGGGTTTGCTCCCTCAGAGAGGAATTGTATGCAGTTACTAATGACTCATTTGGCATGTCCCTTAACACACTTCATTTGGCCCCATGCATGCACCTTTGCATTTGAGAGGCCTGTCCTGCTGCTGAGATCCACATAACAACGGAAAATCAAAACACAGCCTGGGACAGCCTGGCCTGTTGGCCCAAGCAGCATTTTGGTCCATTTGTGCAGAGCTTTACTAGTGCAAACAACTTTGCATAAGAGGGACTAGGAATTTAAAAGCACATAGCTTGCAAATAGAGGTGGCTGTTGATCTCAGGGTCAGGCTACCCAATAGGCAAAAGGACATTTAGGGATCCAGAAGAGAGGGAAGGAGGTGTTTGAGACTCCTGGGATTGTTCTGGAGTGGCCAACACCTGATTCAGATTTCCTTACTCAGAGGACACAGGGAGGGGAAGGAACAGAATGGCTTTCTGGCCATAGTGAGTCCTGGGACCTCTTTTGCAGCTTCCGTTCTTCTTGAGGCCAACAAACCAATTTTTCTCCGCATGCTTCTTCGATATGTAGGTGTTGTAATGATTTTCCTCCAACCTCTCCAGGAACAAGCATTCTTCACTGGGTGTCTGCTATAAAAAAAAGAGAAATCAAATCTATTAGAGATGCCTCCCTTTCTATCCCTAAGACAATGTGGACAAAACACTTAGGGGAGGAGGAGAGTCTAATCCACCGTAGTCTATTCCACAGGTAGTATTCACTGAGTGCAAATTTGAAGTCCCCTTTGGAAGGAAAATGGTGAGATGCTAATGTTTCAGCCTGCTGAACTTCACTGAGAAAGGTCAGATTTGTGTAGAACCTCAGAATTATTATTGTGAATGTAAATTCCCATTATATACAAGACTATAGACTTGGAAAAGGCGGGAAATCTGGCAGCGTTTAATTCTTCTCCTTTAGTCCATGCTCAGGAAGTTGCTTTCTAAAAATAAACCCCGAATTATCAAATCTGACCTCTCTCCTGCATTCAGACTTTGATTTCTAACGAATGGTATGATGGGCTGACCCCAAAAACCTTTCTATTTCTGAGATTTGGGGATTTCATCTCCAGCTGGATATCCCACTAATCACAAACTCAGCAAGGGTAAAAACCAATTTTTTTCTCTTTTCTACAAAATCTACTCTCCTCTCTTGACTTTGCCTTTTTAATAAAAGTGATTTTTAATCACCGTCTAACACATTTCTAATCCCCCCCCCCCCCAATCACAGAACACAAAGGAAAACAACCAAAGCTGACTAACAAAAAACCAAGTCTGACACAACATTCTGCATCCACAGTCACATACCTCTTTGTATGAGGAGGGAATCATCTCTTGTCCGGGCCTAAAACTGACCGCTTCAATTAATCTAAATTCAGCTGCCTTTTAAGGCTGTTGTCATTCATGCAATATTAATTATTGTCTTTATTTTTAACCTGGTTCTGTTTACTGGACTCAGTTCATACAAATCTTTCTTTGTATCCCTGAATCCTTAATATTTGTCATTTTTTAGAGCAGACTAATATTCCATTACATTCACTGACCGTGATTAGTTCAGCTGTTCCCTAACCAATGGGCACCTATATTTCCTCTCCAGTTGGTTGTTTTGGTCTAGGTGGGGGTTTTTTTTGCTACCACAAAAAAATACTGTTATGAATATACTCACATATATTGGATGTTTCATGCTATTTTTTTGCTTTGGGGGGAATACATATACAATTATGGGATTGCTGGGCAAAATACATGAATTATTTTAATAATTTTTCTTGAAGAATTCCAGATTTTTTTCCTCCTGATTTTTAAATTGTTATCAATTGTGCCACCAATTACCTTGGTGGAAACCTTGATGTTACTCTAGTCCAGAGATGTCAAACACACAACCTGCAGACCACATGTGGCCCACACACTCCTGAGTGCTGCCTGAACTAGATTAAAATGTAGTTGCTATCTGATTTTACTGTGCTGCTATAGTAATACAAAAGAAACATATAAATGTGTGGTTTTTCTAAGTCAATATGGAAATTTGTATGCATAGTTTAGTGACCCTGTTTCTATTTGACTTTGATACCACTGCTATAGACTCTTCCCTTCTCAGGTCACACACATGATAAAATTCAAGACTTGTCAAATCTTTCCTATCTATCTATCTCCACCAGATCACAAGCCATTACTGTCATCTACATGGACAATTACAGTAGCCCTGTAACAAGTCTCCCTGCCTTCACGTGCTTCATCCTTCTCCATCCTTCAAACATTTGCCAGATTAATCTTCCTGGTCATTAATTTGATCATAGCATGTCTACCTTCAAAGCCCTGAAATAGTTCTCTGTGACCTCTTAAGCAAGGCATCACGGTATGGTAGGAAAAGTGTTGGATTTACAAACAAAGGACCTGAATTCTAATTGTGGTCCTTTCTCTTACTCTCTGTGTGACCTCAGACAGATCATTTATCCTGTCTGGACTTCATTGGACTGGATGACCTCTAAGGGAAATTCAAAAGTCACATTTTAGGAAAGATATTGATAAGCTGAAGAGTATCCTGAAGAGATCAACTAGGATATCAAAAGCCCTTGAGTTTTTGCCATATAAGGATTGGCAAGTCACTTAACCCTGTTTACCTCAGTTTCCTCATCTGTAAAATGAGCTAGAGAAAGATATGGCAAACCACTCCAGAATCTTTGCCAAGAAAGCCCCAAATGGGGTCACAATGAGTCAGACATGACTGAAAAATCCCACCTTGTCAAAAGGATTGGAAAGTGGAAATCTTGAGACTGTAGCAGAGAAGATTGAGTGGGGGGAGGGCAAGAGGAGCAGGCTAGCTGCCTTTAAGTGTCTGCCATAGTGGAAGAGATGTTATATTTGATCAATTTGATATCAGAGAGTAAAACTGGGAGCAATGAGTAAAAGTCACAAAGATGCAAATTTAGGCTTGAGATAAGGAAAAACTTCCTAACAAAGATACAAAATGGAACTGGTTGCCTTCAGAGGGACAGAGTTCCCTCTCATTATAAAAACCTTAGTCAAGGGGCAGCTAGGTGGCCCAGTGAACAAAGTACCCGCCCTGGAGTCAGGAGGAGCTGAGTTCAAATCCAGCCTTAGACACTTAACACTTACTAGCCATGTGACCCTGGGCAAGTCACTTAACCCCAATTGTCCCATCCTCCCCCTTCCAAAAAAAACTCCCCAAAAAACAAATCAAAAAAACCTGTTAGTCAAAGACTGGATAACCAATTGTCAGGTATGTTATGGAGGGAATTCTTGTGTGGGTTTGGGTTGGACTAGATATTCCCTCCTCATCTTCATCTACTCACTTTCCTGGCTTCCTTTAAGTCCCAATCAAAATCCCATCTTCTTCAGGAAACCTTTCACAACCTTTCTTCATTTTAATGCCTTCCTTCTCTTAATCATTTCCCGTTTATCCTGTATATAGCTTGTTTGTATGTAATTGTTGGCTTTCCTCCCCAATTAGATCGTAAGCTCCTTGCCTCTTTTTGTGTCCCTAGTGCTTAGTACAGTGCTCAGCACATTGTAGGTACTTAATATAATTTTATTGATTGACTAGGCGTCCATCAAAATCACTTATTAAGCACCTATTATATGTCAAGCACTCTGCTAACTGTGATCACAAAAATCCATTAGATTGTGACCTCCTTGAAGGCAGGAACTATCTTCTGCCTTTCTTTGTACCCCTAGCGCTCAGTACAGTGACTGCCACATTGTAGGCACTTAATAAATGTTTAATGACTAACAAAGAAAAGCAAAAGACAGTCCCTGCTCTCTAGGATCTCACAGTCTCATTCAAACTAGGGAGAAACAAGATGTATAGGGTATACACTGAAAGGGAACAGAAAACCAATATATACAAGGACACACAAGAGAGAGAAGACACTAGAATTAAGAAATATTGGGAAAATATTTTTGTAGAAAGTTGGGCTTTAGTTGGGACTTGAAGGAAACCAGGGAAGTCTGAAGGTGAAAATGAGGAGAGAGAGAATTCCAAGGGTGAGGGACAGCTAAAGAAAATGGTTAAAGGCTTGTTGGACAATGAGAGCAAGAAATAGTGTCACTGGATTGAAGAGCACACAGAAGCAAGTCAGGTGGAAGAAGACTGAAAAGTGAGGGTGTTGAGCTATGAAGGGATTTGAATACCAAACAGGGGATTTTATATTTGATCCTGTTGGTGATAAGGCACCACTAGAGTTGATTGAATAGGGAAGTGATGTGGTCAGACCTCTGCTTTAAGATGTCAGTTTGAGAGCTGAGTGGGGGATAAACTAGAAGTAGGGGAGACTTGAGGCAGGGAAACAAACTGACATATTGCACATAGTCTAGGCATGAAGCAACAAGGGCTTAGACCAGGATGGTAGAAGTGATAGAAGAGAGAAGGGGCCACAGATGAGAGATTTTACAAAAGAAAAATCAACAGCCCTTTGCAACAGATTGGATATGTGGGATTAAAGAGTCTGGGGAGTTAAGGATGATGCTTAAGCTGTGAGCCTGGGTGAGAGTGAAGGTACACTGGACCATGATAGGGAAGTTCAGGAGAAGAGGGGCCTGGGGGTTGGGGGTGAAGAGGAGTAAGATAATGAGTTCAATTTTGGACATGTTGAGTTTAAGATGTCTATGATATCCAGTTCAATATGTCTAACAAGTAGCTAGAGATGCAAGTGTGGAGATGAGGAGAGAGTTTAGAGATGGGTACATAAAGCTGAGAATCATTGGCACAGAGATAGTAATAGAATCTATGGGAGCCAATGAGATCAAAAGGAAAAAATAGAGAGAGAGAAGAGAGGAGGCTTAGGAGAGAGCCCTGGGAGACAACCAGGGTGAGCAGGCATATAGAGATGAAGATTCAACAAAGGAGACATAAGAGTGGTTGGGCCAGTAGGAGAATCAGGAGAGAAAAGTGTGACTCTGGGCAATCCATTGGAGAAGGAAATGGTAAACCACTCCAGTATCTTTGTCAAGAAAACTCCATAAGGGCCACAAAGAGTTGGACATGACTTAATGATTGAATAACAATAATAATCAAAAGCTATAGAGTGATCTCAAAAGAAAAGATTAGATTTGGCAATTAGATCATGATTTTTTTTGTTTTTTTGTTGCTTTTATTTTTGGAGGGCAACTGGGGTTAAGCAACTTGCCCAAGGTCACATGGCTAGTTTTGTGTTAAGCGTCTGAGGCCATATTTGAACTCAGGTCCTCCTGACTCCAGAGCTGGTGCTCTATTCATTGTGCCATCTAGCCACCAACTTTGGAGAGAGCCGTTTCAGTCGAATGATGAAGTTGAAAGCCCATCTATGGAAAAGGAAGATCACACAGCCTTTCTATATTGCTTTATGGTATAGTGAAAGGACATGTTCAATTCAATGGTTCTGAATGCCAATAGAGAGAACCATAACTATCATTGCCCTCTCCAATAATTTGTTTTCCCAGTAGCCTCAAAGTGTCCCCAGGAACCTTGTGTCCCTGGATCTCACCCTATTCTCCACTAAATGTATACCAAAAAGTTGATTTAAGGCTGCATTTCCAGGTTACTGGCCCTATGTATACCATGTGAAGCTTGTACCAAAATTGCTAGCTATGGCTCTGCCTATATTTAAGCATCAACTAATACAGAAATCATTGGGGGCTCAGTAATGTGGGGAGCCAAGGTTAATAACCTATTCTTGAAAATGAATGCTTATCTACATTATATTTATACATATACACACACTATATATATACATATATGTGTGTGTGTGTATACACACACTCACACACACAATGCTTATTGAGTGTGAATAACATGCACTGTCCCTCAACCAACATCTGTAGATAGGTGAAATTGTGGTATAATGAAAAGAACATTGGATTTAGGGTCAGAGTTGCTGAGTTCAAATCCGTCCTCTGTTGTCTTTTACCTGGTGTGTCCTTGGGTAATTCCCTTAACATCTTTGGGTTTCAATTCCTTCATCTGTAAAATGAGAGTTGGACTAGAGGTCTGCTAAAGTTTCTTCCAACTCTAAATCTCTGATAATATGATCCTATGAAATCAGGTTAATAATTGCTCCTGGTTGTATGGCACTCGCAAGTTTGCAGAACGATTGACAAATATTGCTCTCTCATTTGAGCCTCACAATAATCCCGTGAAATTGGTGCTATCATTATCTCCACTTTACAAATGAGGAAACTGAGGTTGATAATGGGTAAGTGTCCAGGGTCACAGTCTAGTAAGTGCCTGAGGCAGGATTCAAATTCAGAGCTACCTAGCTTTCTGACTTAGGTTCCTAAGACAAAGGCAGACGAGTGAGGAAAGTTGCCAAGAGAAACCAAAAGCCTGATGGGGAATAACAATTTGGGAGTGAGGGAGGTTTCCAGGCAGATCATATATAATTCGAGACGTTCAAGGTCTCTATTAATACCATTCTCCTCTTTTCTCTGCCCGCTGCCTCAGAATTACTGAGCTACGAACTGACCAGAACAATTTCACAGATTTCCCTAATTCTCTTCGCTGCAGTGGTAACTCCACTGACAGCCACTTTCCTCTCTGATGATTTCATTTGCTACACTTGCTACAGTAACAAGAGTATCAGGTTTTGGAGCACCCAAGTTGGAATCCCAGCTCTGGCTATCTCTTAATCTGTCTGGGTCTTGGTTTCCTCATCTGTAAAATGGGGGGTTGGATGAGATCCCTTTCAGATCCCATCTAGGAATTAATGTTATGACCTTACGGTTCTTTGCAGTGAAAGGATTATGAGGGTTCATCTATCTATAGTAATCCAGTCTGTTGATTTTACAGAGGAAGAAATAGAAGCCAACAGAGGGTGTTTGATTACCAGGCTTTCAAGAATTTGTCATCAGGCCAAATACTGCCTTTTCAATAAATCCACTAAACTTGTCTGTTTAAAAAAAAGAGAGAGGGAGAACATGCATGCCAAATGCCTTTTTCAATTATTTGTAATATGCATTTTATGACTAGAAACTTTTTTATATAATTTGTACACAATTGTGTCCAATTCTTCATGACCCTGTGGACCATGGCACACTAATGATGTCCATGGGGTTTTCTTGGCAAAGATAATGAAATGATTTACCATTTCTTTCTCTAGTGGATTAAGGCAAACAGAGGTTAAGTGACTTATCCAGGGTAACATATATAGTAAGTGTCTGAGGCCACATTTGAACTCAGGTCTTCCTCACTCTAGGACCAACACTATCCACTGAGCCACTGAGCTGCCTCCTTTTTTTGTACAATATACACCAATAAGCATATTGCTTTAAACACAATTAAATACCTACTATGTGCCAGAATCTGTGGTTGGCAATGGGGATAGAAAGACAAAAATGAAACAGTGCCTGTCATCAAGGAGCTTACATTCTTTTAGTGAAATAATATGTGCATAAATAAGTATATACAAAATATGTTACATAATAAATGTTATATATGTATATTATTATGTGTATACATACAAAATATAAAGTTTGGAGAGAACAGTAGCACCTGGAGGTATTTACATAGAGCTTTAAGGTTTGCAAAGTACTTTCCTCTTTCAATCACCCTGGGACTTAGGTGAAATTATTATCCCCATTTTACAGATGCAGAAACTAAGGTCAACTAAATAAATAAATAAAAGGTTAAATAACCTGCCCAGGATCACACAGTTATGAAGTACAGGGGTTTAAATTCAGGTCTTTCTGATCTGGGTGATGGGGATGAGATCTGTACCCCAAAAAGGAAAAGCCGGGGACTTTCCCATGTGGCCCAGGTCCCTGGCATCCCCCTGGGGTACCCAGCCCTCCCCGGTTAATAATCCTTTCACTGTGGCCCTCATTGTCTCCACCTGGTCCCACCCTAGACCTCAAGTCCTTGATTCCATCTAGACCCCTTCCACATGGTCTAGGTCTCTGACACTCATCTGGGGCACCCAACCCTTCCAGGTCCTTCTCTGTTACCTCCCAGGCACCCTAGACTACTTGACCACTCTTAGATTCTTCCCGCAATCTTTCTGTATATAAGGTCCATCTTGCCCCTCATTAAATTGCTCAGATTCCTTAAGATCTCACCAGTGCTCAGAATCAATCTGGCCCACTTCTGTCAATACGAGTGTCACAAATGCTCAGATTCTTAAAATCTGGCCAGTATGGTGGATTCTTAAAATCTTGCCCACATTAACCAATGTTCTAATAAGCCTTGTCTTTGGCTGAAAGAAAAATTGAGTTAAATTCATTCGAGAGAGCACCTGCATCACTTGTCCTCGAATTTCAGGGTCTCAGCACCCCTAGACCTCAACACAGGTCCAAGACTCTATCTACTACACCACCTTGCAGCCAGTACAAGGAAAGGCTTCATATAGGAGGTTTCACATGAGCAGAACTTTGAATGAAATAAGGGAGGTGAAGCATAATTACATTCCATACCTGGAGGACAGAGGAGCCCAGGGATTTGTCCTTTCCCCTTTGCTGCTTAATATTTTTATCAATGACTTAATTATTATATTTATCAAATTTATAGATAACATCAAATCTGGAGGGATAGCTAAGATGCTGGACGATAGAATCAGGGTCCAAAAAGATTCTTGCTAAGGATATAGGGGAAAATAATGGGATGAATCTAATTTGAACCATATAAAAGGAATGAATTTAAATCTTATACTAGTGTTGAAAGAATCAAATCTACAAATACAGCATAACACCAATGTGTATTCTCATCTAACATTTTAAATTACAATGTAATTAGACTGTGTGAGAGTGGGATCTAGTCACAAAGTGAGATATAAACCCCCCCCATGATGTCACAACTGGGACCTCACACCTTTTGGCTACATGCGTCCAATACCCCTACTTCTGTGTGGGTTCTGCTTGATCCTCTAATCTGCTCTCACACTAGCAGACCTAAGTTCTTAGAGACAGACCTCTACTGCATGGTTACATTCATGCTTTCTCAGGGTTCTAGAGTAATCCTGTTAAGGAGAAGCTGGAGTAGGGCTGATGACTTTGTGCGGCTCTGCCTCACTGAAATCCAATTCATTTTCAAGTAAAGACATCACCCTTCTGATGTCATTGGTCCTCTTCAAGAATGAAGGAGAAATTGGGGTGGTTAGGTGGTACAGTGAATACAGCACTGGCACTGGAGTCAGGAGGACCTGAGTTCAAATCCGGCCTCAGACACCTAACACTTACTAACCCTGTGACCTTGGGCAAGTCACTTAGCCCCAATTGCCCTGCTTTCCCCCCTCCACAAAGCAAAAAAAAAAAAAAAAAGAATGAAGGACAAATAACAACAACATTGAAGACAAATACACTTCTACTTACCACTTGAACTCCCATCCAACGTATTTTTTATCTAGACAGTCACTCACAAGGCAACACATTCACACAGTGCATGAAATTCATACAATCAGACACTCACAATAATGTCATCTTTAAATCATAAACATAGTCATTTTCTTAACAATAAAGCAAAAGAAATCATACTATAGATGCTAATATATTAATGGCATAAATTTATATATACACAATACACATGTGGGCACATATGTGTATATATACATGTATATATACATATATAAAATGGAACGAAGTGGTGCAGTGGCTAGAGGGTCAGGCCTAGAGTCAAGAAGACTCATCTTCCTGGGTTCAAATCTGACTTCAGACACTTCCTAGCTGTGTGACCTTGGATAAGTCACTTGACCCTATTTGCCTCAGTTTTCTCATCTGTAAAATGAGGTGGAAAAGGAAGTGGCAAGCCACTGAAGTATCTTTACCAAGAAAACCCCAGATGCAGTCATGGAGAGTTGGGACACAACTAAAAAAAATGGCCAAATAACAAAATATATAATTAAAATATATTATAAATCTACATATAAGCCCAGATCAGACTCTTACTAATACATTCAATAGCTCTGGTAAAAGAGTAGGTATGCATTTACAGAAATGTGACAGGGAAACACACGAGGAAGGAAAACTCAGAGGCTTAGAGCAGTAACTCACAATAAGTCTGCAGTCTTCAGTGTCATTGGTTCACTTGGGAACATCTAGATCACACCTGATCCTCACCCTTCTTCAGTTGGGAAAATCCTCTTTTCTCTACTAAGATATAATCTTTACAAACTCATTCAATTAGCCATTACCCTTAATAGGGCATTTAAAAAGTGTTAGTTCTTAATGTCAATAGTTTTCTTTAAACAAGACAATTACCGAGCTCATTAAACTGTATTTCTGGTCTGTCCAAGCCAGCCCAAGGAGTTATTCACTCACCCAGATGTGGTGCTGTCCAAACAAAATGGCCCTTACAGCAAGATAGTTCATTTCTCTATAAACCAGCTCACCAGGATCCCACAGCTGCAAAGACCTCTCGGCTTCTTCTCCTCAAGCTAGAGGGGGGAGCAGAGAGCAACAAGCCCCTACGAAAGCTTTATTTTGCTCCAACTCTAGGTGGTGAAGAAGGTCAATGACCACTGGGATTCTTAGCCAATGAAATCAGTGCTCTCTGACCAATTGGGAAGAATTCAGTTGAAATCACTCAGGTGCCTTCTTCCAGGTACCTTAGTTCCAACCAAGTAGATTTTCAGAACCAAACCCACTCCCACTCCCCAACTAAGTTCCTCTTCCCTTGTTACTGCTATTACTATATCTTTTACCCTTCATCTTCTGTGCTCAATGACATAGATGGGAGCTTCCTAAATATTAGTGACTCATTTTTCACAAGTCACAGCTGACCCAATTTTCCTTATCAAATCTATAGTTTTTTTTTTTAATCATACATCAGGCTCTAAATATTTGACTTCTCATTTTCTTAAGTTTTATTCTTTTTAGTCATAAAATATGATATAAAATATGTACATGCAAATTAGGGAGGCACCTATCATTCCTTAGTTCTGAAATCTCCAACAAGGTAATGTGTCTCTTTGGTGCCTTTAAAACTATGCTTCTGGGGTGGCTAGGTCGCACAGAGCCCTGGAGTCAGGAGAACCTGAGTTCAAGTCTGGCCTCAGACACTTAACACACACACACAAAAAAACCCTAGCCGTGTGACCTTGGGCAAGTCACTTAACCCCAATTGCTCTCCAAAAAGCAAATAAATAAATAAATAAAACTGTTTCTTTAACAAAAAAAAGTTCTAAGTTTTAATAAACAAGAGATCTTTCTTTGCCTCTTTATAAGTGCTCCAGGGCGTGATAGATGGATTGTTCACCTTGAAGTCAGGATGATCTTGTACAAATTTTGCCTTAGATACATACATACTAGCCATGTGATCCTTGACAAGTCACTTAACCTCTCTGTGCCTCAGTTTCCCTATCTGGAGGTCTGGGGAAATAATTTACAAAAATAATAGTGCCTTGCAAGCCATAAAAGTTCCATATAAACATTAGTCATTATTATCATGGGGTAACTAGGTGATATAGGGGATAGAATATTATTTGAAATAAGGAAGACCTGGGTTCGAATTCTGCCTCAGGCACGTACTAGCTGTGTAACCCTGGGCAAGTCAGTTAACCTCTCTTGGCCTCAGTTTCTTCATCTGTAAAACTTGCATAGTAATAGCACCTACCTCCCAGGAATGCTGTGAAGACCAAATGAGACAACGTAAGTACAGTGCTTTGCAAACCCTACAATGTTATATAAATGCTAGCTATTAAAATATTCCCACTCAAGTGAGACATCTCTCCACATTGTTAACAAAGAGATCCAAATCTTCAACTCCATACCACAGATAATTTTCCTTCCAAAACTACCCAAAATCCCATCTGAAAGTTGTATTGCTTCATACACATATTTTAAAAGAATACTCACGCTAGGTATCCAATGTCCATCCATAAGAGCAGCAACCTCTTACATCCTTTGACAATTAAAATAAATTTTTTCCTTTACACAAAATCACTTTTTCTGCCCTCTTTATCATTAGCTGCTTCTTATGAAAAGGATCTTAGAGAGGCAGAATGCCTTACAACAGCATGGAAAACAATGGCTAGACATTGTGTGGAGGAAAATTGGGGGGTTTTAACTGAGTGCAAACTCAGGGTGAGTCAGCAGCATTACTTGGCATCCAAAACAGCTAAAGTGATCTTGGGCTGCCTACAAAGGGACAACATGTCCTGAACGATCATCCCAGGGTACTCTGCCCTAGTTAGACCACATCTGGAATATCATGTTCAGTTTGCAAAGGTCAATGACAAAATGGATTGTGCCCAGAGGAAGGAAACCAAGATACTGAGGAGATCACAGACTACAATGTAACCTAAGGAGAAGAAGATTCAGAGGGGTCTACTCAGTCACTTCCTCAGAAGCAGAACTAAGAACAACTGGCAGAAGTTACAAAGGGGCAAATTTAAGCTTGTTGTAAGGAAAAACTTCCTGGCAATTAGGGCTGTCCAGAAGTGAAATGGCTTGCTCTGGGGGTAATAGATTCCCCTTCACTCAAGGTGTTCAAACACAAAATGGATGCTCACTTGTCAGTTATTGTAAAAGGATTCAATTAGAAGATCGCTAAAATTCATTCCCAATCTGAGATTCGGTGATTCCATTAATCCTGGCTCTAATATTTGCTAGCTATGGATCCATGGAAAAGTCATTGTTATTTTCTGGTTATAAGATTTTTTTTTCCCCAAGTCTCCACAATTACTTGGGGAGAGTTTGTTGAAGGAGGGCTTCTATGCCTCTGATTATATAGTTATATTAATAATAATAATAGTAATGATAGAGTGGCATATCCATGGGTGGACTCCACGTTCCCACAATACTTGGAACCAAGAGAGAGCTTCAATCTATTATTGGGAGGAAATTCTCAGGACTACACTTCCCAGAAGGCTGTGTGAGCCACACAGTATCACCTAGAAGGTATTAAGTAGGATCTGTCCCAGAAAAGAGGGAATTTAGTAGAGAGGCTATGAGAATTTTCTGGAGTCAGAAAGACAATAGGTAGCAATAGGGTCCAGGTGTAAGCATGTCCAGTCTCTGCTCAAGATATAGGAAGAAATAACAACCTCATCTATACCCTCCTGAGAGCATGGACACCGACGTGAAAGCTAAGATGGCACGAAAAGGGTTGGAGAAGAAAGCAGAGTGTTGGCCCGAACTTTAACTTCCCCAAAGATCAATTCTCTTACTACTGTGCCAAGACTGAAAGGGACTTACTGAGCAGAGCCTGCCATAGAAACTAATCCCTACCACCCTGCCTTGAGTGCTATGTCACTCTCCCACTGCGTCAGGAAGACAGAAAGATTAACTTGGGAACATTTTCTGACCTGATTTAATTCTTTGCTATTTACCTTGCATTTGGTTTTAATTAAAGGTCTTTTTCTCTGGTGTCATGAATTATTTGGGGTGGTCTGGCAAGGTATAATTGACAAAAATTGTGTGGTGAATTTTAATAAATGCCGACCATAAACAATGCACCAAACCTTGGACCTAGCAAGGGGTCCAAGAGTCTTGTGGGGAGAGGAGAGTGGGAGGTAGCCTACTCCATGATAACTCAGATTTCTCTCTGAAGTTTACAGCCACCCTGTGAATTAGGTAATACACATATTGAATTTATCTTATGAGGTATGGATCTTTCTCTGGAGGTATCTGGGAGGCATTTTCTGTAGAAGAGCCAGGCACAATGGTACCTTATTGAGAGAATACAGGGAATTCCTGTGACTGGTTCCTTGTGATGGGGGCTGCCATGCAAATGACTGGCAACTGAGAGGGGGGTGAATCCTTCTTGGATGAGCCTCCTTTCATAGTTTATATGAAATGCATTGGTGGGGTCTATCTCATTCTTTAGGACCTCCCCTTTCACCTTTCACCTTCTAACAAAGGTTGTGTTGTGGAAACTTCTATCTTTGCCACCTCCATCAAGAGAAACGGATGACCACTTGCAGCAGAAGCAAATGAAAATAGTAGATATGCCTGAACATAGTCTGTGAGGAGAGATGCTAAGAGTGAGATTTTCCCAACATCACTTTTGGCAGCAACTGGGGCACAGAGAGATTTCTTACAGAAATATGGCAGAAGCCAAGTATATGCCCAAGCTTTGGGAATTTCTTTGTTGGCTCAAAAGTTCTTGAGTTCAAGAGTTTGAGACCTGGAGCTTTAGAAAGAAATGT
The DNA here is from genome assembly GCA_028627135.1 of Pseudochirops cupreus. Classification (NCBI taxonomy): domain Eukaryota; kingdom Metazoa; phylum Chordata; class Mammalia; order Diprotodontia; family Pseudocheiridae; genus Pseudochirops; species Pseudochirops cupreus. The sequence continues at coordinate 318,372,483 of CM053581.1, read as the reverse complement.
CCTTATATCATGTACTTCTTGGAGAAAACATTCATTGCGTCCCTACCTTGTGCAGGCACTATGTTAAATGCTGTACAAATAGTATCTCATTGTTCCTCACAAGATCCCTGGGATGTAGGTGCTATTATCATCCCCATTTTATAGTTGAAGAAACTGAAGTAGACAAATGTTAAGTGACTTGCCCACAGTCTCACAGCTAGTAAGTGTCTAAGGCCATATTTGAACTCGGGTCTTCTTGACTCTGGGCGTAGTGCTTTATCTACCGCACCAACAGCCTACAAGAGGAGTCCAAATAGTGCCTGTCCAGTGGCCAACGAGAAGAACAAAACTAATGAGTTACTTAGACAATCCCGGTCCAACAGAAAGGGGATTATTTGTTCAGTAGTTCCATATTTATTCATTCATTCATTTGTTTAATTGTTCATTTATTTATTTATCTTTGGTGGGGAATAGAAATCACAGGTGCTGTGAGACTAGAAGGGATTGAATATGACCCTAAGGAAGAGGAGATTTTGCTATATTGTCAGGATATTACCTTGAAAGTGACCCAAACCCAAATTCAGCTCCCACCTAGGACCTGAAGTGGGGAGAGAGCTGAAGGGTTTTTGTGTTTATGTGTCTCTTGATCTATTTTGGGACTTCTATGAGTTCTCTTCAAGGGTATGCAAGCAAATCTTTAATGAAGTGGCTCTTTAGAAAAAAACGTATTCACAACACACTTTTAAGATTAGTTTCATTATTGATATTGTCTCCATTACTTTCTTAAGTCTAGACAAGCAACAAAACAATAAATGAAGCCTTGATTTGTAGCATTTGCAGCTTTCTGACAATCAGTGAGAGCCCATTGAGCCGGCTCCAGCACCCCCTGGTTCTTTGCATCTCATGCAATTTCCACGTGGGTGAAATAAAAGTTGTCCCATACCAGACAGACATTTAGTACTTGGAAATACTGTGTGGGCAATGGAGAAATATGGATATGAGCTATTCCATGAGTATATTTTGAGATTTCCATAGAGCACTCCGGCTAAAGAAAGAAAATAATCCTTTGAAATTATGTCCCTGGGATCAAATCTAGTTTATGTGAACTCGATATCAGATCTCCTTGGGAAGAAAAGAAATGCCATTCCATCATGCACCAGTCTCCTGCCTTTGAGGTAAATGGATAAAATGCCATTCATCACACTAGATCTTCTGCCTGGTCTCCAGGAAGAGCAGAAATATCATTTCATCATTCACCAGAATCCTCCCTTCTAGGGAAGAAACAAAAGGTCATTCTTTCAATTCTCTGGCCTGGACCATTCCTTCACCTCCCAGCACCAGTGCCCTCACCTAACTTGCCTGAAGTGCTGAAAGAACTTTACCCTGAAGCCAAATGTCCATTGACAATGAAAACCTACGTGAACTCATTCATCAATGATTATTTAATGACTAATAAATTCTCCCCTGATCAGACCTTCCCTACCTCAGTGATTCTGACCTCCTCCAAGCTATTATTCAGAACTCATTCTCTATCCCCCTCTGCTGATCTCTTTTCCCCCTTCCCTTCAACCTAACCTTCTCCCCCACAAAGTCCCACCCTAAAGCTACCCATACCTCCTACTGTACTCTCTGGATTGCCAGCTTCATAGGTAGAAAACTTGCTTTTATTTAAATCTTTAGGTTTTTACGCTTTTTCCATCTTCTCACTGAGACCTGATTTCCCCTTAATTACACAATCTCCCTGGACTACCTTTCTAGTATTGGCTGCACTTACCCTCAACAACCTCCACCCACCCATCCACTTACTGGTGAAGGTAAGGGAATTAGAATACTCCTTGCTCCTCATTGCCACTTCCAAGTTCTTCCTCTAATACCATCACTTAGTGTGGTTCCTCTCCTTTGAGGTTCACTCAATGCATATTGACTACTTATTAAAAATTCCATTAGCCATTGTCTACCAAACCCTATGACACTTCCCTTCTTTCCTATATGTGTATAATACCTAGCTCACAGTCTTTCTCTTCTCTTCAATTTCTGCCTTCATGAGACTTCAACATACATATTGATTTTCCCTCAAACATCCTGACTTCACAGTACTTCAGCTTAATAATTTCATAGGACCTAGTCTTCCATGCTATCTCAGCCACACACAAAGATAATCCATCTTCCATTTTCTTTTCAATTTTTTTCCCTAAACTCTAATTTCACTGATTGTTTCATTTTTCTTTTAGCTCTTCATCTCTTACAACCACTTATTTGTCCTTATAGCCTAGCCATTTCTTTTCTCTGAGATTTTTATAGTTGTTATAGAGTTACTCTCTTCACCTGGGTTTAATTCTTGGGCTTCTCTTAACATACCATTTGTCTTCATTGTGCTTGGTATTTTCTTCTGTTTACTCATATTGTAAGGCCAGTCCCTTCTGGCAGTCTTAAAGGGCCTTGTTAAGCAGGTCTTCTTTTTTCCTTCCCCTTTTGTACTGTGTATAACCTGAATGGCGTAGCTGATATTTGCCCTCTGCCTCAATCTCTGGTTTCAGTCCTAGTCTTCTAGTGGTTCATTGCAGGTGCTAGTCCAACTCAACTTCTCTCTTTGTCTCCTTGCATTGTCCTCTAATTGGGAGCTAGTTTAATCATCTGCTGTGGCCCTGACAGACCCCACTGAAATACCTGTCTTGGGCCTCCCACACAATAACCTTTGTGCTGGTACTCAGGCACTGAGTTAACCCTATCTTCTGCTCTAGCTCCCAATGCTCCAATTAGTGTACAGCCAGGTCCTGTTTCCCTGAGCAGTGAGCCAGGGAGGCTACTTCTGTCCACTGCTTCTATTTTGGCAGATCCAGGCTGGGATATGGCTTCAGGTGCCCAATTACTAGAGCTCCTGCTGTCCTGTGACCTCACTGTTCAGTGCACCAGCTGGCTCAAGGTCTGTTTGTGAGAGCTTGTGCTACCACTGCTGGCACAGCTCCTCTCCCCCTCTTGGGCTGGCTTTAGTCTTCCTAGATGAGTGTCTTCAGGCTTCCTTGTCATGAGCCCCCTCCCTGTTAAGGCTGCATTTGCCTGAGCTTTTGATGACTTCTCTGGTGTGACCCCCTCAAGCAGTTTCTATCTGCTTCTGGCTTTCTTTCTAATAGAGTTTTGCAGAGGATAAAGGAACTTAATTATGTTTCTTTCTTACCTTTTTTATCATTGTTCTTTCTGGGGTGCTTTTCATATATGTTTTGTGAGTACTGGGCTTCTCTTTTCCTGTCCTAGATGAAAGATTTCCCTCTACCCCTGACTTGAGCATTCTAAAGTCTATCTTTTTAACCATTGTTCTGTTCCTTGGATTCCAGTCTGAACTCTTATATGAATAGTGAACTAAAATTTCTTTTAACTCCTACTATATCCCTGGGCCAGTAGTCTAGATGACTTTCAAATTGTTCTAGGGACTCTACTTAGAGGCAGCCAGGCAGCATAGTATAGGAAGTCTTGGGTCTGGAGTCAGGAAAATCTGAACTCAAATGCAGCCTCAGCCACCTACTAGCTATGTGGCCCTGGGCAAGTAACTTCTATCTGCCTCAGTTTCTCCATCTGAAAAATGAAGATAACAATAGTACTTACCTTGAAGGGTTGTCATGAGGATAAAATAAGTTAATGAATCTAAAGTAATTTGCAAATTTTAAAGCAGGGTATGCTAGATATTATTATTATTATTTAACAAAACTGCAAAGGAACAGGGTGGAGCTGGTTGGTGTGAGGAGATTCCTCGCAACTCTCTATAATGCCCCTAAATACCAAGCAAATCAACCCAGGAATAAGACTGGATGGTCCAAGTGGAACTCGTGAAGTTCTTACCAACAACAAAATTATTGCAATAGTTTGGTGGTATAGTGAAGAAAATGCTGGGCCAGGAATCAGGAAGACCTAGTTCAGATCTGGCCTCAAACACTCACTAACTGTGTAACCTTAGGTAAGTCATTTAACCTCTGTTTTCTAATCTGTAAAATGGGGATAATAGTACCTACCTCCTAGGGTTGATGTGAAGATAAAATGAGTTAATAATTGTAGAGCACTTAGCATAGTATCAGGTACATAATGAGTAGTACATAAGTGTTAGCTATTACCCTATTCAAAAATCTCCACCCCCACAACCTTTACCCATAACATCCATATCACTAAGCCAGGTGATATGGTTCTCCACCCCTATAAGAAAGGCAATGGCTAGACTGATTTCCCATAGACCAGGCAGCTGGGGACTCTTACTGGCTCTAACTGACTCAGTTCTAGACTTCTCATTTCTTTTCCTGCCTATTCTCTGATTGCTCAGATAAACCTCCAATCTATCATTAAGACACACTGCCAAAACTGTTAGTCCTCCTAATCCGGTGGTCCCACAAACTCTCAAAATCCATCCTTAAGCTCCTTGTTCAAGGTTTCATGAAGAGCTCAATCAGCATTGACTCTTCCAAGTCTAAAAAACCCTCAAAACTCTGCAAAAGCCACTAATGTATTAAATTATTTATTGAATAAATAAAATATTTATTGAATAAATAATTACTCCCCTGCCTTAGTCCCAACATTAAGGCTGTAGCATCTGTTCATCTTTGTCTACAAAGATCCAAAGGTTTTGGGGACCCCAAGCTTTGAATACAAGACTCTTAGAGAAACAAAGGTGCCACATGAGATCTTGATTCATCCCTTGACTAGAGATTTATCAATTAGTGTCACCTCTAGGAAAGTCAAAATGACCAAAGTATGATCTCAAAGACAATGTCAATTTGGAGGGGTACTTCAAGAGAAGGGAATGGAGCCAATAATAGATTAATGATTTTGTTATCAAGGATTCCTGGAAAAAGTATAGAATGTATTATTAAAGGTATGGTTAGTGAACATTTAGAAAAGGAAGTAGTGGTCAGTCACAAAGAGACAGCAAGGCTTCAGGAAGAGTCATGCCAAATTAATCTTACTTCCTTTGTGAGACTGCTAGACTGGTAAATCAGAAGAATATTGTAGGTATAATTTACCTAGACTTTAGCAAAATATTTGATAGAACTTCTAGTGCTTTTCTTGTGGAAAAAATGGAGAAATGTTTCTTAGATGATAGTATAATTAGGTAGATTAGGAACTTGAATCAATCAATAAACATTTATGAAGTACCTACTGCGTAGCAAGTGCTATGCTATAAACACTGGGGATACAAAGACAAAAGTAAAGTATCTCTGCCCTCAAGGAATCTGTAATCTGATGGAGTGACAAGCCTATGTACATAAATATGTACAAAAAGAATACAAGGTAATTTGGGGAGGGAGGGCACTAGCAGATGAAGAGGATTGGGAAAGGCTTCAGTAGAAATTGGAGTCTGAGCTCACTATTGATGGAAACAATGGATTCCAAGAAGCAGAGGAGAGGAGGGGGAACATTCATGCAAGGCCTGGGGAGACGGACAATGCAAAGTCACAGAGGTGGGAAATGGAGCATTGTGGGGAAGGAGCAGCAAGTGGGTCGGTATGGCTGGACCATAGACATGTGGAAGGGAATAATGTGTAAGAAGACTGGAAAGGTAGGATGGGAACAGTTTGTAAAGAGCTTTAAATGCCATAAAAGGGGGTTTATATTTCATCTCAGAGATAATAAAAAGAGGATAGATAGATAGATAGATAGATAGATAGATAGATAGATAGAAGCATTTATTAAGTGCTTACTACATGTCAGACCTGGTGCTTAATGCTGGGAATAGAAGGACTAGCAAAAAGAAAGATAGTCCTTACTCGCAAGGAGCCTACATTCTAGTTGGGGAAGATAACACACAAAAGGAATCTGAAAAGTGGAGGAGGGAGGGAGACAAGGTATAAAAGTCTGTAGAGTTAGAGTATGGTTAGTGAACCTTTAGAAAAGGAAGTAGTGGTGTCAAATAAGATAAAGGTTTTATTGTATTTTAAAATGTAAAACAAATTAGCTTGCAGGTTATATAGAAATAGATGGCAGACTGGATTTGGCCCACGGGCCACAGTTTGCTAATCTCTTCTCTAAACTATCAGGTTCATTTCTGAGGGGCAGCTAGGTGGCATAGTGAATAGCTCACCAGCCAGGTGAGAAATGAGCATGGACAGCCTCAACATTTCCTCAAACAGAAGTTCCATACAGGACCTCACCAATCAAACAAGGGACTATAGGGATGGAGGCATCTCTGGAGTGAGAAGGCAGTTAGGATAGAGGCTGGAAAGTTCCAAGAGTCAGGAAATTATTTGGGGTAGAAGTAAGCATGAGAAGTGAGCCACTGAAGTATATTGGTCAAGGAGGGGAATGACATGGTCAGATCTGTGCTGAAGGAATATGAGTTTAAAGCTAGATTAAAGATGGAAGAGACCAAATATGAGGAAACCAATTAGGAGGCTACTATAAATGTCTAGGCAAGGGGTGGTTAGTACTTGATTTGTATGCTTATAGTATGAATTTGGGGTAACAGGGAGGCAGAGATTCAGATATGAGTGATATTGAAAAGGTAAAATTAATAAGACTTAGCAATTGATTGAATAGGGAGAAGAGAATAAGAGTGATGAGTTAAGAATATCGAAAATTGTGAATGGGGGTCACTGGAAGAACAATGTTGTCCCAGACAGAAATAAGAAGGAAGAAGGAAGAGTAGGTTTAGGGAGAATTATCCTCCCTAAGTTATCCCAAAGTAGAATGGGTTCTCTCAAAAGGTATTCTCCCTCACTGGAGATTTTCGGTCAAAGGCTGGACAAACACTTTGGAAATATGTTGCATTGGCTTCTTGCTCAGGTATGGGTTGGACTAGTTAGACTTCCATCTCTCACATTGTATTACTTTGCTTTTCTGTGAACTATAGGAGAGGAAAGGGGAGAGAAGTGAGAGTAGATACAGGGGAAAAGGTATATGATGTTAAAAACATTTAAAAGAGATGGCCATATCTAGAATAAGAAGGGGAGTTATTGAATGGAAGGGAGAACTTTACACATCAAATATCTCCAATAAAGCTCTGATAACCAAGATATAGAAGTAATTAATATAGATATAGAATACCAGGTATCATCCCCCAATGAATACATAGTCAAAGAATAGGGGGAAAAAAAACCACTTCTCAAAAAAAGCCATAAACTATTAATAGCTATCTGAAGGATTGATTCAAATAACCAATAATAAGAGAAATGAAAATTAAAACAATTCTGAGGTTGTAGCCAGCAAATTGACAAAAACTGACAAGAGATGGAGACAGTGTTGGGGTGGGGCAGAGTGCTGTGGGAAGACAGGCACACTAATAGACTCTTTGTAGAATTCTTATTTTAGAAAGCAATTTGGAATTATGCCTAAGAAGTGACTAAAATGTCTATACCCTTTGATCCAGAGATCCCACTCCTGTGAAAACACACCCAAGGAGGTCAAAGTCAGGAAGAAAGGTCTTACATAGACCAAAATAGCCTGGACTGCATTTATTTTTTGGCATCACAGCAAAGAACTGGGAACAAGGTAGCTGCCCATTGATTGGCGAATGGCTAAACAGACTGCAGTATGTGAAAATAATGCAGAGCTTGTCCTACCAAACAATGACTATAAAGAACACACGTTGCAAAATCTGGAATAATAATGAAAGTTAACATTTTTATAGCTCTTACTACCTGCCAGGCGCTTGCTAACTACTGTACAATTATTATTTCATTTGATCCTCACAACAACCCTGGGAGGTAGACACTATTATCATCCCCACTTTAACAACTGAGGAAACTGAGGAAAATAAAGATGAAATGACTTTCCCAGGGTAACAGAGCCAGTAAGAGTCTGAAGCTGCATTTGAACTCGGGTTTGTCCTGACTCCAGGCCTGGTACTCCATCCACTACATTACCCAGCTGCCTGATAGAGAATGCAGTCAGCAGAAACAGGGGGATTACTGCCACACAATGACCGCAGCGACGTTAATGGAAAGAACACAACTCCGCAAACTGAACAATGTCATCATAATGATCCTGAAGGGTGGCCGGGAGAAGGGCTGAGAAAAGGCCCCTCTCTCCTTTTCCTGTAGGGGAAGGAAGGACCGTGAGCATGCACGTTGCACGATTCTGTGGATGTGTCCGTTGGCTTTAGGGAACATAATAGAGCTCTGAACTAGGAGCTGGGAAAACCTAGGATCAAATTCTGCCTCAGATACTTATTCACCATATTACTATGGACAAGACAATTGGCCTTTCTCAGACTCAGTTTCCTCATCTGTCACAGTGAGAATAAGAATAAATGCCTGCCTCAAAGGTTGTTGTATCAAATGAGATGAGATATACAAATGACCTAGTAAACCTTGAGGCACTACATAAATGTGAGTTCTTATTATGATTATAAATGTGCTCTTTTACCCCACCTCACCCCCGCTTTCCTTTTTAATTTTTTTGGTACAGGACATGACTTGCTTTGTTAGGGGAAAGAGGAGAGATATATTCAGGAATTGTGGTGATGTAATAGAATGAATAGAATGTATCAATAATAATTTTAAAAAACAAAGAAAAGGGGCAATATTAAAAGTTCCATGTGTGACTGATAGCAAAATGGTTATCCGTCTTGAATCCTGACATTTATGCATGCAGAAAAGCTCAAAAGGCACATTGCATAGGGACATGGCAATCTTACATACAGGATGAAACCCTCCAAAAATGCTTGTACAGTTGGATCATGCCCACAAGAGGGGGACTGGTTAACCCCAACAAAAGCTTCCATCAATGTTTCTTCTTCCAGACATGCATCATAATATAGTTCAGTGTTTTGAGACAATCCTACAAACTCTTTAATTTTTTTTTTAAACCTAAAATAAAGCAGGGTAGGGGGTGGGAATCTAATTGGAAAAATAACAAACAGAGACTAATTGTTGCTTCTGTGTTACATTACTCAATACTACAAGATTTCTGGAAACCTCAAAACTTCCCCGTGTCTGGTACCACGTAAACCTCATACTTACTGAGCCGTATAAAAGTCCATCGGTGTCCATAGCCAAATACTGGCCAGACTCAGTGCTCTTTATATACACCTCACCCACGCTTTCCGCGCTTAGCTGCAGCTGAACTGAAATAAAAATAAAACAAGAAAAGTAAATAAACACCTAGCTGTTACAGATATGGCCAAGCAGCAGAGACTGTGAGCCGCGGAAAATTAGACTCATTCCTATCCTAAAACCCGTGGGGATCAGACCCAAAATAATAAAAACAGAAATACAACCTCTTTTGCTTCCCCCTCCAAAAAATGTTGTCTTAGGGAATTGACAAAAGATTCCACATTAATCTAGAAATCTATGTACCCTGCTTAGCAAGAAGATGCTTGGTCTCCTCTCCTTCCCTTCTCCCCCATCCCCAGACCTTGTGTAATGAGAGGATTGGAAGAAATGGCCTTTCTGTGCTGACATTCTGATTTCTGTGGTCCAAGGCTCCTTCCGACTCTGACACTCTGTGTCCTAAGGTTCCTTCCAATACTGATGTTTTGTGTCCCATGCTCTAAAGGATGTTCCTTCTAGCTCTGACATTCTATGATCTAAGGTTCTTTCCAGATCTAACATTCAGTGTTCCAGGGCTGACATTCTGTATTCTATATTCCAAATTCTCTTCCAGATCCAACATTTTGTGTTCTATGTTCTAAGAGGCCCCTCTACCCTAGAAACAACATGAAAGGAATTACCTTAACCCTTGTACTCCATGACCCAAATACACATGGGATACAGAGTACAGCAAAGAATTATGGCCTGGACAAGTTCTACTCTGGTCAGAAAGCATTTCATCTTTCCATAGCTAGTTTTCTGTACGTGTGGGATGGGGATTGGGAGCAAAGGAAGAGATTTTGATTCAACCATTTTTTGAAAAATCTGAATAGTTATTTTTTCTCTAAACAGAAGGGGGCCTCTACAAAACAGTAGAAGTCTCTGTACCTGGAACACAGGGAAACTACCCTTCACATGGCTTGGCTAAACCAGAGTGTGTGCAGCTACCTGGCTCTGATACAGGCAAGAGTGAAATGATTGAGTGGGAACATCAAGCACTTACTTGGGCCTTCTCTGCTTAAAAATGATGCTTTGGTTTGCACTGATAGACTTGCCCCAAGGACAGGTATTGGGTGCTGGATGATTTTGTGGGCCATGGCTGTTGCATCCTCTTGGCATGCAGTAGGAATTCAATACATCTTTGCTAGAGGAACATACCCAGGAAACTGTGGAAAGGAGGTTCTTGGGAGTTTTGTACGTAAAAACCTGCATTTAAATCAAACCCTAGTCTTTCTCACCTCCAGTCTTTCTGATTTTCCTAAAACATGAAACAAGAACAGCTTGCCGGTAGTGGGCTTGATTAGAATAGGCCCTTAACTTTTTTTTTTTAATAGAACTCTTGCTTTGGGCATTACTCTATCTCACTGACTCTGTGACAAGACAAAATATCAGAGGCTGTGTGACGTAACAATTATAGATCTATAATCTAAAGTTTTCCTTATTCTGTTGTCAGAGATGTGCTAGAGTCAGCTCATATTGGGAGCCGATTGTTAAATTTGTGATGTGAGCATACACACCTCTATAGACAAATCCTCCAGACCAGGGCTTGATTTATTGTTTTGTTAATTGTCCAGACTTAAAGTGATAGAGAAAATATTAATAAAGCAGATTAAACTTTAAAATGTGGGTTAAGATTAAACCTAAGACTTAAAAAAAATTGTGTGTGTGTTTTCCAGAGAGCTAACTGTTAAATATTTACCAGCATACCCATGGCTTTGATCAGCACTAAGGAAAATTTTTAAAAGATAAAGGAGACAGTTAGGTGGCACAGGGGAAAGAGGACTGGCCTGGAGACTTTAGTATCTTTGCTAAGAAAACCTCAAATAGGGTCATGAAGAGTCAGACCCAAAGAAAAAATGACCAAACAAGAAGGCAGATTTTTAAAAGGTAAAGGATTTGAAATTCCCTTATCCCCCAGGAAATCTTGGCTAGTAGGACTTAGGCCCCTTGCCTAGTTACCATTATTAACTGGATGTTGAAAAATTCGTTGAAAGGAAGTAAGTGGACAGTCATGAGTCTATTTTCTCCTCAGAGCATTTTCCTAGATTTGGAGCTAAGAAGGGACCATGGAGGTTACCTAGCACAACACCCATATTTTACAGATGAAGAAAGTAAGGACACAGAGGTTAAGTGAGTTGTCCAAAGTCACACAGCTAACAAATGGCAGATCTGGGGTTTGGATTCCTTTGAGCCCAAATCCAACATTCTTTCCACCACTTCATCAACTTGGCCAGTTCTATTAGGGCAGGGGGAACAAGAAAACTTACTTGACATTGCTAGACTAACACGTCATACATGAGCTGAAACTAGTGAGCAGTCATCAGCAGGGTATCTCCTTGGAATTGTGAGGCCTGTAGTGAGGATGAATAAATATATGCTTGGCCACTTTGTGATCAAGAACAAGCATTGGCCATGTGGCTAGTGCAGATAAAAAGGTTCAGTCTGTGCCCATGATATAGGGTAGAGCCAAGGAAGTATGTAGGGGCAGTGACCAGAGCAAAAGATGTGGAATCTAAAGCCCTGGGTTCCAGTTTCATCTCTCTTACTTAGTAAGTGTGTAACCGTGGCTCAATCACTTTTCCTTTGCGGCTCAGTTTCCGTATATGTAAAATGAGAAAGATACAATTTCTTGCCTGCTAAATTGGCAAAAATAGCAAAGAAACTGATAATATTTAATGTGGGCAGGCTGTGAAGGAACAGGTGCTCTAGTTATAATAACTTATATGTATATGGTACTTCATATACATTACTTCATTTAAGCCCCAGATCAGTCTAGTGTGGGAGGCTCCTCAGGTACCATTATCTCCATTTTGCCTATGAGGAAACCGGGTCAGATGAACTGATCGGCACTTCCAGGCAAGATCTGAACTCAAAATTCAAGCTCAGGACCTCTGACTCTAAATACAGTGCTCTTTCCATGGTACCACACATTACATCCGGCTAAATTAATTGACCATAGTTAGGCTAATAAGGCAATTCTGAAAATGGGATTGATTGACCCCTTTCCCTCCAGGCTATTTTCAACAGTAGGCAGTTATCTGTCATTTAACAAAGCATTATATTTGGAGTCAGAAAGACCTAAATTCAAATCCTGCTTCTAATACTTAACAGCTATGTGACTTTGTATGAGTCCTTTAATTCCCATAATCCTCAGTTGCCTTACCTGTAAAATGGAGATGATAATCCTACAACATCTAACTCACAAAGTTGTCATGCAGGTCAAGTGAGACAATAAATGTATTTTACAAATGTTAAAGTGCTGTATCAAAGTCAGTCATTATTATTACCGTATGAAAAGCTACCTGGGCAGCTAGGGGGCACAGTGCATAAAGAGGCAAGCCTGGAGTCAGAAAGACTTCTCTCCCTGAGTTCAAATCTGCCCCTCACATTAACTGTGTGACTCTGGGCAAGGCACTTAACCCTGTTTGCCTCAGTGTCCTCATCTGTAAAATGAGCTGGATAAGGAAATGCAAAACACTCCAGTATCTTTGCCAAGAAAACTCCAAATGGGGTCATGAAGAGTGGAACAACTACCTGGATTATTCCACTCGTGTAATTAACACCATAAACACTAGAAAGTTACCTGCAAGCTAAATAAGACAATCAAATCAACAAGTATTTATTAAGAACCTATTATATGCCAGGTACTGTGCCAAGCAAATGGGGACACAAAGGAAGGCTAAAGCCAATCCCTGCCCTCAAGGAGCTTGTCATCTAGTACATCATTGTTTCAGGTTACTGGAGAGTGTGTTTAAAGACCAATGGGAATTCAAAACGGGAACAGATCCTCATGTAAAGATTTCATAGAGGGTCTAGAGTTTATTATCTTATGACAAACCACTACTTAGACAGGACTGAGCTACTTTAGAGAAAGAACTGTTCTGCTATCCTAGGGACAATGACTTCTTTCCCTGTTGTCTCAGGGGAGACAGAGGTTGACTAATTTCCAGTCCATTTCAGGACAATGTGAACATCTCAGGGAAAGGGAAAAGAGAGATTTGGGGCCTGCTAAGCACATGATTCAGTGCCCAGACATGAGCTCCTCCACCAGGGTTATTCCACTGGCGAAGGCTCCCTTAAGGAGTTCCCTCTGTAAATATTGTTTCTTCAGGATATCCAAGTTTAATAGCTCATTTTCACTGGGTTCCTTTCTGGCAAAAGTTTCCAAACATATATCCTTCAGCAGGCCTGGCTGGCAACAGTGAGTGACACCCAGTCTGTGCTGCTCATGTTAGCTAACCATGTTTCCTTCCTTTTAGCATGACTGGAGTCCAGGTTTCCAAGCTTACATCCTTCTGCAGCCTCTGGTAAGGAAGAGTGGTCTGGAATGAAAAGGGAGTGTGATGTGGAAGGGGGCCAGAGGGCCTAGGAAGGGAGGAAAATTTCCCCAATTCCTTGACTTAAAAATACAATTTGGGAGGCACCATTGTATACTGGAGTACTGACTTTGCAGTCAGAGGACCAGGGTTCAAATCCCAGACCTGTCACTTACACCCTGTGTGGTCTAGTCATCAATGGCCTCAGGTTTCTCATCTAAAATGAGAATGGGGGATGGCAAGGTGGTACAGTGAATAGAGCACCGGCCCTGGAGTCAGGAGGACCTGAGTTCAAAGGCGGCCTCAGACACTTAACACTTAATGGCCATGTGACCTTGGGCAAGTCACTTAACCCCAATTGCCCTGCCTTCCCCCCTCCAAAAAAGCAAAAAATTAAAAAATAAAATGAGGAGTTGGGCTCAGTGACTTATAAGGAGCCTTTTTTGCTCAAAATCTATGATCCTAATGAACCAAAAAAGGTCCAATGAAGAAGGTAACTGGACTTTCATCCTGTGTCTATGACCCCTTCTAACATCTAAAATCAGACTTGTACTCAGTCAGGTGTTCTAGAGGCCCAGTGAATGAGAAGTTTGCTAGATACATTCTACTTTGCTCCTTCTCTGTACTTCTAATTGGAAAAACTAGAAGCTTGGGGATCAAGATTTGGAGGGTTGGGAGGATAAGTCACTTTTTCCTTAGGCCAATGGAAGCCTTATAGATGAGGTGGGTCAGGAGAGGCATCCAAGGTAACCAGAGGTTCAGAGCCTATTTGCATAAACTTCTAAATACTCCAGTCATGGAAGTCAGTGATTTTTGCCAAGCAAGACAACTCACTTGAGCTAGCCTAGAGTGCTCACTCTGTCCCTCTTTGAAGTGGGAGAATTTGGTTACCTGGTCTACCAGAGGTCTGGTAACACACTTCCCAAAAGCTGCCAAGGAGATGAATATATGTTTTTTTCATACAATTTTTGGCAACCCTGTAAAATTAAGTGGAAAAGGGAAGAGTGGATGATGTTTGTCACCACCTACTAGACAGGAGGTCTAATTCCAACTTGATTCAATTCAGTTCAATTTTACAAACATTTATTAAGCACCTGGTAGTGCCAGAACCTATGCTGGGACTCAGGCTACAAAGATAAAAGCAGCCCCTGCCCTCAAGGAACTTACATTCTGCTGGGGGGGGGGGGCGAGATATGTGTTCAAATTAATAAATACACACATACATATATACTCACATACATATGTATATAAATATTTACCTACACATAAAATAAATGCCAGATAATTTTTGGTGGTGTGAAAGAACTGGAGAAGAGTTGTCTAATACTAACAGCTGGGAAAATCAGAAAAGGCCCCTTGTAGGATGTGGCATTTGGATTGTAGGAAGCAGAGATGAGGAAGGACAGCCTTCAGGTGTACTACTCATTCTGGGCTAACTCTATCAATTTTTACCCTCAAATGCTGGTTGGATTGCTCTAGATTAGTTAGCTACTTTTCCCTTCAAGGTTCTAGGGGTTGGGGGTGGTTTCCAGTATGGTTGCTCACAAATCTCTACCCAGTGTACTCTCCATTAATCTCTCCATTAATAATTAATCAGCCAAACTTAATTAGCTTTTTAAAATGGTATAAAAGGTCTCCTCTTCAAACCAAAGGCACACTTGCCTACAAGTACATACAGAATTCGGGGGAAAGTGGGCTCAAGCTTAGAGAGCAAAGGGGTATTTCACATGTCTTAATTGGATGGAAGTAATTGTATTCCTTTGTGGATCCCCCATAAAGTTTCCCTGAAGTGTGAGTAGTTCTTTGATGAGCTTTGAGTGTTGGTATCCTTTGTATGATTACAAAAATCGACAATCTTCCATGTTTTTTATTTGTCCCTGGCTCCTGATAATATACTCTACACCAATCACTGCTGTTCTGTAGGATGACAATGGGAAATTCAAATTTTCTGACCTTTTAAAATTCACAAGGTCATCCTCTGGTGGGGGGAAGAGGAAGGAGACAGAAACTTCCTGCTCTCCACCCAAACAGTCCCTTCTCAGGGACTTGGCTAGAGTTATTTCACCTGAAGGCTGGCCTAGTGTTGGAATGCAAAATTCCCAAGCGACTTTGTGTTTTACCCAAGCCCCACAGGCCATGACTGATTTTCTTTACCCAACTACAAGATATTCCTATTTGGTTTCATCTGTTTCACTCAGTATCTACAGTTATCCCTTCCACATCAAGGGAGTTATGGGCACAATGCCCCCACAGTTTGGAAATTCCACATAAAATCTTTTGACCCTCCCTTCATACCAGAGAAGAAGTCTGAATTATTATGGTATTGAAAGATAAAATATGTTATTATACAATAGTATTATACAATACTATACATCTATTTTATGCATCTCTGAGTTTCTAAACATTTTCTGTCATCTGCTGGCTTTCATGTGTTATCTACAGCTTCCACAAAACTCCCCAAAAATCCCCATATAATTTCTTAGGCTGACCCATGATATATCAAAACTGTGACTTTGATGAATGGATTGACTGATTTTATAACTCAATCAAACAGGTATTCTAATAAAAGTATGAGGGCATGGAGTATTCATAATTACATTAATTGGGGCTAAGTCCAGTAGGATATCCCTTTTACACAGGCAGAGGACAGGTTACAAATGTATGGAGGTAGGAGATGGGAAGTCCCATGAGGGGAACACCAAGTAAACTAGTTGGTTAGAATTTAGAGTGTGTGATGAGTAGCAATGTATAGTCAGCCTGGAAAGGTAGACTGGAACCAGACTGTGAAGGGCTTAAAAGCCAGACAGAAGAGAAAACTTGCCTTTATAGCTGCTATGAATTGGCTCCTTTTTCATCATTAAATCATGGAGAAATTTAAACTGAGCTATTGCCCAGACTCATGTAGATCCTATCTTTTGATTGGATTGGAAATAAATATGGAAGGAGGGCAAATTTGACGATATCCCCACATGGAAACATAGCATTGGCTTGAGAATGAGCTTAAATATTTTAAAATAGTTAGAAAAAACCAGACATTTAGAGATATGTGTGTATGCATGTAAGTACATGTATGTATGTATGTATGTATGCATTCCCTCTCTTTGTTCTGGGCATTTTCATTAACTGTCTCCCATCATGCTGACTACTGACTTTATTGGCTTCCTTTAAGTACCTCTTTTATTTCCTATTTATCCTGTATATAACTTGCTGTGTATATATTTGTTTGCATTTTGTCTCCCCCATTAGATTGTGAGCTCCTTGAGGGCAGGGACTGTCTTCTGCCTCTTCTTGTGTCCCCAGTACTTAGCACAGTGTCTGATACATAGTAGGTATGAAATAAATGTTTCTTGAATTGACTTAAATATGTTCAATATTTGTTCTATATTCATATATACATACATATACATATATATGTGTATTTGTATACATTGTGTATATGTGTGTGTGTGATTTAGGGTAGATGACTTCAAAATCCCCTCCTAACTTTATGTTTTTGAGTCTATGTTCTCAAGGGTATGTGATCCAATTAGAGGCATCTAGGAGATATAATGGATAGAGTACTGGGCTCAGAGTTAAGTAGATCTGAGTTCAAATCTTACTAGCTTCACACTTGCTAGCTGTGTGAACCTGGACACATCACTTAACCTGTCTGCCTCAGTTTCTCAACTGTAAAATGTAATAGTATCTACCTCACAGGGTTGTTGTGTGGATCAAATGAGACAATATTTGTAAAGCACCTACCACAATACCTGGCCCATAGTAGGTGCTCCCTTCCTTCTCCTTCCCTTGTAGGATCCCAGGCCATAGAGACTCAGCTGAATTTTACCAGTTGCTGTAAGACCCTAGGGGCCCTTGGTTTCTAAGGGGAAGAACATTAAAGAGCTAAGCCTCCTGAATAGCCCCAGGGCCTGAAGAGTGAGCTAAGGACCCTCTGAAAGATGACATCCTGTTTCAGAGCACCAAGCCATCCTGGCATCTTCCTGTTCAGCCCCAGGAATATTTTTAATGAGGTTACAACTGGTGCACAGAGCAGGAAAAAAAAATGTGGTGAGAGGGTGAGAGGGCTCCTGCTTCCGCAGGGCCTCTGCTGCCTCCGAGTTTGCTTTTCCACCTTCATTCCCTGAACAGAGGCCGAACCAAATTACGTGCCCAGTTTATTCTAGGTCGGAGACTTCCCGTCCCTTGCCATGTTTACCCCGAGTGAAGTCATCTTCATTCAGGCAACTGTGAGGTTGTTTTGTGTCAATGGCATTTATAATTAAAACGTGGCCACAAATTGGGCTTCGTGAAGGAAAAGAAAAAAGGAGGAGGGTGGCAGAAAGTTTGGGGGGAAAATTCCAGTGGTTTAACATATACACGTACGTGTGTGTGTGTGTGTGTGTGAGAAAAAGACTGCTCTTAGACTACGTAAAGTTGTCTGTCCCCTCCTTTAGAAGCTGAACAAGGCTGCTCAGAAAAGTTTGGTGTACTCCAGGAGATATATAACTGAAAAGTGTTTGGTTAAAAAAGAAGTCACTCTTCTACACAATCAATTACCTGGCATAATGCCTCCTTTGGCAGAGCGTGTGCTTGAAGTTAGAACTTTTCAGGCCTTTGCTCTCTGCAACAAGTTCTGGCCTGCTTGGGATCTCTGCTCTCCCTTCAGTTGCTAGACATCCTCCCCATCTTTTCCTGTCTTCTGAAAAATTGGTTCACTTCTCTTTAATCCCTAATTGATATAGGGGTCAGTGGATCTTTTCTACAAGGTATCTAAGTGTTTTAAACCACAGCATACTTAAATACGCCCAAGAAAGGGGCAAGATAGTAATGAGAGAATTGTCCTTGGAATCAGGAAAACCAGGATTGAAGCCCTGTCTCTGACCCCTACCAGCTGTGTGACCCTGGGCTAGCCACCTAATCTCCCAATGCCTCGGGCAATTCTAAAATTATAGATTACAGATAAATTGTCTATCTGCTTGGATAGAGCACACTAGGATGAAATCCTAAGTCTAGTCCTACACAGCAAAGCAAAACAAAGGAGGACAGATGGGAGGATTCCACATTACTTTATGTGAATTGAACAAATTCTGACAAAAGACGCAGAACAAACATGAACTCATTAGATACAGAAGGGACACTTCCTTATTGTGTTTGAACCCATCTTGTAGGAGAATAAATTTAGAGCAGGAAGGAACCTCCGAGGTTGGTTGGTCCAATCTCCCCATTTGACAGATGAGGAAACCAAAGCCCAGAGAAGGGAAATGATGCCTATGGTCACACAGTAGGGCAAAGATGAGCGTAAGCCCTCTGACTCCAAAACCAGCACTTCGTCCACAGTACCATATTGCTACACGTGAAATGGCCCAGACACCTAAAGGGGTATCTAATACATTTAATATGTGATTCTCTTTTAAAATATTTGGTCAATACTTAATTTTCCAGTAACAGATCCATTGCATACAAGGGGATACAGCAGTTATAGTTAGGAAAAGTATCGATACTGTTCCCCATGAAACTTAGACAAAGCATAGGAGAGTGGAAAGAACAGTGCTTTTTGAGTCAGAGAACCTTGATTAAAATGGCACCTGGGACTCAGTTTCCTCATATATAAAATGGGAAGGTGAGACTACAATAGACTCTAGGGTCCCTTCCAGCTCTAAATCTATGAATGTAAGACTTGTTGAAATAAGATAATACTGCAACTCTTCCTCTGTATCTGTGGGTTTCAAGTTAATTTTGCAAGCCTTTAGTTATCATTGTTGACCGAGGAATCCCTCTTGAGGAATAAACCACTGTTTCCCCTTACCAGTTAGGGAAGTCCAGGGAAACTAGCAGGAACACAGAGTATCTCTTTGCCTTTCCCCCAGGGTCATAACCAAAGTGGGGTAACTGGGACTTTTGTCCTAGTGTTCCAATACCTAGGGTTTCTTCCTCTTGGCAATCCTCTGGAACATGTGGCATAATCATCCCTGCTTCTTCATTTAGGTCTAGGCCACCACCCCTTGCATCCCCAGAGTTAGTCCTATCACTATGGTACCCCTCTTCCAAGGCCCACCCTTCCTCACTGCATAGTCTCATTGTTGTACTTAGAACAAATTCAATTGATTGGGGTTAAGGGCATAGAATGATGCAGAGAACTACCTACCCTCATAAGATAAGTGAATATATCTTACCTGTCTGAGAGGTTGGTATCTAAGTTCCCATTACACATAGTCCTTTTAATGGTAGATTTTCTAGAGTTTGATTGAGGAATTAAATTATTATTGTTTAATTCATATTGTAATATCTGCTGGGAAGTGGGCCTGACTGGTGTCTAGTTTGTAAACCAAATGAATGAGTAGGTTAGGTCAGTCAGATGGCATTTAGATGTTTCAGAAACCACAGAAGGCTGAAGAGGATGAGATGCAGAGTCAGCTAAGAGATGCAGTGATAGAGTTCTGGGCCTAACATCAGGAAGTCTTGAGTTCCAATCCTGCCTCAGACATTTACAAACTATATGACCTTGGCAAGTCATCCTCTGCCTTAGTTTCCATATGTGGGTTGTTGTAAGGGTCAAATGAGATATTTGTAAAGGACCCAGCTCAGTGTCTGCTATTATAGTAAGTGCCGTATAAACATTAAGAGAGGTTTCCTTCCAGGAAGAGGAAAGAACAATTTACCCTATGACTCCAACCATCACTCTCTCTAACTTCCTTGTCCAAATTGCTCCTGCCTGGCTGCCACTCCCCAATATATGCTGTCTTTCTCATTAGAATGTTAGTTCCTCAAAGGATATATATGTATAAAAATATTTCCAGCAGCTATTTTTTATAGCAGGAAAAAAAAATCCTGATGACTAGGGGTGCCCACCTATTAAGGAATAACTAAAAAATGTATGCATACAAATGAAGTAGAATATTATTGTGCCATTAGAAATGATGAAACAGACCATTTCATAGGAAACTGGGAAAATCTCTATGAACTGATGCGGGGTTAAGTAAATAGACCTAGGAGGACAATTGTATAATTAAAATATTATAAAGAAAAAAACACTTTGAAAGAATTTAGAACTCTGATAAATGCAATGTTGCATCATGATTCCAGAAGGCTGACAATAGAGCATTCTATCTACCCTCTGCCAGAGAGAAGATTGTCTTAAATTTCAGAATGAGGCATGTTTTTAGAAATGGACAAAGTAAGAATTTGTTTTGTAGGTTTTCTTTTTCTATTTTTTTAAGGAGAAAGAAAATGGAAGGAAGAGATAATAAATGCTTTTAAAATAAGCAAAAAAACCCAGAAAAATAGATTTTTTTAAAAAGAATATAAGCTACTTGAGGGAAGATACTATCATACTTGGTTGCACTTGTATTTCCAGTGCTAAGCCATGATAAGTGCTTAATGGATCCTTTTTCATTCATTTATTCAATAGAACATGGCAACTATAAGCTCTGGGTAGCCAAGAAGCTGTTTGGGGTGACAGGTCACTGTGATCCAGGGCTGTAATATGAATTTAAGAGATTATGTTCTATGCATGTTGCAAAGCCCTTTCAAAGCCATGGTAAATATTTTTGATTTCCCTCATTTGAGCTTACCCTAAGATTCATGATCAGGCAGAGGATTAGATAGACAATAGGTAGATAAGTAACAGACAGAGGATTCGATAAATATATGATTAATGATAGATAATAGACAGATGGATGATTAGAGAGATGATAGATGATTAGATAGGTCTTCAGTGACTTCATTGCAAAAAATGGGCACAGAGGAAGATGATGGAATAATGTTAGAAAAAGAGCCCTATTAAAAACAAATGAGACCCAACGCTTATAGATTACTCACAAACTTAATGCCTATAAATCAAATACACTTCTTCAAAAACAGAACAGGATGTTACAGGATATGATAAGCAGTGAACAACACCACAAAGTGAAATTGGATGATGTGGGCATCATTTCCAAAAAAGCTGTTAGACTGACTACTTTAAAGGAGAAAATCAACACCAACGTAGAAGAAAGGATAAGATGAGAAGACAATGTGAGCTGTGGCAATAGCTCAAATCCAATCTATTGAAACAGATTGTTGAATGGGTGATGAATTTTTAAAGACAATGACTTTGAGGGGGGGAAGGGTTGGAGGTGAAATCAGACCTATGATTTCTTTGGTTCTAGGAAATGCTCCAATGAGGAAACACTCTCTACTAATTTAGAAAAACAACAATAACTATACTTTAACTCCTGTTCTTAATTAAGTGAATAGCTGAGGGTCATGCAGCCCCTATGTATCAGAGACTGGATTTGAACACAGGCTTTCCTGACTTCAAGGTCAGCATTCTCTTAATACTACATTGACTCTCATAACCATTTAATCAGTATAAAAGCAGTCGCCACAACAAGTAGGCCAGGCCAAAAGATCCCAGAAACTATCTCAGCCAGAAATCATTTGATCTCCTTGCCAAGCAGACAGACAGCCAAAAACAGCAGCAATTTGTAATATACATTCATTTACTAAATGTAGTGGAGGAACATGTGAGAGGTGACATAGAGTAGTGGATAGAGACTTGTCCTTGGAACCAGGAAGATTTGGGTTTGAGTTCTACTTCTAACACTTACTATGTGACCTTGGGTAAATCACTTAACCTCCCAGAGTCTAGGCAATTCTCTAAGACTATAAATTGTTCAGAAGATGATGAGCTGACTTGGTTAAGGAAGTTTCCTAATCAGGAGTTCTCTATGCCAATGAAATCACAGCTCTAGTAGCCTTCCCATGGAGGAAGGTTACACATAATGTTGCTTCACACAATAGCAAAAAATGACAGAAGGGAAGATGAGTCTTCAGAAATCTGGGCATGAGTCTGTACTAAGAGCCAAATCATCCCAATAGTATTTACAGGTGAAACTAGAAAGAAGACAACAAACCAATGAAAGAGGACGTTACTGTAGCAGCAAATACCAGTATTTCTGTTACAAACTTTTCTCATCATAAATGACAAGTAACCGCATTTAGACCTATACACTTCAGACTCTGGTGTAGTAAAGGAGGAAATAGAAATGGTGCTAAAGAAAAAGACAGGAAGAATATCTGGGTCAGACACAGAAAACATAAGAGACATCCATGCCAAAAGTGATGTAATTTTGAGAAAAAAAACTGGCTTATGATCCACAACCTACTTCTCCCTATCTGTGGGGATTCCATAAAACTTTGTCTTTGGCCCTCTCCTCTTCTTTCTCTACACTTTCTCTTGGTGGCCTCATCAACTCATGTGGATTCATTATAATTTTTATATAAATGACTCCAAAATCTACAAATCTAATCTTCATTTCACCTGAACTCTGATCCTGAATCTCCAAGTGCCTGCTGGATATCCCTGAACATCTCATCTCAAATAGACATCTCAAAGTCAACATATCATGCATTATCTTTATCCCTAAACCCAACCTTTTTTCTAACTTCCCTGTCTCTTTCAGGGAACCTCTATCTTTCTAGTCACCCAGTTTTGCAGTCTTGATTTTTTACTTTCATTCACCCCTCAGATATCCAATCAGTTGCCTAATCTTTTCAATTCTGCCTTCTAAACATCTCTTGTCCCCAACCTCTTTTCTCTAGTCATTCCACAACTCCATTTCAGGCCTTCAATTATTTCTCATCTGAACTATTGCAATAGATTCCTAATGGATTTCTGCAGTCTCTTCCCTCTCTAATGTGCCCTACAAAGAATTACCTAGTTGATATTCCTTAAATGTAGGTATGATCATGTCTCTTCCCAACTCAAGAAGCTTCAGTGTTTCCCAATTATGTCTGGGACAAAATAAATTCCTCTCTAGTATTTAAAGCCCTTCTCAGTGTGGCTCCAGGCTATCACTCCTGGTTTACAAATTATTTCTCTCCATGTATTCTATGCTCCAGAAAACTGACCCACTTCTTATTCCCTGTGTGTTAACATTCCATATCTCGCATCTCTGCCTCTGTAGCCCCATGACTGGAAGACACTTCTTCCTTATCTGTACCTTCTGGAACCACTACTTCAAGGTACTGCCCAAGCACCATTTCCTTGAAGAGTCCTTTCCTAATTCCCCTAGTTGTCAACACCACTTACTTAGAAATCACTTTGCATTTTTAAAATATTTATGTAGTCCTTCACAGAGTCCTATGCCAATGCTTCATCATCATATGGAAGTAATTCTCAAGGGCTGTGTCAGTTAAGTGGCAGGTTCTATCATGCTGAAAAACTTCAAGCATCACCCCATTAATAGACAATGTTTTCTTTTTTAATTTTTAATTTATTTTAGTTTTAATTTATGGAATAAAACAAGCATTTCCATAACATAGCATAATTTTTTTTAAAAGATGATTGTACATGAAAGTGCAAATCTTTTACTTACAACTTGCTATTCCTCTTAAATATATAATAAAGTTATCATATAAATTTTTTCTTTTTCTTCCCTCCCCCAATCTGTTCTCCAAAGCCCAACCTAGTGAATTATGGAGAGGCACATCACTAGTGGGCTGGCCACCTAGTGGTGATCTTTTTTCGGTCTTGTTAACTTACAAAACAAAGGAGAATAAAAATATGCCTTACATATTTCAGGTTTTATTTCACTGCTACTATGATACTAGCAGAATGGAGGTGGGAGGGGAGTTTTTAGATAAGAAATAAATCTGAATTTATTGTTGGTATTTTAAACGTAAAGTTATTGTTCAATAACCAGCAAGTAGACATATTTCTGGAGGAACTGAGCATATCAATCTCGACATTCTTTCTATAAAGGAAACCAGAGGAAATAAGGGTGTTGTAACTCATATAACTAAATGGAAGAATCATTTACAGGTACTCCTTGTAGAAGCAAAGAAAGGAACTGTTGAAATGAGTTTTATATGCACGGAAGCAAGAAGAAACATCATTTATGGAAATATCTAGGTCACCATGTGCTATAGTTGTAATGATAAGTATTTGCAAATAAAAACCTTCCATAAAAATAATTGTAACTTATACACCAATATGTGTTGCTAGAAAGAAGAGGTAGAGAAATTCTGTGAAGAATTCAACAAGACCTTTCAAACGAATGTATAATCTGATTCTTGGTGATTTAAATGCAAAGGTGGGAAAACATGTGAGGTTGGGGAGAAATATACAAGAATGCATTGTTCAATGAGGAATAAGAGAGGTCAAAGACTTGTAGATTACATAGAAGCCTCCTGCCTTTGTATCATGAATGAGTTCTTCAAAAAAAGAGATTTGATAGACATATAGATATATTGAAACATCAGCATAAAGCACAAAATAGAATAGTTTAATAAATAGTAAAAGCCTTGTTATTAATGTAGAAGTCATCTTTAAGTTAGCTAACTATGAAGTCAGACTACCAAGTTTTCAGAGCTAAAATTGGAACTAATTAAAAAAGAATATTAATGAGGAAAAGATAGAATGTAAAATTGAAATGACTCAACTCTGAATTAAAGAAGTCATTAAAAATTCAAAATGGACAACAAACAAGAGAAATGACATTGACATCAACTATAATAATTTCATCTAAAAGTTTAACAAATATAAATTAATTACCACAACAGGGAGACCAAAAGAGCCCAGAAAGCACTTTATTTAACAAACATCTGACTTCCTTGCCAAATGGAGAGAGTTGGCTTTCAAAGGCAACACTAGGTTAGAAAATATACTTATTTGTAAAATCATACAAAGAAAGATAATGAATGACTAGAAGCAGTGTTGTCTCAAAAAAGAAAGAGAAGCAGTTAAAACTGGTTTAAGAAAAATTTGGCAAGATAGCTACACAAGCAAAATCACACCAAAAGTATTCAAGGATGAAAATGAGAGGACTACAAACATCACAATTCCAGATGTGCTAAAAACACTAAGAAAAAGACAGGAAAAGCAGCAGAGGCAATCAGCACTGGAAACAATACAATTATGAAGGCATTAAGGGACTGATATATGAGGTATATACTGAAGGAGAGGAACATACCAAAGACATTGAGAAAATATCTAGGATTTCATTAACACTGAAGAGTGAGGCAAATGTAACATCAGTAACTACTGACCTATATGCCTACTCTTCCACCTATATGAAATCTTTACAAGTCATTTATACATGAATTAAAGGCATGTTCAATGAGGATATTGGTAGGGAAGAAGGAGGTTTTTGCAAGCAACATTCAGTAGTAGACCGTGTCTTTACCATTTCACAATTATCCAAAGGATGTAAAAATACAAAATCTCATTATGCTTATCATTTTTGACGATGAAAAAACATTTGATTTGGTAGAACAAAACAGTCTTACTGGCTTTTATACAACAAGGTGTCTTCCATTCATAAATCAAGATTATTCAAGATTCTTTGGAAGATACAACAACAGAAAAAATGGAGAGGTAAGTAGTAGATGTGAGCAGGCTGCAATCAAGGAGGAACTCCAAAGAACAGGGGCAAAGGACATCATCAAGAAATTGTATGATAAGAACAGAATATCTGTGTGGACACAAAGAAAGAGTGAGGGTTGACCGGTAGATAGCCAGAGTGGTCCAGTGGTACCATTTGATGTCAGGAGGGGAAAAGGAAGTTCTCCAGTGTATTAGAGGATTCCTTGGGGCCAACCTATGAGAAGACATGGACAAGAGTCAGCAAGATGGATAGGCATGTATGAGTTGTAGTCTGCATTATTGGAGGAAACTCCTGAATTGATGATCTCACAGATTCTTTTGAGTATTGAGTGCTTGAGTATTTATTTTGTACATACCATATAATTGACTTATCCATGAAGATATTGTATCCCCCAGTAGAATGTAAGATCTTTGAGGTCACGGACTGCTTCATTTTTATACTTTTATCTCCAACTCCTGCCATAGCACCTGGCACAGTGTTAGTGCTTAATAAATGTTTGTTGATTGATTCAATGATGGACTGATTCTCAGAACATCTGAAATGTTTTGAACAATTGATGGTATTACTCCCCCCCAAAAGGCAGTCAAAAGAATATTAATAATTACTGACCCATATACCTGCCTTCTTTATAAAATCCTTATGAGAACAATTTAGGAACCCATCAAAGGTCCACGTGACTTTGATAAATATTTGAGAAGGAAACAAGTAGGGTTTAATGGATAATTTTCTATAGCAGATCACTTACTCACAGCCATGAAGCTGCCTGAAAAAAATGTAGAGATTTGCTATGTTTTTTATTTGATGGATTTTTTAAAGCATTTCACTCAATAAAAGAAAAAAAAAACAGCCAGAAAGACTCTTCTCCAAAAACTTCTCTCTCATCCAAAAGGTTAAGAT
>CM053581.1:318304084-318345836 GCA_028627135.1 Pseudochirops cupreus | reverse complement strand
CCATTCAAAAGAGGTCAGTCTAGTAATCCATACCAGAAAAGCCAAGTAGATGAAAAATCCCTGATGTTTAGACTGGGTCACACAATTTGATTGGTGGCCCATTTGAAACTTGGAAAGACACTGCAAATGGACAATGAAAAAAGAAGGAAGGAAATAAGCACTTATTAAACATTTACTGTATGTGGGCACGATGCTAAGTACTAGAGGTACAAATGTAAGCCAAAAGGAAAAATCATCCCTGCCCTCAAGGAGTTTAATTCAAATGAAAGAAAAACATCATACAAGAGGGAACTGAATAGTGAGGGGGAGGGAGGGAAGTGGGGAAGTACTGAAGTCTGGAAGACAGGAACCAGGCTGATAATCAAGGCCCAGGGCCCAGAATCAAGTACAGGCAGAAAAATCTAGGTTGCATTTAGAAAACTGTTTAGTACCTTAATAATCCCAAATTCAATCATGATATGACTCCATTTCTTTTTAACACTGATATCTCTCAGTGAAGATGTATTGTTGTTAATCATGGAAGGCAGTAACCTCCAAATAAATAAAATTGAAGGTGATTCAAAGGATAATAGAAAAACATATAGTGAGTGCAATCAAGGCTGCAGCTTCTTGAACCCAAGAAGCACTTTTGACGCCTACTTCTTGTGGTACCTTGGAAAAGTCACTCAGCTCCTCAGGGCCTCAACCTAAACAAGTGAAAAATGAGAGATGTGGACTAGATGCTTTCTGAAGGTTCTTCTTGATAAGTGGCGTAGAAGATATTCAGGAAATGTCTGATCTGGAGGGCACTAGTCTTGTGGGCAGAGCAGGGGATGATAGATATCCAGCTGAAATGTCAAAAGATCTAGAGGAAGGTCTTAAGAGAACTGGATGGATTGTCTATAAAGGATTTATGGAAGACGATGGAAGGATGAGAAGGTGTGGATGGGATGTTAACTGCACCATTAGAGAAAATATCTACATCATTTAATCCATCAACCAAGTATCTATCAAGAACCTATTAGGAGCCAAGCACCCAAGTACTGAACTTATAAATGTAACAAATGAAACAATCCCTACTCACAAAGAGCTTAAGCACTAAAGCAGGAGACGGTAATATATGTGTAGAAATAAGCTGTATAAATATGAAGTGGATACAAATATTTACAAAGTAGTAAAATACAAAGCCATTTAGGAGACAGGGCATAGCATTTGGGGGGAGAATCAGGAAAGGCTTCATGCAGAAAATGGTGCTTGAGATGCATTAAGTCTGTCTTATTTTGTTTTATTTTTAACCCTGCTAACTTTTATGAAGTACCCTCAGACCCAAGGGGTTTGTGAATCAAGGCACCACTACAAGTAAAAGAGCTGGCTGCTAATCAAGGTCAAACCAATGGCCAAGAAACATTAGCCATTGCTTTCCTCGTGGGACTGTGCTCAGCACGAGCATTCATAGATTTTAGAGTGGGATGGGAACTTAAAAGTCATTGAGGCCAATCATTTACAGATAAGGAAAACTGAGGCTTAAAGAGCCTGGTCATGGAGCTAGTAAGTGTTGGGTGAGATTGGAACCCATGTCTTCCCACTTCTAAGGCTGACACACTATCTCCTCTCCTGGTTAACAATGGTGGGCTGTTTAACAATGGCTGCTGGAGTTCCTAAGATTAATTAATCCCTCTCCCAACTAGGAGTTAGGGGCAGCTAGGTGGCACAAAGGATTGAGAGCCAGGCCTGGAGTCAGGAAGACTCATCTTCCTGAGTTCAAATCTGGCCTCAGACACTTACTAGGGACGCTGGCCAAGTAACTGAACACTGTTTGCCTATTTCTCACCTATAAAATGATCTGGAGAAGGAAATGGCCAACCACTCCAGGATCTTTGCCAAGAAAACGCCAAACGGGGTCATGAAGAGTCAGATACAACTGAAACAACTGAACAGCAACAAAAACTAGGAGTTGGCATTTTGGGAATTTGCTCTTGCCCCACAGAGGACAACGGCACACTTTCCTTGGAGGAGGACGCAGCTAAGCCTCAGAGTGGGAGGTGAGCATGGATTCTTAACTCCCTGACCCATGTCATACACCTTTCCGTCTTCATACCTCAATTTAGATCCACATTCAGTGAAAAAAGTTTGGTCTTTGCTCACTTGAGCAATTTGAGTTGATGAACAAGCAGTGAACGGTCGTGTCACGAAAGAGAATTTATGCCTAAATTTTGTCAGAGGGGTAAATAGCAGAGCCATTTACTGAATTTAATTCAGGTCATAGAATTAAGGACTGCAGATGTATAACGGGAAGGAATGTTAGAGAAAACCTAGTCCAGTCACCTCCTTTGAAAGATGAGGAAAATGAAAGCTAAAAAAGATAAGGAATTTTCCCAGAGTCCATTAGGTAGTAAGAAGCAGCACAGGTAGGTGTATCTGGTAAATGTTTAACGACGGATAGGGGTGGGGCAAGGTGAGAGAACATTTCTGAGCGCGCGCGCACACACACACACACACACACACACACACACACACATGCACGCGCGCATGCACACACACACACACACACACACACAGAGCATTATTAGCCCTTAAATCTAGACAATCAACAAAACAATCAATCAAGCCCTGATTTTTCAACAATTACCGATTTCTCCATTTCTGAAGAGCTCACACTGAGCATTTAACATCAGAGCTCCAGCCTACCCCAAGCATAGGGATTTGAGCACAGTTGCTTTGCTTCCAAAATGCACTGCTCTTTCCACTGTATCGTGCTGGTAAATGGCAATTTAGAACTGGAAGTGGCCTTGGAAACAATCTAGTCGAATCCTCTCATTAGACAGCATCATCAGACTATATAGATTGAAGGATAACAGTAGAGTAGCCCCAGAACTGTACCAGTATTCATCAAATGTTAAAAGCCCTAAAGGAAGGCCTCCAGTGCACAAGCCCTTAGCATTCTGAGGAGAAAGTCCCTAAAATTAGGAAATACCACAAATATTATCTTGGACTGAGTTGTGGAAAGTTGCGGTTTGCAGTTTTCCAAACTAGTCCTGATATCTTAATTCAGGCATGGATAACCTCGAACCAAAATCGAGATTCAGAAGCCTTAACATGCTGCCATGTGTGGAGATCTTCAGAAATATTTATTGTGATAAAAAAGGAATGTAACCGGTGCAGAAATCTGATTCATTCCAGACTGCTTTGAGTTCCCCTAATTTAAAGTTTCCACATATAGCTTAGAACCCCAAAACATGATCAAAGCAGTTTCTTACTCCCCTGCCAGTTCAATGGTCAGGGATTATTTCTTTTTCCCTTTTTTGTCTTTGTATCCACAGTGATTAGCATAAGGTCTTATACACCGTAGGTCCTTAGTAATGTTTCGTTTAATTGAACTGAATTATTTTCACCTGCTCCTGAAGACCAACTACTAAGCTAGGGGAGGGGAACCTGCAGCCTCAAGGCCATGTGTGGCTTTCTAAATCCTCAAGTGCAGCCCTTTGACTAAATCCAAACTTCACAGGACAAATCCCCTTAATAAAAGGATTTGTTCTGTAAAACATGGACTCAATCAAAAGGCCACATTTGAGGACCTAGAGGGCCACATGTGACCTCGAGGTTGCAGGTTCCCCACCCCTGTACTAAGCTATTCCCTAATTCAGGAGGAGGTAGGGCTTTTGTGTAGAAAAGCTAGAGGCACAGGGTCCCTATTCTTTACTCCCTTGTCCCATGCCACTCTCATGGAACAAAGACCATGAGTCTATAGAGAGCCTGGCAGTCCTGAGTGCCATCTAGTTCTATCCCCTGATTTTACAGGTAAGAAAAATGAGGTCCAGAGAAGTCGTGACTTTCCCAGATCGTACAATTGTAGAATTGGAACCCAGATCATAGCATTAGGATAATATACAGAGCTAGAAGGGACCTTAGAGACTATTGAATTCAACACTTTCATTTTACACATGAGGAAACTGAGGTTTAGGAAAGTTTAAGTGACTTACCCAAAGTCATATAGACAGTAAGTGGCAGAATCAGAATCTGAATCCTGGTCCTCTGAATTCAAACCATGTGCACCTTATACTACATCATACTACTTTGATCTAATTTTATTTTTTTTTTGCCTTTTTGGTCACATGAATAAGAAATCTATGGTAAAACCGGTCTTCAGAACCAAGCCAAACATTTACTTATTTCCAAAGTTGCCTCCTCTGGCTTCTACCTCTCCCTTCTACCTCTATCCAAAGAATCAGCATTGTGGGGAAGGGATGGAATGAGGCGAAGCAATGTGTCAGATTGAAGTCTTCAGGGCCAGCCACCACCCCTATCTCCCCAGTCAGTGCACAGAACTTTATGACTGATCAGGCATCATGAAAGTACGCCATTTCTGAAGTATGTTACTTCCTGTTAGTGTGGTTACTATGAACCCTTCTGTACATAGTCCTCACAGGATTAAAGCCACCCCAGCTTTGACACTAGATTGCATTCCTTCAAAAAGCCTCTCTTTACTAACCTTTTGTCTAGCTATATTTTCCACCCACTTCTGTTTTTCCCTATTTATTCCTGCCCCTTGGCAAGCTCATTTAGATAGTAATCTCTTTAAGAAGAGACAAGCTCTTAATTCCAGCTTCTGTAATGACCTTTTGTTATTCTGTCATTTCAGTTGTGTGCAATTCTTCATGACCCCATTTGCGCTTTCTTGGCAATGACACTGGAGTGGGTTTGTCATTTCCTTCTTCAACTCATTTTATAGCTGAGGAAACCAAGGCAAACAGGGGTAAGTGACTTGCCCAGGGTCACACAGGTAGGAAGTGTCTGAGGTCAGATTTGAAATCAGGAAGATGAGTCTTCTTTCTTCAGGTCAGGTGTTCTATTCACTGTGCCACCTAGCTGCCCCTTCTATAACATGTATGTGTGTGTGTATACATATACATACATGTTATAGAAAGGGCAGCTAGGCGTGTGTGTATATACATACACACATATATACACACATACACACAGGTATGTACGTAAGTATGTATATGTATATATAGTATGTCAATACAGCAAGTACCTGTGATTTCATCATTATGGAAAGTTCCTTATATAGGCACCAAGGAAGATTGCTACACTGTCTATTAGCACATAAGTCTTGCTAGGAAAGTTGTCTAAGGCTCAAACAAGTTAAGAGACTTGCTCGTGGTCATAAGGAAAGACATAGCAGAGGCAAAATTTGAGGTGAACCCAAGTCTTCCTGGTCCAAACTTCAAAGCTCTATTCCCTATACCATGCTGCCACTAAAAGTACCTGAGCCAGGAACAGAGACCATTAGTTAATTGATCATACTTGGACATAAATATCTAATGTAAACCATACAAGTCAATAGAAGGAATGCTCACATACACACATGCGCACGTGTACATGCATGTGTGTGTGTAGATACATAGATAGATACATAGATAGATACATAGATAGATAGATAGATAGATAGATAGATAGATAGATGAAGGAAGTTCCTTTCCCAAAGCCATACATTCATTTATCAGTACTGTCTAAGAGATGGAACTTGGGGGCAAGTTCTTGGCAGAGCTATTATAGGGAATTGGCGAGAATTGTTACTGTTCTCCAGTTACTACAGGTCTGGAGAAGTACTTTAACGCTCTTGGTGACCACAACCACATCTGCATGATGCGTAGAAGTAAAGCTGTGTAATTTATTATGTGTAAGGCTAGGGTTATAAACTGGGATTTCACAAATCAAGCCCAGTGTAAGCATAGCCTGGACAACCATACTTCCTTGAAATGAAGCCTGTGTATGCACGCAGGAGTTACCTTCCCTGTCCCATCTGGCTTCTCATGTTACA
This sequence comes from Pseudochirops cupreus, assembly GCA_028627135.1. Lineage (NCBI taxonomy): Eukaryota > Metazoa > Chordata > Mammalia > Diprotodontia > Pseudocheiridae > Pseudochirops > Pseudochirops cupreus. The sequence goes on along the minus strand of CM053581.1, from coordinate 318,340,036 downwards.
GTAGTAGAATCTGGGCTGGAATCGAAGGTTGGATCTTTCGTTAGTTATAGAACCTTGGGACAAGGCATTGAGCTAGGGAGACATTTCACTCTGGCCTGGATTCTCCACCCTCTCAACTAGAAAAAAATGTCAAGTTTTACATTATTTCCATAAAAGTCTTTCCAGATTTCTCTGTGTTCCTTATACTTATTGGCTATAATTACATTACAATCTATTCCATTAATGTGCCACAATTCCTGTAACCATTTCTCCAGTATTGGACATTTTGGATATTATTTTAGGTTACTTCCAGTATTTTTTTTATAACTGCATGAAGAATAATATCTTCACTAACCAGAATCACATGAGGAAATGTGAATGAGATTGAAAGGACAAAGAATCCTGAGAGAAACTTAGTAAGATGGAATAAAAAAATCTGATGATACTTTGTTTTGAAATCATTTAATTTAAATGAAAACAGTAAGTATTTATGTTCAATGTTAGGTTTCCATTAAAACATTTAATAAGAGCTTGGTAGAGGGGGAAAGTGCACTGGATTTGGAGTCAGAAGATTTGGGTTTTAATCTCAGCGCTGCTACCCATGAGCTGTGTGACCTTGGATGAGTCACAACCTCTGGGGCTTTGTTTTCTCATCAATAAATAAAGGGCTTAGACTAAATGGTCTCTAAGGATCCCTTCCATCTCTCAGTCTATAATACAATCATCTTAATCCTATGAGGAAAAAGAAGAAAGGGAAAGAAAAAGAATGGAAAGGACAGAAAAGGAAAGTCAAACCCTTCTTTCAGCCTTTCTGGTGGAAAGTTAGGGGAAAATAGGAGGCTAAGGAAGAGGACGATAAGAGATTATATTAGAGAAGTGCTTACTGTGCTGATCATTTCTGTCCCTTGTCCCATCCACTTTGCCATCAGGAAGGATCCTCAAAAAGTGGCCCCCATTGCTACAGTAGAGAAGCTTGGGCTTCTTGTAATTCCCCAGCGGCAGGTTAAATCTTTCGGTCAGGGCTGTGAAGGTTGTGATCTCCCCTTCGGCCATGCCACAGTTGTTTGGCTTTTTACAGGCCCCTTCAAGACTGAAAGAAATTCAACAGACTCATAGTTAGCACAGCAGCAAAGAAGATAATACTTGTGCTCTTAAAGGGCCTCAGAGGGACTCAGGCATACAGCCTTTCTAGCAAGGTTTCTACAACACTTAGCCAAGATGATGCCCATGACTATCAGTTACCAGGTGGCAAGTGGTGACTGAGCTTGGGGCTCCTTTAAGGGTAGACAGTTGTCAAACATGGGAGGGTTTTTCAGTGCATCTCAAAGATCCCAATTGGACACAGATTTGGCACAAGAGGCATCCTTTTTTTAAGCTTCAAATTTAATCATTTGGCCAAAGAAAAAAATGTTAAGGTCCCTCCTTCTGATCTACACACATCCTCAAATTAAACACCAAAATGGCACTGAAATAACACCAGGGGGCTGGTTGAAAGCCACAAAAGCCAATGAGGCAATGGCTGAGGCTTTCTCCCTCCACCCTCACACTGTTTTGACTAGGAATTGTAACAGCATCAGGGAACAGATAGCACAGATGGCCTTTGAGGCTTTGAGTCTGCAAGCAAAGGTACAGGAAGTCATTTTGGCTTTGGGGGCAGTCTGCCCTACCCTCAGTGACCGGGGAGGGGAAACCACAACAGTGAACCCTTTTATAACCTCTCGAATGACTGGAAAGAATAAAGGGTTAAGACAGGAAGGACACATATCCCCGTTTCAGGTCTTCAGGGTCAGGAAGAATTCTGCACCAAAGACTATTAGATTGAGATTTTTTTTAAAAAGATCAATGTTCTGTAGGAGAGACTAAGAACGACAGAATGAGAGCTCCCTCAGAAGAGGGAATGCTTCATTTTGATCTTTGTATCCCCATCACTTTGCACAGTTCTAGGCACAAGATAGCTATTTCATTCTGAAGAACACCTCTGATTTAGTGCCTACATTCAAAAACAAATAAAATTAAACAAAATTTTACCGGTATCTCATTGAGAGTGTGGATTCTTCCACACGCACATAGAAGACAAGAGAGGCAAACTAAAAGTGCCCCTTAGCAATGCTACTAGGATTGCTCTCCTTGTTCTCCCTATTTTCCTTTATCTTTTCCTCCCTTCTTTCTTTTTTTCCCTCTTCTTTATTTCCTTCACAGAATCAAAGAATTTCAGATTTGGAAGAAATGGCCACAGTCCATCTAGTCCCACCTGTGACCCAAAAGAGATGTTTCTGTTGTCATTTTCTAAGAGGACCAACAACATCAATGGTGATATATTGACTCATAAGTAAATTGGATTTCAGCCTTACTCTCTCTTCCAGAGTCATTGAAGTTCAATGGCAGGACAAAAATCAAAACAACTGGCAGTGGCCCAGGATGTAGCAGATGATCTTGGTGTCTTTGATGTCTGACTAAGCTCGAAGTGCTCTATAGCACCTGCTTCACCCATCTTCATGGACGTTGGAACAAATTGTTCTCATCAACCATTCTTCTGGGAGAAGTCTTCATCTGCTTGGAGTAGACATCCCCCTAACTCACCAATGGGTTTGTGACCCATCAGTTACCCTCAACCTGGTTTACCCTGCCTTTGGAGATGGTTTTGGTGGAGTGGAGCTATTGCACATGCTACAGCTTCTTGGAGCTACCAGCTGAGAGTCGACTGCCAGGTGGACACCAAAGATGGAAAGCAGCCCTGAAAAGACTTGGTAAGTCCTCGCATCAGAGGTGCTAGCGCTCCCCCAATGCCCGGTACACCCCAAACCACTGAAGTATCCTCATTGCAGCATACCTGATAAATAGCTGTCTAGTTTGTGATCAAAGACCTTCAGAGAAAGGGAAGCCACACACAGCCTCCTGATGTTGCCTATTCCGCTTTAAGACAGCTGCAATTGTGAAAGTTTTCCTTTACATCAAGCCTAACTTTGCCTCTTTGTAACTTTTGTTCATTGTGTCTAGTTCTGCCCTTTGAACAAGTCTAATATTTCTCTCTCATGCTTGCCTTTCCAATCCTGGAACAAAGCTATCATATGGTAGAGGCATGGGGAGAGGGCATACCCATGGTGATATAAGGGAATGTACTTTCATCCCCTTCCATTTCATGGGAAGTTATCCCCCTGAGTCTTCTCTTTGCTGGGCTAAACATCTTCAGCTGCTTCATCTGGTCCTCATTTGACATAGACACCCTGGCTTCCTTCAAGTCCCTGCCAAAGTTTCATCTTTTAGGAGAAGGCTTTCCTGATCCCTCTTAATGCCAGTGCCTTGCCTGTGTTGATTATCTCCCATTTATCCTGTATGTATCTTATTCACTGCTCATTCACCTTTCATGTCCACCTTCACCTAATTTTCACTTGTGGGTTCCAAGAAGCTGTAGCAGAAGCACCAGTTACCCTCCTGTAAAACCATCTTGGTAGAAGGGCAAAAACCAGGTTGAGGGTAACTGATGGGCCACAAACCCATCATCGAGTGAGAGGGGTGTCTACCCCAAGCACATGAAAACTTCCTCTGGTGGAATGGGCAGATGAAAACAATTTGTTCCAATTGCCATGAAGGTGGCTGAAGTAGGCACAGTGGAGTGCTGAGAGCTTAGTCAGACTTCAAAGACACCAAGGTCACCCACTTTGTCCCAGCCCATCACCAGTTGTCTTGATTTTTGCCCTGCTACTGGACTTTGATACCTCTGGAAGACAGTGAATTTGTTGACTTTGTACAACTCTGTCACACTTAATTCCGGTTCACATGAGTGAACACATCACCCCGTGATGGCCTTGGTCCTCTTTGAAAGGAAGGATAAACAACAGTTGTTTTCCTACTGTTTCTCGCATTAGACCATGACCTCCTTGAGAGAAGAGAGTGTCTTTTGCCTTTCTTGGTATCCCCAGCACTTAGCACAGTGCTTAGCACATTGTTGTTCTTCTTCAGTGATTTTTCAGTCATGTCCAAGAGATCCTGGAGTGGTTTGCCATTTCCTTCTCTAGCTCATTTTACAGATGAGAAAACTGAAGCAAACAGGGTTAAGTGACTTGCCCAAGGTCATGCAGCTAGTAAGTGTCTGAGGCCAGATTTGAGTTCAGAAAGAAGAGTCTTTCTGACTCCAGGTCTGGCACTCTATACACCTCACCATCTAGCTGGCATGCCTGGCATACAGTAACACTTAATGCTTACTGACTTATTGACTGACTAACTCAATGCCCTTCTCACTATTTGGATAATTCTCCAAATTTTCTCCAGTTTATCAATGTCCTCCATATTATGTTGCTGCAAATTAAACAGCACTCCCTGCCTTCCCTCCAACCAGACATAGGTCAGAATAAAGCTAATTGGGGAACAGGTTTGATTTAGTTCTGAACAGTAGCAACAGGCTGTAATGGGCCCTCAGGCCCTTACACAATGATTGAATGCTTCACAGGCCTCAAGTACAAAGAAAGATGACTCACCCTCTATCTCTTCCCTATCTTTTCCAGGGTAAAAAGAGTAGCATTTTTGGAGTCCTTCATAGTTATTATTCAGACACCCCTGTATTTACAGAAGGCATTTCCTTTCAGAGCTGTAATTTGATTCCTGTCATCAACACAAAGTTTACCAAAAATGAGGATGCAGGAAGCAAAGTAGTGAAGAGTCTCATAGACTATGGGGGCCAGACATCGTGTATTAGTTAAATTACAGGGTTTACCTAAAGTCTTAGAGCATTTGTAGGCTACTAGATTTTAGAACTGCACTAAGACTTTGAGGATACTTCTTTATATAATCCCCTTTTTTAATCCTATAAGAAATGAAGAGGAATAAAGGAATAAAAAACCAGTTATTTCTTACTTCTTTGCCTTTCATTCCACCTATATTTTAAGCAATAGACCAAAGCTCTAGGCAATAGCTCAATTTAACAGGAACTTACTAGGCATCTACTATGTGTTAGGTTACTGTACACTACGCTGAAGATACAAAGTCGAAATGAAACAGGCCTGCCTTCAATGAGTTTACATTTTACCAGGGCTGGAGGGCAGTGACAACGTAAGTAAACTCTAATTCCATACAAAGTAGATATAAGATCATCAGAACACTAACAACAGAATGAGCCAGAGAGATCTCAGTGAGCCCTTGAGCTCGCTTCAGAGGATGTTGTTAAAGAGTTTACAAAGCTATCAAGAACCACCTAATATTATGAAATCCTATAAAGTCAAGGCAGTTAGGTGGCACTGTGGATAGAGTGCCAGGCTTAGAGTTAGGAAGACACCTCTTCCTGAGGTCAAACCTGGCCTCACTCACTAGCTATGTGAACCTGGCCAAGTCATTTAACCCTGTTTGCCTCAGTTTCCTCATTTGTAAAATGAGTTGTAGAAGGAAATGTCAAGCCACTCCAGTGTCTTTGCGAAGAAAACCCCAAAGGGGTCACAAAGAATCCAAAACAACTGAAAATGACTGAAGAACAACATAAAGCAGAAAGACTGCTTTCTACATGAGGAGAACCATCAACCCAATTCAAACAATCCATCGACAGAAGAGTTTGAATTGATGCCTCCACCTCTCCGTCATCCTGTTTCTGATTTAGGTTCATTTCCTAAAAGAAATTAAACAGTAGTCTGTTAATCTGTTACTGTTACCTTTGACTTTGCGTGGGCGTCCAAGTTTAAGAGGCAGTCTATGTATAATGTATAAGAATATGACACATTTACTATCTACAATAAGCCTAGTAGTTAAATAGTTGCAGCAAAAAGTAGCACTTAATGGACTGGTAACGTTTTTCCTGAGGCAATGGTTTTTTTTTAAACTTATCTGCAACATCCAAATGAGACCAGCTAAAGTCTCATTAGCATAGCTATACAAGAGCCTATGCTTTTTGACATTCATTATAATTCAACAGGCATTATTAAGTGCTGTATTCATATACAGTGCTGTGTCATTTGGACCCTGGAAGGTCGCCTACTTATATATGCATGTGTATAAGCCTATCTACTCAAGAATATACTGATAAGGGACTGAAGGCAAACATAATTGGGATCCTTTCTATCCATGGAAATTGAGAATTCTGGTTCTACCACGCCTATTATATACACACATGTTTTCTCCCACATTAGAATTCAAGTCCCTTGAACTCAGGGCCTCTTTCATTTTCATTTTTGTAACCTGAGTGCTTGGCAATAAAGACTGTCTGTTGACCCTGGGCAAGTCACTTAACCCTGTTTGCCTCAGGGTCCTCATCTATAAAATGAGCTGGAGAAGGAAATGGCAAACTACTCCAGTATCTTTGCCAAGAAAATCCCAATTGGGTCCTGAAGAGTCAGATACAAATGAACAATTAAACAACAAAAAGCCTTGTCAATTCACAGAATTTTAGACCTAAAAGGAACCTCAGAAATCATCTCTTCCAAGTCCCTCACTTCACAACTGAAGAAACTCAGGCCCACAAGGGTTGGCCAAGATCATATAGTTAGTAAAGCGGGGGAAGGGGGCAGAATCACTCTTGACTTGTGCATACAATTTTCCTCACCTATAAAATTACAGTAATACCTGCCTTAACTACCAGGAAAGGTTGTTGTTAGGACCAAATATTGAGATGGTATGGGTGAAAACACTTGAATAATAGAAAAGTGCCATATAAACATAAATTGTCATCACCTGTCATGATAGAGTCCACTATGCAGAAATTTAACAGTGATTAAATGATTAATTTCAAAAGACATAAATCTGATTTTAAGAGATTGCTTTTCAGCTTAATCATATTTGACTCTAATGAATTAATCCTCCCATAGTGTGAATGAGTATAACTCTTGTTTTTACAAATATGGAGCCAGAAGCAAGAAGCTAGAGGGCATACCCATGGTGACATGAGAAAATCTACTTCCATCTCTTTCCATTTCATACTCATCAGGAGATTCATTGAAATAAAGTGACATTAGCTCAGCATATTCTATGGGCTAGGAATCTTTGTCCAGCTTGGAAGTCAGGCTGAAAGGATGAATGTAAGTTTCTAAGGGTAGAATAAAGAAAATGTGATGCATCTTGTAGAGCACTGAAGTTTGCCCAACTGGCAGGGAAAGAAGGATCTTGCAAAGTGTTAGCCTGCTTCATATCAACAGCCACCACAAGGTATATGGGGTGATACTATAAAAAGAGAAGAAATAAATTCTCTTCTCAGAATCCTGCTTTAGAAGCTGCTCTTTAGAGAACATTTAAAAGAACGAGATGAGTACAATACTGGCCTTACAGTGGACAAGTGTCAGCAGTTCAGATGAATCTTTAATGAGTATAGAAAATAGGCAAGGACACCAGTCAACAACGTGGTTGTAGGAGAACCTAAAACCATGCTACCAGCCGTTTAATACACGGGCACAGATTAGAATTGAATGGAAATTGTGCTCAACACATGTTTTATTGAAGATTTATTATGCTCAAGGCTTAGAGCTGGGATTGGAGCATATGAAGATCAATCTGACAAAGACTCTGGTATAGGGTCAGGAGATACATGAGTTCATATCCCACTTTTAAACTAACTAGCAGAGGGGCGGCTAGGTGGCACAGTGAACAAAGCTCTGGAGTCAGGAGGATCTGAGTTCAAATCCAGCCTCAGATACTTAACACTTACTAGCTGTGTGACCATGGGCAAGTCACTTAACCCCAACTGCCTTCCAAAAAAAGCAAAAAAAAATCTTTTTTAAAAATTAAATGCTAGCAGAATGACCACGGACTAACCATTTAACCTCAGTAAACCTCAGTTTCCTCATTTGCAAAATTGGGATAATAATAACCATAATATCGAGATATTATGTTGTTGTGAGGATCAAATTAGGCAGTGAAGCAGCTAGTGCTCAGATCCTGCCTCAGACACTTACTAGCCATGTGACCATAGGCAAGGCACTTAACACCTATTGGCTTCAGTTTCCTTGACTATGATGAAATGAGGGTAATATCATCTACCTCCAAGAGTCATTTTGAGGATCAAAGGAGATAATATCTGAAATGTGTTTAGCCCAGTCCCTGGCACAGTGGGCCCTTAATAAATGTTTGATTCTTTTTCCCCTTCCCAATGAGCACAAAGTGCTTTGCAAATCTTAAAGTACTATATGAACATCAACTATTACTAGTATTAATAGAGTTTATGTCAAGGAAAGCACCTACAAATGGCTAATGAGATAAGGAAGCAGGAGATAAGGGAAAAGAACAGGTCTGGCAGAGGCCTATGAGAAATTTAAGGAAGGAGAGAGGGTATGGCAAACCATCTTGCTTCCTTGCTTTCCTGATTAAGATGAGACACACAAATCAGCTTGCTTCGAACACTCTTTAGAGCAGCCTCCAAAGCACCATTATGTGAGCCAGCCTGGCTTCTATTTGAGCTGCTCAGGAAGGAAAGCTTTAGCTTTTTCAGTCCCTTCCTGGAGGTCTTCAAGCAAGCTGAATGAAAACCAATCAATCAACAAGCATTTATTGTGTCAACTCAGCTGGTCAAAGAGGCCACAAAAACATCAAAAATAAAACTGTCCCTGACTCAAGGACCTTACTTTTTCCAGGGGAAAAAAACCCCAACATGGACATAGAAGTAAATGCAGATAATTCAAATCTGTGGCAACAACACATTGTTAGTTATTCGGTCTGTTTTCAACTGTGTCTGACTCTCCATGATCCCATGTGAGATTTTCCTGACAAAGACACTGGAGTGGTTTGCCATTTCCTTCTCCAACTCATTTTACAGATAAGAAAACTGAGGCAAACAGGATTAAACTGGCTTTCTAATACAACATGGTCACACAGCTAGCAAGTGTCTGACGCCAGATTTGAACTCAGAAAGATGAGTCTTCCCGACTCTAGGCTCAGCATTCCATCCACTGCAACTCCTAGCTGCCCAATGACACATATACATGGAAGTAAATTTAAATCTGTATTAAAGATGAACACAAAGTAATTTTGGGGGTGGGAGTGGGAATAATAACGACCAAATATGGAAAGAGGCACTTAAGTTGAGCTTTGAAGGAACCCAGGCACTGTCAGAGATGGAGGCAAGGAGGGAGTGAAGTCAAGTCATACATGATAGAAAGGTAAGAAGATGGAAGGTTGTATAAGGAGATTGCAAGTAGGCCAGTTTAGCCAGAATGTAATGCATATAAAGAGAAGCAGGGTGTGATAAGTCTAGAAAATTAGACTTGAATATACTCTAAAGAGGTCAAAGACAAAGGAGGAAAATCTTATATGAATAAAAATATTTCTAGCAGTACTTTTTGTTCCAGATGAAGAAACTGAGGCAAGCAGAGGTTAAGGGACTTGCCAGTGCCAACCGGCTAGTAAATGTCTGAGGTCAAAGCTGAACTCAGGTCTTCCTTACTCCAGTCTATCCACTGGGCCGCCTAGCTGACTCTAATTTATATAATAGCCACAACAAGATAAAGGAAAACAACTTTAAAATAATTCCTAACTCCAATTCAGAAGACTGATGACGTAGCATTCTTCTTCTTCCTCTCTTGGCAGACTGGTGATAGGCTATCAGTGCAGAAAGAGAAATATTTTCAGACGTGGCCAACGTGTTGATGTGTTTTTATTTTACTACACTTATTTGTTACAAGGGAAGGCTTTTATTGGTGGACAGGAGAGAGTTAGTAGGAAGTATTAGAGAACAAAAAAAATGTAAAAGAATATAAATCTATAATACAAATATAAAAAGATAATATAAATATATATTGGTGTGTGTGTATATATATGTATATATAGATAGATAGGTATATATATCTATCTATATATATAAAGAGAATATAAAAACATTAAAGAAAGTGGAAAGAAATTCAGAGGGGGACATAAACAGTAATTTTATTACTATTTTGTTCAATTTAATGCACACTTAAAAAAAACAAAATGTATACAATAGAATCATCATTTCACATACAATCCTTGTTTTGTTTTGTTTTGTTTATAAGACTAGGGTTCATTAAATACATCAACCAAGCTGCCCCATCCCCACATAAAGTAAGTGATAAGATATCCAGATACCTTAATGAGGTGAGAACAGGTTTCAATAAAACAATCAATCAAATATTTTAAATTAAGTGTAAAATGTCCTTGGATGAACTGGAATGACCTTGGCAAGTGGAGTGTTTGAGTCATGTCCTAAGGGTTGTCTATAAAACCAAAGACTAATTCAAAATTTGTTCATCCAAGTAAAAAAGCAAACAGAAATCAGAGAAGTTATGCAGATTAGAACAAACCAAATAATACATTACGTAGAATGAGTTCTACATAGTTGAAAGCAAGACAAGATCTCAGCTCAAATCAAGAGAGAGGGCCCTGATGTCAGGCAAGAGAAGATCCTTTTTGGGAAGTATCCAGGGAGGCAGATTGGAAGCAGAAACATGTTAAATAACTGACTTCCCCTACATGTCTGTAGCTTCCAAAGTCTTTTTTTCTCCCTGGAGTGACTTCTGGTCACATGTCTTTCCCCAAGAGTGTCCGGAACCAACACTGTAAGTCCCTCACCCAAATACACAACATCAAGCTTAGCATTCTCTTTTTGATGCTCAGGAGTCACACCTTCCCTTTGTAAGTGTTATACAGCTGTCCCTCCCCCATCTTTCTTGGGGAGGAACCAAGTTCCACTTGTATATTGGAATATTAGGCTTTGTTGGTGATTGTTGAGCTCAAAATTTTAAAAATATATACATTTAAGGAAGGTACAGTAGAGCAAGGTTGTAAAAGTTATTTTATGCTTGAAGAATTAGTATTTGATCCCACAGATAAGTAGGAAGTCCCTACAGCTTTTTTGGAGTAGAAGTGCAAAATGGTCAGACCAGTGCTTTAGGAATATCACTTTGACAGCTGTGTGAAGGACAAACTGGAGAGAAAAAAGATTTGAGACAATGTGAGCAATTAGGAGGCTATTGCAATAATCCAGGTGAGAGGCGATGAGGACTTGAAATAGGATGGCGACACGTGAGTGGAGAGAAGAGGGTTCATGAAGAGATGTCAAAAAGATCAAACCTGCAAGATCTGGCAACTGATGGATATGGGGAGTGAAAGTGAAGAGATAAGAATGATATTGTAATACCATTATATTATGATATGATGTTAAGAACGATATGATATTACATGTAATATGTTATATATTTTATATATTATATATAACGATATGTGTGTGTGCATGTATGTGTGTGAGCCTTGGTTACTAGAAGGAAGGTGGTACTTTCAGCAGAAATAGGGAAGTAAGAAAGAGGTTTTGTTCTCTGTTTTAGGTAAGTTGAGTTTGAGATGTTTGTGGGATATCCAGCAAAACGATCCAATAAGCAGTTGATGATTTGGGACTGGAGATAAAGAGAGAGATGACTGGTTTTCAGGGATGTTATAGAGAGGTATGGATATGGGTTGGATTAGACAGTTTCTGAGGTCCCTTCCAAATCTGGGATTGAGCTATATGGCTTTTGAGAGCACTTCCAAACGTTTTACTCTGAGGTTCTATGCTTCTGTAGATTGAGTTTTACAGGGCTGCTTGATTTTGGCTAGGGTTAGGAAACCCAAAGGAATTCCAGATTTTGTTACCTCTGCCAGGAAGTGTCAGGTTGGCAGAGAATCACTCACACCCTCCAGTGAAGGGAAGTTTGCCTAAATAGACAGAGACAGTGTGTTCTTCTCTCTGGTCTTACCCCACCCTCTCTCATTGCAGTAGGCTTGAAGGTAGGAACGTAGCTATAGTTGTCTGGCATGAGTTGGAGCCAACATGCCACCAAAAGCTATACAGTTCTACTCTGTGGGCTGAAATGTTATCTGCTAAAAGATCCATGTTCTCTCTATAGCTTTTGCTAAACTGTACAACTGATTTATGTTGGAATGAATTGTGAAACAGTTAGCAATTCCTGATAAGTAAATCAAAATTATCTAACAGTTATTAGTTGCCTTTTATTTGCAAGGTAAGAGAGTATATAATATAAGATCAAAAGCTAGACTTCAAGCCAGGAAGCTATGTGACTCAGGGCACATCACCTAACATCTCTATGACTCAGATTACTCTCATAAGATAATATGCTATAGACATTATGCTACAGCTCTTCTACAGTCTGCCTCAGTGAAGATAGAGCTCCCATACCAATGAGATACTTGATGCACCAACATGTATAGAAGGCAGTGCTAGAGTCGCAAAGATCAAGAGAGGGAAATGGTCCCTGCCCTCAAGAAGATTAGAGTCTAGTAGAGTAACACATAGAATATGAAATTTTCTCAGTGATGATGAATCATCTAAAGAATTTATAATGATGCTTTTCTACCATTTGTTTAAGAGCTCTATAAGCCATTAAAGACAGGATGCTAGAGGAGATAAGAATAACTCCCCTATATATAAAATACAATTAGGTTTACCAAAGCATCTTCCTCACAATAATCCTGTGAGATAGGTAATACACGTAATTCCCATTTTGTCGCTGCTATTGTCCAGTAGTATTTGATTTTTCATGACCCCATTTGGGGTTTTCTTGGCAGAGATATCAGAATGGTTTGCCATTTCCTTCTCTAGTTCATTTTACACAAATAGAAACTGAGGCAGACAGAGTTAAGTGACTTGCCCAGGTTTACACAGCTAAAAAGTGTCTGTGCCATATCTGAACTCAGGAAGATGAGTCTTCCTGACTTCAGATCCAGCGCTCTTTGCACCATGGTGTCACCTAGCTGCTCTATTCCCATTTTACAGATGAGGAAAACCAAGGCTCAGAGAAGTGAAATACCATGGTTCAAATCATCAATAAAGCCTCAGAGGCAGGATTTGAACCAAAGTCCTCTCAAGTCCTGGCTCTTTAAGCTGTACCATTACTGTCTCCTGTTGACTTTTCTTGATATGTAATTTCAGCAAGCCTAAAAACAGAGGTTTCCTGGAGAAATGGCAGCACAAATTTGCTATCCTTTGCCTTTCATCTTTGACCTGGGAGCCCTTCTAATATCATTCCAAGGCCACAGTGACAATAGATCTTCCTCTCACCATAGGTAGTAATTTTTCCTAAATGGTCACTGTGCGCAAAAAAAGGAAGAAGGAGACGACAACCCCATACCTAACTGGATAAGACTGATCAAGCTAGGTTATAGATGTCAAGGGCATGAAGGTTATGATGGCACTAAACAGCTCAGGCAGCTGAGGTTGATGAAATGATGCCACCCATAATGCTGACCTGTTCAGTCACAGACTTCAAGTGGTACTGATTAAGTCTGCTCTGCATGGCCTTTGTGGAAGTGCTTTCTCAGAACTCTTAATAAAGAATTAGACATATACAAGCCTCTGTGTTATTTTTTCATGGGATCCTAGCTCTAGAGCTGGAAGAGACCTCAGAGACCACTTACTTTATCCCTCTCTCATTTTACAGATGAGAAAAGTGAAGCCAGGGAAGTTAAGTAACTTGCACAAGCTCACATATAGGTAGTTAAGTGTAAGAGGTATGATTTGAACCCAGATCTTCTAGTTCTGGAGTCAGAATGCTTTCCACTACCATCTTGCAATTTTCCTTCTTGCTTTTCTTATGGTTGGCCGGTTCTCTTCCCATCTGGCCTCTCCACTCCTGCCATGCCCCCTAGCCAGAGGGTATCATTCTATTGGGTATCAGGAATACTTAACAAGGCCGTAGAGAAAAACAGCCTCCCCTCTGAGAGAGAAGACAGAGAGATGTCTGACTTGGAATGTCTGAGGGCCCCTGTTTCTGTCTGAACTTTAAATCCAGTCCAGATCTTCCCACAGGCTCCCAGCCATCATGAAAATCAGCACACATCAGAAATGTAAATATCCTTTCTGCAGACCAACGTCTTAAATCACTGGGGCTTTAAGCTGAGTGCAGAGTTATTATGCAGTGTCTCTGGCAGCCTCCTCTTGCCCCCTTCCTCTTACCTTCCTTTACTGATGTGCCTCCAAAAAGTCTTTTGAATCTGTTATGAAAGTTACAATCTCCAGAACCAATCCAGTGAGCACATTCCTTTATCTATTTCAACAGACTTTCCAGAGCATAGGAGGGGGTGGTGTTTTGATGTGTCTTTTTTCCTGCTCTCCCCCTGACCTAGACATTTTTTACTTTTCCAAGACCAGCATTTATGTCTCCATTCTTTGGGAATGCCTGGGGTTTGTCCCAACACCGTATGTCTCAACCAGCAGCCTGCTTTGGAACCTTCCATAAAACAAGACTTGTTTCATGCAGCTTTCACTGAAGAAATGTATGAAAAATGGGGGCAGGGGAAAAGAGGAAGAGAATGACCCTTTAGCAGAAGTCACCCATTGACCTCCCTGCCCCTTTTATACTCTCCACTAGCCTGACAAATTTTGCAGCCAAGTCAGACACTTTCCAGGAGAGACTTGTTTTCTTTGAAATGGGGCCTTGAAGACTTCAGATCTCAGGAAGTGAATTATCTCTTCCAGAGAGAACTCCTCTGGGGAGGACTGAGTGATACAATACCGAAAATGTCTTTCCTGGGGATTTGAACCCACCCGAACATCTTCCCTTGGGTGACCCAACCCGGCATGGATCCACATTAGATCTGTTTTATCATGGACCCTCTTGACTCCTGTTATACTGGAGCAATGAATTCATGGGAGAATCTGGGTTCAACTCAAGATACATTGATGGAACTGAGGTAGGGTACCCACTTCAACCCAATGCCTTAGGAGACTGGGGTTCTAGGCTTAACATTGCTACTAGCTGGCCTTGAGACTAGGGACAAGGGACTGTCCTCTAGGCTTAAGTTTCTTTTACTGCAAATGAAGGAGTTGAACCAGATGGTTTTATTCTACCAGTTCTGACACATAGAATTTTGCACATTAAGTTAAAGCAAACAAGCATTTCTCAAGTGGTTATTATCTGTACATTACTGTACTGGAGGTTTCACAGTCCTGTTCCTCACTACTCATTATTAATCTATCCAATGCTAAATGACTGGACTCATAGGGCTATTGAGAGAAAAGCCCTTTTGCCTGGACTAGTAAAGGCTCATTTCTCTCTGGGCCTTGATCATCACATCTATCAATTCAGGGTTTTGGACTGGAAGATCTCTGAGTACTAAAGTCCTATATGAATCTTCAATCTTCATCTTTCCAGTAGCATGTGAAGAAGATAACTGACCTCCTTGGGATCAGGGCTGTTTTTTGTTTGAGCTTTGTATTCCCATCACCTAACACGGTGTTTTGCACACAGAAGGTACCTAATAAACACTCTTTGCATTGAACTGAGTGGAATTCTAAGTCTTAAAACAGACATGTGAGCTCTTATTGTCTTTGCCCTTTTTCTATGACTAGTATAAGCACACAGCAAGTCTGTGACAGAGGCAGTAGAAAGCTGTCTGCTTCCTAGGACAAGGCATTTATATACCCTGAGCAAGGGTTGAAAAATGTGTCTATCTTTGAAAAGTATGTTACTATCCCAACACAAAGTCTTTGAGCCTTCTCTGTAAAACAGGCAACTTGACATCCCAAAACAGAGACCTGCACACAGTAGGGAGTGGAATTATCTATAATGGAAAATACACAAATTCATCAAAAATAAGTAATGACTATCAAACAATCAAGAATCACTACTCCTACAACATGCGAAGCTCACAAGTCACAAAGCTGTCCTTCAGGGGATTGCCCATCCTCCTGGGAGGGAATAGGTGTTACAAGTAAAACCCGAAAATGTTCCTCCTGGCACCCCCTGAAACTTGCACCCTTGGCAGCTTCCCACCTTGCTTAGCCCTAGTGTCAGCCCTGGCTCTGTCTAAGCTGTCGTGTTGCCTTTCATCCCCATTGTCTCTTCCAAGGGTCTTGTGTTCATTCCAAGCTTTGAAATAAAGGACAAAACTCACATTTCTGCCAGACAGATTGTATCCAGGCTCCTCTGGAGGAGTAGCTAGCAGTCCCGGAGTGCGGTTTTGTATTTAAAGCGCCTGGATACCCAGAAAGAATCTAAAGTCCATCAAGCCATTTCACATGTCAGAGCCTATTCCAGGTCTTGAAATTGGGCCATGGAGGCCAGAGGCTTCTACCCAGAGAGCTACATTCCTGCTAAAGCAATGGCATCCTCTGCTAGGCAGGAAACAAATGGGAGATTGGGGAGCTTAGAGTTGTGGCTTTGTAAAGATGGCCCAGGAGGTGTAAGAGCCAAATGGCAGAGAGAAAGCTGCCCTCTATAATTACCTGCCCAGAGACCTAAGCCTTTCTGGGGGATCGTTTTTGCAGAGCCTCTGTAAAGGAAGTGTAGAAATTGCTTCTTTATTTCACATCATTTCTTTTTAAGGACTTTGGCTATTTTTAGAGGCCCCTTTGGCTTGCCAGCTGCCTTTGACTCTGCAAGAAAAGTTGAATGAAGACGACTTTTCCATCTGCATTGTTCGCTGTTTCCTGGTTCCATTGCCATTCTCCTACTTCTGTAGCCATATAGTTGGTATTCCACACACAGGTCTGCTCACAGCTCTCCCTTTAGACAGTTGGCAAGGATGTGCTGGGCTTTACGGGAATGAAAGGGAGAGAGCAAGAGAACGCCAACCAAAGACAACATGAAATGACTGATTATTTTATTTTATTTTATTTTATTTTTCTGGGGGAAGGCCTAATTTTTTAATGATGAAATAACTTGGAGGGGAGGTAAAGTCTGCCTCCAAGAAACTGAGCTGAGAGATCTGTCCTTCCCTTGGTGTCTGGGTCCCCTATGGAGAAAACAGATTCTGTTCCTAAGAGGAAACATATTTGAAATCCCGCAGCAGTAGCTGGACAACAGTACAGTTCTGAGAAGAACAGAACAAGTTTCATGTCTCAACCACCCTGACTCAAATCAGCTCTTTTGGCATCTGGCAGGCAGCTAAATGCTACTGCCACCACTTCAGGCCTACTCCTCTGGGCTAGTTTTTTCCCAGTGGTGTTTTTTTTTTAAATGAGTTTTAACTATCATTTCCATCTCCCTTTTAGAACAGAATTAGTTTGTTTGGGTGATGGAAAACACACCAGGTGTGAAGCCAGGGGACCTGGGTTCAAATCCCAACTGTGCCACTATTATTTAGGTGACCTTGGGGAAATCACTTAAGAACTCAAGGGCTCAGTTTTCCCTTCTGTAAAATGAAGGGATCATTCTATATGACCTTGAAGATTCCTTCAAGTTCAATACCTAGGAGCCTAGGAACTGAACCCTATTTCCTTCTCATAGAGCAAAGACTCCTGGCATGGAGAAGCCATATTAAAAATGGACTCTCTAGGATGCCAAATTCTGTAGTTCTATTAAGCCACAGAAAAAAAAGCAGAAAAGTCAGGGTGGTTTTTCTCTTTCTGCTTTCATGCTGTCTTCTTGGTCATGATTCAATGAAGCCTAGGAAGAAGTAACTCAAAGGTCATCCTTCAACATTCAAGTGCTTCTTTTGAATTGGGGGAGGGGCACAAAAGTAGATGTTTAGGCAGATTGTGTGAGTGATTTGGCGTTCGTGGGTCCTGATGGGTTGAGATATTGAAAAGGAAGTCATCTCCCTGATGTTTTGTTGTCATCTATTTCAGGCCCTCTCTGGCTTAGATAATTGATAGAAGACTATACAAATGAGGACATTAATGAATAAAAATCCATATATATGAAAAATATAAGTTGTATATTTTTGCATATATGTGGAAGGGGGCATACCCAAGGTAGGTGATTGCTTTTCAAAATAATTCACCACAGAATTCTTTATTAAATTGTGCACTTCACCAGATCAGAAGACAACTAACTATAAGTAGCTCCAGTACTAACGAAACCACTTTGCCAAAGTTCAAATGAAGCTAATGGAAGCACTATCAGATTTTATATTCTTGGGCTCAAAGATCACTGTAGACAGCAACTGCAGCCATGAAATTAAAAGACACTTGCTCCTTGAAAGGACAGCTATGGCAAATATAGACAGTACACTAAAAAGCAGAGGCATCACCTTGCCAACAAAGGTCCATATAGTCAAAGCTATAGTTTTTTCAATAGCAACGTATGGCTGTGAGAGTTGGACTACAAGGAAAGCTGGGCACCGCAGGATCAATGTTTTCAAATTATGGTGCTGGAAGAGACTTTTGAGAGTCCCTTGGACAGCAAGGAGATCAAATTGGTCAATGCTTAAAGAAATTAATTCAAACTATTCACTGGAAGGTCAAATGCTGAAGCTTAAATGCTTTGGCCACATAGTGAAAAGACAGGACTCATTGGAAAATACCCTGATGTTGGGAAAGACTGAGGGCAGAAGGAAAAGGCAATGGCAGAGGATGAGATGGGTAGATAGTGTCATTTAAGCAATGAACACGAGCTTGGACAGCCTTGGGAAGATAGTGGAGGATAGAAGGGCCTGCAAGGTGGTACAAAGGGTAGAGCAATGTGCCTGGACTCATCCTCATGAGTTCAAATCTGGCCAGAGACACTTAATTAGCTGTGTGACCCTGGACAAGTCACTTAACCCTGTTTGCCTCAGTTTCTTCATCTGTAAAATGAACTGGAGAAGGAAATAGCAAATCGGTCTAGTATCTTTGCCAAGAAAACCCCCAAATGGGGTCACAGAGAGTCAGACATGACTGAAAAACAGCGGAATAACAATAACAGAAGGGCCTATAGTGCCATAGCCCATGGGATCACAAAGAGTTGGATGCGACTTAAAAATAAATGAACAACAAAAAACTGACCCTCTTCAGGGATAAAGTCAATTCTTTCTGGTTCTCAGATTTGAAGCATGGAATAAGTTAACTGGACAAATCTCCTCACTGTTCTGTGTCTCTGTCTCCTTATCTGTAAAATACAGATGATGAGGCTTGCCTTACCTACTTCACCAGGTGGATGAATGGTGATTGTCTTAAGCTCCTCAAAGTCAGGGTGAGAGACCTGAAACAGGGCAACACATTAAGAGATTACTGTAATAATCTAGAAGAGAGATGATGGGGGCCTGAACTAGTAGAGAGAAAAGATCAGATGGGAGAGATGTTGTGAAGGTAGAAATAGAAAGATCTGGCAGCTGATTGGCTATGGTGGTGAGGGAGAATCTTGATGGCAAAATATAAGTAAAGAATGAGGCATATCTTTGCAGACATGGCCAATGTATTGATTTGTTTAATCAACGGTACTTTGTTAAAAGGGCAGGTTCCAGTGCAGTGTGTGTGGGAAGAATCATTTTGAAAAAATAGCAACATACATTTTTAAAGCATCAATGAAACAGGAAGGAAGCAAGGAAGGAAGGAGGCCTAGATTTCTTTTGCATCCCCAAAGTCTGGACTCAGCTGCAATAAATTCTATGTGTTCTAGAAGACATGCCGCCTTTGCCCAGATTTCCTTTGTAGAATAAAGTATAGTACCCCCTGTCCTCCCCCACCCTACCCCAAAGAAAATTCATTTAGGAAGAGAGAGGAATAATTATTGATTCTATTTCATCAAGTTTCGGTTCACTATTGCCAGCTTCCTCTTAAGAGGCTCCTATAGAATTCCTGGTAACCACAGGAAATAAACACACTGACCACTTTAAGTGCTCTTATAAAACTAGGTTTGAATTGACCTCCTTCCTGCAGAAGGCCCACATGACCCTCAGCCAATTTTTGCAAGTGAATCTCATGCATTCTTAAGACCCTTCTCTTCTCTTGTTCACCCATTGGGCTCTGATTGAGCACACTCAGAGTCATGTCACTTGGAAATGTTTTCCCCACCCTCCCCGCCTTCCATACCAGGTGATCTCCCTCTCTAATGCACAGATTTAGAGGGCAAATAGGGACAGGAAATGGGATGACACATTAACTTTTTGTTTGAGCTCATCAATCAACCTAGGAACAAACATTTATTAAGTACCCGTAATGTACCAGGCCCTGTGTTCTAATGAAACATCTCTTTATTCAGCTTCTCAGTGACTGAAAGGGCTATATATCTATATCTATAATCTATACTTACATCGATATTTATTTTTCTGTGAAGAGTTCACCAGACCTTTGGTCTGAATTACTGTCTTGCCTACAGCAATGATGTATCCCATACCGATTAACTGCTTATATACAGTCTTGTATCGCTCTCCAATGTTTGTGGGTCTGTGAACCAAAAGGACTTTGATCATTTCTTATATTTTTATATCTTTTGGCATATAGTAGGTGTTCAATGAATTCATTGTTGATTAAGTTGAGATACAAAGGTGGAGATGGATTAGCCTCTTCAAAGTAGATTTGGGTAATCTTTTATAAAAGACCTTTGAGTGGGGTCTCAGTGGGTCAAGTTCCCCTTTCTTAGCATGGTATGAGAAGGGTTAGCTGAGTTGCAATCTGCACCAAAGAAAGGAATTCCCACATTGATGAGATCAAAGAACCACTGAAGTTCACCAAATAATATTTCCATGCTGTTTTTCTAGATTAAAAGGAAAAAAAAAAGTAACAGCAACCAAGGGTACTGGGGCCTAAAGAAACCACTTGAGTCCTGGGAAAAAAAACCTTAAATTTCTGGATTATTGGGTGTCACATCCTATTGATATAATCTAACTTTCACTGTAGGGCAACATTTGGAGTCCAAGGCTGATATCATTGTATAAATTCAGTGGAATGGAAAAGGGCGTCTATCTTCCTAGAAAAGTTCAGCTTAGTGGGGTGGGGAGAAGGGAAATTAAATTACTTAAGCAAATTTGAAATGGCTACTTTTTTTTATTCTAGTGGCTCCCTCCCACCCTCCATTCCTCTTCTCCTCATTTCCTTTTTGATTTAGAGGTCTGCTCTTCAAGGTGGAGTGGAGTTTAATAGGAAGCCTTCAGAACTGCTACTTATGTACGGATCATAAAAAGCTCTCCTTAATTGGTTTCATAGCCACCTCATAAAATGGGGCCCTGCTCCCCTCACCTGAACCTGCTCAGCAGACATAGCAGTATTTGTGGAATTTAACTGGTAGTTATTTCAGTGTATACTGTGCAGCTCCAGATAGCTGAGTGTAGACTTGAAGAATATGAATATTTAATATCAGAGTAGACCTGTGACTCATGAGGTCAATGGAAGATAATGTCCAGAATAAGGGAAGAGATAGCCTTGCTGTTCTCTGTCCAAGTCACCACATTTGAAGAAGGGCATTGACAGGTTGGAGTGTGTCCAAAGAAGGCTAATTGAGATAGTGAGGAAACATGTCAACTCGATCAAGATTTGTTGACAGCACTGGGGATAGCAAACTGGAGAAGAGAAAAATGGAGATGCTGTAACTGTCTTCAAATATTTTCAAGGTCATCCTGTGGGAGTTCTCTTTGACCTCAAAGGGCAGAATTAGAACCAATGGGTTGGAGTTGCAAGGAGACTGACTTGGCTTATCATTAGGAAAAATTTCTCAATGATTAAAACTGTCTAAAAGTAAAATAGATTTCTTTGGGAGATACCAAATTTACCATCACTCAAAGAGGATGGGAGTGGACCAAGCTGGAATTAGATGGTGCTTATGGAAGAAAACCCTGCTATTTGGGACTAAATTACTTCAGAGGCCCTTTTAAAAACTTTAAGATCCCATGCTTCTTTCACTCTTGCTATAGGCCCAATGTTTATAGTACTTCAATGGCACTTCCACTAAAAGTATGTATCTGGAGATAACGAGATAATAAGCAGGTATTGTCAAAAGGAAACATTGGATGAAGGAAGGCTCAAAGACTATAAGTTGCTTCTGAACTTTGGTGTCTGTTATCCCCACTGTCTGAGATGTCCTTAGGTCTCATCTCTGACAGAATGCCCATTTCCTCCTTCAAATGCCTGAATTATGCCCACTTTCTCTATGAAGTCTTTCATGATATACTCTCCAAAGACAAATTATTTAATAGTGAACATTTATATATAGTATATAAATCATTTCCACAATAGACTTGGAAGTTCTTGGATGGCAGAGATCATGTCATATTTCTTTTCTGCCACCCATTGTGCCTAGCACAGTGCTAAACACATAACTAAGCTCAAAAGATACTTGTGGAATTGAAATCAACTCCAAACTATCTGAATTAATAGAATGAGGCGATTCATATGGCAGGAAACAAATCCTTTGCATTTGACCATGGCAGGTATTTCTAGACTTAGATGGAAAGGTGTCTATCTTTTATATTCTGAGAATTCAAAACATTCCTAATGAGATAATGCACAAAAATGTTTTTTAGGAGCAGTTAGGTGGCATAGTGAAGCGAGCACTCAGGAGGACCTGAATTCAAATGTGACCTCATACACTTAACATTTATTGGCCGTATGACCTTGGGCAAGTCATTTAACCCCACTTGCCCTGCCTTCCCCCCTCCAAAAAAAGCAAAAAACAAAAAAATTGTTTTTCAGATCTTAAAAGGATATAGAAATGTGAACTACTCTATAAACTACAAATTCATTGAGTGCAGAGTCATAGTTTTATTTTGACTTTGTATCCCCTGCCCAACAAATAACAAATCCTTACTAAATGCTTGTTTTTAAAAAAATGTAAAAAACAAAATCTCACCATAAAGTTCTGCTTTTGCCCCGGTGCTGGCCAGCAGAGCCCGTGCTTTTTACTATATAACTCAATGTTGCTATTCATAAAAATCACAGATTTTGAACTGGGAGGGACTGTGAGTCCCTCTAATTTTACAAACGAGAATCTGAGGCCCAGAGAGGTTAACAAAGGTCACATAGATAGTACTAAAATAAGGACTTGAACCCACGTCTGATTCCAAATACTGCAATTCTTTCCATTACGTGGGGTTTTCAGTCCCTGGGCACAGATCTGATTTTCTTAGGCTTAGCTGCAGTCTACAATATCAGCCAGAGAGATGAAAGAATTTATAAAGAATGTTAGAGCTGGCAGCTAGGGGGCGCAGTGGATAGAGTCCTGGACCTGGAGTTAGAAAGCATCATCTTCCTGAGTTCAAATATAACCTCAGACACTAACTAGCTGTGTGACCCTAGGCAAGTCACTTAACTCTGCCTCAGTTTCCTCATCTGTAAAATGAACTGGAGAGATACATGACAAAACCCAAATGGGGTCATGAAGAGTTGGAAATGACTGAACTGACTTGTTGGAGCTGGAAGATCATAAAGTTGAGCAAGCATGGAAACAACAGTCCCGACATGGCTGATTTATGGCAAAACTAGGGCTACATCCATGTCTCCTGACTCCTTTACTGCCAGTACCACTGACTAGTTTCACAGGTCCAGAAGACTGGAATCCAACTTTCCTCTTTCTTTATCTTCTAGAACATATACTATGGAGCTGATGAAAAGGGCTCACAGAGGAAGCAGAGTCTGAGGCTGCCTCCATCCCAGTACCCCAGAAATAGTTACAAATCTACTTGATTTGTTTTCTTTAAAGGCAGCAGCCCTGGGGATCCTGTCCAGTTTGATATGTTTATTTTTTTCCCCATTTCTTTCCATTACTCATATTTCCTTTACTGAATTATTGTTTGTCCCTGTCGGGGGTGGGGAGGAGGAAAATAAACCATCTAGTGAGCAGGGATAAGTGGAACCCCTGCTTCTTTCTCACTGTGCTTGCTACACCCTACGGCTGAAACAGGAGGGCTCAGTGTCTGAGCTGCTGGAAATTGGAGGAAGACGATCAGCAAACACAGCCTAGCCCTGAGCCCTTTATTAGCTGGCAGCCTTTCCCTGGGAGCTTGCTCCTTGTCACAGTGACACCTGGTGGAGAGCCCAAGTTCCACTGACTTCATTAAGAAATGAGTAGCTAAGGATGACAGAGGAGGGGATCAAGTCTCCCCGTAACTGACTGGCCCATTGTGCCCTGTTCAGAAAAACACACAGGAGTCAAAGCAGAGAACGCCTTTAGAGTCAGTCATTTTGTGCAGGAATATAAGGAGACGCACAGGACTACTATTAGGTCTGTTTCCCAAGCTGATCAGGGAAAAGGAAAAGAGCCTACATATTCTAAAATACTTTTAGCAGCTCTCTTTGTGGTGGCAAAGAGCTGGAAAGTGAGGCGGTACCCATCAGTAGAGGAATGGCTGAACAAGTTGTGGGGTATGATTGTGATGGAATACTACTGTGCTCTAGGAAATGAT
Organism: Pseudochirops cupreus; assembly: GCA_028627135.1. Classification (NCBI taxonomy): domain Eukaryota; kingdom Metazoa; phylum Chordata; class Mammalia; order Diprotodontia; family Pseudocheiridae; genus Pseudochirops; species Pseudochirops cupreus. The sequence continues at coordinate 318,316,108 of CM053581.1, read as the reverse complement.
GAGCAGGTTAATTTTAGAAAAACATGGAAAGACTTGCATGAAATAATGAAGAGTGAAGTAAGCAGAACCATTGTATACAATAACAGCAATACTGTTTGAGAAATAGTTGTGACCAGTCAAGTTATTCTAAGTACTCTAAATACTCAAGTCAGTTATAAAGGATGTCTGAAGGAAGATGCTATCCATCTCCAGAGTAAGAACTGATAAATAGAAGTATGCATAGCGTGGTTTTATACAGATTTATAACCCAGATTTGTAAATCTGTGTCAAATGGTGGCCTTCTCTAGTGCAGGGGAGTGAGGGAGGGAGAGAGGGAGACAATTTAGAACTTAAAATGTAACAAAAAATTAAATTAAATTTTGTTTAAAAAAAAAAGACTATAATGGGACTCCATTGTATTCTAAGATCACCCTCTGGTTTCCTTTTCTTTTCTTTATGATGTTGTTCTTGACTGTGCAAGGGTCTCTGTACTCAACATCTGTAAAAAATATATCTGAATTTCCTATGGAGAATCAATGAATCAAAAATTCCCCAAGATGTGCCATCTCCTGGGGAAAATTGTAATTCATAAGTATCCTTGGCCTATGCATCCATGTGGCCTCTCATTAGAGAAAGAGTCATAGCCAGGTGGAAAAAGGGGAAAAGAGATGGATCTTTAGTGGAAAAAAAAAGTGGGAAAGGCTGTGATACATGAGGAAGAACTAGTGTATTTAATGTACTTCCCAGCCAAATTTTCTTGGCTAGCTTGGATTAACTGCTTTCTCTGCATACTAGAGAGAAACCTAGCAAGGACGTGACCCTGGGAAATGGGCTAAACAGGAGATTAAATGTAATCAATGGCTCGGAACCATAACTCTGGGTTTATAGAGGCTAAGTTGGATATTGAAATCTTCTCAACAATAATTCAATGGTCATTTGCACTTTCACCCATGGTTTCCCTGGGGAACCCCAGAATTTGCTTTTATTTTTCCCTAAAAGGATCCTCAGCACTGTACTAAGGCTAACAAAACACTGAATACAGGATAGGTTTTGTCACTGACAGAAACACAAGAAATCACACCCACTCCCATAAACAAGACTTCTGTGTGGTTTCCACCCCTCCCAGAGACCTTTACAGTTGTCCCAACTTACAGGGCCACCAGAGGTGGAGGACCTGTAATCAACTAGGGTTGGTAGGGAGTCAAGCACCCCTCTCTTCTGCTGGATCCCTCCTTGCCCTGGGGAACTACACAGTTTACACGACTTACAGTACCATCAAAGGCATGAGTCAGGCTTGTTCTTACACACCAGGCTTTATACTGTGCTACTGCTTCTTCGCTTTTCTGGGACATGGAGATGTTATGACCCAAGGACCTTGCTCTAAGTATAAGTGTTCCTGTCTCTTTAACTTCTTTCTCTCACTGACATTCCAGCTCTTATTCCATATCTCCACCTGGCTATGGCTCTTTTTTCACACAGGAAACCACATGGATACACTGACCAGGGAAGTTTATGTATTATAATTATTCACAGGAGATAGTGAATCTTGGGGAATATAGAATTCATTGATCCTCCATAGGAAGTTTAGAAATAATACACAGAAGCATCTTCACTGGTGACAAATAATGGGGGTCAAACTTCTCAGATGTAATATAGGATGAGACATCAAGAACTATAACTTCAGGGTGGCTAGGTGGCGCAGTAAATAGAGCACCAGACCTGGAGTCAGGAGGATCTGAGTTCAAATCTAGCCTCAGACACTTAACACAAAACTAGTCATGTGACCTTGGACAAGTAACTTAACCCCAATTGCCCTGCCTTCCCTCCAAAAAGCTAAAAAAAAAAAATTATGACTTCAATCCTCAGTTTTGTCCTGGCCTCACTGGCTTACTTTGGACAAGTTAACTTTCCTTCTCTGGACTTGATACCGTTTTACTGAAGATGAACCCAATTTTGTCTCTTTGAAGCTGGAGTCCAATATTTCTACTTCCAGCCCCCCTTCAAATCATCAATTCTAAGACAGGTTAGCTAATGGAGATAAAGCTGTCAGAGTTCATTTCTTCTAATGCCGTATCGGTTTTTTCTGGCTCCTGATCTCTCCTCATATTCTTGAATTAATGATGCCAATAGGTAGGTGGTAGAGAAATTTTTAAATGCATTATATTTTAAAAAGCATTTTCAAAACGCTTTTGTGAAACTTTTACAAATTTTATTTGGTCTTTACAACAAGCTTGTGAAGAAAACAAGACTGATAGCATCATCACCATCATCACCATTTTAGAGATGGGAAACCAAAGATCAGAGAGGTTGTCACATGCCCAAGGTCACACAGCCAGTTAATGTTATAGTAAGGATTAGAACTCAAGTTTCCTAGTCTTCGTTTTCTACAGTCTTTTTTTATAGTCTTTTTCCCTCAGTCTTTCTTTTTCCTAATCTTTCTTTTCTATAGTTCCTCCCACTATGCCATACTTCTCCACAGCAATGCTATGTACAGTACCAAGGCCCTGAATAACTAGAAAAATCGCACAAAAAATAGAGAGGGGAGAATATATAAAATTCCATTAAAGAGAAAGTGCTAGATGACAAAGGAAACACTCATTCTAGTCGTGTGAGTACCATCGATGAAGTTGATAACGGCCTTTTTACTCAGATGAAGAGGGACACATGCAGATAGCTCTAGGCAGAGGACCTGATGAGTATCCAAGAGTGTGGACCCTGATTCCAAAGGAATTCCCCTATCTCTGGCATTCATTTAGCTTTATGTGACTACTCAAGAGAAGCACATTTGTCAGGGTCCTCAGCTGCCATTGTCTGGCTCACTGGAAAACCACACAGTCCTTACTTTCTTCAGGCCATCCAGTGGTCAGGCTGTGTCTAGGTAGAGTCGGTTTCCAAGGAGCAATTACTTTTGCAGTTTGATTTTGCTGAAGCAGACAAGGACATGGGGGTGACAGCAAAGTGAATTGCAACATTGCATGAGTATTTCCACATGGATTGCGCATTATTTTTCTAAACCTCTTAATTAGGTCAATGGAGTATGAAATTTTGTTTCTGTCCCCTGAAATCTAGGATCTGACTAGCACATTCATTTTCCAGGGTAGGTGCATTCTTTATAAATATAAATCAAGCTGAGTTCTATTTTCAAATGTTCCTGCTAGTTAAAGAAATCTTATTGTGAGACCCTTTGCAAGATGAATCATCATCTCTTTGGCAAACCTGGATTTTCAGGGATGCAGTTTGCTAAAAGGGGCAAACTTACCACATTATTATCATTTGGGGAACATGATTTTATCAAGCCTGTGGCACAGCAGGGTGCTTTAGAGTAAGATTTTACAATCTCCAATCTTCTGCCCCTGGCTTATTCCTTGTGTTTATCTCCTGATCCCTATTTCCTACCACTCATGAGGATAACATTTTTTCTTATTACTCTACAGCTGCATCATGCCTGGTCCCAATCAAGCTAGAAAGATGAAATTGTGTAATATTTTAAGCATCTGAAATACCATTCAGTGTTTGCTTCCTTCATGTAACAATTAAAGAAGACCCTATAGGTTTCAGATGGAGCTCAAAAACCAGAATATAGCTAGAGTATAGAAAGAGAAATGTAGACCTTTCACAGCTCTCAGGCTGTACCCACCAGAAAGGACAGTTTGAAGGATCTCTGATAGACTTGATCTGCATTGACATTCATTTGACTTCAGGAAAACAGCTGTGAAGGGGGTGGAGGGAGAGGGCGGGTAGAGGCCCCAGAAACAAAAGAGTTTTATGAAGACAAGGGAGAAAACTGAAGGGAAGAGCCAGGTGTTTTAATTCCCTCTTTGCTGTAACTTATTAACTAAACTCAAGTTCATTTTCTTTGTCCCCTTGGACTGGGGTAAAGTTCTGAACATGACCGAAGGGGATATTTTTGTGGGGCCTTTTTGGGGTCAGAAAACACACATTCAAGGAACTTTGGCTGCATCAGCAAATCCAGCTGTATTATGTGAGGACTTTGACTGCTGCTGGCTCCCAATGCAAAACAGATGTCTGGGGCCTTGTGTATGAAGGGAACACCCTGGGATTCTGTACTGGTGGGGTTTTGTCTTGCTTCTTTGGAAGACAGGGAGATGGATTCACCTAATGTCATGAAGAGTCCACAATGGAAGAAACAAAAGACCTCATGCTCTGTGTCTGAGGAACCTCTTTGGAAGCTTCGTAGCAGCTAAAAAGCAGTTTAAAAAAGCCAACCTGCATTAATGACTGGGTACTCTAAAGGGCCATGTTTAATGAACTGCTGAGTATTCCTATACCTCTGCATCTATGAAGGAAATCATAACAAAAATGAACATAACAAAAATGCATTCTAGAACCATAGAATTTGGAAGGGCATTCTTTACCCTCCACCTGGTTCAGGATTGATCTCCAGCATCCCTGACCAATGGTCATGTACTCTTTAATTAATTTGGGAGGCCATGTGCTACCATTGAATGGGAGCTGCTTGGGGAAGAGAGGGGAGTTTTGTTAGTACACAAAATAAAGTGCTTTTTGGCAAATATTTTCTTCAGTCAGGCATTTCTAGGAATAATGATTAGGTGGCACAGTAGATAGCATGCCCAGTCTAGAGTCAGGAAGACCTGAGTTCAAATCAGCCTCTGACACTTCCTACCTGCATGACCCTGGGCAAGTCACTTAATCCTGTTTGCTTCAATTTCCTTATCTGTAGAATGAACTGGAGAAGGAAATGGCAAACCACTGCAGTATCTCTGCCAAGAAAACCCCAAAATGGGGCAATGAAGAGTCAGACATGACTGAAACAACTGAACGACAAGGAATAATGATTATTTATAAGCTATTATCCACAAATAAGACCATTTAGAAAATGATTTCTGTAAAATGACATCCCAAGTCACTTTTTAAAAAGAAAAAAGTTAAACTTGTTTTAAATTCTGAATAATACAAAGGCAATTAAACTTTCTTGGAGATGTTTAATTCTGTAAAATTGTGCTTTAACCTATTTTATGAAATTATAATAGAATTTCTGTTATAAAAACCAAATTGATTTCATAGGTGTTTATTTACACATCATATCACTCAACTTTTGAACTGTGTACATACTTATATACCACTATGCCTAATTTTTGACCTGGTAAAAATTTCATCATTAAAAAAATAAAATGAAATGAAATGAGGGGATTAAAGTAGTTGACCTTTAAGGTCCCTTTCAGTTCTAAATTTATATTCCCATAAACACCTCTGGTAACAGGGAACTCACTGTCTCTTGAGGCAGCCTTTGGTATTTGGGGACAATCATAATTGTTAGGAAAGTTTTCCTTAGAGTACGCCAAAACCTGCTTTCCTCTAACAATAAGAATAATAACAATATACATTTATGCAGCATTTTAAATTTGTCCAAATGCTTCATAAAGTAGCATAACTTCCACCCACTGATCTTATTCCTGCCTACAGGGCCAAGCAGAACAAGATGAAGCATTCTGAAGCCCAGTTATGCATGACTGTAAGGCTTGCAGAATCTTTACTGACAACAGTAAGAAGTAGGTAGTACAAAGATTTGTTCCTATTTTCCAGATGAGAAGACAAAAATTCAGAGAAAGGAAGTGACTTGCCCAAAGCCACATGGATGGTAAGTGGGAGAGCTGGAATGTGGATCAAGTCTACTGGCGCTAAGCCCAGAGCTCCTTCCTCACCACCAGGCTGGGCTGCCTTGAACCAGAGAAGGGGGAGAGGGTACAGACCAGGATTATGGTTGGAGTTCAGCCCAGAGATACTTTTGTCATTTTATGTGCTTGTTCTATTGTTGGTTGTAATGGAACCTGTGGACTCCAGAAAATCTACTCTTTTTTTCCTTTTCTTCTATTTTTTAAAACAAATATGAATCTAGAAAGAAGAGCGGAAAGAAAAATAGGCTTTCCCTTATAACCTCACTTCTCCCTTTCTACTATGCATTGCACTCTTGGTCACGCTGGTCTATGAGTACTTGAAAATTCTTGTCGACTGCTTGCTTAGTTTATGTACTAAAGGTTATAAAAGACACCGCTATACCCATCTCTCTTCTATGAAATAGAATTTTCAAGCATTTTCTAGAGACACGACAGCACTTTAGGAGTAATTAGTGCATAGTTTCAGAGCTGGAAGGAAATATGATAAAAGGTCTTCTGGTCCACTTGTATCAAACTCAACTAGAAAGGGGAGCCACTAATCTGTACAAAGCAATTCCTGCAGGTTGCATATTGATTTGGTTTTAAATTTCAACATTATCTGTGTTTTATTGTATTTTCATTCATTTTGTTAGGTATTTCCCAATTACATTTTAATCTGGTTCAGGCCACATTCTCCAGTGTTGTAGGCCACATGCAGTGGTAGAAACCTCTGATCCAGTCTTAACCCTCATTTTGCAGACGAGGAATTGAAAGCCAGAGAGGTTAAGTGATTTGTCCAAGGTCACATAGATGCTATCCAGTCACCATGAAATTACTCCCTTGGATTCAAGTCTCATATAACTGCCTACTGGATATCTCTTGTTGCATGTGTCCAATATGTCCAAAATGGAACTCATCACACTCTCCTTCCCTGCAAAAACACCCTCCTCGTCTCCAAACTGCCCAGTGTCTATTGAAAGCACCTTCTTCAAGTTAGCTACTCTGATCGAGGCAATGGCCCAAGGCAATTCCAAAGGACCCATCATGAAAAATGCAGTCTGCCTCCAGTGAGACAGTGATGAACCGATTGCAGATTGAAGCACACTTTTTTCACCCTCTTCATCTTTCTTGCCTTTTGTTTTTGCATTTGCAACATGGCTGACTTGGAAATTAAAAAAAAATAAAGCACCACCTTCCTTTCATTCACCCAGGTTTGTAACTTTGCAGTTATCCTTGACTCTTCTCTCTCCCTTAATCTCACTGACACCAATTCCACAACACTCTTCACATCTAATCCCTTTTCTTCTGGGTCACATAGCCTCTTTCTGGTCTTCATAGTCTCCTAACCACTATTTCCATAGCCTTTTCATTAGGCCCCCTACCTCAAGTTGTCTCCAATTCTTCTCACAGCTGATATTCCAAAAACACAGATTCGATCATGTCACCCTCCTCCTGAAAAACTTTAATTGTTCCCAATACTCTTTGTATCTCCATTACTTTGTCCATGTGGTGGTGGTGGTGGTGGTTATTCAGTTGTTACAGCTGTGTTCGACTCTTCATGACCCCCTTTGGGGTTTTCTTGGCAGAGATACTGGAGTGGTTTGTCAGTTCCTTCTCCAGCTCATTTTACAGATGAGGAAACTGAGTGACTTGCCCAGGGTTACACAGCTAGGAAGTGTATGAGGCTAGATTTGAACTCAGGAAGATGAGTCTTTCTGATTCTAGGCTTGGCATTCTATGCCTTGCTCTCCTCCAGTACCATCCCTTTTTTACAGCTTGGTTTCTGAAGGTGCCAATGCAGACTAGGTCTATTAAATGACAGCTGAGCTGCCCTATCTTCAGGACACAGCGACCTTTCTTTGCCTCAGTTCATGGTAAAACAAACAGCAGATCATGCCATGTCTTCTATTTTTCTTTTCTCTGTTCCTCACTTTTCCCTTGTTTAAGGTATCCGATCTTGTTTTCATGGTTTGCTCTCAGCATGTATTTCTCTAGGCATAATCTCACATTCCTGTGAAGATCATCTCCACTAGTATCCTATTCCAATACCTCCTGAAATGTGAGTATACCACTTTCACAGAGTCTACCAACACAGAGCAAGCTCTGGAAGCTCCTACCAAGCTGGGAAAGCCATGCATTGTGTGTCTACCATCCAAGGACCAACCTAGTTGAGTGAGGAGAAGTTAATGCTCTCTAAGATGTGCATTTTCTTTGGCCATAGCAATTCATGAAGACCATGAACTGAGGCAAAGAAAGGTTGTGACCTATGTCCTTGAAAGGACTACCACACTCAGAATATTTTGAAGAGAACAAGAGTATTTTTCTCCAATGATTTTGTTAGGTATTAGAGAGTTCCACACACCATGCTAAGAATCTTGGCCTCTCAACATGACTAAAAGGGGTGTAAAAACAGGTTATTCCCCCCCCATAAGACAAGAGCAGCAAAGCTCTGGATTTGCTAGGGGTTAAGTTTTACTCAATAAGATAACTTCCTGAAGCTTTCAATGCCCCCAAGGTTGGCTTGGCCTGCTGAACAAGTCTATGCTCCCTTAGATTGGAGTCTTTTTTTTCTGCCTCAGAATTACTTAGGGCACTTTCTAATGAAAGCTGAGCACATCTGAGAAGGGACAGATACTCTGAAATTCCACATAGACTCAAATACTTGCTGAATAACACTCACAGCTCAGTTAATGTGGTAAAATGGTGTCCCAAGTCTTACTACAGGGAAGTCCATGATCTTTTAGGTTTCAGAAGAATTTTTTTTTAAGTATGATATTGCCTTGAGCAAGGGGAAGGAAAGCTTGGCTGCTTTTTGGGGTTAGATGAGTAATCACCAGGGCATCCTGTGGCTTTAAATTCTGACATATAATGCACTCATTTCTTCACCCTCCCATCTTAAAATGGAAAGTGACATTAGTCATGATGAAGAATAGACAATATTGAAACATAGGTGGGGAACTACCACAATAGAATGGATCCTCTGCAGTAATGAATGAAATCTCCTCATTCTAGGGCACTCCCAGAACTGACAGAATGTCTCAGCTTGCCAAGGGTTTGGGAATACTGCATTGAGTAAGTTCATCATGTAGTTCTTGTAGAATCAATACCATCAGCACATAGCTAGCAAAGTGTAGTGAAATGTGTCTTGGCTAAAGAGGCTGAACTATGTGGTATGGGGTTGGGTTTATCTTCTTTGCATTTTCTTTCCAGTATCCTATTAATTCCCCATCACCTTTTGTATCAGATTCAGTCATATTAGCACTGAATCTTCAGCAGCTGACTTCCATTGTCTTCCTTAGCTCACCCTACTCTCCAGCCCATCCTTGACATGCTGATGAAATGATCCTGTTTTTGACCTCTCCCATTCCATTTCTTCATACCCAGGTTCCACTTCCTCCTGAGGCATCCCAGTCTACTATTATCTGTTTGCTGGAACATAGTAATCAAGAGTTAGAACTGGAAGAGACCTTAAAAGATCATCTAATCCAGTCTCCCTCAATACATTGGAATAAATTTAAAATATTTTAATCAATGATCAGTGGTTCCAATCTTATTCTTGGTTTGAATTGCACATCTTACCACTTGGCCCCTATGTAACCTTCAAAAAGTCACTTAAGCCCTTTGGGGTCCTTTGTAAAATGAGGAATGGTAGAGTAGATTGCCTCAAAAATGTCTTCAAACTCTATTGAAAAGATTAAAGTAGAATGGGATAGTTAATTAGGTAATGAGTTCCCTGCTACTGGAGGTCTTCATTACAGAAACTACATGACCATTTGTTGGGGATGTTAGAACAGGGTATCCACTGAGAGAAGGGTTGGGCAAGATAGCCTCTGAGGTTTGCTTCCAAAATTAAAATTCTATTGCTGAGTTAAAGCCAAAGAAATAATCAAAATTAACACAAGTTTTCAATATGAAAAACAGAATGAATCTTCCTGCTGACATTCCCATTTGGTTTAGAAAGTCAAACTTATGGACATCTGAATTCTCAAAAAGGAAACATTTGAATTTGAGAGTAGTGGCAGTAATCAAATTATTAAATGATTCTTTGCTGTACAAAATGTGTCATTGCAGGGTTTCCTGAAATAGATCACTTAATACATTTAAAATTTGATTTAACTCGCAAAATTAAATGCACATAGAATTTTAAGTAACACATGTACTATATAAAGCAAAGCACATATAGGATACTATTTGGAAACAAACAATGATTCAATCTGGTATCTTGCTAGAATCCAAATGCACTATGTCTACAACATTTCCATGACCTATCATTCTAGGCACCTAATCACAAAAGAAAATAAGGGCTAGTGACATGACTTGTTCTTAGTAAACCCATGCTGGTTCCTATTAATTGCAGCTATTCTTTGTAAGTACTCACAAACCATCTATTTAGGTTTCTGCCCCAGAATTTTCACTAGGTTCAACTTTCTGGAATCCAACTGTTTCTGTTTTTTAAAATTGTAACATTTTCCTATCTTTTGTCTTCTGGATATCTTCTTTTTCCCATGATTCTTAAAAAAAAAAACATTATCAATAACTCAGTAAATTACACCCGGCATCTTCAAATTCCATTAATTCAATGGTATACAATTTTTCTCTGAAAGAGGTTGCAAAAGTCTTAGTTAAGTTTTTCTCTGTCCATCTGTCTCTGTCTCTGTCTGTGTCTCTACATACCCATATATAGATATACATACACATGTACAGGGCATTTCAAAAGTCTTAGTAGCTTAAAAGTGCACTGAGAAGTTGTAATTGGTCTTGGGTCATACACTTAACATGTGTCAGACTATCTTGAACCCAAGTTTTCTTTACTTCAAAGCTAGTTTTCTATCTACTATACTTAGCCTGAGAAAACAACTGAATGGGGACAGGATGACTGGCTGGCTATTTGAAGGGCCATCACACGGGAGAGGAAATAGTCTCATCTTATGTTGCTACAGAAGGCAAAACCAAGGTCAATGAGTAGAAGTTACAGGGAAGCAAAATTCAGTTCCTTATAAGGAAGAACTTTCTAACAATTGCAGTTTCAGACAATGGAAGGGATTAGCTCACAAAACAGTGAGATTGCTATTACTGGGGATGTTCAAGTAGGGACTGGCCAGCCATTTATCAAGGATATTCAAATATCCTGGCCCTTTGTTATCCAACACAAGCTTTATAATGATATTCTATCATGTATATAAATACAACGTAACGTATAACATAGCACATATGTTCCTTTGTGACTATGGAAGATACACTACATATATTGTTATGGACACACACACATATATACCTATATACATTTTTTGTAAAGGTAAGCTCAATACAAAGGTTTCTTCTGCTTTCAAACATTTAGAATTTTGCTGCTGGAAAGATATCTATCTATCTGAAGCTATGCATAGATTAATGTAGAATGGAATTCTATATGCATATAAAAATAAGTATATGCATGTATGTGTACATGGCTGCATGTATGTGTATGTATGTGTACATGTATGTATGTGTGTATGTATATGTGTGTACATGAGTGTATGTATATATGTGTGTATGTGTATGTGTGTATGTATGTGTACATGAGTGTATGTATGTGTGCTGTGTATGTATATGTATGTATATGTACATGTATGTATGTATATGTGTTTATGTATATTTGGTTCAGACCTCTGATTTTTTTGGTGTAGGGAAGTCCCAGTGAAGAAATTCCCTGCACTAATGCAACTGTACTATTATTTATTCCTTTAACCATTATTTTATGGCATTTATCTAAACTTTGCACCATCCCCACAAAGTATCACAGTTTTCTTCACACTAAGGTGCTGAGTGAATGCTTATTTAATTAAATCCAATGACATTAAGTTCTAGGCATTCCTCGCACCACCACCACCCCCCAAAGTTGTTCTCCTTTATAGTTACATTTTATTTCATCAAGGTCCCTTTTAAAGGTGTCACCTGGAATTAAACAAAATATTCTTAATGTTTTCTGACTAGCACAAGTAGCGCAACTATGAATTTCATCATCATCATCATTTACCTAAGACTGCACTAAAGTACTTGGGGCGTCCCTTTTTAATTCCTCACTTTGGCTACGTGACTGACTCACTTCCTTTTTCAGTCATATATAGGATATCCCAAAAGTCTTAGTGCAGCTTTAGGCTTCAGTGGCTGAAAACTATACTACGAACTTTTGAGACACCCTGTATCTCCTTGATGATGACTGACTTATGGTACTTGTTTAATTTAAGACAGTTTGTATTTAGGGAATAACTTTTGTGATAGCTGTGTGAGCAGAAGTCATTATTTGTAACATATTGCAGACTCCAGGTCCCACACTCTCTCCACTGCATCACCTTAGCTGCCCCTAAGTTCTTCCTTTAATTGTATGAGCTGGACAAGTTGCTTCATCTCTGTGGCCCTCGATGTCCTTAGC
>CM053581.1:318265790-318303584 GCA_028627135.1 Pseudochirops cupreus | reverse complement strand
TATATATATATATATATATATATATATATATATATATATATATATATGCACATACATATATATACATACATATATATACACACACATACATATATATATACACATGAAAACCTAAATGTCATTGACTCAGAGGGTTGAAAAGGACCTTGCAGAGAAACTAGTCAGAATTATCAGGGAGATTAAATGGTTCTTTGAAAAGAGAACCAGTTTTGGAGTCATAGAACCTGGGTTTGAATTCCAGATTCTGCTGCTTATTACCTATGTGACCTTGGGCAAGTCACTTAACCTGTCTAAGCTTCTGCTTCTTTCTATACAAAATGAACTTTGATCCTAAGACCAAGGATGGGATGTGAGATTTGCTACCTACCCTCCATTTCTCCCCCCTTTCCCTTCTCCCCCCTCCCCTTCTCCCCACCTCTCATTCATCTCCCTTTTCCCCTTCTCCACTCTTCATATGGCATGCCAGCACAAGCAACAACTGGACCACGAAAAAACAATACAGATGAACACAGGTTTGTTTTGTGTCTCAGCTGAGGAGTGGTTGCCTTGGCAGCAAGCTGCAGCTCCACACCTCATCCCACTCATGTCAATACACACACACTCATACAAGTAGAGAGTTCTGCGGTCTCCAACCTGTGCACACTTGTGCACGCCCCGTCCCCTTCACTTCCTTCTGCCCTGTGTTTCCAGACGGAGTCAGAAATGGGCTCACATCAAATGGGATTTTTTTTTTCCAACATAATTTTCCATTTATAGATAGCTTTCTCCTGGGAGGTACCATCTGTCTTCCTCTGTCTCATTCTCTCTGTTTATTTGGGGACAAACATATAGTTATTTTTCAGTCCTTTGGTCAGCAACTCAGCCAGTGGGTCAGAACATCTCCATAAATCCAGGGGCTGATGCTCACAGTGGGTCTTTATCTGTAAGCAGCTAATAGGTCCATTGGTTTAAGCAGAATTTGTAGTACAGAACTCACTACTTTTCTTGGAGGGGAGAAACCCTCCCCACCTTCCCACCTCCTCCCTCCTGTATTAATGTAGAGGGCAACACCATCCTCTCAGTCTCTCAGGCTTGCAACCTGGGAGTTGTCCCGGACTCCTCATTATTTCTCCCACACACACACACAAATCCAAGCTACTCTCTCCTTCATTAGAATGTAAGCTCCACGTGAACAGGGATTGTTTCCTTTTTTGTATTTTTATTCCTTTTATTCTTTGTGACTCCATGGACCACAACACATCAGATCCTTTTCTCCTCCACTGTCTCCAAGCTCATGTTCATTGTTTCCATGATACTATCCCCCATCTTACCCTCTGCTCTCCCCTTCTCCTTTTTGTTTTCAGTCTTTCCCAGCAAAAGTGGCCTTTTCCCTTGAGTTCTGTTTTCTTATTATATGGCCAAAGGATTTAAGCTTCAGTATTTGCCTTTCCATTGAATAGTCTGAATTAATTTCTTTAAGAATGGACTGATTTGATATCCTTTCTGTCCAAGGGACTCTCAGATGTCTTCGCAGCATTGGACTTTCCTTTCATCACCAGCTGGTATATAGTAGGTACTTAACAAATGCCTGTTAATTGGTTGAGAAGCTCACAGTCTAACTGACATATTTACATACTGATTGCAAAAAAGTTTATAAATTACTGGCTATGAAAAATTTGAGCCAGGGAACAGCTGAAAAGAGGGATGTGGTAGAGAGGAGAAATTCTAAATGTCTCTCAGTGCAAACAGAGGCAGATTTTGGGCGGGGAGAGTGGGGAAGGCATGGCAATTGGGGTTAAGTGACTTACCCAAGGTCACCCAACTAGTAAGTGTCAAGTGTCTGAAGCCAGATTTGAACTCAGGTCCTTCTGACTCCATGACTGGTGATCTATTCACCGTGCCACCTAGCTGCCCCCAGAGGCAGATTTTCTAAGGAAAAGGGATGTGCTTGACAAAATATTCCTTGGGGCACGTAAGCATTTCAAGATAGACTTCCAAATACTGCTCGTCTTGTCTGATTTCTCAAGAAAACAGAGCAAGCTTACTTCAAAGGTTCAAATCCATCAAACAAACTAGGGATAGAGATGTCATTACCTTTCCTAAATAGATGAGGCTACTGACAGTGAGTTCTTTCTGTGTTTGTGTATGTGGCATTAAACCCCAGTGGAATGGGTAGATGAGAATAATTTGTTCCAACAACCACGAGGGCAGCTAAAGCAGGCACTGTGGAGGCTTAGAGCATGATCAGACGTGGAAGACATCACGGTTATCCACTGCATACTGGGCCATTGTCAATTGTCCTGACTTTTGTCTTGCCACAAGATGTTGATGACCCTGGAAGGGAGAGTGAGGCTGATGACTTTGTGCAGCTCTGCCTCACTTAAAATTCAATTCACTCACAAGTCATCACCCTGTGATGGCATTGGTCCTCTTTGAAAACAAAGGACAAACAACAACAATGTGGCACAAAAGGCCAGTGTTGGTAATACAGTCCTTTCAAGTCATTTAATGATTGTTCTTTGATTTCTGCTATAGATATTATTAGTATTCATTGTTTTTTAAAATAATTTCTATTGACACTTTTTTTTAACATCACAATCATTTCTTAATGGCCTCTACTGACTCACTATTGAACTCTCCCACAATCAAGTAAATAAATTCGACACACTGGCCATGTCTGAAAACATATGCTTCGTTCTGCCCTTATTATCTACCACCATTTTGCTGATAGATAGAAGGCATACTTCACAATCAAATCCTCTGGAGTTAAAACTGATCATTGTATTGATTGGTATTTCTGAAACCTTTCAATGCTATTTTTCCTTTAAAATATTGTAGCTACTGTGTAAATTGTTGTCTTGATTAGGCTTGCTTTGCTCTGCATCAGTTCATACAAGTCTTCCCAAGTTTTTCTGAATTCCTCATATTCATCATTTCTTATGGCACAATAATATGCCATTATATAGCATTATGTTAAACAATTAGGTTATATGAACCTATTTGATCACTACTATTGTACTCATTGAATTCCTGTATCACAATTTGTTCAGCCTTTCCTCAATCAATGGGCTTCTTTCCATGTCCTTTCTACTACCAAAAAAAAAGTGCAGTTATAAATATTTCTGTATACATGGTACCTATCCCTCAATCTTTTACCTCCTTTAAGTATATGCCTATGGACAGTATTGCTAGGGAAAGGAAATTGCTTAGTTTATGAATTTTTTAGCATAATTTCAAATTGTTTTACAGAATGTTTGGGTTACCACTGTTTTCAACTCTGTCCCTTGGACTAACATTTGATCCAAAGCCTCTGCTCACAAAACTGTTGCGTATCTACTTTCTGTCCTAAGGGATGATCATCAACCCTTTCTTGTTATCTAGCAATCTACTGCTGTACCTCACAGTTTGAAACTGCATTTTAGCATCTCTCCTTAAAGGACGCTATCACACAAGCCTCGCAGTAGCAGTAATTCAATCCAATTCAAAGATTTATTAAGCATCTTCTGATGCTTCCACAGAGCAGTGGAGTGGGCTACCAGAGTTAAAAAAAGACACATTCTCTTGTGTCTCAGCATAGAACCTAGTAAGTAAATAAGATACAAACATACTCAATTCCACTATACAATATTATATGATGAGTTCAGGAAAAAGGGACAAAGATCAGTGGTATGGTGATGACCATGAAGATCAGGAAAAGTTTCATGGAGGAGATGGCATTTGGATGGGGCTCAAAGAGCATAAACAGGAATTCAGCAAATGATAAAACAACACAACCTTATTCATTCATGTGCACCTAATTGGTGTTGAATTTGGGTTTCCTAAAGCTAGGTGCCAAAGTAGATAGGACACTAGGCTTGGAATCAGGAAGACTTCTACTCAAATCCTTCCTCGCTTTGTAGCTTTGTGAAGCTATACAAGTCATTTAAACTCCCTCAGAATCAGCTTCCTTATATGTTAAATGAGGATGATAATCATAGAACCTGCTTCTCTGAGTTGTTTTGAGGATTTGGATGAGATAAGATTTATGTGTGCAAAGAAAGTTCTATCTAAATGTTAGTGAGGAGGAGGAGGACAAGTTGGACGAGGAGGAGGAGAAGGAGAAGAAGAAGGGAAGGAGGAGGAGGAGGAGGAGAAGAGGAAGGAGGAGAAGGAGAAGAAGAAGGGAAGAAGGAGGAGGAGAAGGAGAAGAAGAAGGGAAGAAGGAGGGGGAGGAGAAGAGGAAGGAAGAGAAGGAGGAGGAGAAGAGGAAGGAAGAGAAGGAGAAGAAGAAGGGAAGAAGGAGGAGAAAGAGGAGGAGGAGAAGGAGGAAGAAAGGGAGGAGGAGAAGGCGATGAGCTTCAGCATCTCCACTTATGCCTACTTTAGGTAAAGAAGAGGTATTTCAGCTAACTTTGCATTGTCTTCAGTGCTGGCATAGCATTCATTGTCAGACCAGCCCATCTTGGCCTAAAATTCACAGTTTGGTGTGTGGGAGAAGGAGGAAATAAACACCAGGTGAGTCTCTGAAAAGCTCACATGGGCCCAGCTGAGGTGGTCTGCGTTTTGTCTCCAGCCCCCTCAGTCATTTGTGTGTGTGAGGCCCTAGCTGCTATGCCTTGAGATGGAAATCACATGTCCATGTTTCCCTAGGGGTGCCGTGTGCTGTCTGAGCTATCCTGGAGTCAGGATCCTGCGTCTGGATCCAGAATCTGTGTGGTGGTTTGACCTGCAGATGCAACCTAAGGATGACAGCTAAGTTCAATCCCCTTTCACTGGGGAAGACTGACTAGTAACAAGTCCTTTTTCAGTACAATGTTCTACAGAATGCATATTACGTAAAAATAAATGCATAGCCTAAACCACTACATCGGAGGTATTGTATTTTTTGCCAGTTTGAACCCTGGTATAGGCCTCCTCAAGCATCCTCCAGAACCCTCATTTCTAACTTGACCTGCAACACACATGCTCTAGCCTCCTCATGAGGCCTTTTGTCCACCCCTCTATTTCCCCATCCTTTTCTTAGTATCACCCTACAGCAAACATCTGAACGTATGTGAATCCCTGTGTTCATTACTGTTCATTGTTTGATGATCACGTGATTTAACCTCCCTTTACCCCTGCCCCCAAGGAAGGTCGCTACTATAAATCACCCTGGGTTAAAGATGGGGGTAGGAGGGTGGCTATTAATATGTGCCTTAAACTCCCTGGTGTATCCCATAGAATGTGCATGAAGGAACATTGGGATTTCCTCCTCAAAAGAATGCAGCTCATTTTCTGGGCATATCAGGACTATTTTAAGGTCATCATTATCATTTTTAAAAGACACAATTGCTTACAATCAGATATCAGTTTGGGAGCGACCTTGGCATTATCAAAATATTATCCTATTATAATCCAACAGCCAGGAGTAGTGAGAAACAGGAGGCCTGTTTGTCTCGGGTTCATAGGAAGTTAAACGTCAAATCCTACATTAGGATTCAATTCCTGCATCCTTTGGTCTCATTTTTTTCTTTATCTGATATTGGACAAGGTTTCATACAAGCCTTTGTGTGTGCTACTGTCTGCAGAACCTCCGGTCTATAAATGCAACAAGCCCAAGCAGGGGGAAGCACCTTTCCTTTTAAAGGGCCAGCCCTTCTGCTGAGCTGATCCAAAGGCAGTGTAGCTTTAATGACCTGGAGAAGACAGAAATCCAAGTGCGTGAGGTTTCTCTCCCTAAACAAGAAGGAAAAAGAGTGAGGGGGTGCGGAAGAAGTCTGGTGCTGTCTGAGCAGCCTTTGTGAAAAGAGGATGGTACCAGGAACCACAACCTTTTCACAAGCTAATAGACCTATCCTAAGTTTGGCTCACATAGCTTCCAAGGAAAACAGGCAGTTATTTGAAGGACTTATTTTTGTTCATGCCTCATTCTCTTCCTCCTCCTCTCCATTATTATTATGGATTATGAAGACGTCCTTCAAAAAACTGAATACTCCCTTTTTTTAAGGGGGTTTGGCCAGAAAGAAACATTTCTATGTTCTAAGATTTTGATCTGACTAAAATCCTTATTAGTGGCATGTGAAACATTAACATGTTGCATAACAGAGCATTGCTATCAGACAATAAAGGCAGCTAGGTAGAATAGTGGAGAGAATGTTGGATTTGGAGAGCAAGACCTGAGTTCAAATCCAGTCCCAGACTCTTCCTAGTTATATGACCCTGGGCAACTCACTTAACCTTTTTGTGCCTCAGTTTCTTCAACTATACAATGGAGATAATAATAGCATCACTTCCCAGGGTTGTCGTGAGAAACAAATGAGAGACTATATATAAAGCATTTTGCAAACCCTAAATGGAAGGGTTTATTATTGTTGTCTACAATCTACTAGTCATGGAATTTCAGAACCCATCTAATTCAACTAGAATTTAGACAAGAAGAATATACTAGACCTGAGGTCATTCAGTCTTTGCTTGCAGACAGACGTTCAATGAAGGGAAGTCTCTTACCTCCCAAGCAAGCCTGTTCCACTTATGAACAGCTGTAATTGTGAGGAAGCTTGTCTATATAGCAAAGCCTAAATTTGCCTCTGTGACTTCTACTCCTCGCTTTTGGTTTGGGCTAAATCTAATCTGCCTTCCACATAATAGTCCTTCATAACATCATAGAGTTAGAGCCGGAAGGGGACCAGAGACGCCATGTAGTTCAGCCCTCTTATTTCATAGATGAGGAAATTTGAGTCCTAGAGAGGTTAAGCAATTTGTCCAAGGTCACTCAGGTAGCAAGGGATTGAAGAAGGATTTTAACCCCGATCTTCTGATTCCAAAGCCAGTACCCATCCCATGCTGCCTCCAATATTCAAAGACCTCTAATAATCTATTATGAGCCTCTTACTGCCTTCCCTCTGTTGATTATCTTCAACTTACCAACTCATCCTGATTATATCTGGCTTATTTGTAGTCGGTTTTTTGTTATTCCCCCCACCTGCCTACAAGCTGCTAGTAAGCAGGAAGCTTTTTTGCCTTTGTCTCCCTAGCACTTAGCATATAGCAGGTACCTGGTTAATGCATATTGACTTGGTTTGACTTACCTTGAACTTCTCAAGGCATTTTAAGATGAAAACAATTAGGTTGCCCAATTGGGGCAGTTGGGTGATGCAGTGGATAGAGCGCTGGGTCTGGAGTCAGGAGGAACTGAGTTCAAATCCAGCCTGAGACACTTACTAGCTGTGTGACCTGGACAAGTCACTTAACTCCATCTGCCTCAGTTTCCTCATCTGTAAATGAGCTTGAGAAGAAAATGGCAAACCACTCCAGCATCCTTGTCAAGAAAACCCTTTCATGAAGCATTAGACACAACTGAAATAACTGAATAACAAAGAACGAGAAGCACCATTGAACTAGTTGAGTCTCTGAGCTGTGCTACACACACAGTTAAAGGAGCTAGAATATCTCCCTACGTGTGAGAACACAATAGAAAGTCTCCTCTTTATTCAGACGGGGATAAATTATGCCCCATTTTTGGTCACCCTCCACAAGGTTTGTGGGCCCAGTGATGGTCTTGGTGTGTGGCACAAACTTTGGTCTCCTTATATGAACTGACTTCACATTACATAGAAGGGATCAGGGGTGTTCTTTGGCCTTTATTTGCTTTCATATCTTCCTCTCCCCCATTTTATCACATTCCAAACTACCAGAATTGCTCCTGAAAACAAACATTGCTAAAGCCTAAAGCCTAAGGCCTGTTAGGTCAAGTCAGATGTAACAAGATGATCACTGAGGAAAAGCTATTGGGAAACCAGTAGCTGAGGACAAACTCTTAAAGAGAAGACAGAGCTCCCTGTGTGTCTGAGGAACGAAACTCAAATATTGAAAAAAAAATTTTGAGGTTTTAGTGGCTCAGACAGAAGAAACTCAAATAAGATGATGTGCGGATGTTAGAACAGGAGAGTCAGCCCAGATTCCAAATATTGAAAATCTGGAATTTACTGCAGTTGAGTGGGCTGGGGGGAGGCTGGTGCATCTAAGCCCCAATCCAGGAGAGGGAGCTCTGAGTCAAGTTTGTTACAAAATCCTAAATTTCCAACAGCATGGGCTGTTTTTATTAAAATGTTCCCTGGATTGCATCTTTTCACATAGTTGTTCAAGTTCTCTACAGAGAGAGAAGAGAGGTTGTTTTGTTTTGTTTTGTTTTGCTTTTTCGTAAGTGCCAAAGAATACTCTTTCTGGAAATGCAATTAAACTAATTTGTGGCTGATTAAATAAAAAACCATATTAGTTTTCGCTTATTAAAAGTTAAGAAAAAATGATCACTATCCTGCTTCCCTCTCTAAAACATAAAGAAACTTTTTACACCAATACAATGTGAGTATGCTAATTTATTCATTCCCAAGGAAGTAGAAGGCCAGATTTAGAGTTGGGAGGACTATCTCTCCCACTTATTATCTATGTAACCCTGAGCTCTCTCACTCATCAGCTTCCTCATCTGTGAAGTGATGGGTTTGGGGTGAGCTCTGAGAGCCCTCACAGCTCTCGATCTACAATCCTATGACTTGCAACTCTCATTAGCCAGCTAGCTTTGAGGTTTAGAGACTGCTTAAAATGGAGACTAAGAAAAGCCCGTGATTTAGGTGGGCTGGTTTTTCTCCTGAGTATAATTTGGATGGCATTATAATTGTCCATACAATTAAGAACTGCATGGATAAAACCAGCCCTTCCCTTTACAACTTGATTTCGTTTATGTTAATTTTTTTTGTTTTTACAGTATCTCTATTTCTCAACTACATCTTTATTTTAAGAAAGAAAGGGAGGGAGGGAGAAAGGATGGAAGGAAGGAAGGAAAGAAGGAAGGAAGGAAGGAAGGAAAGATGGAAGGAAGGAAGGAAGGAAGGAAGGAAGGAAGGAAGGAAGGAAAGATGGAAGGAAGGAAGGAAAGAAGGAAGGAAGGATGGAAGAGGGAAATAAGGAGGGAAAGGAGAAAGGGAGGAAAGAAAAGAGGAAGGAGGGAAGAAAGGAAGAGAAAGAAGGAAAGAAGGAAGGGAGGAAAGGAAGGGAGGGAAAGAAGAAAGAAGACAAGAATTTATTAAGAACCTACTATGTGATCTTTTGACTATTTGTCTGTTGGAGAATAACTCTTATTATTCAGTTTCAGAGTAGATGGAAGATCATTTCAGAGGGAAGCTACTAGCAATTAGGAGTCCTGGGAAAGGCCTCATGTAGAAGGTAAAACTGGAGGAAAGTCTTAAAGGAAGACAGGGAAGGCATTAGGTAGAGGCAGAAGTGAAGAGGAAGAGTACTCAAGACATCAAGGATAGTCAGTGAAAAGGCATGAAGGCAGGAGACAGAGTGAGGAAGGGTAAGATCCTTGGCAGACACCCACAGCTAATGGGCATGAAAAAGACAAAGATCAGACAGGGTAGGCTGAGAAGGAATAATTAAGTAGGAAGAGATAAGTAGGAAGAGATGTAGGTTAGGGCAGTGTCATAGAAACCTAGAGAGAAAAGAGTATACAGGAGAAGAGGGTACACAACAGTGCCAAAAGTCTGGACAGATTAAGGAAAGGCCAGTGGATTTGATAATTAAGAGGTCTTGGGTGACTTTGGAAAAAGCAGATTCAGCAGAATGATGAGGTCAGAAGCCAGTTTATAGAGGGTTCTGAATCATGTAGGAAGAGGGGAAATGGAGCCAGCAAAATAGAGTGGGTAAAGATATAAAACAATATCTAGCAGGGATGGTAGAATTAAGGGAGGGTTTTCTTTGTTTGCTTTTTGGGGTGTGTGTGTGTGTGGTTTTTTGTTTTGGGTTTGGTTTTGGTTTTTTTTTAAGGATTGGAGCTTGCTAGATCTAGAGTTAGGAAGCCCTGATTCAAATCCAGCCTCAGATACTTACTAGCTGTGTGACTTTGGGCAAGTCACTTAATAACGGCATCTAATAGCATCTACCTCCCAGGGTTGTTGTGAGGATCAAATGACATCACATTTGTGAAGCACTTAGCACAGTGCCTGACACTTAGAAGGCACTGTATGAATGTTTATTATTATGATAATTATTTTATGTTTGTAGGCAGTTTAGTAGGCAGGGAGAGAATTTAATATTAAAGAATGAGGTTGATAGAAGAGGAATTTGCTGAAAAAGATCAGAGCAGGGTGGGACTAAGGATGCATGTAGAGGCATTTGTCTTGGCCAAGAAAAGGGCCACCTCTTCATGAAAGACCTGAGTGAAGGGGGATAAAATGGGGAAGGCATCCAAGTGATGAAATGAGGAGGAGGGAACACGAGGAAGTTCTCGTCCAGTGCCCTCATTTTGTTCAGTGAAGTATAAGGCTATGTCCTCAGCTGAGTGGGTGGAAAAGTATTGTAGGAAGCTTAAGGAGGGGTGAAAAAAATTCAGAATAGCCTCTGCAGTGAGTGGAATAGTTAGTGCGGTACAAAGGCATCCAGGTGAGATGACATAACATAAATCTGCAGTGAGCCCAGCTGGCAACTCCTTTCAGCAGCATGAGAACAGGATTCAAGTTTGAGAATGGTAGGAGTAATCCAAGGCTGGAGTTTGGCAAAGCATGATGATGAGCAAAAGGATGAGGGGGCAAGGGACGCAGGTGTGAAGTGATATAGAGCTGAACTGCTTCACTAAGGTGTCAAGTTAGAGAAAGGAAGAGAGCACCTCAAAGCAAAGGTGATGGCCTGGGTGAATGGAGGAGAGACTGGAGGCCATATCAAGGATGAAGGACAAAGAGAGATGGAATGAAAAAAGACTATGATCCGATAAAGGAATTTCAGAACTCACAAACATAGAGATGAAATAGTTGTGGATGATAGCGAGGTCAAAGGTATGGCCATCTCACTGTGTGGCTGAGATGAAGTAGAGTAGGTCATGACACTTAAATAAATTGAGGAACAAAAATTTTAATTTGAGGGAGTACTAATATGTATGTTGCCTAATATGAAGGCAAGAATTGAGACAGAAGGAAAAACTGTGAGCCAGGGAGCATTCCCAGAGCACCTTGAGAGAACCTTTGGCATAAAAAAGGTAGGGGCTGTGTCATGTATAAACCAAAAAAATGAAGTAATTTTTTTAAATTTCAAGCAAATAGAAGGATGCTAGCCTTGAGATGTTTTTTGAACCGTATAGCTGAGCAAGGCAGAGGACCGAGAGTTGTTGCTCTTTAGAGGCCATCTGCTAGAGAGCTGGTACCCTGGGGAAGGTGATAAGTGCCATCGGAAGAGATGGAGAAAGCTAGAACTTCTGAAGTCAGGCAGCAGAGGAGAGAGTTAAGTGAGAGAGAGAGCAGTCCCTGACAGCACCTGATGAGAATATGAGGAAAAAGCAAGCAAAGGTATTCTAGAGGAGAGCATCCACTTAGCAAACCAAACTCCAGTCTATCTCACCCCTTTCTGGAAACCATTCAAGGCAGTACAGTAAGCTACAGATACTGTACAGATCTCCTTGGGCTCAGCGGGGTAAGAGGTGAGCCCAGCTGGAAGCAGGCACTATGGGGTGTCCTCCCTCTCCCTCCCCCTCACCCACTCAGATGCCATCCAGCAGACCCAACAGGAGTGGGCATGGAAAAGCCCTCCCTTCTCTCAACATTCTTGCTATTTCTGCTCCTTCCTCTTTTCTCCTTGTGGCTTAATGATGACCCTCCCTCCAGCTTTTTTATTGACTCATTCATTCATTCATTCTCTGTGAATACAGGTGCGAGTCCTTTATGTTTCCATTAATATTAAAATTAAATAATTTTCTTTTGCAAGTCTTATGAGCCTGGGAGTTTTAAGAGGAATGGGTGACTACTCTTGATTGGGTGGAGCAGATATTAAAACCCACAGGTTTCTTCTGGATGGGGCAAAGGAGCAGAAAGGTGAGAGGTCCTTCATGTGAACATCATAGAGTCATAGATCAAAACAACCCCCTCATCTTACAGATGAAGATACTAAGGTTCAAAGAGATTAAGTAGTTCATCCAAGATCACATAGGAGGAAACTTCTGACACAAAGATTATATTTTGTGTTTTATAAAGAGATTTTCCCCCCTTCAGTAGCTCTGTGGAGAGGACAGAATGAAATGAAAGAGGTCAAGTCAGAGAATAAAGAAGCTTAGCATCATAGACAGAATCATAAAGGATCTTAGAAACCAACTAGTTCTCCCCATTTTAAAGATGAGGAAAACTGAGACCCAGCATGATTAAGTAAGTGGGAAAGTCCCCAGGCAAGATGCAAATCCAGGTCATCCAAAATTAGTGATCTTTCCACTATAAAGTAGAGAAGCAAAGACCTTAATAATGGATAATAATAATAATAACTTAATAATGGTAAAAGTCAAATGAACTAATATTTTTACAAGACAAAAGGCATTTCCAAGCTACTGAAGTTTTATTTCTTATCAAAATGGAAATATAACAACAAGGAGGAATAAAAGTGAAATTGTTGCCTCTGTGTCCAGGATTACCAAATTCTCCACTGCAAAGAAGGAAAAAGATTTGTAAATCGACTTCAAGAGAGTGACTAAGTGACTAGGAGAGAAGGAGAAGAAAAGAGAGTGTTTCAGAGAGATGAGTAAACTTCATTAGAAAGAAGCTGTTCTTTTTTCAGTATGAAAACCTCTGGGAAGGAGATTCAAGATGCCAAGATAGGGAACAAGGAGATAAACAGAGTCAGAATTAATGGGAAAAACCAAGAGGGTACAATTGGAGATAGGAAACGTACAGGAAAGGAATCAAGTCTTTGAATAAAATGTTGAAGACAAAGAGACTCTTCAGCTGGGGTTCTTTTCCCCCCACGCACTCTCAAGTCCTTTCTTTTACCCTTAGCCCACCATGTCAGTTGATCATTTAGAGATTTTGGAAGACCTACAGCAATAGGGAATGGTAAATCCAAGCCAATAAGTGATGAAGGCATGAATAAGTTTCTCAGAGAAGGCAAGGTCAGTTTTTGAAGGATAAATGCAGAGGTGGGGGGCCAAATAGGCCAGGAAGATGTGGGAATAATAAAGTTCAGGGTCAAGGATGATGCTAGAGTTTCTGGTCTGGGAGTAAAACACAAATTGGACTTTGGGAAGAGGAATAGACATGTCAGAGAGACACTGGACAAAGAAGACTTGTTAAATAGAAGAGAAACAAAAACCCAGGCCGAGTGACTCAGGCATGACCCGAGTTGTTAATATCTTTCCAAAAGGTTCACCTGGTACTACAGCCAGAAAAATAAGTCCCCATAGACTGGGTGAATCTGAAGCACAGAGTGAGTCCATGTTAGGGATGAGCAGTTTGTCCCTTTGGAGGAATAGGGAGGGAGAGAAAAAAAAAAAAACCAGAAAGAACCAAAAAAAAAAGCCTTATCTGCAGCTAAACCTCTCCATTATTGCTACAATGGAAACAAGAAAGAATTAATGGCAGAGTCTACCCTTTTTTCATAATTCTTCTCTTGGTGATTAGATCTTGGCTCCTACAGGTACCTAATGGTTTCCATATTCTCTATTTCTATTCTGAATGGGCCCCTTTCCTTGTTAACCATGGGATTCTGATAGGAGAAAGTGGGAAAGGAGCTCTGAAGTCATGTCAAGAGTCAACAGCCAGATACTGGTCTTGTGCCATCAAGAGGGAGGATATCTAAACTCAAACACACTCTAAGGATCTCCTACAGTCCCTAATTGCCTTCCCAGCTCCCACTACAGCCCTCAGCTCCAAACTACCCAGCAGGCTCTGCCACCTGGCAGAGTCATGGTTTGTTTTTTTTCCAGTCATGGTTTCTACCACTCATCTTCTTAGCCCATTTCTGCACGTAAAACTCTCAAAGTTGGTTTCATTGAAAAAGGCTTTAACTCTATCTGTGCCTGGAAGAAGTTCTCTTCAACCCCTAGTTGAAGTTTTTGCCAACAATTATTGAAGTCTCTCTGGAGGCTTTTCTCTCTCTTCCCTCCCTAATCATTTCATCTTCCTGGATCTTTCTGCTGTCTCTACCTTTTTTTCCATTTGCTCTCTACAGGGATCTTAGCAAGAAATGGCTGAGCTCTCGGAGAAAAATGCCTTAGTATTCCAGGCTTCTGGCTGTTTCCAGCCACTTGTGTCAGCTAAGTTCAACACGTTAATGGGAATCTGAGACTCCCTGAGTATGGTGGCCAATGGAGAGAAAGACCATGAAGAACAAGGGTCCCAGGACTCCAGCTTAGCAGAAGCTGGCAATGCCACTGGGACATGAATTTGTTGGAACTAATATTTTGTAGGAACTAAGATAAATTGTGAGCCTGAGCCCGTCTCACTTCACCACCCCCACAGGCCAAGGTGAGGTAAAGAGGATTATGTGATTATACTCTCAGGCTGTTGGGGAAAATGTGTGTACTTTGTCCTTCCTATAATTTTGAAAATAATTATTCCTTTGTAAAAAGCTATGCAATGTTAAGTGGTGAAATGGAAGTGGGATGCTAGTCCTTGGGACCCTAAAATGGGAACCCAACCAGTGGGGGCTTGAGACAATGGCAAAGAAAATGGACATCCTAAAAGCTGCTGGTTTCTAAAAAGCCTGAGGGAGTAATATGTAACAGGCATGTTCATAGGTCCCTCAGAGAAGGGGACCAGAATATCCATGTTCCTCATGGACCTCACGGATGTGGGAAGCTCTGGATTCAGGTACCCTCCACCTCTGGCTTAGTCACACACCAGTATCTCTTCAATTATTTCAAAGGGTTTCACAATATTCTCTCTTCACTCCCCAAAATGAATTTTTAAATTTTGATTCATTTTCATTTGAAATATAAGGATATTGTCACATAGTACTTTGAGGGTGCTATGTGGCTCTATTAGAGAGTAAGGAAGATTCTTGTAGTGTTGAAACTCCAAAGTGACTGAAGAAAATCTGCTCCCTGGCATTCAAAGCCCTCTACAAGCTGACACTCCCTGACTTTTCCATTCCTATCTCCATCCACATTCTCAGTGTGGCAACCAAACTGGAACTGATTCTGTCCTGAGTATGACTTATCCTTTCCTACACCTTATTCTAAGAAGGGCTTCCATCCTCCACTTTGCACCCACTGAGCTCCTAACCATCCTTTAAAACCCAATTCAAATGCTACGTCCTCCAGGATACTGTCCCTGCTCCTGCTCACCCTAGTCCAACCCCTTCCACTCCCTCCCACCTCCCATCCCCACCCCAGTTTCCTTCAATAACCTTCTCTGTCAGATCTTTGTTTTGTTAATGCTCTCGTACTCTTATTTTGCTACATTGAGTATTATAGTGATCTGCATTGCTATCTTATCTTCTTTCCTCCATTCCTTACCCCTCATCCTAACTACAAGCTACTAGGGGTAAATACTGTGTCTTAGTTTCCTGACAAAGTTCTCTGTTTGCTGTAATTACTTACGGATTTGTTGTGTTGTAGGAAAAGTTTGGTTGAATTAGCTCTTAAGTAGTGGCCCGTGTGAACTGGCAAGACAACAGGCTTTGGAGGAGGAAGACCCTGGGTACATATCCAACTTCTGATGACTGTGGGACCTTGGACAAGTCTCTTAACCTCCTTTGGCCTCAGTTTCCTCGACTGAAAAATAAGGCTGCTGGACTAGATGGCCTCTGAGGTTTCTTCCAGCTCCACACCAACGATGCTAAAAGAACATGGAACCCTAGCAGAAGAGACTGGGGGAGTGGGTTGGAAAATACACTGGCTTTGGAGATAAAGGACCTCTGTTCAAGTGTGGCTCTGCCACTTATGATCTATATAACCTTAAGCAAGTCAATTAACCTCTCTAGGCTTTGGGTCCTCATCTGCAACATGAAAAGATACTCTCTACTGCTTCTTCCAGCTTCAAATACATGATTCTATGATCTTATGATTTGGTTTTGAATTCTGCCTCAGTCCCTCATGACCTATGTGACGAACCCTGGGCAAGCTACCTAACTTCCCTGGGCCTTCAAGTTTCCTCATCTATAAAGTGGAAGAGACCATTTCTAAGGTCACTTCTAAGTCCATGATCCACGATCCACTCATTCCTGGACTGGCATCTAATAAAGCCGGAATCCTGGTACTAGGTTCTCAAGTCAATGGTCATTTTGAAACTATGCAGAGATTATTTTGACGTCAGAGCATAAATGTCTTCAAGATGCGAAGCTCCAGTGATGCTGATCTTATTTGGACACCTCTGAGATCCTGGCTTCCAACTTTCCTTTGCCAGCCTTTGGTTTGATTATGTGATCCCTGGGGACTCACCTATGGAGAAAAAACTGAAGAAGTGTCCCTGAGGACTATGTGCTCATTCATCATGAAAAGTTCCTTGTGTAACTAACTCCTCTTCTCTTCCAGCCATGGAGCTGCTTCCTCTCCTTGGCCCTCTTCCCACTTCTTCCCCTCCCAATCTTCACTCTTCCTCCCCTGGCCCTGATCCTTGTTGACATGGTACTTTGCAGAGGGCACCATGCAGACTTGGAAACTGCCCGCCTATGTTCACAAAGGCACGTCTGTCTGGAGCCAAGGAGGGCAGAGCCCAAAGGGAGGTGGGGAGTTGTGATGGGAGAGGGATCAGACTCAGCACCACTCCCCTACTTCAAGGAAATAGATAGGCCTAGTTCAAAAGGCGAGTAGAAATAGGAGGAAAGAAAGAGGGCCCCCCCTCATTAAATCTTTTGTCTTCAGGTTCTGGCACAAAGGCAACCATTGTGGTATGAATGCAGGTGTGCTGCACTTAGACATGTGGGTTCTCCATCTGGAACAGGAGATGTGTGGTAAAAGGCGAAAGATCCACTTGGAGTTAATAAGATGTTTGTTCAATCCTTTGCCCCAAGATCAACCAAACCATAGGTGTTTTAAAGCCATGTTGCTTAATTAAACAAACAGAAGAGAAAGAATCCAAGAATCAAGAGATGTTAGAATTCAAAGGGATATTAGAGACCACAGGATCATAGATTTAGACCCATAAGAACCCATAGAGACCACTTAGTCCAATCCCTTCATTTTGCAGACAAGGCAATGGAGGCCTCCTATGGTCAAATGATTTGCTGTGGGTCTAATGGGGTACTCAGACCCCAGCCCCTCGTGTGTGAGGTAAATTATCTCTTCCTGTTACAAGAACAAGCTGAGCTCTGTAGAATTTCCCTTGTACATACAGGACTAACTCGTACCAGCAGAACTATTGTACTGATTCCCACAGTTACCATATACAATCCAGAGTTCAAGCTATAGGCATCAACTCCTGAGGTTATCTTGTACAAACAGAATGGCCATGCCAGTAGTGAATGACACCAGTGCCCAAGGTACAGAAATTATTTGTGCCTTTAGGAGCTGACCACTCCTTGATCCCACCCCCACCACCTAATGAGCATACTTGCCACACAATTTGATGTCCCTTTCCTACATAAGCTTTAGCATCACTCCTGTTAGGTTGTGAATTCCCTAAAGAGCTCTGCCTGCTATATAGCATTACAATAAACTTTTTGCCACTTGACTAAAAGACTGCTTGCGTCTGTGAATTCTTTCCAGACAACTCTACCCTGAACCTCAGTATTTTGGGGTCCCTGTACCCTTAAACTGCATCATATCCATGGAGCCACCAGCTATCTGGCATTTAATATGTATTTAATAAATGCTTGTTGACTTGACTCAACAGAGCCAGGATTCTAACACAAATCCAGGATTTATATCCTAAAAGGTATATATCATCAAACGGTCATCAACGGTCTTAGTTCTGGTTTCAATCTGCTTCTAACATGCTGGGTGAATTTGGATAAATTCTCCAGTTTTTATGTGCCTCATTCCCCATGACCTAGACTTTGAATTAGAAACACCTGAGTTCAAATCCTGCCTCAGACACTTACTAGTTTTGTGACACCAGGCAAGTCACTTAACTCTGTGAGTCTCAGTTTTCTTATCTATAAATTGGGGCTAATAACAGCACCTACCTTACAGGGCTGTTGTGAAGATCAAATGAGATAACCCCTGGTACCACACTTTGCAAACCCTTAAAATATTATATACATGTTAGCCATTGTTATTATTCTTTTCTGTTAAATGGAAGCTTCTGAGGTAATGGTGGAGAAGTACTCAGTGTTCCTGAGAAGCAGCTGTAAAACTAGAATAGGGACAGTAGATGAAGACGGGGATGGCCTTTCCAGTGCTTTTTTTTTTAGTTGCTGGGAGTATACAGCATTATTAGACTCTTGTTTTTGGTCTAGTAATAAATAACTTGTCTGAAGGTTGTGATATCTCACAACCAAGTCTGTAATCTCCAGTCCTCCTTAGGGACATCTTGGTCTTGGGGGCAAGATATTACACAGGCTATGATCATTTGAACATTTCCCGTAATTAAGCAATACTGGAAAAACTTGGCCTAGCTTTCAGAAGCACTTAATAACATTGAAACTCAATAACTGTGGTTTTTCAGATCTTGCTAGGATTATAAGGGGCAGCCACATCTCAAAAGCTAGGAAAGGTTTCCAGGTTTGGAGTCAGAGGAGCTGGGTTTGAATCCTGGGTCTATTACTTACTACCTG
The DNA here is from genome assembly GCA_028627135.1 of Pseudochirops cupreus. NCBI lineage: Eukaryota > Metazoa > Chordata > Mammalia > Diprotodontia > Pseudocheiridae > Pseudochirops > Pseudochirops cupreus. Next base: position 318,285,185 of record CM053581.1, on the reverse strand, counting down.
CATGACCTTAGGCAAGAAAGTCAAGGTCTATGGGCCTCTGTTTCCTTCTCTGCATAATGAGAGAGTTGAACTAGATGACCTCTTAGGTCCACCCCAGCTCTAAAAAAGCATGATCCTAGGGGCAGGTAGGTGGCACAGTGAATAGAGTGCTGGCCTTGGAGTCAGGAGGACCTGAGTTCAAATGTGACCTCAGACACTTAACACTTACTAGCCATGTGACCTTGATCAAGTCACTTAACCCCAATTGCCCTGCCTTCCCCCCACCAAAAAAAAAAAGCATGATCCTAAGTAGGAAGAAAGATGTTCCAATGCTCAACCCAGAACACCAAGGGTATCAGCTCTTTGAATCCTCTGACTCTAATCTGCCCAACAACTTTCAGCAACATTATAGTGGGAAGTGCAGGGGCAGCTAGGTGGGGCAGTGGAGAGAGTGCCCAGCCCAGAGTTAGGAAGTAATCTTCCTAAATTCAAGTCTGACCTCGGACACTTACTAGTTGTATGACCTTGGGCAAGTCACTTAATTCCATTTGCCTCAATTCCTCATCTGCAAAATGAGCTGGATAAGGAAATAGCAAACCACTCCAGTATCTTTAAAAAGAAAACCCCAAATGGGGTCACAGAGAGTTGTTCATGACTGAGAACTACTTAACAACAAAATATTGGAAAGTGCAATGGATTTTCAGAAGAAATGGGCTCAAATTCTGACTCTGGATACCTGTGACCTCAGTCAAGTAATTTATCTTCCTTATACTTGTACTCAGGTTCTCATTTGAAGGGGTTGGATTTGGTGATTTCTAAGGTCTCTTTCCAGGAGTGTGCTGTTAAATGTTTAACAACTGGCTCTACACACACACAGTAGACTTTTGAGTTTCATTCACATTATTGAAATCTTCTCCATAACTTTCTTAAGTCTAAACAATCAGCAAAATAAGAAATCAAGGCCTGATAGGCATTTACTTATTTCTGAGGTGTGAAATCCTCACACTAAAAAGTCTAACCATCAGCTCTCAGTAACCGGTTTCATATGGCTCCAGAACACTCCTGTCTCTTCTAACTCTAAAAAATCATGATCTAGATTAGCCAAACATCTTGATTTATTCATTATTTGTTTCACTTTTTTTTTAAAGAAAAACATCTTGTATTTAATTTAAAGACCTCAAAGTCAGGTTACTTACAACTATCATCAGGGCATTTTTGTTGTTCAGTCACTTTTGATTCTTTGTGACCCCATTTGGGGTTTTCTTGGCAAAGATACTGCAGTGGTTTCTTCTCTATGTCCTTCTCTAACTCATTTTGCAAATGAGGAAACTGAGGCAAACAGGGTTAAGGGATTCACCCAGGGTCACACAGCTAGTGTCTGAAGCTGGATTTGAATTCCAGTCTTCCTAACTCCAGGTTTTAGCTCCATCCTCTGAGCCACCTAACTATTCCTGTCATCAGGGCATGAACAGTTTCTATTCCAGTGCTTGAAATTTGGACCAATGTTGGTTTGGTATAGAATAGTCCTTTTTCTTTTTAATGTTGACAACTAAAATACATTGCTATAAAATCAAAGTTTTAAAGAGAGTTTCAAAGGTATTTAAAGGATCACAATATCACAAATCTAGACATGTAAGATAAGACAGAAGTCAGCTAGACTAACTCCTTTTTACAGATCCAAGAACTAAGATCCAGGGGCATTGAGAGACTTGCCCAGGGTCACACACAGAGCAGGGATTTGAACCCACATCCTCTGATTTTAGATCCAATTATCTTTCTACTGTGTCATACTGCCACATGGATTCTGGCTGTGAAGTATACTGTTTCTAGAAAATAATAACAAACTCGGGTTTTCAAAAGGAAGAAAGAGAAAAAAAGTTCAGTCCTCTGGGCTAGAGAAGACATAATGTCATGTGCAGATGTCTTAAGGCATCAAACCATCAGTCTAAGCTTCTTTAGCTCAGCCACTAAATTAGAAGTTTTTTTAATCTGAGGGTCAGATGCTTATCTGTATTCGGGCAAAAGCATTCTCTTTTGTTACCCACTACATACTTCATAAGGTTATCAAGAGGATATCTGTGACCTTAAAGTATCAGAGAAATGTATTATTAATATTTCCCAGAGTTCTCTTAGGTAAGGGTCTTTGTATCCTAGATAGATTTTCAAGAATGATTTCACTGTGTAGCGTCTGCCTGTATAAACCCAATGGAAAACACTTTAAGAAGAGACAGCTCATTGACAGGAGCAGAGTCTTACCCCAAAGGACTGACCTTTAACTACAATGGTTCCTCTAATACAAAGGCAGATTGCATCAAGTCCAACCAATCCCCTGCAACTTAGAACAAGGCCTACTTTTTCCATAAAGCCCTCTCTGATAACTCCAGCCAAAATTCTTTTTTCCTTTCCCAGACCTCAGAATTTCTAATTGGTCTCTTTGCTTCAAATCTCTCCCCCTCACTAATCTATCTCTGACACAGCTGCCAAATTGCTATTCCCAAAGGTCACCCCCACCCCCTACTCAATAAACTCTAGTCTAGTGACTCCTTCTGGCCTCTAGAATATAATCCATACTTCTATTATTTTTAAAACCAGTGGTGTGTTGTTAAATGTTTAAGAATCAGTTCTCTTGGGGGAAAATGAATGCACAACACACTTTTAAATTTAATCTGCAATATTGACGTTTTCTCCATCACATTCTTAAGTCTGATGTTCAGTCATTTTTTCAGTCATGTCCAATTCTTCATTACCCTATCTGGGGTTTTCTTGGCAAAGATACTGGAGTGGTTTGCCATTTCCTTCTCTGGCTCATTTTACAGATAAGGAAACTGAGGCAGACAAGGTTAAGTGACTTGCCCGGAGTCAATTACCTAGTAAGTGTCTGAGGCCAGGAAGAGGAGTCTTCCCGACTCCAGGCCTGGCACTCTATCCACTGAGACACCTAGCTGCCCTTTGTTAAATCTAGACAACCCACAAAACAATAAATACAGCTCCAGTTTGTGGAGTTTGTCGATTTCCAAGGTATAAATGCTTGCACTGAAAATTTAATTATTGGCTCTCGGGAGCCAGTCTGACCCGGCTCCAGCACTGCCAGTCATACTTACTTCCCTCCGTTACTGTATTGCACAACGACCTTCTCGCTACATGGCATCTCCCATTTCTGTGGCTTTGTACAGGCTGCCTGTCCCGAAGGCCTGCAGAATGCACTCCCTTCTCACCTCCATTTCTTGAAATCCTTGGCTGGCTTCAAAGTTTGCTTCAAGTACCACCCCCAACATGAGGCATTTGTCTGATTCACCTCCCCCCAAGCTGTTCATTTCTCCCCAAATGAAATAACTTTTCATTTTCTTTGTATCCATTGTGAATATACTAATATGTGGATACATTGTTTCTCATGACAGAATGCAAGCTTATTGAGGGCAAGAACTATTTCACTGTGGTCTTTACATGGTCGCTAGAGTATAGCAAGTGATTAACAAATGCTGGTGGATTGACTGATTATACATATTTTTGGTTTGAGTTCTATAAGTCCTCATTAATAATATTTCAACTAACCAGTGCTTCAGCAAACTTGAATTTTTTTTTGTACTGCAATGGACTTTTTAGGCAAAGTATAGGAAAATGTTTCTTATATCAAAACAAATGACAAAAAAAGAAAGCTAATTAATGATTGATTTCAGGGATTTTATGGTATTTATTTGTCAGACAATCAATTGAGGGATTTATTTATTAGAGGTAACTAGTGGTACAGTGGATAAAGCACTGGGCCCAAAGTCAAGAAGACCTGAGTTCAAATCCAATCTGAGATATTCACTAGCTGTATGACCTTGGGCAAGTAACCTTTGTTTACCTCAGTTTCCTCAACTCTTAAAATATGGATAATAATAGCACCTACCTCTCAGGGTTGCTATGAGGATCAAATGAGATAATATTTCACTTAGCACAGTGCCTGGCACCTAGTGGTTATTATATAAGTACTGATTTATGATGCATAAAGGACCACCTGCCTTGGAGTCAAGAACACCCATGTCTGAATTCTGCCTCTGACACAAATTAGTTGTATGATAATGGACAGATCACTTACCTCATCTAAGACTCTATGTTATAAATGAGCAGCTGATCTGCATGAGTGGGAAGAATTTCTACCATGTATTTCCTGCTTTGAATAAAATAAAATATTGTGAGGTTGAAACATTCAGGGTATGTCCTGAACTTAGCACACATTCAGCTGTCTGGTGTCATTTCTTTAGGATATAGGAAGGACTCTTCGGGGGGAGAGGTAGTAGACACAGGGAAAAAAACATCAGATTTATAGTCATAGAACCTAGGTTTGGGTCATTTATGCTGCCTGAGTCTTAGTTTACTATTTTTTAAAAAAAGAGAGTCTAAGTAATCTCTAAGGTCCCATCCAGGTCCTATATAACATTATAATACATATAATTGTAATATGTAAAAGCAATATGTTAATACAATATGTGATGTACACGCACATATATACACACATCTATAATACTGTACAATGACCAAATCAAATTAAACCATTATACATAATTATTGTACGGAGCAATAATAACACTAGTTATTATCTAGAGCTTACTATGTACTAAAGCATTGTGCTAAGTGCTTTATAATTATCATCTCATTTGATCATTGTAATAACCCTGAGAGGTAGGTGCTACCATTATCCCCATCTTATGGATGAGGAAACAAAGGCAGAGGTTAAGTAATTTGCATAGCTAATGAGCATCTGAGGCCATATTTGAACTCCAGTCTTGCTGCCTCCAGGCCCATCACTCTATCCACTGTGTCAAAAGATTCTCTATCATCAAACCAAGACTGAATTGTATTCAGTCAACTACAAATTACTGACACAGGAACTCAGATTCAATACATTTCAGATTTTTCACAAGAGTTAAAATAAAAAGGATTATCTGCAGCTGAGAACAAAAGGAAACCTACAAAGAAGCAAGGAAAATGTGGGCAGCTTTCAAAACAATGTGTAACATTCATTATATAATTTTTCTTGAAATGGAAATGTATTATTTTATAGTAAGTCCTCTTTAGTGTTTCTACTGTATACATGGAAATGTTGTGGGGTTTTTTCTCATTTTTGTATTTAAGTTTAAAATAAATAACAAAATTCACCCAAAAAAAGGGATTCTCTGTCTAGCATTCAGCTAAACAAAACTCCCAATTCCTGAAATAGCTGCATTATTTTAAATATTGTTGTTCAATTGTTTCAATCGTGTCCAACTCTTCATGACCCCATTTGGGGTTTTTTTGGGAAAAGATAATGGAAAGGTTTGCCATTTCCTTCGCTAGCTTGTTTTACAGATGAGGAAACTGAGGCAAGCAGGGTTAAGTGACTTGCCCAGGGTCACACAGGAAGTATCTGAGACAAATTTGAACTCAAAAAGATGAGTCTTCCTGACTTGAGGCCTGGTGTTTTATCCACTGCACCACCTAGCTTCCCATTTGAAATATTACTATATGTTTAATTTGTTGCTTCATTTTAAATTGTTTTATAATTATTTATAACTATAATTTTATTGAATAAATATAACTTATAATTATTTTTATAATTTTCTCACATATATATCTTATCTCCCCAATTAGACTGTAAACACTTTAAGGGTAGGAACCATGTCCTGTACAGTAATATCTCATCTCTCTGGTACTCAGACATCTAACAACTCAACCAATCTCAATAGAGATGAATTGTCTTCTAGGACATGGGTTCTTAACCAAAGGGTCTGAGAATAAATTCCAGGAGGTCCATGAACTTAGAACTCCTAATATTTTGATACCTATATGTCATTATAATTAGTTTCCTTTATAATCCTATGTATTTTATTCTATGCTTTTTAAAAAGTAACATTCTGAGAAGAAATCCATAGATTTCTCCATACTGTCAAAGTGGCCCCCCAAAAGTCAAGAGCCCCTGGTCTAGAAGGAGGTAGAAAGGATTCTGAGCAGTGGGGAGGCTGTTACCTCAGGAGCCAGGACCCTCTCAATCTGCTGAATGCTAGCCAGCATTATCCGGGAAACAGGAAATGTCCAGCCCAGGCAAATGGGAAGCATTTGAAATCACATCTCATCCATTTTCTGTTTGTTTTCTGAAGAATAGATGATAAGAAGATGCCAGATTTACTTGGTCAAGGATCCAAGAATTTGTTCCCATTTTTTTGTGACTCTATGGGTTGATCCTGGAAGGATCTCGAGGTCAACTAATCCAATCCCTGTCCTTTAGAGATGAGAAACCTGAGACCCAGAGTGTTTAAGTGACTTCGCAACGTCATACAGGCAGTTAGTAAAAAAGTCAGCATTCTAGCACAGGATTCACTCCATCGGACTCTGAATCTAAGTGATCTTTCCATTCTGACAAGTCAATCAGTAGAATTTTGTATTCATGAAGTTGATGGTGATTGCTCTCAGAGATCATTGATTAAAGTTCAGCCCACCTAGTCCCACTCCAGAAAAGGCTTTGAGCTCTGCCTTAGCTCAGTTAAAAAGCTAGTTTCTAGCAAGGTTAGTGATTTTTCTTCCCCTGACTTTTATGACCAGTTATCCTGGAAATCCCACAAGACCAGATTTGGCCCAGTCATTTTTACTCCCAAGTCAAAAACCAGAAAGAGTAGAGGGAGCCAAAGAACCATACTGTTGTTTTAAAGAGAAACTGGGTTGTTTGGTTAGTTTTTTTGTTTTTGTTTTTTTTATAAACCAGAACAGAAGAGGCAAATACCAGCAAAGGCTTGACTCCATTGCTTAAAGGCATCATTGTCTACTAGATTAAAAAGAAGCCTGGGTAACAGAAATACCCCACCCCCATATATTCCAATGGGCATTTACTACATACACACGATATACACAGCCCTGTGCTAGGTGCCGGGAGAGCTAGCTACCAAATTTAAGGGAAGGTAAACTCCATAAGGACAGAGATTATTTTTGGTTTCATCTTCGTATTCCTAGCATTTGACAGGTATCTTCTTAACTGAGGCAGCAAAGTTTAAGTTGGCCCCAGAGTCAGGAAAACCTGGGTTCAGATCCTGCCTCTGACAATGGTTGGCTGCATAATTCTAGGCAAGCTAAGTGGGTACACACACACACACACACACACACACACACACACACACACACACACCCCAAAGAGTTCAGCTCTCCAAGTAAGTTCAGCTACAGGGCAGCTGGAAAGTCCTGGGGATCCTGAGGGCTCAGCCACAGGACAAATGGCAAGGCCCTGGGGGGTCCTTGGGACAGGGATTTCCTTACCAGGAGGAGCTCCCTACACTGTTGAAATCATAGGACTGGTCAAAAACAAAAACCCAAACCAGGGAATTAACAACTGCCCTGCACCTTTTAGACTTGTGAATTGAGAGGTTTAATGACCTGCCCAGGATCATATAGCTAGTTGTGTTTGTCCTTTGTTTTCCAAGAGGACCACGGCATCAGGGAATTGATGCTATGACTTGCAGTTGACTTTGATTTGAGTGAGGGAGGGCTGTGCAAGGTCACCAGCCTCACTTTCTCCTCCAGAGCCATCTGGATCCAGTGACCTGATAGTCATCAGGACTACTGGAAATGGCCCAGGATGCAATGGGAGAACCTGGCCCTTTTTGGCTAAGGTCTTTTCATGTACTCACTTAGAGTGAGGCAACACCCATTCAGTGAACAGGCCTCCTTAAGAAGTGAGTCAAGGATGGCCCCGTTAATTAGAAAAAAAGGAAAAAGAAATCAAGCTGGGAAGGGAAGACCCTCAGGGTTGCCATTCCTAAGAGAAACAGTATGAGTCAAAGAAGAACTTGAACCCAGATCTTACTGATTCTATGACCCACTTTCTATCTCTTATACCATGTTGTCTCTCACCTGACACTTAGTAAGGAATTAATAAATAATTGCTGAATGAATGAAAATGCAATCACTGACCTCAGAAAGTTTAATAGCTAAAAATAATCACTACCACCATTTCTATAGTATCTCATCATGCTAAAGGATAATGGAGACGGAAGTATACCACTTGCAAAGAGAACATCTGCGTTCTCATTTAATCGTCACAATCAGCCTGGGAGGTAAGTGTTATCATTATCCCTGTTTTATAAATTGAGAAACTAAGGCTCAAAAAAGATTAAGTGACTTGCCCAGGGTCATACTGTTAGTGAATATCTGAGGCAAGATTTGAACTCAGGTCTTCCTGACTACAGGTCCTGCATTCCACCTAGATCCCTGTTATAAGTTTACAGTCTTGTAAAAGAATTTATAAGAGCTCTGATATTAATAAACTATGTGACCTTAGACCTTAGTTTTCATCTACTACTCCCTGGAGATGGTGGTGATAATATACTTTGAAAGGGAGATACTAATTAGATCCTAAGGGATTATTACTACTAGTGTCGTTGGCTTGTGTCTGGTTGTAGAAATCCAGCTTGTGAAGCTGGATAAAGGACCTAACGGGTTAGCCTGGGAGTCTTACTCTTTCTGGATAATCTATTCTTCAGAAAGAAAGCAGATTTGCCTAGAAGCTCAGCCTCATTTGGGTTTATCTGTCGGTAAATGAATGTGGACAGAATGACCTGGTTGGGTCTGGTGTTACTGATGCAGGTTTAAAAATAGAATCTTGGGTGGAGACAGAAGCCTTTACAGTGGGCAAGAAAGGGAGAGATAATGAGAAACATGAGCCATTCAGCCCCCAGTCCAGCAGGATGTGGGGCCGGCCAGGAAGGGAAGGAGATACTCACTCCTGGAATAGAATGACCCAGGGTACCACAATGATCTGATTAGTCTAGGTCTGCTAATTAGGCAAACAACTTCCTTCTCTTAGCCAACAACGTGTCCAACTTAGAATATAACCCCCCCCCCCCCCCCCCGCCTTTAGCAGGAAGTACTTAGCAATATATGAATGTGTGAATATATACATATATGTATGTATATGTGTGTGTGTTTGTAATTTCTAAAATAGGAGCACAGAAAAAGCAATGAGAGGTTTTGAGCCCTCTTTCTTATATTTGCTAACTGTGCAACCTGGGGTCATGACTCAGTCTTCTCATCTGTAGAATGGCAATAATAATTAGTCTGCTGCTCCTGTACAGTGTTGTCAAGAGGAAAACATTTTCCAAATCTTAAAGTTCTATGTAAAGATGAGGTACTATTATTAAAAATTAGAATTTTGAGCAGATTAGTTTCTGAAGCAGAGGTGGGAGCAGAAGGCATCACAGAAGGAGCTTTGGTGGGTTAAGACCTCTTTGGCTCACCTTCCCCTGACTCCCCTCAGGGCCCTGCACGATGTGAGAGCTAAATCTTCCATCCAGGGTGGAGTCAGGCTAGGATTCCCAAGGTGTGGAGCCCTCCTCCCTCCATTTCAGCAACTTGGCTTGTCTGCTCAGCTGCTAGGAAGGGATGGGTGGGTCAGTGGGTCAGTAGAAACAACTAGAATATTGCCTTGGAAACCTCATCCCTCTACTTTCCTTCCATGGAGTCCTTCCCACCCTTAAACCAGCTGCACTGTACTGAGGCTTGATTGGATGAGGGGAACAGGGTAAGAAGAAGGAGGAAATGCTCTCATTCATTGCTGGAGAAGAACAATTCTTCAGACTTGTTGAAAGGCCTGAACTCCCCAGATTCGAAGTAGGTTAAAAAACAGTATGTATTTTGAGCTCAGTCTGCATATTGTTAGTCCTGCCCTTTCTAAGAGGACAAAAGGCATTATAAGGGTTATGTATGGACAAATGAGTGAATGGGATTTAAGTGAGCCACAGCTGCACAAAGTCATCAGCCTCCCTCTCTCTTCCAGAATCATCAAAGTCTAGTGGTGACACAAAAGTCAAGAAAACTGGCAATGGCCCAGGATGCAGTGGATGGATGACCTTGGCATCTTTGATGCCTGATCAAGTTCTAAGTGCTCCACAGGGCCCGCTTCAGCCACTTCTATGGTCATTGGAACAAACTGTTCTCTTCTGCTCATTCTGTTGAGAGAAGTCTTCACATGCTTGGGGTAGATACCCCCCTAAATCACTGACAGGTTTGAGACCATCTGTTACCCTCCACCTGGTTTAGCCTACACCAGGAGTGGGGAACCTACAGCCTCCAAGTCACATATGGCCTTCGAGGTCCTCGGGTGTGGCCTTTTGACTGAGTCCAAACTTCACAGAATAAATCCCTTTAATAAAAGGATTTGTTCTGTAAAGCTTGGACTCAGTCAAAGGGCCACACTTGAGGACCTAGAGGGCTACCCCTGACCTAGCCAGTTTATTGGGGTATGGCTCCTGCAGGTACTACAGCTTCTTGGAACCACAGGTGAGAGTTGGGTGACAGGTGGACACCAAAGGAGGATGTGAGCAGCCCTGAAAAGGACTTAGCCCTCACACCAGAGGTGCCAGTCCTCCCTGAACACCCCTATATACCCAGCAGACTGTAATACTGATTGATAACCCTCACTCCTCAAAACTGGCTACTTGGACAGTTTTCAAAGTATCTATATCTTTGCGCTGCTTCCAAATCAAGTGATTCTATGATCCCTTTATCATTATTTGACAGGAAGTTTTCCCTCCTCCTATTTTCTTAGACCACTTTGTGTGATCTTTTCCTTGCTCCACCCGACCCCCTACACTCCCGAGCTTGTATTGTAAGTATAATATATCTACATACAGAGAATATAACTCCAGTAGAATGTAAGCTTCCTGAAGCATTTTTTCAATCTTGTCCTTGTATTTCCCAGTGCCTTCCATATATTAAACTTTTTGTTTTTGATTCAGCAATGTGATTAGCTGAAGGAAGGGAATTCCAAGAGAGGGAACTCACCAGATCTATATAAATCTGTAACTCTTTTGAAGGGTTCAGTGGTGTGGCCATGGTCTCTCATTATGCATCAGAGACAAGCCTTGAATTGAACCTAGGTCTTCCTGAATTCAAAGCTGATTCTTGCACCACGTTGTTTATCATCTTGTTTTTGTTTTGGGGGGAGGTAGGTAATGGAGTTAAGTGACTTGCCCAGGGTCACATAGCTAGTGTCTGAGGTCAGATTTTAATTCAGGTCCTCCTGACTCCAGGACCAGTGCTCTACCCACTGCCCCACTTAGCCATCCCTTGTTCCCACCTTATACATGGTAGGCTCTTGATAAATATGTGCTGGATTGAAATTCACAGTTTAAAACTAAGTAAATAGCTCATTATTTGCTATGAATTCAAGCTCCAATACAAGGTGTTAATGGGTGTTTATCACTTCTTCAGTCAACCCTTACTTAGTTAGACTTCTTCCCTGTGATTTGTATGTGCTGAGAAAGGTACTACAGGATAACTGTTTGCCCTTAGGAAGAAAGAGGCCAAATAGGAGTATGGCAGGCCAGCGAAGCAGGGGAGATGCTCAGAAAGAACAGTGACCAGGGTTCAAATCTCACCTCTGATGCTCGCTGTTTACATGACTTCATCCCATCACTTAATTTAGTTTCCTCATCTATTAAATAAGGTGGGGGGGCTGCAAACTAGATGACCTCTCAGTTGTTTTCTAGCTCTACAGTGATGACCCTAAGATCCCTTCCTAAGAACTTCTAGAAATGTAAGCAGGGCTATAACAATCTGAAGAATACAGTCTACTGTAGATTACTGCTAAGAAATCACGAGACTAACAAGTGTGCAAAGATCTCTATGGGGGCCTCTGGGACAGGCAACACAATCGGCAGTATCAGAATAAAAGCCAGAAAATCTCTGGTCACTCCAGACTCCATTTATGTCCTCTCCCAGGAACTGATGGTTCTAGGTCTCTAACTTTTCCTTTGCTTTAAAAAAAAAGTGGGTTTTTTTTAAAGAAGTCTACTCAAATATACCAAATAGTAATAATAATAAACCAACATTTATGTAGTGCTTTAGAGCTTACGACGCACTTTATGTGTGTTATCTTATTTAGTCCTTGCAATAAATCTTGGAGGTAGGTGATATTATTATCCTCATCTTACAAATGAGGAAACTGAGGTTCATAGAGATTGATTTACACAGAGTCACATGACTAGAAAGTATCTGAGTTGAGATTCGAACTCAGGTCTTCTTTAGTCCAAGTCCAGTATTTGGTCAGGTGGCTTTATTTCTACATTAAATGCTTTATTTCTACATTTGCATCTAAATGCCAAGAAACCTGGGAAGATTTATGTGAACAAATACAAAGTGAAGTGAGTAGAACCAGAAAAACAACTCGTATAATGACTATTGAAAACAACATTGAAAGAAATTACAAACTCTGACCAATGCAATGACCAATCAAGCTCCAGAAGACTGATACTGAAGCATTGTTCCTATCACTTGCTAGGGAGATGATGGACTAGAGATACAGAATGAGACCAACATTTTTTGACCCTTTGTTTTGTTCATTTTTGCTTATTCTGGGGGAGGACTTTCATCTTTAGGGGCTAGGAGAGTTGTGGAGGGAAGTAGAGGTTGGTGATACTAATGCTTCAAAAAATAAGAAAAGGCCCTTAATGAAGCATTTTTTTATTCTTTTTTTTTTTTTGCTTTTTGGACAGGAGAAGGTAGGGCAATTGGGGTTAAGTGACTTGCCCAAGGTCACACAGCTAGTAAGTTTTAAGTGTCTGAGGTCGAATTTGAACTCAGGTCCTCCTGACTCCAGGGCCAGTGCTCTATTCACTGAGCCACTTAGCCACCTCCCCCAACCTAGCCACCACCATGAAGCATTTTTAAAATACACAAAGGAAAGCAGAAGGAAGTTAAGAATGGGTCATGGACAAGAAGGACATTGTGGGTGCTACTATGTTAAATTTAATAGATGACTAATAAACAAGCTATGCAACATGTATAACTTATATCAGACTGTTTACCTTCTCATGGAGGGGAAAAGGGAACAGAGGGACAGAATTTGGAACTCAAAACTTTAAAAGAAAAAAGAAGAATGTTAAAAAATGTTTTTTACATGTAATTGGAGAAAAATAAAATATTGTTAAAAAACAAAAATAAACAAGCTGTACATAGCAGAAATTCATGGTTCATACCCAATCCTATTTCCTATTTTAAAAAATTAAGCATTATGGAGTCACGTAAAAATAATATTAGCTCCTTAACAGCAAGGACTACCTTTGGCATTGTTGACTCTGTCTCCATATCACCTAGCACAATGCTTTGCTAATCAGAGGCACTCGATAAATGTTAACTGAATTGAATTAAAGAAATATTTCTGGCTGATCTGCCTGAAAGCCGAGTGATGATAATAACTTCTATTTTAATAGTGTTTTAAATTTTATAACATGTTTTCCTTCCTTACAGCAATTCTGTGAGCTGGTAAATATAAGCATTATACTTTTCATTATATAGCTATGGAAACTGAAGCTAGGAAGAGGCAGTGTTTTGTGCCCCGGTTGGCACACAGATAGTAAATACTCAAACCAGGATATACAGGAACCAGGCTCTTTTCAATCAAATGCTTTTTGAGTGCTCTGATCTAAAAACCACTCCATAGTCACTTACAGAAATGTTGACCAGTCAAGTTTTAAGGAGGAAATTTGCCTGTAAATTAAATTCCCTTCATTAGAGTTTTGCCCTAATGCTTCTTCCTGGCTTAGAGTTAACCCTGAGTTCTCAAAGGCCATGCTAGTGGAAAGCATTAAGTCACTGATTAATCAATGCACATTGATTAATCCCATTAGTATAATTGCCATCTGACTCACAGGAAAGTTGAGGAGCTGACTAATGGTAGAGCAAGCTGCGGTAGGTCCTAGCAAGCTGAAAAAGCATTGACTACTGTTACAATGACGACTGTGCCCATTGGTCATCCAAAGACTAGTCTAGCTAAATTTAGAGTATGGCTAGGCTAAAAAGTGATAAACTCCTTAGTCACAGCAATACTCAAAGAGCAATCAATCAATAAGCATTTTTAAGCATTTCCCAAGTGACCAGCAAATACAGACAAAAGCCAAACACAGTCCCTACCCTCAAGGTGCTAATATTCCAATGGGGATGATGATAGACACATATATTCAAAACACATACAAACCAGGTACAAAGTAAACTTAAGGACAAGGGCACTAGCATCTAAGGGGCCCAGGCAACACTTCATGTGGAAGGTGGGGCTGGAGCTGAATCTTAAAGCAAATTAGGGATTCCAACAGGTGAAGGTGATGAGGAAGAGCATTCCAGGCATGGGGAACCACTGATTCAATATCATGGAGACAGCAGATGGAATGACATGGTGAGAATCAACAAGATCAGTATGGCTACACTATGAAGTTAGTACAGAGAAAGAATGTTTAAGAAGTCTGGTAAGATGGGACCAGAATATAGAAAGTTTTAAATTTCAAACTAAGAAGTTTCTATGTGTTTCTAAAGTTAATAGGGAGCCACTAGTGGTAGTAGGGAGAGGAGACTGACCTGATCAGATCTGTTCTTTAGGAAAAAACACTTTGGTGGTTGTCGAAGATAAATTGGCGTGGGGAAGAAACCTGAGGCAGGGATAACAAGAGAATTGAAGTGAGAGGTGAGAGGTGCGAGGTGAAGGGCCTGAAATAGATGGCTGACTGAGTGGAAAGAAGGGACATATTCCAGAGATGTTGCAGTGATAGAAACTTGACATTTAACAGGGCATATAGGGATTGCATTGTGTGTCTGTAGACTAAGTAGCTATGGTGACAAAATCACAGATCCTTGAACTATTGATATTAATGTCACCGAAGACCAACCAAACCTAAGTTTCTGAACACAGATTTCTAGTGTTTGGGAACCAACCCTGGATTTAGTTTTAACTTGATTAAAATACATGCCCCGTAACTGATAAGACCTCTCTCCACGCCACCTCCCCACCTCTGCCCTGGTTGTTTCAGTCATGCCTGACTCTTCATGGCCCCACTTGGGGTTTTCTTGGCAAAGACACCAGAGTGTTCTGCCACTTCCTTCTCCAACTCATTTTATAGATAAAGAAACTGAGGCAAACAGTTAAGTGATTTGGCAAGGGTCACACAGCTAGTAAGTGTCTGAGTCTAGATTTGAACTCATGAAGATGAGTCTTCCTGATTCCAAACCCAGTGCTCCATCCGCTGTGCCCTCTCTCCTGTATGCCTGATATAATCACTTTAATATTATCAGTTTGGCCCCAGATTCCATGTCTAAATAACTCACAAACATAACAAGGAAGAATAAGAAGAGTCTCATTTTCTGGAAGCTTTTTATTCTCCCAAGGGTATTGGTCTAGCACTCTATAGCCATTGATTAATCAATGCTAACAGCTTATATCATTCCCATATGACTGATAGGGAAGCTGAGGAGCTGACTTATCTGCCTCCCTGGACTACAAGGGCAAATACACTCAGTCAATAACTCTGGCCTACATCCCCGACATCCTTTGTTCCTCTTGTGGTGGTCATGCAGCCAAAAGGAGCTATTCCTTTGTTAAGTGTGTACTCAAATGTTTCCTATTTTAACTTCTGACAATGATGAGATGACAATCTCATCCAAAGAAGTAGTAGCAATGAATGAATAAAAAAGCATTCATTAACTCCTTACTATGTGCCAGGCTGAGGGTACCAAGGCAAAAGCAAAGTCTCTGTCCTGATGAGTTTACATTCTAATAGGAGGAGAAAACAGATGCAGGGGAGTGGCGGCCAAGGATGACACATTGGTCCAGAAACTCTGAGTATGAGGTCATCTGAGAGTAAGCCTGACAGTCCAATTGAAAAATTGGTCTAACTTTGGAATGAATGTTTAAAAGGCAGCAGCACTGGACTGGCTTTGCCCAGATGAATAAAGTGAGTCACTTGTTGGTGTTTGTGAGACATTTCCCAAAAACAGGGCTGGCATTACTTTCAGTATGACCTGTGCCCTGGCATAGCATGGCAGACTCAGTGAAAGACAGCAAAAACCATTCCCCCTTTGCTACAAACACTTCTATCCTTCAAGCAGAATTTCTCTTCAGCTCCCCTCTCCCTTTCCTTCTGGTGCTCCCTGGTCCACTTGCTTCCCTTTTCTTCCATTCCCTTTTCCACATCCCACCGAGTTCAGTACTTCTTGCTGACCCTTGGCTGCCTGTAGCATCCTACCTGAACCTGGACAGCATCCCTATTTCCTATGCTCCCAGCCTTCTTTCCTCTTCTCATCAAAACTTAAGCCTTGTGTACTATTCCTTTGAGGTTTTGTTACCTCTTCTAAGAAAAGGATTTTAATGGTTTAATCATGCAGATTTGGGGGCCCTGAAGAGAAGCAAGCTGCTTATTGGAGCAGCTACCTCTTCTTCTCTTCAGCAGGACAGTAACAAGCTTGAGGAGCATGTGCAGGTGTGGAGACGCAGCACCCAGGGAATCAGAGTACACAAAAATGTGGAAGCCAGACCGAGGGCAAGCAGTCATACTCACTGGGTGGCAAGGAAGGGCAGGAGCCACTTTTCTGAAAGTTACAATGCAGCCTTTGATTTCAATCAGTGGAGGGAACTGCCGGCTTGCAAAAGCTCCCCAGAGATCCTACAACTCATCTGAAACTTGCTGTCTCACAAAATGTCCTGAGGCACTGAAAGGTTAAGTGACTTTTGTCCATAGCTGGTATGTGTCAGAGCTGAGATCTGAAGCCAGGTCTTTCTGACTCCAAAGTTGGCCATTCATTCCCTATGCCAGCCTGGAAGTGCTTGGACATGACCCTAATAATTACTTCTCTCCGGGATTTGCAGAACCATAAATCTATGAGTGTTATTCAACATTCAGTGAATGCTCAACTCAGGAACAGTGTGCTAACAGGGCAGCTAACAGCTAACCTGGCTTCATCAACCCACTGAGGAAAGACTTTTTTATTTCTCTCAGTTAATCAACAGGTATTTATTAAACACCCACTCTGTGACCCGCACTGCACTAGGTTCTGGGGATAAAAGTACAAAGAATGACATAATTCCCACTCACAAGGGGTTTACATTTTAATGAGAGAGAAAAGAAGTACATATAACTATATACCACATATATACAGCATAAATATAAATCGAATATTTTTTTGTTGAGTCTCGTCAGCTGTGTCTGACTCTCAATGATTCCATTTAGGTTTTCTTGACAAAGATACTTCAGGGGTTTGCCATTTCCTTCTCCAGCTCATTTTACAGATGAGGAAACTGAGGCAACCAGGGTCAAGTGACTTGCCTGGAGTCACAGAGCTAGTAAGTGTCTGAGGCTGGATTTGAACTCAGGTCCTCCTGACTTCAGGGCTGACACCGTATCCACCACTAGCTGCCCCAAAGTGAATATACAAACACGTACATGTGTGTATATATGTGTGTATACATATATGTGTATATGTATATATACATATACAAACATACATATATATGGGCTATAAGTAGGATATGATATGATGTAAGTGGGATACATACACACACATATATGCATATACATGTATATATGCATGTGTATGTAAGGTAGTTTGGGGAGGAGTGTGCTAATAGCCAGGTGTTGGGGTGGGTTGGAAAAGGCCTAATGCAGAAGATAGTGTTTTATCTGGATCTTAAAGAAAGAAAAGGACTCTGTCAATCAGCAGTGAGGTGTTCCAGTCATGTGGGATGTCCACTGTAAAGTCAAAAAGGAGGTGGAGTGTCACATATAAGGCACAGAGAGAGGGCCAATTTGACTGTACTACAGAATACAGGAAGAGAGTTATGTCCAATGAGGCTAAAAGATAAATTGGTCAGGGCTTTAAAAGCTAAACGGAAGAGTTCATATTATATCCTAGAGGCAATAGGAAGCCACAGGAGTGGGTTGAATAGGGGAGTCACATGATCAGATCTGTGCTTAAGGAAAATTACTTTGGCAGCAGTGCGTAGGGTGGATTGGAATGGGGAGAGACATTAGGCAGGGAGAGCATTAGGAAGCTATTGCAAAAACCTAGGAGAGAGGTGATGAGGGCTTGAACAAGGGTAGTAGCTGTGTGAAGGGTCTGATGTGAGAGAGGTTGTAAAGTTAGAAATGACAAGATGTGGCAACTGATTGGCTAGACAAGGTTGTGTACCTGGGAAACTGGAAGGATGGGTAGTATTATCTTCAACAGAAATCTAGACATTTGGAAGAGGTGAGAATTTAGGGGGAAAGATACTTAGTTCAGTTTTAGACATATTAAGCTTAAGATGTTTCTGGAATATCCTTTTTGAAATATCTAAAAGACAATTGGTAGGGCAGAAATGAAGTTTGGGAGAGAGACTAAGAGTGAATCATATGCATAGATATGATAGTTAAACCCA
Organism: Pseudochirops cupreus; assembly: GCA_028627135.1. NCBI lineage: Eukaryota > Metazoa > Chordata > Mammalia > Diprotodontia > Pseudocheiridae > Pseudochirops > Pseudochirops cupreus. The sequence goes on along the minus strand of CM053581.1, from coordinate 318,267,022 downwards.
TGGGACTTGAGAATTCAAGAGAGAAAGAGTATACAAGGGGAAGAGAAGAGGGCCAAGGGCAGAACCTAAAAGAAGAAAAAGCATTTGAAAAATATGATCCATCAGTAACTTTTCCTAAAACTACCCATTCTTATGATCTATTGCTCAAGTACTGGAGATACAAAGGCAAAAATGAAATAACATTCCTGCCTTTAAGGAGTATATATTTTAATGAAATATGTATATCAATTAGTATAATGTAAAGTTGTTTGGGGAAGGAAGGATCAAGGAAGGCTTCACAGAGAAGGCTGTAGATGAGCTGAGACTTCATGGAAGATAAAGGTTCTGGGTAGCAAAGATAAGGAAGGAATGTATTCCAAAAATTAGGGTATGACTTGTGGGAAGGCACAGAGGTTGGAGGTGGATTGTAAAGTTCAGGAAACAGCTAGTTGTTCAGTTTGGCTGAAATAGATCTTTTTTTGTACAGGAAATTATAGCCCACACCCCAGATCATATGCTTTATAAAAACATACTTTCATAAATTCAGTTTGGTTTACTTAAGTGAGGGTATACACTTGTACAAAATACATTATAATGAGTTTTACAGATGGCCACTGGGTTTTTTGTATTTTTAATTTTGTTTTAGGCAATATTTTTCTTAGTATAGAAGCAAAAGTACTAGATTTGGAGTCAGAGGTCCTGGTTTTGAATGTCGGCTCTGTGGGCAAAATAAGGCTACCTGCTTTCTCCACTATTATTTGACACAGTATTAGAAATGCTAATGGTAGCGATGAGAGAGAAATTAGAAGGTGTGCATATGTATGTATAAATGTGTATATATTTATAGGCATGTGTGTATATACATACATACATATATACATACACACACACACACACACACACACACACACACGGGAAACTAATTTGTCCTTACTTTTTGGAGGATATGATAATTAATTTGGAAAACCCCAGAGAATAAGCTAAGAAACTAATCAAGATAACTGATAGTTTCAGTTAAGTAGGTAGTAGAATACAAAAGAAATCCACAAATATCATCAGTATTTCTATACAATGCTAAATAAAACTGGTCAGAAGTTATAGTTCATCCTTACATGTACCAAGAGGAGTTATAAGATTCCTTGATGTGGGATTATAGGTTTCCACCTCAGCCATTCTGGTGCTGAAAGCTGTCCACACAAGGGAGGGATGAGATGGGAATGCTTTCTAGTTCTGACAGGTCAGTCTATAACTCA
>CM053581.1:318188566-318265290 GCA_028627135.1 Pseudochirops cupreus | reverse complement strand
GTGACCCTGGGCAAGTCACTTAACCTGTTTGCCTCAGTTTCTTCATCTGTAAAATGAGCCAGAGAAGGAAATGGCCAATCATTCCCAGATCTTTGCCAAGAAGACCCTAAGTGGGGTCAAGAAGAATTGGACATGACTGGAAGCAACTCAACCACAAAAGGTATCACCCAGCTTAAATCCTATAATCCTTTTTCACTTGGAAAATTTAGTACTTTATTTGTGACTTGGTTAGCACACTGCCCTAGTGATAACAAATAAGGGCAGGGAGAAGAAAGTTCTCCCTGCAGTCTGTCCATACAAATGGAACCCTAATTCAATAGTGTACCGGCATTACCTACAGAGGCTGCTATATGAGCTGAAATTCTTAGCAAGTAACGGAAAGACAGCACAGAAGAGGCCTGTGTCTGAAGCCCAGAGTCTCCAAGGAAATCCACTCTGTTTTCTAAGAGATAAACATCATCCCTAATAACGGGCTAGCTCCTCTTAAACACTGCATTCCAAAGCGAGGCTGACTTTTGGAGTCTTTGCCCAGTGCCAGGCTGGCTCACACCCAGAAAGAGGTGCTGACTCATCCTTCACAGAGATATCACCCTGTCATCCCACTGCGGATATTATAGCATCAGTAATAAATATTTGCATTTAATGAATCACCATTGCAAATGAAAGGAAAAATGCTGAGCCCTTTGCTGGGCAATGTAGAAAATATTAAAATAGCTTAGAAGAGAAAATTAATCCTATATGTGACTTTCTACAGATAAAGAAAAAGAGTCTTTAGGCCTGTCGGAAATGCCAACTTGCAAATGCAAAACAAAATGTATACCAAAAATCTGCTATCAAAAGGAGTTTATTGAGGAGAAATCCAAAGGAATTGATCACCTCTGGCCAGAAGTGGACTCCACCCTTCTTGTGGAAGGAAGAGTGGGGCATACAAAAGCAAAGCAACTTTTATGCCATTAGTTTGATGCAGACACTTCCTTCAGAGGATTGATTGGTTAGTTCTCTTTAGGTACGCCTTTTCCACTATCATACATTATTACTAATGAGGCTCTAATTCTATACTGGGTGTGTTGGATATTATACATAATACATGAGGTTCCTTAAGTAAGTGCAGTAATAACCCTGGATGGTGACTCCTCACCAGCTTAGCACAGGTCTGTCCTTATCTTGGCCTGAGAGTCCCAGGGGTGCTCTCTGCTTTCTGATTGGTCAGATCTACCGGCTGTCGGCTAGCTTCTTTTTTCTTAACTTTAGTATTATCTAGCAATTCTATGGAAGCTCAACTTCCTACTGTTTCTGACAATTTTTTATGAGTATTTTTACTCCAATGATTTTTAGCAGCTCTGTGGAAACTTAACCCTTAGCTATCTCTTACAGGTGTAATAATAATCATTCGTATTTTTACAGGAGGGCACAATGTGTGCCCTTTAAGGTTTTCAGAGTGCTCTTATCATAACACCTCCAAAATTGTTGCTGCAAATCTCTTTTACAGATGAGGAAATGAAGTCTCTCTGGCTTTCCCAGACTCAAAAAGCTAGTTTCTCAGGCAGGATTTGAATCCCAATCCATGTATAGCATGCTATCCATTACAGTCAACCAATCAACACTTAATAAGTATTAATTAGGTACCTACAATGTGCCAGGCACTGTGTCAGGTACTAAATGAGGAAACAAGTACAAAAAAGGAAAAAATCCCCACTCTCCATGAATTCACATGACTGAATAAAGGCAGTTGCCTTCAGCAAATTGTTGGATAGTTAACAAATGCTCCATTTTTGATTAGACAATGGAATTTCCTTTCTTACTCGAGGGCCAGATTTTTCAAGTACCACTCTCTCCAGGAGTTTTATGCAGCCTGGCATCAGTCCAGGGGCACAGGCATTAATGGCACGTGAGCCTGAGAATGTACCTGGTGATTGGTTGAGTCTGCTCCTCCTCCAAGAGAGCTGGAGGAAGTCTGGGTTGCCATGGGGTGTGGTCTCCACAAGTGACTTCAGCTTGTCCTACCCTCTGAAAAGAAGTCCTTCCCAAAGGTGCCAGACTGATGAGAGGTAGCCCAGATTACCTCTGGGTAAATGTATTATAACAATGTGTCATTCACTTAATCATCTGTGTTAAATGCTAGAGGCTTAGGCGTGTGCATTAAGGAAATTTTATTTTTAATTTTTTTAAGACAAATATTCATTGACTAACAGTCCCTAAGGATGTTATTTTTATTCATCAAACTAAAAAAAACTAAGACTTAGCTAAAGTTAATTTTTAATAGACAACTAAATTTTACTTGGGGGTAGTTAGGTGGTACAGTGAATAGAGCGTCAGAAAGACTCATCTTCCTGAGTTCAAATCTGGCCTCAGACATTCACTAGCTATGTGACCCTGAGCAAGTCACTTCATCTGGTTTGCCTCAGTTTCCTCATCTGTAAAATGAGCTAGAGAAGGAAATGGTAAATCACTCCAATATCTTTGCCAAGAAAACCCCAAATAGGGTCACAAAAAGTGGAACAGGACCATATAACAACAACAACAAATTTTACTTACAAAAATAAATGAGTTTGCCTGGATGTACCTGTGCATATATGTGTGACCAGAAGTGAAACTAAGTTTAGATAAGATATAAGGCATCCTGGAGGATTTTGTCTATTAGTGAAAAGACAGACTCTGAGGCTACCTTCCATCTACTTTGCATTTATCTGGTATGTGCTGACTTGTGTTTGTTGCCTCTCCTTTTAGAATGTAAGCTCATTGAGAGCAGGGACTGTTTGTTTTTTCTTTTTATCTTCCAACACTTAGCACAGTAGCTAGTACAGTAAGTACTTAATAAATGCTTATTGATTTTCTAATTGCTCACATTGGTTTGCCCACATTATGTCACCCGGGCATTTGCCTCCTACTTTTCTCTTCTCCAAAGGGAATGGCTCATCCAATGTCAAACAATGGAATTTTCTAGAGCACTGCCTGCAGGTTTATGTCCCTACTCAAACACCAGTCATGGTTCCCTCCCTATTCCCTATAAGATAAAGTACAAACCTGACATTTAAGGCCCTCTACAATGCATCTCTAGTCTCCATTTCCAGTCGTATTTCACACTCTCCTCGTTTAGGCCCTTTATAGATCCGCCAGACTGGACCACTAGCTGTTCGCCAAACTCATTCCTCCCTCTCCTACCTCCATGTTTGCTCACAGACTATCTCCCATGCCTGGAGGACACTTCCTCCTCAATTCTACCTTTTGAAGGTTATTTCTAACAGGATCACTAACTCCCTTGAGTCCCCAAATGAAGGATCTCTCCTTCAAATTTTTTTTGTCCTACATCTGGATCTCTCCTTTCCTTATATCATATTCCAACTTGCATCATATTTATTTGTGTACGTGTCATATATCCTTCTCTCATTAGATCATAATCTTAAAAGTAAGGACTATGGTATAATCCCAACTCCTTGAAGAATGCCTCAAAGATAACAAGTGCAGGGGCAGCTAGGCGGTACAGTGAATAGAACACTGGTCCTGGAGTCAGGAGGACCTGAGTTTAAATCCGGCCTCAGAAACTTGACACTTAATTAGCTGTGTGACCTTGGGCAAGTCACTTAACCCCAATTGCCTTGCCTTCCCCCCCACAAAAAAAAGATAGCAAGTACTTTAAAAAATGCTGTTGAATTGGATTAGGTATGTAATCTATACTGATGGAAGAGCTAAGAGATCTATATGGAGAGTCTGTTGAATAGACATTTATTAAGTGCCTACCATGTGCCACAGAGTGCTAGCCAGGCTCTAGGGGAGATTCAAAATTGACCCTTTTGGAGGAAGGGGAAAGGAGAGAGACAGAGAGACAGAGACAGAGACAGAGACAGAGACAGAGAAAGAGAAACAGATCACCGTAACACATTATGTTACATGACATATGCATTAGAGAATATAAGCAACATGTTATATGAGGTCCGAAAAGCTGAACAAAGACAGCAGTGAATGCTCCCTGAAGGAGGTAGCATTTGCCTCAGTTCTGCAGAATAGATAGGAATTGTCATTTGAAGAGAGGATGGTGGTCATTCCACAGATGGAGTGCTGCAGGAGCCAAGGTACAGAGCTAAGAAATAGGCAGAGTCTATTACAGAGTGAAAAAAAAACTTCAACTTTGGCTGCGTTAGCATTGGGCTCTAACTGGTTTAATTCGCTGCTTATATAAAGCCACCTTATATGAGTGGCCTGGTGAAAAAGGTAAAGATCCAACTTCAGAGTCAAGAAGTAGATGTGTGACCCTGGGAAAGTCACTTAACCCCTCAAATGCCCCAAGCAACTCCTTGACGATAAGTTACAGATGAATTGTCAATCTATATCAGCAAAAACAGTTCCCCACAAAAAAGAAATTCACGGGTCCAACTAAATGATGATGATGATGATGATGATGATGATAAAAATATTACTGTAATTAAGTTCCTTTGAGAACTGGGATGAAGTTCTATGAATTCTACAGAAAAAACTTATCTTCTTCATTATCAAAAATGGTCATGTAAGTAACATGTCCTAGCTTCCTATCCTAGCTAACCTTTAATCAATTGACAAATTTCTGTGATTATTTCCTATTACAGGAGGTCCTCATTACATGGTGGGACCTTGTTTATCAGCTAACAACATCACCCAAGCTGGTATACATTATGTCAAGCCCTGAAGTGGTTTCCAGGAATCTTAAGTCACTCATGATCCTCATTCTAACATAGTACAGAAAGTTCAGCTTACTTTACAGGCTGTTTGGACAATTGTCCCACTGCTTCAGGGAAGTTAAACAAGTCTCATCTTCATTCTTGGCAAAAACCAATAGGTAAATTAGCTTTATCCAGCCCTGGAACCCCAAAGAATGTCCGTTGTCATAGTTCCTAAGATGACTCCTAAGTACATTCATTCCCATCCCTTCCCCAAATTCATTTCTCTTCTTGTCCTATTGGCCAATTTTCCAGGCTAACCATGAGCTCCCAGATGAAGCATTTATTGGAAAAAGAAGCAAAGTATACTACACATACAAAATATTCATAGAATCACTTTTTGTAGAGCAAAAAAAAAATGGTAGAAACAAAGCAAGTAGCCATTAATTGGGGAAGGGATGTGGATGTAATGGAGTAGTACTGCATTCTAAGAATGACAAATACGAGGAAGTCAAAGAAACATAGGAAGATCTGTATGAACTGATACAGAGTAAAGTAAGAACCAGGGGGGAAAAGTATATACAATAGCAACAATGATGCAAATAAAAACAAAACAAAAAGGTGACCCAACTCAAAATAAATGCAGTGACTAATATTAAATCCAGAGATCAGATGACTATGGAAATCAAATCTGGAAGATGTGGATACAATTATATTGACAAATTTCACTGGACCATATTTTGTTGTTGTTACAAAGGAAAGTTTATTGGGGAGTGTGGCATAGGGCAAAATTTATAGGGAAAATTATGAGGTTAAAAAAGACATTAATAAAAAAAATTTAAGAACTTTTCAAAAAAGGAGAGATGAGACAGAGAAGAGCATGAAAAATGTGGTTAACCCATTACTTCGTCAAGCGGAAACTCAGTTTAAGGTACCCAGTAAAAATCCCTCTGGAGTTGCCAAGATGCCACCCGTCTGAACTTTGAGCAGTCATGCCAGTACCCACGCACCGCATTCCAGCCCTCCACTAGCATAAGCAACACTGATAAATCCAAGGCATCCACAATAAGGGATGGCTTTGAGGGTTGGTCAAGTTTCAAAAGGTGTCCAAAAGAGTGAGATGTGCATGGTAAGATAGGGCTGGCCAAACTCACCAATGACCACAACCTTCTCCTGCCAACAAAAGAAGTCCAAATGGAGAAATTAAGCAAATGAGAAGATTCCTGCGCCACTAATTAATCATCAGTGACTCAGAGCCGGGGCTCGGGTAACGGTGACAATGCAATGACAATATCATATTGCTGTTCCCACAGTCTCTAAAAAAAAGACTTACTTTCCCACTTCTGCCCAGACAACAGTGAATAACACTTTTTTCCCCCGTAAGCCTGGACCAAGCTGCGTCTTGTTTTCTACCCAGCTAGCTGTCCATAAGTTTCTAAACATTAGCTCCCTTGAACACTGACAGCCAGTGGTGTCTGCTTACAACTTTAATAGCAATGACCTTCCTCTCCATTCATTCCCTTCCTCTTCCCTCCCCCTCCATCTCCCAGATAGCACTCACCGACACAGACACACAGAAACCAAGATCAAGATGGAGATAGAACTTTTTTCTCCCTGCTGCCCGAGATGGCCGGAACCCTACCTGCGGGAGCAGGAACTAGGGCTGTGTCTCTGTTGCGCCAATCAGTGGGGAAGGCAGGTTCACCCAGACGTTGTGTTCCTTTTTGCCTCGGGATCTGCAGTTTCCCTCTGTCGCTGGAGTTGGGTGCTGCTGCTGCTGCTGCTGCTGCTGCTGCTGATGTTGCTTCAGGCGTCTGCCTCCCCAGAAGCCCTTTGCTGGCTTCAGAAATCTCTGAGTTATTGCAGCTCCTTGTGGGGAAAGGTGGCGAGCTATGGCATGCACATCAGGTTGCTGGAATTTTTCCAGCCAGTGCCACAGAGCAAGCTACTGGTCCCAGAACTCTGTGTGGGAAAAGAGAGGCAGGGTGAGGATTCAGCTGAACTCCCCGGGTCTCCAGCTCTCTCTGGCTCTTGTTTATCACTGGGCAAACAATTCCCCCCAGACAACCCTTCCCCCAGACGCGCACATTCACACACTCACAGTCACAGTCATACACACACACACACACACACACACACACACACACACACACACACACACACAGCAATTCCCCCCCACAACCCTTCCCACACATATACACAATGAGCAATTCCAGACAATTCTTTCTCATGCACCACACGCGCGCGCGCACACACACACATACACACACACACATACACACACACACACACACACACACAACTACACTTAAAATTTGACTGAGAACTGAGATGTGAAGTAACTCTAGATTCATCAAGACCAGGGAAGGGGAGCAACGGGCCAAACGGACTGAGGGATAGGCAGTCACCAGCCACCAGCAGTGCCTGCTCCCACTAGAGGTTTTTTTTTTTTGGTAACGTGGTTTGTCTTGGGGCAGATGGCCCAGCTGAATGGACCACTGGCCTCAGCGAAGCAGCCTCCTGTTTATTTTGAGGCTTTGGTCACCAAGGAAACAGCAGGTCACCGCTCAGAAAAGCTTCTCTGAAATCGGCAAATCACAGGATGAAAGAAAGCTAGCTGTTTTCTTTGCCCTTTCAGATCTATCATCTATCCAGTGTGTACATCAGTGGAGGTGTCCCTCCATCTGTCTGTCTGTCTGTCTGCTTTTGTTGCTAAACCTCAAGGGAACGGGGTAATATTAAGCAACTAGCAACTCCACCCCACACATCAGGGTTAGGAAGAGATGGTGGTCAGGTCTGAGAACATATTTCAATCATCCCTTACCTGAATATGCAAGTGAATTATCACAAAAAATCCTAGGTTTGTGCAATGACCAGTGTGTGAGGGAAAAAAGTGGGAGCCTCTCCAGTGAGTGCCTACAAAGCAGTAGGCCGCCTTGCTAGAGTCCACCTTAATAGAAGGGTATGTGTGGGAGGCTGCATGTACCAGAATAAGCCATTGACAGGAAGGTGAGAGAAGAGACCATGATGAAAGATGCTGGTTGAGGAGGTAGCCTTGGAAAGGCTAAATGGAAATGCGGTTAGCAGTCTTCTGTAATTAGGGAGGTTCTCTCCTCCTCAGGGAAATCTAAGGCCTGCTCTGTGCATCTTTTATTTGCCTTGGCCTGTTAGCTATTCCCTGCATACAGCACATCATCTCCCATTTCCATGCCTTTGCATAAGTGAGTCTTCCATGTCTGGAACACACTCTTTCCTCGCCTCTGACTGGAAGAATCCCTAACTTTCTTCAAAGTAAAGTTTGAGTACCAACTCAGAAGGTCTCTCAAAGATCTCCCCTTTCCCTTCAATTAATAGCATTCTCTTTCCCCTTCACATAAGACTTAGCATTTCCTTTCTGGGGAACATATTGTATCCCCCAGAAGAATCTAAGTTCTTTGAGGGCAGGGATTGTTTTATATTTTGGCCTTTCTTTGTATCCCTGGTACCTCCAAAGCATAGTAGGGACTTTGTGCATAGTAGGGACTTAATAAACACTTTTCATATCTAATTATAGGAGTGCATGTGCTTGCCCAGTCAGCTATCCTGTTTCTGATTCATTCAAGTTATGGACTGACCTGTCAGAACTAGAAAGCATTCCCATTCCATCCCTGACTCATGTGGGCAGCTGTCAGGACCAGAGTGGCTTTAGGGAGAAACTTATTATCCTGTTTGAAGGAATATCAGAATTCCTCATGTCATTATGCAAGGAGAAATACCTTTTGGAATCTAAGAAAGAAGACTCTTTCAATCTCAAAAATTCTGAAGGCTAAATTAGTAACATCAGCTTCACCTGAAAAGATATTCCATCATAACAGAGTCAGGTTTTATCAAATGAAACTCATATTCAGTCGTCGCTTCTCTGCATCACAAGATCATCTGGAAAATGAGTAGGTCGAACTGGATGATAATAGATACTCATAATAATTACCCTGGACAACAAATGCCCGTCTGATTCATCTCAGAGACACTGAGATGTTTTTGTTTAATTTTCTTGCGCTCTGATTTTTAGTATTCCATATAAGGTAGGAACCCAATAATATTTAATAAAATAATGAAATATTTCGGTTCAAAGATACCTTAGACATAATCCAACCCTATTTGCCATTTAAGGAAAGGTAAAAAAAAAAACTCCTTTTCACCGCTAAGGAAAGCTAAGGCCCAGACAAGTAAAGAAACTTGCCCAGGTTCACACAGTTACCATGTAATATAGAGTCAGAATAGAAACTCCTGTTTTCTCATTTCCCAGCTTTCGGTTTTTAACCATGATAGCATTGCCTGACGATCCTGGATAAGAGTTTTGTTGTTCACTTGTTTCAGTCCTGCCTGACTTTTCATGCTCCTATTTGGGGTTTTCTTGGCAAAAATACTAGAGGGGTTTACCATTTCCTTCTCCAGCTTATTTTATGGATGGGAGAACTGAGGCAAACAAGGTGAAGTGACTTGCCCAGGGTCACACAGCTAGTATCTGAGGTTAGATCTGAACTCAGGAAGCTGAGGTTTTTTCTACTCCAGGCCTGGCATTCTATTCACTGTGCCACCTGGTAGCTGAAAAAAGATATAAAGACAAAATGCCACTATGAATTTAGTAAGATTTTGTAATTAATATTAAGGGAGGAAGGGAAGGGAAAAGGAACACGCATTTTTAAGTGCCTGCTATGTGCCAGGAATTGTACATTATCTCATTTGATCCTGACAACAATCCTGGGAGGTAGGTGCTATTATTTTACAGCTGAGGAAACTGAGACAGATAGAGGTTATTATTAAAATTTATTATTATTATTTTTAAATTTTAAATAATTATTATTAAATTATAATTTAATTTTAAGTATTATTTTAATTTATTTAATTTTATTTTAATTAATTTATTTTATTTAATTTTAAGTTAATTATTATTATTAAATGACTTTCCCAGGGTCACACAGCTAGGAAGTGTCTGAGGACAGATTTGAACTCAGGACGATGACTCTTCCTGACTCCAGGCCTGCCTAGCATTCCATCCACTATACTACCTAGCTGTCCAATAATGGTGTTTAATATCACTTTTGCTATTTTTTAAATAACTAATGTGCCAGAAAAGGCAGCATGGCATAGGAAGTAGAAATTTAGCGGTGGAGCCAGGAAGACCTGTGTTCCAGTCCTGCCTGTGATACTGGCTGTCACTTCCCTTCCCTTCTCAGCACTTCAGGCACCTAATACTCTATAAGTTGCAGAGAAGGTGCTGACCTCCTTTGGTACAGGGACTTTGCCCATCCAGGAGCTCTCTATACCAATGAAATCACACAGGCATGTGGCAATACCAGCTGGAACCCAGTACAGAAATGTAGACACTGGTCAAGCCAATATGAAGGAGACAGGATTCTTTTATGTATGATGGGTATTCAGAAGTGTCACTTTATGAACTGGCTTCAAACTGTAGTGAGTGACCAGCTGATAAGATCATAGATTTACAGCTAGAAGGGACCTTGGAAGTCCATCCAACCCACTCCTTTTACAAATGAGAAAAGTGAAGTCAAAGAAGTCAGTGATTTACCCAAGGTCATCCATCCAGGTCATCAACAACAGAGCTGGTGATCAAACACAGATCTGGTGACTCCAAGTTCAGCACTCTTTTTGTGATACACTATGGGGTTCATCGAGATATTAAGTACCAGATGATTAGTGAGTCATGGAAATGAAAAAATGGTTTCACTTTGATGTTCTTTAGTCTCCATTTTTATTTCAGCCAAGGTTCATGTATTTATTTTTTAAATGATGGATGATCCCTCATGAAAGATACATGGATCCATTAAGTAAGCAAAATCAGAATGGAAATGATCCTCTGACATCTCACTGTAATAGTATTCACTATGGAGAAGAATTTGGTTCATTCTAGGATCAGAGGTGGGGAACCTGCAGCCTCCAGGCCACATGTGGCCTTCTAAGTCCTTGGGCGTGGCTTTATAACTGAGTCCAAGTTTTACAAGAACAAATTCTTTTATTAAGGGGATTTGTTCTGTGAAGTTTGGATTCAGTCAAAGGGCAGCACCTGAGGACCTAGAAGCCCACATGTGGCCCCGAGGCCGCAGGTTCCCCACCCCTGTTCTAGGTTCATCTGTGACAAGCAGGTAGGACTTTAGGAAATATCAAAAGTGATCTCTTTCACAAAGTCAGCATGTATCACTAAGAGAGTGTTATAGTGAAATATCAATAGACTAATGCTTGTACTAACTGCTTTTTAAGCATCTGGCTCCAGAAAATACCAAAGATGCTATTTGGAACACAGAAATCCCAGATTCCCTCAGAGTACATCCAGACCTGGAGGACATTTGCAGTGATTAAGAATTGAGTTTTCCCCCCCTAATTATCCTTAAGGCAATCAGAGGAAGAGAGAACAGGACATCTTCTTGGGGAGCTAAAAAGGCCTTCTTTTCTTCCCTCGTTCTGGGAAAATGTTTGGCTGAGGAGCACCCAGAGTTCCTCTTACAGAAAATGACTCTGAAGGTATTCTGCCTGGAAGGACAGATATGTTTTGAGTTGGTCTATGGTCAGCGCATCTGAAAACCACTTCTAGAAACATCTCTTTCTCTCTGAACCATCATGAAAAAGCTAAGCACTGGATTGAGTTGAGTTTAACAGTGAAGTCTTTTTCTTTTCCCTTTCATCTACCATTCCTCCCATTACTCCATCGCTCTTCCCTTCAGTTCTTTCCTTTTGCTCTGGGCATCCCAAGTTTAACCTGGTTTCTGATCCTTGACTACAGAGATTGACTTATTTGCACTTGTCTTGAATTTTTCTTTTCTGTCGACATGTAAACAACTAAGTGGGAATGCAAACCAGACACCCTGTATTTTCTTAATAAAATAATTTGGGCTTATTCTCATTCAACACATTTACATGCACATTAGACAGACCTTTAATTTCGTCTTCAAGCTCCCACGAGCCACACAGGCAAACAAATCCCAGACAGACAAATTGGTCAAAATGAAAAACCAGGTGCCTGGTCCCTTCTCAAAGAATCCACCTTGCATAGGTTATTTATACACAGATTCATATATAGCATTAACTGAATAGAAAGTGATGATATTCTAAAAACCAGCCACATGACTTAGAGGGGTGGTTAGTCCCTAAGGATAATGTATACCACCCTAAGATGATGTGACAGCTGTGAAAATAATATTATCAGCAATCTGTTTGCCTACTGCAAGACAAACTATCATTGGCTTAGAATGCTATGACTCCCTGGTAGCATGTAAACTTGGACAAATACATTCCTCTTCAGGGTCAAATGATCATAGCTGTAACCTGGAATATCCCGTAGAGGTCAGTTGGTCAAGGAGATGTTGTTGACATTCATCATAGCTACCCATAGCACAAGAAGTAGAAATGTAGAAATCTACCAGCAGTAGATAGGAATATCTCAATAAAGATGTTTTGGTGGGAATAAGCAAATATTGCTAAAAAGACTTAACTTTTATATCTTATGATTTTGGTTTTGTCTTCTTTAATCCAAATGAGTGGGAGTTGTAGGGAGACGTGGTTAGATTTGACTTAAGGAGAAATATCCTCACCATGAAAGCTATCCCAAAGTATAATGGCCTACTTCAGGAGGTGGTGGATGCCCTCTTTACCAAAGGTCTTCAAGCAGAAACTGAATGACCACTTGTTAGATATGTTGTAGAAGGGATTTTTGTTCAAGTAGAGGTTAGACTGGATGGCTTCTGAGCTTCCTTCCAACTCCGAGATCCTATGATTCTATAAACCTTTAAGACCAGAATCTGGTTACTTTCCCAACCCTATAAACCACTCTACGAGGGAGGGTTGCCAGCTTTGATCTTACCTCGGGCAACAGGGGCAAAGACACTGTGGACACCTCTTTGGTGACAGCCAGCAAACTCAGAGCGCCGTCACTAATGAGGTGTGTGGCCAGTGGCGCCTGAGGCCCATCCCCAAGCAATATTTGAGAAAAGACCACCTTAGTTAATAGCAAATAAATAAACAGACAGACAGATGTCCATTGGTAGGGCATCCTTCTTTGGAAGATATACTCTGGACACATGTTGCTGCTTCTGTGTGGGGCAATGTTCCTGGGACAGCGGTTGTACCCAACTTCAGAGAAGCTGTAGGATACTTCCTGCCACTTGGATGAGTGACCCAGGACAATTGACCACCTTGTGGAGGCCATTGGGAATGCAGTTCTCAGATGAGGCTGAGGAAAATCATCTCAGGAATTTCATTCTTTTCCTTTAAGACCCATAATTTGAGCTGTTTGTTTTGTATAATCAGGAAGTAGGGAACATCAGTGGCAAGCTCTGGCTAAGTAAATAATGAATGGAAAGGGGAATGAAGCTTCATAGAAACCTAGAAATATAAGGACTTTTAATAACTCATCCAGTCTGACCTCCCTAAACCATTCAGGGCGAATGTCCGCCAACCAATCAGAAAGCATTTGTTGACTGTCTGCCCCAGTGTTGGGTGAGAGCTCTGAGAGGAACGAAGACACCGTGAAGCATGTCTTTGAGTCCCCATGCTTATAATCTCCTTGGGGACAGAGTACTAATATACATGGAATTATGAGAAAACAACTAAGTGTCCAGCTATACAGTCTTACTGTTAGGGCAGTAGGAGTTCAGAAAAGACAGAGGACACTGTGGGCTGGATCAGATTTAGAAAGCTTACTAGAGGAGGTAGGATTAAGTCTAGATACTATAGGTAGGACACAGATGGGGCTAAGGGACTGGGAAGGGTACTTGGCATACATTAGGGGTTCTCAACCTGTGGGTTGCGACCCCTTGGGGGTTGAACGACCCTTTCACAGGGGTCACAGGGGTCGCCTAAGACCGTTGGAAAACACATATTTCCGATGGTCTTAGGAACCGAGACACTGCTTCTCTATCCATCTCCAAGCGGGTCTGCCCACATGCAGATATGCCCACATATGAGTATTAAAGGGTCTCAGCATTAGGAAGGTTGAGAACCACTGGCATACATGAAGGCAGAGGGTGATATGAAGAATAGAAAAAGCATGAACGGGGAGGTAGGAATGAGAGATGGGTGGGAGAGACTGAGCAGATCTGCCTGTACTTTTTTGTTTTAAATTTTGTTCTGTCCTGTGATTCATCAGTGCAGGGAACTCTCTCCATAGAAGTAAATGGGTTTCTGTCTATACTTTTTAATCTCAGAGAGCAGTCTGGGGCATGCAGGGCTTAAGTGATTTGCCCCCCATGGTTACACTACTAGCCTGTGTCACTAGCAGGACTTGAACCAAGATCCCTCTGGCTAAAAGGCCAGGCCTCTATCTATTGTGTCATAGTACTGTGCTCCCATTGTTCTATGATGCCTCTCTTTCCTAATTTTGAGATTCAATAATTTCTTGCAATAACCTGTTCTAACCTTCAAGAATTATCCTCATGGGTCATCCTTATCTAGAATGTAAACTGATTATACCTCTCCCTCACATGGTGTGAAGTGGGGATGGGGGGGAAGAGGCAGGTACATTGGTGCAATTCTAGGTGACAAAGCAAAGTCAGACACAGAACGAAAGAACTACACTGTGCCCATTAGGGTTGTGAGCCCCAACGGTCAACATGGAAATCACTTGTGCAAAGCTTAATTGGAATTCCTGTTCAAGAGGAACCAAATGAGGGCTTATCTAATAAAATAATCCCTTGAATAGAATTTCAGCTAGTGGAGAGTTTAGTGGACTCCCAAAGTAAACTGTTCCATTTTCTACATTAGAGCTAGAACCGGTTTCCCTCCACATGAGAAAAAGAACAACATGGTACAGTGAAAGAATGTTGAACATAAGATCAAGACTGAAATGGGTTCAGATGCTGTCTCTTTCACTTACTATCTATGTGACCTTGAGTAATCTATCTAACCTCTTTAAACGGGAGTAAGATCTACAGCACTTTAACTTTGTTGTGAAGTTCACATAAGGTAACAGAATCAAAGATGTGGAGCTGGGATACATCAGAGGCCATGTAGTCCAGTTCCCTCATTTTACAGATAAGGAAGGAAGGAGAGAAGGAAGGAAGGAAGGAAGGAAGGAAGGAAGGAAGGAAGGAAGGAAGGAAGGAAGGAGAAGGAAGGAAAGAAGGTAGAAGGGAAGGAAGGAAGGAAGGAAGGAAGGAAGGTAGAAGGGAAGGAGGGAAGGAAAGAAGGAAGGAAGGAAGGGAGAGAGAAAAACAAAGAAAGGTATTTATTAAGATAAGGCACCTAAGACTCAGAGGGGTTAAATGAGTGTGATTAAGGTTTCAAAGGTAATAAGCATCAAAGCTTAGATTTGAACCTTTATTTCCAGAGGCAATATTCTTCTCATTGAGCCCAATATATTTTCAACGCTTTTTAAACTTTTAAGTGTCATGTAAATGTCAGCTATTATTATTTTTAAAAATAAAGAATTGAAACCGTAACAACAGTAAAGGGATCCACAAAGAAACCTGGGCTACCCCCTATGCTAACAGGCACAAACACATATGAAACCACAGATATGCAGAAATGTGTTTCTCTGCCATGCTTGCAAACCCCTCCCACAGGTTACTGAGCAATTCCCAATGGCTACGTTTTCTTGTTCCTTTCTCAGCCAAAGAAAGACATCTTTAGAGCTGATAAAAAGAAATATAGTTTACAGGCCATGCAGGTGGGAGGTGGCGGAGGGGAGGTTCTCTATATCCATTCACTCTCTTTTGTCCAGACACTAAGGAGACAAATGGCAGCATTTTATTTATTCCTCATTTCCTGCAGGGCTTTTTAAGAGCAGGCACTATCTCCCCTGTAATGGGATTGAGCTTAATGATTTCCTCGGAAATGGCTTCTCCTGCATAAGCAAAGGTAATTCAATTGGCAGGAAGAACCACCCCCTTCAGGAATCATAGCTTTTAGATACAGGCCCTTTTGAGAGCAGATGAGTCTCAGGATGCTACAGTCAAAAGGCCAAGGGCTTTCACTGTCTGTCCCATGCCATCTGCCCAGGATTAGGTACAACTTTAATAGAACGAGAGAAAAGGAGCTGGATGGCCACAAGCACAGGGATCAAGAGGGAGAGGGAGAGGTGGGTTTTGGAAACCTTTACATTCCTCTCAGCTGGGAAAGGAACTGAGAAAGGCTGGGCTTCAGGAATCCTAGCTCCTCAGGGGGGCCATACACTCACCTCCTTCCTCTGGCTCTGACGTACTTTCAGGGTCCGCTTCTGTATCAGGCACTGAACAATCAAGAGCAGGGCCTCGAAGCTGCAGGAGGAAGGGAGTCACCACTCACCATGGGGAAGAGGGAGTTCCCTTAAATAAAGAGAGTTTCTCTCAGGCTCCCGAGGTCAGGGACTGAGTGGTCCACTTGCCCTCTCTCACACAGGTTCCCTCTCTAGCCGTAAATAGGACTCATGAGGAAAAATACTCAGTGATCCCAGGAGGAATGCTGAGTGTAATACCACACCCCGTTCCAATATCTGATGGAGCTCCTGGGGGGGGGGGGGGGCAGTCCAACAGACGATGGGAGCTGAGCTAATTGTAAAGGCCACAGTGGCGAGGCCCTGACAAAGTGTGGATGACGTCAGGGAGCCCACTGAGCACGCTGAAGGACAAGCACTTGGGTATTTGTTTTTCCCCTTCATGTGATCTTATTTTTGGAGGAGACAGAAGAGCTATTTGGAGGCTGGAAATCAGCCAGATTAAAAAGACAAGCATCTCACGAGGACTGCCTCCCTTTTTCTCTCTGCATTATTTCAGGTTCCCTGGCTGGAAAACCTCCTCTCCAGAACTCTCTGTTGCCTAGTTGTGGCATGGAGGTAATCCCAGTTATGACAGGTGAAAAGCTAATTCTGGGAAACTGTACCAGGCTAAAAACCCTTAAGGATGGATTTGCCTGTGTACTATTTGAATACTGGCTAGACATTGGTACATAGAGGGAAGGAAGGAAGGAAGGAAGGAAGGAAGGAAGGAAGGAAGGAAGGAAGGAAGGAAGGAAGGAAGGAAGGAAGGAACAGAGGGAGGGAGGGAAGGGGGGAAGAAGGGAGGGAGGAAATAAGGGAGGGAAGGAGAAAGAAAGGGTATTTATTAAGCACTTCCTATATGATATGCCAGGTACAACGCCGACCTGAGAAAATAAAACCAAGCAAATAACATAGTCCCTGCCCTCAAAGAGATTACATTCTAACTGGAAGACAACATATAAAAAGGAGTGAAGAGGGTGGAGAGGAGGGGTACCCAGGTTGGGGCCCAGTAGTTAGTAAAAAGGTGATGGAGTTCAAAGAGTGAGCCTAATTAAAGAGTAAAGTAAGCATTGGCTGAAGTCTCTCAAGAAATGGTGGGATTCAGAAAGGAGCACTGATAGTTCTACATAGGAGGAAGAACTTTCAAGCTTCAGTGACCCTCGAAATCAGGTTACAGTCTATGGTGGTGGAGGCAGGACTCTTACTGATGAAATTACATGCGGTGACCTTAATATATTGACAACTTTCCTGGGTAGACGGCAGAATTATAGAATTTTAGAGTTGGCTAGGACCTTGAGGGTCATCTAGCCCCCCAAATAATCCCTACTACAATATACTCAATAAGTGGTCATCCAACTTCTAAGTGCAGACCACCAGGGCAGAGGGAGTCCATTACCTCTAAGGTAGCCCATTCTACTCTGGGATAGATCTAATCGTTAGGAAACTCTAATTGTTAGTGTGTGGTCCTAAATCTAGAAAGGAGTTTTCATTCTGTATGGTACTTTTAAGGCATCCTGCTAAAGAAGGAATCTTAATTTACCATTATTTTATACCATGTATTTTCCTTACTAACCCATGCTCACCAACAGAATTGAGCCTGCTAGTAAAATGAATGAAATCAGAAGTTCTCCCACTCATTCAGCATGTAAACAAATGAACAGGAACCATGGTCCCTGCTGAAAATTATTTTCATTCTATCATTATCCCCTTTGCACATTGAGTGCTTCTGTCAATGTTGAGACAAGACCCAGACTACCCGCAAATTGTTCCAATCCAGAGGCAACTTGGTGGCACAGTAGAGGGAGAGCTGGGCCTGGAATCAGAGAGACCTGAGTTGAAAACCAGCCTCAGACACTTATTAGCCATGTGACCCTGGGCAAGTCACTTAACCTCTCTCTGCCTCAGTTTTCTCAGCTGTAAAATGGGAATAACATCTACATGTTCTGTAAACACATACCTCTCTAATTTGTTGTGAAGATCAAACGAGATAGGCCCAGCAGTCTGGCCCCTTCCCTACTTCAGCCCCTGAGCTTGTCTGGCAGAATTCATAGTTAATAATAATCATAGTTAACATCTGTGTAACACTTTCTATATGCCAGATTCTGTGCTAAGCACTCTACAACAATTATCATGGAGGAGTTAAGAAGCAAAACCAGTTTGTTTTCACCTATTCTTTCTTTCTAAATATGAATTGGAAGTATTTAAAGCCTCACTGTTGAGAAGTTGAATGTGATATAATTATGATGACCAGTCTTGGTTCCCTCTTTGTATAGGAGATACAGAGGACTGTGGGTGTGTAGTGATGTGTATACATCATTGAACATGGAGCTGTGTTGGTCTGTTTTTCTTTGTCACAAGGGGAGGCTCATGGCTGGTGGTGGGAGAGTGGAGGAGGAAGAGGATATCTGGAAATGTGATATGAAAAAACAAAAGGCATCGATAATTTTGTTTAACCCACGGCTGAATCAGGCCTGTGATTTTATTGCCATGACTCTTCCCCTAAATTAAATTCTTAACTCTCTGGGCTTAAAAAGAAGAGGAAGAAATTAGGACGCTTTTCTAGCCTCCCCCTCTTAGGCAGCGATTTTATATTCAATATGAATTATCAATGAGATCCATTAGCCTTGGCGTTTATTTCCTAAAAGGAAGTCACTCTGCAAATTTATTCACAGGAGGGGCTGGTCCGGGCCAAGCTCAGTTCTCAGCATAAGCTGAATTGCTTGTTCTCTTTCTCCGGGAGAAGCCAAGAAGGAAGCTTTCAACAGCTTGTCAAACACTGCCCCCTGCAGTCATCCAGGCTGCATTACCCCAGGACAATCTACTCCCTGAGAAAGGATGCTGAGCCGTACTTCAAGGGCATCTGTAAGGGTACCATGAAAGCCCTGAAAAAATTGAATTTAGCATATAGGCAGCAGAATAATAATGAGTGAAATCTTGTCAAGAGGAAATTGTTTTTGGAATAGACTTTTTGTCCTTGGGTTTCTTTGATATTTCATGAATTTGTGATCTCATTCAAGTGGGTTCTTGAAAAAACAAAACAAAACTCCCTCTGTCTCACAGGAACATAGATTTAGAACTCCAAGGGACCTTACCGACCATCAGATCCAGCTCTTTCATTATACAGATGAGGAAACCGAGGCAGACAGAGGTTAAGTGAATTGCTCACAGTCACAAAGCTAGTAATTGTCTGAGGCTATATTTGAACTCCGGTGCTGACTCCAAGCCCAGAACTCTCTCCCCTGTGCTACCTAGAGCTCGATGGTTACGGACCAAAAACAACTAAGGACTCTGATTCTTGTCCTCCAGTAAATGCTGTACCAGGAGGCCACTCAACACATACAGGGACCTTCCTTTAAACCTCTTGGCATTTTACAGCTACCAGTAAAGAGTGGAGGCTGTCCAAAAGTTACACCTCACTCTTGTTAGATGACCAGATCACCTCCTTTTCTGGACGAAATCAAACATTAGCACTAGAAGAATATTTATGTTAAGAAGACAGACTTTTAATTCAAGGAGAAGGTTAAAAGTCATTAAAAGCACTACACTGTTTCCCAAAGGTGGATTAAAAGTGATTTGTGTTGGCATTATACAACCAAGCCAGGGGTCATTTGAGAACCACCAAGTCACCTGCTCAGAAATATCTCCTTCAGGGGCAGCTAGGTGGCACAGTGAATAGAGCACCAGCCCTGAAGTCAGGAGGACCTGAGTTCAAATCCAGCCTCAGACACTTAACACTAACTAGCCATATGACCTTGGGCAAGTCACTTAATCCCAATTGCCCTGCTCTCCCCACTCCAAAAACAAAAAAGCTAAAGAAAAATGGAAATATCTTCTTCATTTCATATCTTGTTATTCTACTTGACCTAACATTCTCACCATTAGAGTCACCAGTGGTTCAGATAACAACAGTTGTAGCAATGTCTCCAGAAGGCCACTATTAAAATATCCATATGCTGCCAGAGAGTAGTTTTAGAATATTTGCCCATTCTCTTTTATTTTATTTTATTTTTAATTTATGGAATAAAACAAACATTATAAAAAAAAGATGGTTGTATGTGAAACTGCAAATCTATTATGTACAAATTGCTATTTCTTTTGAATATATAATAAAGTTATCATGTAAATTTATTTTTTTCTTCCCTCCCTCCCCAGAGATGGCTACCATTAGACACTAATACACACACACACACACACACACACACACACACACACACACACACACACACATATATGTAAAATTATTCTATACATACTTCTAATTTTCTGTTCTTTCTCTGGATAAAGATAGCATCTTTTTCCACATGTCCTTCATAGTTAATCCGGATATTTATAATAGCCAATATGACTTATTTGCTCAAAGCTGTTCTTAAAATAAAATTGTTGTTACTGTACACAATGTTTTCTTGGTTCTGCCCATTTCACTCTTCACTGTTTCATGTAAGCTTTCCATGGATTTCTAAGATCATTGAGTTCATAATTTCTTAGAGTACAGAAGTATTATATCACAATCATGTAGCACAACTTGTTTAGGAGTTAGAAGGTATCTTAGACATTCGAAATAGAAAAGGGGGCCACTAGTTTAAGATTAAGAAATTGGGACCTGGAGAGATTAGTCTTAGTAGGAATAATAACCATTATTGATAAGTAGCATAGTTTGATGAATAGAGGGAATCATGAGAATCTGGGTTCAAGTTCTGCTTCTGACACCCACTCACTATGTGACCATGGACAAGTCACTTAAAATTTCAATATCTCCAGGCAGTTTTCTAAGACTATAATTATAAATGAGTGAAGAGGATTTTCTACAGTGGGGAGCTCACCATGCAAATGAAATTACAGGGTCAAATTTTTTAATACTTATAATAATAATAATATTAATATTCCATTTTAAAGCTTACAAATAACTTTCTTCAAACAACTCTTTGAGGTAGACAGAACAAGTATTTTTATCCCTATTTTATAGACAAGGAAACTGAGGCCCTTAACAGCTAACTGACTTGCCCAAAGTCATATGGGTATAATATGTCCAAGACAGGATTCTAACTCAGGCCTTCAGACTCCAGGTCCAATGCCCTTGCCACTATGCTGTGTTCACTGAAGAATCTAATTGGCACTTTGAAAATTAGATAGCACAATGGATAGAGTGCTAGGCCTGAAGTCAGAAAGACTCAACTTCCTGAGTTCAAAACCAACCTCAGATACTTGCTAGCTGTGTGACCCTAAGCAAGTCACTTAACTCTGTTTGCCTCAATTCTTCATCTGTCAAATGAGCTGGGGGAGGAAATGGCAAACCATTCCAGCATCTCTGCCAAGAAAACCCCAAATGGGATCAGGAAGCCATGACTGAAGAACAACAAATCCAAGTAGCTTGTTTTAGTTTGGGACTTGAGTTGGAACAGGGAGAAAGTTAATTTTATACCTCACTTGCATTCCAATCCCCCCCCAAAAAATGGGGCAGAAATTCCTCTCTCTCTGTCTCTCTCTGTCTCTGTCTCTTTCTGTCTCTGTCTCTCTCTCTGTCTGCATGTGTCTGTCTCTCTGTCTCTGTGTCTCTCCTAAGAAGTTAAATGATTTATTTCCCTGCCATAATTGACCTTGCCCAGTCCAGTCCACAGGGAATGGAGTATCAGCTAACCACAGAAAAAAAACAAGGTGAGCATTTGCTCTCAAGGCCAGTGGCCCTGATCAGTCTCTTCCTTTCTCCACAGTGACACACAATGTCATAAGAACAGATAGCATTTTTTTCAGGGGAAAATGAGCCAGAGGAGGGTTTTTGAAGTCATCTTTCTCTCCACCACACGGAGCAGACCTAGGACTTCTGACTCTCAGGGCTTACTAACAACAGGACCACTCAGAGGACGTTTTGAACTAGGGCTAGTTCTCAGAAATAGTAAGGAGTCAGCAAGGTTAGGGTTTGTGGCCTTTGCCTTTGAGGGCCCAATAAATACTCTGCCCAAAGCATTTATCTGGCTTCATTTGGCCACCAGAATTCTCACTGTGGTGTCCCACCCACAGCTAAACAGGAACCCATTCTTGGAGGGCTTCCTTCCCCTTCCTCACATCAAAATGAACCTATCCTTGCTTTTTACTATGCTAGTTAATTTTTTTTCAGATGGAATTTTTATTACAAATTCTATAAGAAATTAGAAATGTATTATAAATCTAGAAATTAGAAATTTAATAAGTAAATTTATTAGAAATTTAGTTGCTACCCCTTCCCCCAAAAGGGGGGAATATAGAAGAGCTAGAGTTGACTCCAACTAAAACGATAAATTCCAAGGGGAGCAATAGAGAGATTAACTTGGAATTAGGAAGAACTGAGTTCAAATTCTACCCCCAACATTCACTAACTGTGCCCCTAGCTGGACGATACTTTTCATCTCTCACAGCCTCTTCTTCATCTGTTCAGTGGAGATGATAATAACAGCACCTGCCTTACAAAGATTCCCTCTGTTAATTATTCCCTCTCCATGCTGTATGTAGCTCGTTTGTATATATTGTTTGCATGTCGTTTCTCCATCAGACTGTGAAAATCTTGAGAATAGGGACTGTCTTTTGCCTTTTTTTGTTGTATCTACAAACCTTAACACAGGGCCTGCCACATGGGAGGCACCTAATAAACGTTCATTGATTCATTGATTGGCTCAGAATTGTTTTGAGGATTCTGTGAGAACAAAACTAAACTACTTTGCAGACTTTAAAGTACTACGGAAGTGTTGAAATTGTTACATAGAACTAATAAAATAATTATAGTAACTAATAAAATAATTATAGTAAGTATAGTATATTATAGTAATAATTATAGTAAGTATAGTCTGATCGGTTTCATCTTTTCTATCCATGGACCAGTAAAGCCTTGTTGCCATTGCTCTGCTCTGGTTTTTGGAACCACAGTCAGAGTCGGTGTGTCCACTCTTATCCTAATCTTGCTCATCTGATTTTGAATTGCTTTGAATACATCCTTTGTATCCTTGCTATTTATCATTTTACAGGCACTACCTTATTTTGCTACATGAGATGCAGCTGTGGTGTACTGGAAAGAACTCTGAGCTAGCAACCAAGAGCTCTGGGTTCAAAATCCCAGCTGGAGTATTCTCTAACACATAGATGTATGGTAGGGAAACTGCATATTATTGTGCCATAAGAAATGACAACTATGAAAAATAACTCCCAAGTGGAAAAACTTATATGAAGGAATGTAGAACATTATATGTATTATATTTTTTAAAAAGTAACAAAATCTGAAAAAAATACTGAAAGAGAAAACCAAGAGAGATGGAAACAGCCAGCATATTTCTGTCATTATTTTGTTGAAGTTAATATAAACATTTCAAACAAGTCATAATAATTTGCAGTTTATCATTTTATATATAACCATTTTTATTTCATTTGTTTATGTCAATGATTTTGTAGATGGTTACTCAATTTAAATTGTTTTAATATTAGAAACAAACTCAATAAAGGGAGTCTAGGGAAAAATGTTAACATCAAAATGATAAAATGAGAGAGTGGACTAGATGACCTCCAAAGTTCCTTTAAAGAGCTTTAAAGAGGCAGCAAAGTGGAGCAGTAAACAGAGCACCAGCCCTGAGTTCAAATCCAGACTCAGACACTTAACACTTACTAGCCATGTGAGCTTGGGCAAGTCACTTAACCCCAACTGCCTTGCCTTCCTCCCTCCAAAAAGCAAAAAAAAAGAGCTTTAAAACTTTACGAATTCAATGTTGATTGAAGAGAGGAGGGGAGAAGGACCAGACCTGTGACTTCACAGTGAAACTCTATGTGTTAAAGACAGGACTTGAACCCAAATGTTCTTGGCTCTGAAGCTAGCTCTCTATTCACTACTAGTGGCTATCTCTCCAACACTGACAGACAACAATTTGTTTCTCAGTCACTAAACATGTCAATTGTTTACTGCTTTTTTATCTTACAAATAAGACAGTCATAAATGTGTTTATCAAGACAGTATTATTTTTCCTTTTGAGTTCCTTCTTAGGATATAATCCCAGCACTGGGATTGTCAGTTCCTCTTAAGTACCATATTTTCATTCTAGCTAGGCTCTCCTAGAAGAAATGCTTTAACCCACAGGAGTGATTGGTAGGAATTTCAGATGCTATTCCAAGCCCCAGGGGAAGATATTTTTAGTCAGGCAGTCTTTCTGTATCCAAAGGATCATGGCACATTACTGAGTGCTGCCTCCAGACCTCTTCAGAGGGGCTGCTGACAGGCTCATGGATTTAAAGTTTCATGAGATACTGTAAAGGCCATTGAACCCATTCCCCATCCCTCTGTCCATTGCTCATTTTATAGATGAGGAAACTAAGGCACAGAGGGTTTAAGTGACTTGCCCAGGGTCACATAGCTAGTAAATATCTGAGGTGAGATTTGAATTCAGATCTTCCAAATTCCAGATCTATTACTCTATCCATTACATCATGCTGATAGGGCCACTCCTTACTCTCGGGGTTGCAGAACCTGGGAAAGACTCTTCACTATGGTTTGTAAAGGCAGAACCTAAAAATTATGAGGCAAGGCAGCAGGGCAATATATTTCAATGTGTGGAAAGCAACATTGAGGAGCTATTCAGAGCTTAGGCTCATGCAGAAGATCAAGCTTGAGAAGGATTAACTTCTAACACAAAGGCTCGGTTGAGCAATCATTAGGGTGAGTTAGACAAACTGGGAAAGAAATGCCCTGTTTGGATGAGGTCAGACCCATTTGGATGCCTCATTCCCTAAACTCTTGCTTAGCCTTAGACCAGGTTGTCTTTTTTTGTTGTTCTGAACCTAGAGCACCTGTTTTGCATAAGACCACTCTTAGCTGCTTTTTCCCTTCACCATATTAAACCTTCCCTGATGCCCCCTGCTGGTAGTTTTCTCAGACTTCACATAGGGCTGTTTTGCATCTGCTACCACAGTTAGGAGGGAAGGTTAGTCCGCCGTTCGGCAGGAAGGCAGTAGATGTTATCAGAGCCCCTAAGAAGCACACAAGTCTCTCTCTCATTCTGAAGTTATCTATGGTGAGCACATAAAAGAAGGGAGAGCCTGACCCTCTGGGGCAGTGTTTAGGCTGATCCATTGTCCTGTGATCCATTATAACTAAGAGACAGATGGTCTCTTATGGTAGAGCAGTGCAGTTCTAGGGAGTCTGCTTACCTGGGTGGCTTTCCCCATGCATCTGGGTGTGTGTTCCGCTGTGTTGTGTCTATCTGGCACAGTACTGGACTATACTATGGACCACTTGAGGTTTTAGGCAAAGACTACACCAAAAGATTGGGCAATGATGACTTTGTGTTCCAAAGTTTGATGTTGGGTTCTTGAC
Source organism: Pseudochirops cupreus (assembly GCA_028627135.1). Taxonomy (NCBI): domain Eukaryota; kingdom Metazoa; phylum Chordata; class Mammalia; order Diprotodontia; family Pseudocheiridae; genus Pseudochirops; species Pseudochirops cupreus. The sequence goes on along the minus strand of CM053581.1, from coordinate 318,240,113 downwards.
TCTACCTTTAATCACATTCAAGGTTAGAATTTTGGGTGCTACAGCAGGCTCCACCTCCCAAATAGCAGTGACTCCGATCAACAAACAAGCTTGTGCCATGGCTAGTCTTTTGCAGGAAACTGACACAAATTCTTATCTGCCTTTGCTAAGTATAGGAGTGTATAAAGTGTACACACATAGACAGGTATAATTTTTTTATTCTATTTTTCTTGCATTTTTCTGACATAGTTAATATGGAAATACTTTTTTGCATTACTTCACGTGTGTGGTTGATATAATATTGCTTCACTTCTCAATGGGTGGGGGAGAAGCGGAAGGGAGATAATTTACAATTTTAAAAAATTTTGAAGGGTGTTGAAAATAAATAAATAATCATTTTCTTTTTTAAAAATAAGGTATGCACACAGAAATGGCTAGGCTAAACCCCTCAGGGGAAAGGATATGATAATGATAATAATAAATGAAAATGCTGGTCCCATATATTTAATAGTGACTTACAGTGTAACTTCCAGTGTTAAGCAACTAAATTACCTTCTATTTTGTTTGCAAAATGGGAGCACCGTGGTGAGATTTGAAGAGCTTGTTACAGTTAATCAGAATAGAATAACTGCCACCAACAATTAGCACAAATACACAAGGATGACAAAGTTGCGTGAAGCCAGAAGTAGGTGCTATATGGTAACAAATGAAAGAATAGAATGGGGCATGCCCTATCCTTAATGGGATGTATACAGCTAACGTTGTACATTGATGATTAGTCTTCATGTAGGATGGGTTAACACCAGGGTACAATAGCAAACACAAAATGTAGTGGACAGGAGCCACTCTAAGATAATTCAAATTGAATATGTGATAGGAATCAACATATCCTATCTGATATTCTATTTGATAAACCTGATAAAATGGTGGAACTCACTGAAAAAAATAGCATGAATATCCTTTTTCTTTTGTTCTTTTTTCTTTCTTTTTCTTTTCCTTTTTGGAGGGGGGAGGGCAGGGTAATTGGGGTTAAGTGACTTGCCCAAGGTCACACAGCTAGTATGTGTTGAGTGACTGAAGCCAGATTTGAACTCATATCCTCCTCACTCCAGGGCCAATGCTCTATTCACTGTGCCACCTCGCCACCCCTAGCATGAATATTCTAAGAACATATTGAAAAAAGAAGTCACTACTGGTGTGAATCCGATAGAATTGTAGGAAAAATGCTGAACCTCCTAAATGAGATCCATGATCATTTGAAAGAGTTTGGTCTTACCATTCACACATGAAAAACTAGGATCTCTAAGTGAAGATAATGGATGAGCATGCTTATTATCCAGACTGTGATATCTAACTGAATGGACAACCTATAGAACTGTCACATCAGTGTATGTATTTTGAATAGGCACTGCATAGGAACAATGAGAAAGAGTAGTGCAGGTTGGATGATCTTGGGAAAATTACAAGTTTTTTGAATGACTCCAAGCTTCTCCCTGAAACAAAGGCCCATCTTTTAAAGACCAATATTCTTCCAGTTGTATGTCTGTGAGTAAGAGAACACTAGTCATTAACACAATTGAGAATCTCAAAGGGCAACACAAAGGTACATGATGATTGTAAATAGGCTATAACACATTTCAAATAAAGAATTACATAGGAAAGGAGGCATAAAATTTTAAAATAATAGATTTTTTTCTATCCACCTCCAGAGAAAGAACTGGTGGAGTCTGAATGCAGATTGAAGCATATTATAAAAAAAAAACTTTTCTTGGGTTTTGGGGTGGTTTTTTTTGGTCTGTGTTCCCTTTTGTAACATGGCTAATATGGAAATGTGTTCTATATGACTGCACATGTATAATCGACATTAAAGTGCTTGACTTCTAAAGGAGGGAGAGGAGAGAGAGGGAAAAAGATAATTTGGAACTCAGAAATTATTTTTAAAGTGTTAAAAATCGTTTTTACATGTAATTGAAGGAAATAAAAACATTCTTTATAAAAGAACAAAGAATGCCCAAAGGGCTATGAAACTGTGCATACTCTTTGATCCAGCAATACCACTACTAGGTCTGTAGAGATTAGAAAGAGGGGAAAAGGACCCACATGTACAAAAATATTTACAGCAGCTCTTTTTGTGATGATAAAGACTTGGAAATGAAGGAATGCCCATTAACTGAAGAACAGCTGAACAAGTTGTGGTATATGAATGTAATGGAATACTATTGCTCCATAAGAAATGGTGAGCAGGTGGATTTCAGAAAAATCTGGAAAGGCTTACATGAACTGATGCTCAGTGAAGTGAGCAGGACCAGAAAAACACTGTACACAGTAACAGCAACATTGTGTGATGACCAACTTTGATAGACTTAACTCTTCTCAGCAATGTAAGGATCTGACAATTGCAAAAGACTCATGGTGAAAAATGCTACCACATCCTGAGAAAGAACTATGGAACCTGAATGTGAATCAAAGCATACTATTTTCTCTTTCTTTTTTGTTGTTCTTTCTTTCTTGTGGTTTTTCCCTTTTGTTCTGATTCTTCTTTCATAACATGACTAATGTGGAAATATGTTTAATATAATTGTACATGTATAGTCTATATCAGGTTGCATGCCATCTTGAGGAGAAGGGAACAGAAGGAGGGCAAAAATTTAGAACTCAAAATCTTCTAAAAGTGAATGTTGAAAACTAAAAACAAATAATTTTTTAAAAAGAAAATGTTTTAAAAGTAAAAAAATTAAATCAGATCGTTTTTGTGGATACCTTTTATTTTTACATCACCTATATTTCCCCTTGCACCAACTCCCAGAGAACCATGTCTTATAACAATGACTTTTTTTTTTCAGGAAGTAAAGGGCTTTTGTTTAAGCTGGCTGTATGTAAAGGGAAACAGAAGGCAGAAAACAGGAAACATGGGGCAGGAGTTACTGGGAGGAAGCCATGATGCTGGAAATACTCTCAAAGTCGATCTTTTCCACAATGTTCTTGGGCTTGATACTCTCTTCCTGGCTGCAAATGAAGACCTGCTCGGCATCATTGGAGCTCCAGCCATACTTGCTCATCCATACTTTCAGCTGGTCGTCTGACAGATCTCTCAACATCTCAGCCAGCAGCCAGCGGTCAATATGTTGATATGTGATGCCCACAACATGGCAGATAAATTTTCGGATGGAGTCTTCAAAGCCTGTGATGCCATTAAGTAGAAGGAGATCCATGTTCTCATCTAGGGCATGCCAGAAAACCTGGAAATGACAGGTCCCCAGCAAGTCTCCCAAGTACAGAATCTGCCTGATGGGTTGCTCTTCTTGACGAGCTTGATCAATCATGCACTTGCACAGAGTGAAGTCCGTGTTGGGGAGATCGGTGAGGACCTTCAGCAGAATCTGGGCTGGCACTGTGGTCTGGAAGAAGGCCGGGTTGAACTGATACAGCTTAAGCACAGCCAAGTTGGCTTCCAAGTCATAGGCGTTCTCCTTGGCCTGGGTCTCCGCACACCGCTCCAGGGTGGCCAGCTTCTCAGGATCGAACCTGTCCATGCCCTTGAGCAGCTTCCCCACGTTGGCGCGCATCTGCTCGAACAGCGCCATGTCTTCCTCCTTTCCGCAAGCAGACGCAGACGCCGAGCAACAATGAATGCTTTTAAAGGAAAAATTCAGCAACATCAATCAACAAGCAAAAAGCCGAATGTTGTATGCAATGTTCACAGACTAAGGACTCAGCGGAGGAGCAAAGGAAACTGTCTTTCCATGTCTCTTCTCTGTGGCAACGCTTCATTAGAAATTCACAGCAGTTGGTTTGGGCTGTTGTACGGTAACTTCCATTGACTTCATTATACTTATTGTTTACATTATTTTCCTGACTCTGCTTCCTTTACTTTGCATCAGTTGTACTTTGTTTCGAATTCTTTGCTGCCACAAAAAGTGTTGCTATAAATATTTTAGTATATATGGAACCTTTCTTGCCATCATTGACATTATTGGTGTATTTCTGTGTATATGTATTTGTGTGTGTGTGTGTGTGTGTGTGTGTGTGTGTGTAGCAGTAGAACCTCTGGATTAAAAGATAATGAGCATTTAATTTACCTTATTTGCATAATTTCAAATAGAGAAGCTGTATGAATTATTCTCACTAAAGAGACCCCATTCCTTGACTGCGTGAAATAAGCACCACTCACTACAGCAATCTAAATGAAAGTTATTTCTGGGATTTTTAAAATGAGGAAAAAACTTGATCATTTTCTCTTACCTGTGCAACCTTAGGCAAGTCGCTTAACATCACCGGACTTCTCCATTTCCTCATCTGTAAAATAAAGGATGAGATGAGGTGACCTCTGAAGATCCTCCCAGCTTCAGATCTAGGGTCCTATCCTTTGACTTCAGATGAGTGATTATGTGAGAAAACAGCATCCACAGTAGGGAGGAGCAAAAGAGGAAACCCATGCATAAGTCTTGTGTATGCAAATGAGATTTTTTAAAGGATATTTTTTACAACCTACTGGAAAGAGGGGCAACTAGGTGGTTCATTGGGTATAGCACTGGGCTTAGAATCAGGAAGTCTCATCTTCCTGAGTCCAAATCTGGCTTCAGACACTAGCTGTGTAACCTCGGGCAAATCACTTAACCCTGTTTGCCTCAGTTTCTTCATCTGTAAAATGAACTGGAGAAGGAAATGGCAAACCCCTCTAGTATCTTTGCCAAGAAAACCTCAAAATTGGGTCACGAGGAATCGGACATGACTGAAACTACTGAACAACAACTGGAAAAAGGGAGAATGATTCAGTATTACAAGGCAGCAACTAGAGTGGGGAGATGGAAGGATAGCTCAAAAGAGTGGGCTGGTAGGTGATAGCAATTCCTGATCAGCATGGGGTTTGGCAGCTCCCAAGTGAAGTAGTGATATGGCAGCTCCAGAAATGCCTACCCAGCCTTCTGTCTTTTTTACCGGGAAAGTCCCATCTGTGATATATGTGTTCCCTTGCTTTTCAGGGCCTCTAGAAGGATGATTAATGCAGAAGCAACATGTTATCTGTTACTCCTGCTCCCAGATGTATGTCTTGGAATTTTTAAGTGCAGTAATTGGAAGAGACAGAAGATAAAGTGGGGGAGAAAATCTGATTCATCCTATGGTTGCCTTGGAGTCTATTCTTCATGGACTTGGCCGAACTTCTGAGAAATTCCCCCCTGCACAGGTGGTCATGAGCCCACACAAAGAAGAAAGGTGTCAAAGCTGTTCAAGTCCAGTATTTCTGATTTCACTCTTAATGCTACTAATCTAGGCTCTGAATTCTAAAACATGTCATAGAAATGGTAATCAGGTTAACATTCACATAGAGAATTTTGTTCAGTACTTCATATGTTGGGCTGTCTTGAGTACATGAAATGGCTCAATAGGCATTTGCCCCAAACTAGAATGGGCCCTAGTAAAGGGTATAAAGCAGTGGCTCTCAACCTTCCTAATGCCGCGACCCTTTAATACAGTTCCTCATGTTGCGGTGACCTCCAACCATAAAATTATTTTCATTGCTACTTCATAACTGTAATTTTGCTACTGTTATGAATCGTAATGTAAATGTCTGATATGCAGGATGTATTTTCATTGTTACAAATTGAACATAACCCACAGGTTGAGAACCACTGGTATAAAGGGAAAGGAAGGATGGAATTAGCATTTATTAAGTCCCTACTATACGCTAGGCCCTGTGTGAGGTGCTTTTATAAATATTACCTCATTTGAACCTCATCTGGTAGGTAGGTGCTATTATTATACCCATTTTATAGCCGAGTAAACTGAGGCAGAGAGGAGTTAAATGATCTGCCCAGGCTCACACAGCTAGTAAGCGTCTGAGACAGGATTTGAATTCATGAGGATAAGCCTTTCTGACTCCAGGCCTGGCACTCTATCCACCTACTCACCTCTAAAAAGATGTCAAGTCAAGAAGTATTACTAACCACCTAGTACGTTCCAGTCACTGCGCTAAGCTCCACAAATTCAAAGGAAGGCAAAAAAACAATCCCTGTTCTCAAGGAGCTTACAATGTAATGGAGATACAACATGAAATAACTATGCACAAACAAGCCAGGATAAATTAGAGACAAACTCCTGAGGCAGGCACGAAGAAGGACTGGGGAAAGGATTCTTGCAGAAGGTACGATTTTAGCTGGGATTAGAAGGAAGCCAAGGAAGCCAGGCTTAAAATAAGGACAATAAAGATGTCATCAAAGGAATGTGACAGGGGAAAATGAGTCAATCATGCATCAAAAGCAATAGAACAGTCTTCATGCTCCTCTATTATTCACCCAATGTAAAGTGAACTTAAGGAAGGCTCCCAGAACTTTAGGTGGACATTTTGGGTAAAATTTTTGGTAGACTCAAATAGGAAGGGCAGATATGAATGGGTTTGCATCGTTGAAGAGTAGCATCAAACTCAAATAGAAACTCAACCACTAAACTGGACATAAGGACCCCAGAAGATTGCATAGTGACTTAGAAAATCACATGTTTATGAATTTTTTTCTTTTTTTTACATTAATATATCAACACATTAAAATCAGATAGGAACTATATTTTAATCTGGTTCAGGAAGTACTTAGGAGCGTTGCAGGTCATAGATTCATGTGTTTAACACTTTCTCTGTAGAGAATACCTAGTTTAATGAAATCCTAGATTCATTACACTGGAGTGTAAGTAAAATCAGTTTTAAAAGAGTTAAGTGATATGCCATACTACCAATTCTCAAACTTAAACCATCCTTTAAAAATGGGGATTCCTTTTTTCTTAGCATTGATGCATAAGATAAGTCTGGAAATCTGTTACAAAGTAGGAGGAGAATTTAATCTCAAATGTGGATGGCTTTAAGATGTTAATTAGAATAGAATTTATGGTGGTAGTGTTTTTTTTTAAACACTGTCCAAAAAAAAAAAACCAGACTCATGGGGATCTTTTAAAATATGCCTAATTCTTTCTCTTAGGCTCCCTCCACAAGATGCAACAATGTAGGTGCCTTCCAGAGCTTCAAAGGATAAAGAAAGCCTTTATTTCTACAAGATGAGATAGATAAATTTACCACCCATTAGTAAAGCCATGGAATATTTTCCCTTTGTTAGTGTTCTCCAAACCTCAGTTTAGAGAACTGGGCTTAATGATAACCATGCCTTAGATTACATAGATTGCCATTCCTTCCAAGAACTCAAAATCCTTTCATAGGTTGCATTTTTTTAACATGCTGTGAAGTAGGGAGAGGGAGTTTGTATTGTTTCTTTCTCTTATTATTCACATTATTGGAGAGAGAGAGAGGAAGAGAGGGAGACAGAAAGAGAGAGAGAGAGACAGAGAGACAGAGAGACAGAGAGAGGGAGAGAGAGAGAGAGAGAGAGAGAGAGAGAGAGAGAGAGAGAGAGAGAGAGAGAGAGAGAGAGAGACTGAGAGGGAGAGAGAGAAAGAGAGAGAGACTGAGAGAGGGAGAGACAGAAAGAGAGAGAGAGGGAGAGACAGAAAGAGAGAGAGAGATTGAGATTATGGTTTGCCCACAATCACACAGTGGCAGGGCTATAGTTATTTTTACTATTTTTCCTATTGCTAAAATAATTTGTATGCCCTAATTTTAGTAATATTGGATAAAATGTCCTTTAAATTCATATTAAAGTATTCTATCACTCTGGGATATAAATGCTCTTTATGTGCCTAACATGTCTAAGTATCTTTCTCCAAAACTCAGTCCTCTTCTTAGGCTTCTCTTTTTCTGTCAAGGGCACCAATCATTCCACAAGGATTTATCAAGTACATACTATGTGCCAGGAACTGTGCCAGGCATTGAGGATACTAAGACAAAAATGAAATGGCCCTTGTCCTTAAGGAATCTTATATTCTATCGGAGAAGATAAGTAAATAAGTACAACAGACACAACATCTAGATAAAATAAACACAAGAGAAAGAAAGAAAAGAGGGTCATTGAGGCATCTTTTTTTAAAATGGAAAGAAAAGAACAGAGGAAAGATCAAACATAACTTTGAAAGCTATTGGTTGATCTTGTATACGAAAAGAAAGGCTATCTGAATAGCATAAAGATCTGCAGTTTTATGTACAATAATCTTTTTCTCTTCTATGTATGTACACATGCCTGTTCTATCTGGTGTTTGCTATTCTGAGTAAAAATAAAAATAAATTATTTTACAAATAAATACAAGATAAAATTGGAGGAGGGACAGAGCATGCAAACAACTATGCAGAAATTATAATTGTAAGTAATCTCAGAGGAAAGTTGCTATCATGAAAGGTAACTAGGAAAAGTAAGATTTTAGATGAGACCTGAAAGCAGCCAGAGGAGCCGGCTTAAAATAATAATTGTAAAGATGTCATCAAAGAAGTGTTGTTGTGTTTGCCCTTCGTATGATGACATGACTTGAAACTGATTTTGCTTTGAATGAGGGAGGACTGTGCCAGGTCACCAGCCTCACTTTCTCCTCCAGAGCCATCTGGGTCCAGTGACCAGATATTCATCAGGAAGACTGGAGATGGCCCAGGATGCAATGTGAGACACTGGCCCTTTTAGGCTAAGGCCTTTTCAGGTACTCATTTAGAGTACCATGAGAGGGGAGGTTAATGAGCCTGTCATACAGTAAGAGCAAGAGACAATCAATGGACAGCCTGCATGCTCAATAGGTATCCACACAATGTAAGGAGAACTTGAGGAAAGTTGCAACATGGCTAATGTGAAAATATTTCACCTGACTGCTCATATATAATCTCTATAAATTGTTTGCCTTCTGAAGGAGGGGGAAGGGAATGGAGGGACGGAGAGAATTTGGAACTCAGATTTTTTTTAAAAGAAGAATGTTAAAAATTGCTTTTTACATGTAATTAGGGGGAAAATATAAAAATTTTTAAGACTTAGCTGCTCTGATCAATATAATGATACAAGAAAATTCCAAGGAACTCATGAAGAAAAATTGCTATTTACCTCCAGAGAAAGAATTGATGAACTCAGTGCAAATTGAAGTACAATTTTCTCACATTATTTTTCTTGCTTTTTTGCAATATGGCTATTATGGAAATATGTTCTGCACGATTTCACATATGTAATTGATAGTTGCTTTCATTCTCAGTGCCTGGGGGCGGAACAGGAGAAAGGAAGAAAATTTGAAACACAAATTTTTTTAAAAGGGGCTTAAAATAGATTTTTTTTTTTAAAAAAGAAGCAGCTCAAGTTCCACTATAATTCTCCTGATCCCTCTAATTGCTAATTCCAACCTCTGTAACTACCTTTTATTTGACTACTTTTTTATTTATACTGTTTACTCGCTTTATATTTGTTCAGGATATATTTCTATATTGACAGACTATAAGCTCCTTACGAGTAGGGATTATTTAATTCTTTATTTTTGTATCCCCAGTATAGCTATTGTTTCAGAACAATAGTACCACGTGGCACCCCAGAATCTATGGGAGCAGTATTCATAGCCTCTATGAAACACAAATTTCTAGTAGGACTGCAGGTGGAGGAGTGGCTAACTCTCTTTGTTTTGTATTTATTTTTATCTGCATACATGTTGCTTCCTCCCAGTAGAGACGGTAATCTCCTTGAAAGTAGATACTGTTTCCACTTTTGTCTTTGTATCCCCAGTGCCTATTACTATGCTTGTCACATAGTAGGAGCTTAATAAATAAGGCAATTCCATACTGAGTCAGCTAGGTGATACAGTGGATGAGTTCAAATATGGTCTCAGACACTTATTTGTGTGACTCTGGGTGAGTCACTTAACCTCTGTCTGCCTCAATTTCCTCAACTATAAAAAATAAGGGGTAATAATAGCACCTACCCTACCCCATGCTGTGAGGATAAAATGATAAGTGCTTTATCAAGCACTTAGCGCAGTGTCTGGCACTTAGTAGGCACTTAATAAATGCTTGCTTCTCTCCTTAAACATTTGTTCAGTTGAATTGGCACTCCTCCTAATTTAATTAATTTTTTAAAAACACAATGAACCATTAAGTTGGTTATCTGGGCTATCTCCTTAAGACAATTTTCATTCTATGAAATCCTAGAGCTGTTTTAACCAATGAGAGATTGCCTTAGGCCAGTTTTCTAGTAAGTGGGGTCAGTATGGATCAGGCATTTCTCATCACTTAATGTGCAGGCTCCTCAGAATCAGTGTTATCAGTAAATTGCACACACAGACTATCTCAGGGCATTTCAAAGTATACCATCACATGGTCTACGTCTATGAGCTGGAGAAAAATGCACCTCATTCCAAAATCTCCTGAAGCATTTTTGCCAAATGGACCTAAGAGGATCCACAGACCTTATTCAGATTGTAAATGACCATACATTAAGTTGGGCAGTTTTCTGCTTCCGCCACAAGGGGACACCCTACACTCACCAACACCACAGCCTGTTCTAGAGCTCAGAGAAAAGCTGGGGGAAAAAAGGCTGAGCACTGAACTGGTTTCCAATTCTTTTCTTTTAGGTGCCTGCTGTTAAATTTGAATCTCCACACTGGTAAGTATCAGTTACATGACCCAAACTAAAATAAACTCCATTAATTGATGTTGTCACAACTCTGCTCCGTGGGTGAAATCCAAGACCCCATACTCCAAGAACCTTCGAATGCTCTTAAGGATACCTGAGTGAGATGCATCATGGCCCTGATGAGTTACTAAACTCAATGAAGCAATCAGCAAACAGTTGTAGAGCACCTTGTCCCCAGTGTTATGATAGGCATGTGAACGGGGTCCCTGCCCACCAAGAAATTTACAATCATCTTGAGCAGACTGACACATATAAACAATGTAAGCTATTAAATGCTAGTCTGTATGGTATTCAATATATGTGTGAAAAAAGTGAAAAGAAAGGAGGAATGAAGAGCTTTCTAGAGTGGTTTTAGAGAAGTTTATGAAAGAGGGGAACCTTGTGCTGGGCCTTGAATGAAGAGCACCATTAGAGAGATAGAGAGAATAGGAAGGAAATACACTATAATGGAGAAAGAATTGAATTTGGGGTTAAAGGATCTGGATTTGAATCCAGCAGCTGTCACATACTCCCCAAATGTCCTTGTCATCTAACTTCTCAGTTTCCTCATCTGCAATTTGTAGGATGTTTCCTACACAGTGAACCTACATCGGTTTCCTCATCTGTAATAAGACTGTTTTTGAGGTTTCTTCCTGCACTCATTCCTATGATCCTATAACAGAGAGATCGTTACAGGCAGAATGTGGAAATTAACATAACATTAGGATCCTCACCTCAATAAACATTTATTCAATTTGATTCAGCAGTTCTTTAATGCACATCTACTATTATTAAGCCCTTAATAAATGCAAGGCTCTGTACTAGGTGCTGAGGATACAAAGACTTTTTGGAAGCAAAACAATTTCTGCCCTTATGGAACTTACATTCTACTGGGGAGTATAGCTACACAGACAATCAAGGAAGTTATTCCATTTGAGGAAGGCGTGAGAGGGCATATAGGGGGAAGGAACACTTCAGGGAGGAGTTAGAGCCTGAGTTGAGCCTTGAAGAGAAGGACTTTGAGAGGCAAGGTTAAATAAGGAATCCATCTCAGGCATAGCCTGTAGGAATGCATAGGAGGTGAGAGATGGTGTGCGATGTTGTATAGTGCTGAACCTGGACTCAGGAAGACCTAACTGCAAGCTCCACTCCGACACTTTTTAAGCTAAATAGCCCTGGGCCTCAGTTATATCATTTGTAAAATGAAAGGGTTGTTAAGGCACCTTGTGGTACAATGGATAGAGTCAAGAGGATCTGAGTTCAAATCCATCCTCAGACACATACAAGCTGTGTGACCCTGAGTAAGTCTCTTGACTTCCGTTTGCCTCGGTTTCCTCAACTGTAAAAAGGCTATAATAATAGCAAATAGCACCTACCTCCCAAGGTTATTGTTAGGCTCAAATGAGGTAATATTTGTTAAAAAAGAAAACGGCTTAGCAGAGTGCCTGACACGTAGCAGATGTTATCTAAATACGTATTTTCTTCCCTGTCCCTTCCTTTCACTCCCTTTCCCCCTTGAACTCAAGGATCTCTAAGGTCCCATCCAGTTCTAAATCTATAATTCCACATTCTACAAATAAGTGCACTAGAATATAGAGTGCATAAAAAGTAATAAGTAATAGGAAATAAGAAGAGAAAGGTGGATTGGAACCAAATCATGAAGGGCTTTGAATACTATACTGAAGATTTGAACAAGAGTGACATGCTCTGTTCTATGTCAGAAATTGAAAAAGAGAGAGACCAAAAGCAGAAAAGTAAACTAAGAGGTTACTGTAATAGTTCAGGGGAGAGGTCATGAGAGCCTGAATTGAGGTAGAGGCCATGTAGATAGAGAGAAGGGGACAGATGCAAGAGATGGGAAGGCAAAACCAATAAGACTTGACAACTTGTTGCATCAAAGTGATTGGGAAGGGAAAGAACAAGCGTTTACTAATCACCTACTATGTGCTCCACGTCATTGTATTAAGTACTTTACAAATATTATCTCATTTTAAAGAACCTGAAATAGGAAAGTTTCAAGGAGGGGAAGATTTTGGGGAAAAGATAACTCATTCTTACTGTTTTGGCAGTACAGAACTTGAGATGCTGCCAGACTCTAGGAAGAGATGTCCCACAGTCAGCTGATGACTCAGGACTGGATTTCAGGAGAGATGTGAGAGCTAGATGTAGAGCTTAGATCTGTACTGAGACTTTTGGGACATTTTGTTGTATTAGGTTAGGGTCATCAGCAAAAAGATGATAACTGAATCATGGAAGCTGATAAGGTCACCAAAAAAGAGTAAAGCTAGAGAAGGAAAGAGGATCCAGATAAAACTAATGAGAATCCAGCTAAGGGGACTGAATAGGGGAAGGGAAGGGAAGAAGTCTTTATAAGGTGCCTACTCTGTCTCAGGCACTATGCTAAGTGCTTTCTGGGAGGTGGGTACTATAATTATCCCCATTTTACAACTGAGGGAACTAAGGCAAACAGGTTAAATAATTTGTGTAGGATCACACAGCTAATGAATGTCTTCCTGACTCCAGGCCCAGCACTTTATCCACTGAGCCACCAGCTGTCCTGCAGGAGCTGTCCTCGAGTAGGACCAGTCAGTCACACAGGGAGAAAATGAAGATACTTCAGTGCCATGGAAACCAAAGGAAAAGAAGGATGAAGGATGAAGGGATTATCAACAATGATAAGGTTACTGAGAAAAGTCAAGGAGATCAGTGAAAATGGAGATAAAACCACCAGATTGAGCAGTAAGGGATCATGGGTAACCTCATAGAGGATAGTTTCAAGGGAGTGATGGAATCAGAAGTCAAGTTATAAAAGATTGAGAAGTGAATGGGAGGTGAGGCAATGAATGTAGATGAGTTTTTCTGGGAGTTTGGCAATGAAAGGAAGATGAGGTCTATGAGGATAACAGGAAACAGTAGAAGGGTCAAACAAAAGACTTTTTTTCTTTGTTGCTGTTCTTTAAGGATGGATGTTCCCTGACTGCACATGAATAAACCATACTGGATTGCTTACCATCTCAGGAAGGGGGTGGGAAGGAAAAGAAGGAAGGGATAGAATTTGAAACTCAAAACTTTTTTTAAATGTTAAAATTTTTTATATCACAACTAATATGAAAATATGTTTAATATGAATACATAAGTGGAGCCTATATCAGAATACATGCCATCTTAGGGAGGGGGAGGAGAAAGAGGGGCAGAAAATTTGAAACTCAAAAATCTTATGGAAGTGAATGCTGAAAACTAAAAATAAATTAATTAATTTTTAAAAATAGTGTTAAAATTTGTTTTAACATGTAATTGGGGAGAATAATGAAATATTATAGATAAAAAGGAGGGTTGTTCCCTATTTCCACCCCTGCTTCAATGCATCTATGATCTCATCAATATAAATATTCTCTTCAAAGATACAGATAGCAGCCCATCAGTGGCAGCCCATCAAGGCAGCCCATCATGGCTCTTGTCCACACCCTCTCAAATATTCACCACAGGAGGTCCACTGAATAAGCCCCCGGACTTTCTTCACATTCTATAGACATCACAAATGTAGAAAGAGAGTATAAGGGCTCTTTATCGGTTATTCCTTGCTTTCATCTATTTGTTTATAAAAATTTAATTCACCATTTTAGGAACACTTCTACACCATATAGCAAGCCATGTCTTTCTACTTCCTCTGATAAGGTGAGGATCTAGGCTCTGAAGAATGTCAGGTTTCCCCATCTGCAGATTCATAGGATTACAGATACAGGAATGGAAGGAACTTTATTGATCACTTTGTCAAACACGCTCCTTTTACAAATGAGGCATCAGAGGCTCAGAGAGATTAAGAGCTCTGCTGAAGATCATAAAGATAGCAATGGACAAAGCTAGGATTTAAATTTAGGGCCCTCTGACTGCTGAGTCACACCCCAAGCTAAAGTAAATGTCATCGTCCCTCATTGTCATAACTGCAGCATGAGTGAAATCCAAGACTCCCATACTCTAGAACCTCAGCATGTTCTGAAGGATACCTGAGTGAGAAGCACCATGGCCATAACAAGTTATCGCAGTCCATGAATCATCAGAAAATAGTTGCAGAGTGCCTTGTACCCAGTGTTATGCTAGGCGTGTGAAGCATGTGAACAGGCCCCCTGCCCCCCCAAGATATTTACAATCATGTTGAACGCACTAGCACATAGAAACAATTTAAGCCCATTAAGTGCTAGTCTGTGTGGTATTGACTGCATGTGTGAAAAGAGTGCAGAGAAGGGAGGAATAGAGAGCCTTCTAGGGTAGTTTTGGAGAACTTCATGGAAGAGATGGGATTCAGTAGTCAGGATTTGAACCTACATCCTCTGACTCCAAATTCACTGTTCTTTAAATTTAACCTGCATCTCTCTCTCTTCTGTTTTTTCTGCCATGCTTGCCTTCCTCTCACTCCTCCAATCCCTGTAACTTTTATTCTTTATACCAAGGGAACCTCACTTACAAGCTGTGGACACCTGAGGGCATAATAAGTAAGGGAATACACCTGTAAACTGAACAAAGACTATATTTCAAACATTTATTATGCATTACCATTCTTCAAATATATACAGATGCCATTGTGATTAACAAATCACAATAATAATGGCTGAATTGAACAGGAGGGAAACCCAGGGTAGATAGAAAACTGCACTGTTTTTAATGGCCCCCAAATGTCTCTGGGAAACAAAAGTCCATCTTCTCAATGCTATTCTTTCTACTGCTGCTGTTTGGTGGTGATGAGTCATAGAATATCAAAGTAGAAAATCTAAAGTTGGGGAAACCTGACATTATGCAGAGCCTAGGTCCTCACTTTATTAGTGGAAATAGAAAGACGTGGTTTGTTATATGGTGTAGATGTGTTCCTAAAATGGTGAATTAAATTTTTATAAACAAATAGGTGAAAGCAAAGAATAACCGATAAAGAGCCCTTATGCTCTCTTTCTACACTTGTGATGTCTATAGAACGTGAAGAAAGCTCTGAGGCTTATTCAGTGGACCTCCTGTGGTGAATATTTGAGAGGGTGTGGACAAGAACCATGATGGACAGCCACTGATGGGCTGTTATCTGTATCTTTGAAGAGAATATTTGCATTGATGAGATCATAAATGCATTGAAGAGGGGTGGAAATAGGGAACATCCCTCCTTTTTATCTATAATATTTCATTATTCCCCCCAATTACATGCTAAAACAAATTTTAACACTTTTATTTTTTAAAATTAATTTATTTTTAGTTTTCAACATTCACTCGCATAAGATTTTTGAGTTTCAAACATTCAGTCTTTTGAAGAACATTGCTGATAAAGAGGTTGGACTAACTTTCTTGTTCAAGACCCTATCCTGGTGGAAGATACTGTGTTCTGCTCAGGCTTGGGTGGGGTATACATTCTTTGAATAGCCCAGAGCTGTGGGTGGTCTGGTATACAGATAGTTTCTCTGTCCAAGGGTGACATAATGTCACTCTCAGCTGTTCATTTCAATTTAGTTCACCTTCCATTGTGTTATCCAATCAGAGTTGATTGCTACCCCTCAGGGACACCAACTCTTTGAAGGGTATCTATACCGTGAGCCCACATGAGTATTATTGTCTTTGGTCTAAGAGAAACAGCCAAATGACCATCATTTTATTAATAACTTGTTGGCCTTGTTAACAAAATGATTATATTACCCAGAAACTATGACTCTTAAACCTTTTCAGTCATCACAATATAAATATTAACTTTTTCCAGGTTTATTCAAGTGAACATGAGGTTAGGTAGATAAGACAGGATCATGGATACTTTAGTCACAGTAAAGAAGCAACAATACATTTATTTCCAAATTTCTATTGAAGTTTCTGTTGCTGAAACTAGTTCATCAAAGGTTTAGCGCTAATTCAGAGCTGCTGACATCAGTCAATCAACAAACATTTCATTGTCTGCTCTATTCCAGACAAAAACAAAAACGAAACAGTCCCTGTTCTCCAAGAGCAAGCTAAGTTAATTTATATTGTATTATATTAATTATATTATATCATATCATATATTATAATTAATTTTAATGCAAAATATATATTAAAAAATACAAGGTAAGTTGAGAGGGAGGTCATTGGTAGGCGAAACAATAAGGAAAGATTTCATGTGGAAGATAAATCTTGAACTGAATTTTGAGAGAAATGAGGGATTTTAAGAGATGGAGGTGAGGAAGGAGTAGAATACATTGCAGATGTGGGAGGCAGACTATGCAAAGGTACACAGATAAAGGGAGAAGGTGTATCATATGTGACAAATAACCAAGGCCAGTCTGGCTGGATGGCATAGTGCAGGAAGGGGAATAATATATAAAAAGGTTGGGAAGGTACATTGGGGACAGGCCTTTATAAGTCAACAGGAAATCTATATTTGATTCTAAGGACAATGGGGAACCACTGAAGTTTACTGAGTGGAGAAGTAATACAGTTAAACCTGTGCTTTAGGAAAAATCACATGGAAGTGTAGATTTGTAGAGTTCCCTGGTGTAACATATAACTCTTGTAAAACCCAAACATACTTGCTTAAACAAAACAATTAACTCGGCTAAAAAAAAAAGCTAATTTCCAGGGTAGAGGGTCCCTGAGCTTTTGGAGGCTTTGCAAACTGACTGTAAATTCTGGCAAGTCCAAGAAGGCAGCATGATTTAATCAAAGTTGTTTAGAGGACCTGGGTTCAAATCCCAGGTTCTCCACTTGGGAGACTGGGTACATCACTTAACCTTTCTCAGTCTCACTTTCATCATGTCTAAAATAAAGAAGTAAGACTAGATGATCCCCAAGGTCCTTCTAATCAACTCTAATCCTACCAAGTTAGAAAAGTTTCAAGTAGATCTGGACCCTGTGGAACAGAGACAGACTGTGTGTTTATTATCTGAGAAATGGCCTAATTAAGTTTGGAGATGCTCATCACCAGGAGTTCAGCCAATATGTAATAGATTTCCTTGGCCCTGTTCAGCCTCACATGAGCTTATGGTGTCTGTTAAGCTATATGGAGGTGTTGTGATTCTTTATGTCAAGGGACAGAAGAGTTACATCAGTGAAATCAGAGTTCTTTGGTAACATTGAAGAAATAGTAACTAAACAGAAACATAATTCATAATCTGTTCTCCAGCCTTCCCTTATCACAAACAATAACCGGAATGAAACTTTTTACTTTGACAGAGACACAAAAATTAACCAGTGAAATTCCTCTTCAGGGGACAGTGGGAAAAGCCCCAAAATATGGCATCAAGGGACACAAGCTGGAATGCTGACTCCGCTAATTACTACATGACCTTAGACGAGCCACTCAGCTTCTTGGGACCTCGGTTTCCTTATCTGTCAAATAAAGGGGGTAGATTAGATAGCTCCCAGAGTCTCTTCCAGCTCCAAGTCCTATAACTACAATTTCCTGCTACTCACAGAATCCAGTGGAATCTGGGATCATTTAGTGCCCCGAGGTAGTGTTTTGCCTCGGGAAGACTCTCCCTCCCCCTACATCCTCCACCTTCCGCAGTCTGATTCTTCCTGTCCAAGGCTGGCATTGCAGAGGGAATGGCTCTGAGAAAAATGAATTTCCCTTGCAGAAAGCCTGGAAACTCTCTCTAAGTCAGCATCGGTAACCTGTGAACTGGCACCAACGGCCAGTGCTCCATCTGGAAAACAACATGCAAGCCAACAATGATGTAAGTCACGGGGGCTACTGCTCCACTGTTTTATTTATACCCAAAGAAACTGTTGCATGACAACCTCTTAGTTAGTTTTTCATCCCTAACAAACAACTTTCTCTTTTGTGATCAATATCAGCCATATGATCAGAAGGAAAAGCTCTTTAAAATGATGCAGTAATGCTTCATGCTGTACAAACTGATACGAAAACGCTTCACATTCTATAGCCACTTTTATTTTAGAGGTTGAGACCTCTCCGGATCACGTGAATTGTGTTCACTGCCCAGCTTCTCTGGAAACTTGAGGGACTTGTTTATTTGTCCTTTATTCTATCTTCCTATCTGCTTAGGTTAGTCAATTTTTTCTCCTATCTATAATTGTGAAGAAAATATTTCCTTTCTTGGGCAAGTAGATGGAGCAAATGGATGGAGTCAGGAAGATCTAAGTTCAAATCTGTGCTCGGACACTTACTAGCAGTGTGACGCTGGGCAAGTCATTTAACCTCTGTCTTCCTCAGTTTCCTCATCTGTAAATGGGTGTAAGAACAGTACCCACCTCCCAAGGTTGTTGGGAGGATCTAATGAGATAATAGTTATAAAGTGCTTGGCACAGTGCCCAGAACATAGTAAGCACCTTATTGTTTTTTGTACATCGTTCTCAAAGAGGACCATGGCATCAGGAAGGAGATTCCATGACTGTCAAGTGAATTGGATTTAAGCGAAGGAAGGCTGTGCAAAGTCACCAGCCTCACCTTCTCCTCTGGAGCCAGCTGAGTCCAGTGGCCAGATACAGATCAGGATGACTACAGATGGCCCCTACAACTGGAAAGAGCATTGAATTTAAATGTAAAAAAAATCTACATTCAACTCACATCTACTAGCTATGTGACAGAGGACTGGAAAAGTTAAATCGCTTGTCCAAAGTTCCTTCATCCATAAAATGGAGATAATTATTTTAGCACTACTTACTTCATAGGTGTGTTGTAAGGAATGATTTTTTGTAAACACTAAAGCTTTATATATTTTTCATCATTGTCATTATCTTCATCATTTTATTTTGATCTTAAGTTCTTTGGAGCTCAAGAATGTTCCTGGGACTAGTCTCTATCCTGTTATTATTCTTTCACATTCAGCATTTGGCAAAAACTATTGCACAGGTTGATTAAATGATTGATTTTTTGTAATCAAAGTATCGGGATGCAGATTCCTCTCTATAGATTTCCCAAAACTCTATGAAACTTCTAGTAGCAGAGAGGATAATGGGGGTGATAATGTACTTTTCTGGACATGCCACATCTTCACTTACACTTGGCTGACAATAATAATAAAAACTGAGCTACAAAAATTTAAGAACAAGATTTTTTCGTGGATGCTGCCATACTAGACATTCATAAGTGTCATATACATTTTAGCTATAATAATAAACATTTCTACAGTGCCTCTGTTACTAGCCAGGTGACACTGGATAAGTCCTTAAATGGTCTGAGGTTCAATATTCTGATCTATAACAGGGGAATAAAAACAGCACCTGCCTCACAGGGTTATTGTCAAGACCAGTTGAGATTAAGTGCTTTATAAACCTTAAAGTATTATGCAATACCGAGGTAAAAAAGACCAGGACTCATCTCCGTGACTATGACCACTTCAAGATAACTTTCCTATCCTCTTATAATCCTTATGTCAGACACTGCTAGGTACTGCTATTCTCACTTCTCTGGCTCATTTCTTCCATTCAGATGATCTAGGAACTCTATTCTCTGATGTTACCCAGTGTGATATCACCAGTTTTCCTTAAAAGAACATGGTTCACAAAGCTCAAAGAAGGAATAGGTCTATTTACTGCTTAGAGAAAACAGATATGGCTTCCAACAGAACTCATTTTCTGCCTTTTACCAAACCTCCTCCAGAGTAGCATCAGTTGCTCACAGTCACCTGGATGGTATCCCAGC
Organism: Pseudochirops cupreus; assembly: GCA_028627135.1. Lineage (NCBI taxonomy): Eukaryota > Metazoa > Chordata > Mammalia > Diprotodontia > Pseudocheiridae > Pseudochirops > Pseudochirops cupreus. The sequence continues at coordinate 318,220,028 of CM053581.1, read as the reverse complement.
AGATTATTGTATATGGTGTGGTCCCCCCAACACCTGTCTTACACTGACACTCTTGTGATAACTCCTCATTAGCATTCCCTTCCATGGTTGTTCATTCATTTCCCAAAGTGTCCTGGTCTACTGTCTTCAATTGTCCAGCAGATGGCGATGTCCTACTGCACCCTCAGTGGAGGCATCCTAATAGTGCTCTGGGGGAACGTTCCCACAGTTATCTTCACGAGGGCCTCACTTTGGATTTCTATTTTACAAAATAATTAGGCTATTATCTGCCCAAATGGGATTAGGGTCAGTGGTGAGGAACTCATCAAACAATTAGCAAACATTTATTACATGCTTGTTTTGTAGCAATAACTGGGGATGCCAAAAAAAAAACAAACCCAAACAACAACCCACAATAGTTCTGCCTTCAAGGAGCTTACATTCTAAAAGGAGAGTCAAAATATGGACATCGATATATACAAGATAAATGCAGAATAAATGGAAGATGGCATTAGAGGGCTGGTGCTAGAAGCTGGGAGGACCAGGAAAGGCATCCTATAGGAGGTGGCACTTGAGCTGAGCGTTAAAGGAAGCCAGGCATTGTCAGAGTGAGAGGGTGAGCATTCCAGGCATGAGGAACAGTTAGTGTGAAGATACAGGAGGCATGAGATTGCATGTCATATACAACGAAATAGCAAATAGGCCAGTATGGCTGGAGTATAGAGGATATGGAGGGGACTAAAATGTAAAAAAAAAAAAAAATTGAAAAGGTAAGTAGAGACCATGTTATGAAGAGATTTAGATGATAAAGGACTTTATATTTGATCCTGGAAGTATTAAAGGGATACACTGGAGCTGAGTATAGGAGAAACCTGATCAGACCCAGACTTTAGGACAATCACTTTGGCAGCCTTGTGGAAGAAGGATTGAAGTGCAGTGATCAACCAGAAGATCACTGCAATCATCCAGGTGAGAGATGGTGCCGTGCTAAACTAGTGTGCTGCCTGTGTCAGGGATGATAGAGAGAAAGGAGAGATGGAGAGAGAGGAGTCAGAATGACGACAAAAGTATGAACCTGGCTGGCTGGGGAAGATTCTTGTGCCATCAACAGTAATAACCAAGTCGGGAAGAGGGAAAGGTCTGCAGAAAAATGATGATAAATTCTGTTTTGGCCATCATGAGTTAGAGACGCCATTGAGTCAGAAATGTCCACAGGCAGTTAATTGGTGAGATAGGATTGGAGGTCACAAAAGAGAATAGCGATCTGGAAATTAGTTGCATAACTGATCATTGAACAAGAGAGACAATGAGATCACCCAGTGATAGAGTTTGGAGAGGAGAGGCCTTAGGGCAGAGCCTTGGGGACAACCACAGTTAGTAGGCGTGACTTGGAGGAAGATCTAGCAAAAGATAACTGAGAAGGAAAAATGAAACAGGTTGGAGGAGAAACCAAGAGAGAGCAGGATCCCAAAAACCCAGAGAGTATCCAGGAGGAAAAAAATGATCAACAGCGTCATAGGCTAGGGACAGCTAGGTGGTGCACTGGCCCTGGAGTCAGAAGACCTGAGTTCAAATCCAACCTCAGATACTTATTCACCGTGTGACCCTGGGCAAGTTACTTAATCCTGTTTGCCTCCAAAAACCAACCAAACAAACAAACAAAACCTGTCATATGCTACGGAAAGGTCAAGAAGAATGAGAATGAAACCAAGGCCATTAGATCTGGTAATTAGATCTTCACCACCCTTTGCAATTTTCAAAATAATTTTCTTTTTTCATATTTAGTTTGGTCTAGCTGACTGCACAGTCTGCTGTCCTTTCTTCTTTAGTGCCTACGAATATAAAGGCTGAGTGGCCCCCCAATTCCCCATCCCTATTGTTCTGGAGAATTCTTGTGTGTTTACTAGGGAAAGTTTTCCACGTAACCCTAAGATACCTTTCAGGTGAATCCATATGAACATTTTATGAACTACTCACTCTGCGCCAAGCACTAGGATACAAAAACAAAACAAAAGATAGCCTCTGTGACTGAGGAGCTTACCTTTTATTTGGAGGGTGGGGAGGGGGGATGTATGTGGCTGGTATGATATTTAAACAGAGAAGTGAGCTCTCATACAAAGGTGAGAGAGAGGGCACTTATAACCAGAGAGAGCAGGGAAGGCTTTCCTTAAAAACTGGCGCGTTAGTGAAGCATTAAATAAGGAAGTTAGGGACTCTAAGAAGCATCTCTGCTCTCAAAGATGGACATCATTCAATTCTTTCATCTGACAACCAGGATAACTGAGTTAAGAGAGACTCATCAATAACTTGACCATAGGAGTGATGAATTTTTCACCTATTGTTGTTTTTGATGGTTTCAGTCGTGTTTGACTCTTCATGACCCCATTTGGAGTTTTCTTAGCAAAGATGCTTTGCCATTTCCTTTTGCTGCTCATTTTGAAGATGAGGAAACTGAGGCGAGCAGGGGTAAGTGACTTGCTCAGGGTCACACAGCCAGATTTGAATTCAGAAAGATGAGTCTTCCTGACTTCAGACCCTGTGCTCTATGCAGTATGGCGCCACCTAGCTGCCTTTTCACTTATAGCAACTCCCAAAGATATCTCATAAAGGCCTAAGAAACATGACCTCATTGTAGTTACCTACTATGATGACCACACTAAGCCTTAATAATCGGGAGGACCTCATAGATTAAGATCTAGAAAGGGCCTTGAAGATCCCTTCCCCCATTTTATAGATGAGAAAACTGGGTCCCAGAGATCACATAGGTAATAAGAGGCAGAATCCAAGCCTGAACCCCGTCCTCTGAATCCAAGAGAGCAGGAGATCCTAGCCATCCACATACAGTGATTGTTCTGGACCAGTTTGTTAAGGAAAATACTCTCCCAGAATCCTCTATTTATCCTTAGCTCTCCCAGGGGGCAGCATAGACACATTGAGCCAGTTTTCATCTATACTCCTGTAGGACTTGGAGGTCAGACAATGGCCACTCTATTCCTGCCCATCTGTTGGCACCTAGGAAGCTAACTCAGATACCAGCAACTCACCCTTTGTATTAGGCAGGCTTTGGAGTGCTTCTATCAAACTAGGCCCAGTATCCAGTCTGGGAGCCCCCTCCACTGGGCACTGCTTCTCCAGTTCAGTTTGGCCAAGATATCTCTATTGTTCTCAATGGTGAGGGACATATTTTAGGGCTAATGGCTCAAAGAGATGCTATGTAAGTGGAGCAATGGCTAGGATCCTGAACCTGAAGTTAAGAAGATCTGAATTCAAAGTCTACCTCAGATACTCACAAGGTATGTGATCTTGGGTAAGTCACTTAATCTTTGTCTGCCTTGGTTTCCTCATCCGTAAAAAGGGGACAATAATTGCACCCACCTCCCAGGGCTGTTGTGAAGATTAAATGAGAAAACATTTGTAAAGCAACATAAAAATGCTAGTTAGTTGTTGTTGTTACTATTAATCATTATTGTCCTTCAGTGCAGCCCAAAAGGGACTTTGTGAGGTGAAGGGAATTTATGTTCAATCAGAAGAACAGGGTACTTAAGGGAACACGGCTGTCTACATTTCTAATCCCCACTCTGCTACCCTTGAGATCAATAGGAGACCACCTAGGCTTCCCAAAAAGTCTGATAATCCCTTATTATAGGAAAGGGCAGGTGAAATTTTGAAGTTCCAAGGAAAATATGGAAGAGGTCAGGATATCATTGTGACCCACCTATGGAATGTTATTCAGAGCAGGGGACGGGAGAGAAATAATTTAGTTCTTTGCTCTAGAGCAACTCAGTATTGGCTACAAAGTGAGTCACTCTACCCAAAAGAAATCAAAGACCAGGAAGAGGGGTCCTACTCTTCATTACCACCAAAAGCACTGGCTTTAGGGGAAAAAAAATCCATATTCTAATATTTAATTTATCTTGGGGCAACCTCCTTCACTCCCCCAGGCCTCAGTTTTCTCTTCTAAGAAATGAGTAATTGGACTAGACCTTAAAGGTCCTTCCAAAGTTTGCCCTAACTCTTCCCATAAAGAACATCTCATTTCTTACTTCTGTACTTTTGCGTAAGTAGTCCCTCCTTACCTCTACCTGTACTTCCAATAGAAGAGTAAATATTTTCTATTAAAATAGATATTTTTAGTCATTGACACACTTTCCCTCCTAAAAATTTATTTATAAATTGTTTCCTCCCAGTAAGCACCTTGAGGGCAGGGACTGTTCTTGGTATTCCCATAACCTAGTATACTGCCTGATAGACAATAGACACTTAATAAATGTTCACTGAATTAAATTGAATCCTATTCTACCCTTGCTTAAAGTCCTTCCAATTCCAGAGACAGTTAATAAAGATTTAATGAGTGAGACAGCCTGCTTGAGCGATGAGGGGAATAGTTCTCAGCAAATTATTGCTTTAATGCTTGCTTAATATAATTTTCTATCTACAGGAAAAATAGACAGGCATCTAGGGGCACCAATTCCTAAGCTCTCCAGCTTACCCAAAATTTTGCCACTATCCAAAATGATATTACCACTTCTATACTATCCCAATAAATCCCACTTATTCTTGAGATTGACTAAAACCCACATGTGTTACAAGGATAGCTTCTGTGGGATAATTAACAAGTCCTGAAACGGAGGAGAAAATAGAGGGAAAAGATTGGAAAGTGAGCATACCTGGCTTCTCAGCTGAGACCATAAGGACTTTGCAGGCATAGGTTCATAGATTTAGAGCTAGAAAGGAACTCATAGGCCACCTAGTCCAACCCTTCCTCATAGAGATGATGAAATAGGTCCAGCAAAGGTAAGTGACTTGCTCAAGCACACAAAGGTAGGAAGTAGAAGAGGTGGGATTTGAACATGGTCTTCTAACTCCAGACCCCACACTCCTTCCCCTATACCAGTGTTTTTTTAGTCAGTCTCAGAAAAAAAAAAATGGGTACAGTGAGTCTTGTACACAAGAGTCTTGTTCAATTTTTTGAATGAGTAACACCTGTATCTTATCCTCAGTTACCTTCATAGTATGATTGAAAAGGCTCCCCAAAGATATCTTCCTTCCTTTCCTCCTTCTTACCCCCAAAAACAACACTTGGCCCAACATACCTGATCTTCCAGGATTAGAGATTTACTCCTTTGTGATTACTTGGATCTTCTCTGACAATACAAATATCTCAAAAAAGGATAACCATTAAATTTACTTAGTGAGGACCTTGGACTAGAATCTAATTTCAACTTGTCATCAAATTGTTTCCAAACTGCCACTAGGGTTCAACATTCTAATGCAAGCCAATTCCCAATAGATGGTCAGATGCAACATATATCTTTATCTGGATTTTGTACACTGAACCTCTTTCCCCTCTGTTACCATGTTATCACACCTCATCAGCTGTGTAATCACATGATCAAGCTGTCATGAATATTTCTGTTCCTGAAATATAAAATATCAGGCAGTTTGAAAATCATGATCTCTAGTGCATGTGTATTACAAGGCACCTTGAATCTGTCACCAATCATTTAAAAACATTCTGCAGAAGAAAACTTTATATTATTTCTCATTGTAGTTATTAAGACTATTTTGTGATTAAAACTTATGCCCTACTAATGTTGCTATTCTCTTTCTGGTAGATTTTCAAATGAACTGTTTGGCCACCAGTACTGTTTCTGTGAGAGTATAGTCAATGTGCCAGTGATAAAAGAGAAGATAGTCACATCTAAAGAGATTCTTTCCTTACAAAGTTTAGTTTATGTATAAATGTTGCTTAAAATGAAGCAATATATGCAATTGAACTTTAAATACATTTATCATTTAATACAGTACTTGTCATTAACCAGTAGAAGAGTAAATATTTTCTATTAAAATAGCTCCTCATTTTTATCAATTGGTTAGGTGACAAAAATTTAAAATGATTTTCCATCTCTCAGCAAGACAGCTTGTAAAATCCTCCTACCATTTGCCAATTTTTATACAAGCAAGCATTTTCACTTTATTCTTGTTTTATTTCAAAATGCAGAAATAAATACAGTGCAATAACAAATCAATGACTGGTTTTGTCTGATATTCAGCCAAATATTGCAAATCCTTGTTCTAATAAGAAAGTCCAACATTGAAATCAAATTTATTCATGATTGTTATATAATATTTAACATCTTCCAGGCTATAATTTATGCCATTAAAATTTTATTGATATTCCACAAAACTTATGAAATAAAGAAATTTGTTATTAAGTTTTACAGATAATAGTAAGCATATGAGATCTTGCTAGATTGCTTCTTTTAAGTCTTACAGAATGTCTCATTAGTTTAAAATCAGAGTTTTGCTATTTTATATTTAGATTTTTCATAATTATATGCAGAATAAATTTTATACTTCATAATTCCATAATGTAAATTTTAATTTGGAGCTTTTGGGGTGGCAAAATTTTCATTGTAATTGTTATAAACATTGAATAAGTCTATAAGAATATTATGAATTTTATTGTAGAATTTTAAATTACCCTAGAGATTCACAACACCTGTTTGTTGTTACTGTTGAAAGGAAACAAAAAATATCATTGGGAACCCTTGGGCTAGCTAGAGGATCTCTAAAGTTCTGTCCAGCTCTAGTGTTCTGAGATTCTAGAGATCACAAACACTTGTGTATGAATTAGCTTCTACATCTTTTGTTCAGTGACAAGAGGAACCACAGGCAGCTTACAAACACTGAGCTCCTGCATAGGGACAGAAATGAGACTTGAAGTAAGGAATGAGAAGAAATGTAAAACAAGGAAGTTGGAAGGGTACTTTATACAGGTCTAACCTTACCCATGCCAGATTCTACTGGAAGAAAATCTTTTCTAGTACTTAGTAGTATTTTCTGATTTTCAATTGGGTTTCTCAAAAGATTTTTTCTAGCTGGTTGGCACTGGAGGAAAAGAATTTCCTTGGAAAGAAGTTCCCTTGAATTTGTATGTTGGTTCTAATTTATATCTGTGATGTCATTGGTGCCTAGAACTCCATGGATGAGGAAACTCCTTCTCCTAAAGCAGATCAGAGTAATACTTGCTTTACCATTTATATAGTCTTTTTTTTTTGTCTTTGTGGAGGGGGAAAGGCAGGACAATTGGGGTTAAGTGACTTGCCCAAGGTCACACAGCTAGTAAGTGTTAACGGTCTGAGGCTGGATTTGAACTCAGGTCCGACTGACTCCAGGGCCAGTGCTCTATTCCCTGTGCCACCTAGCCGCCCCACTGTTTATATAATCTTAAAGAGTTGCCACTAAGTGGCTTAGGGACTTGCCTGGGTCACACACAACTAAAATGTATCAGCTGGAACTTGAACTCAGGTCTTCCTGACTCCAAGAATGCTATTTCTCATATATCACTGAATAGTTTTCAAGCTAGTTGCTTAAGATTTGTGATCACAGAGCAAGTTCCCACACTGAGGAAATCACTGGTAGTAGATACTAAAAGCATTGTGTAACACATCACAAAAATTGTTTTCACCTCTCTTATTTGACAATCACAACAATCTTGAAAGGTAGAGTAGGTTGCAACATTAACATCTCCATCCTACAGATGAAGAAACTGAGGCCCAAACAACTAACAAGGAGTCTAATTGGGACTGTTCCTCAGAGACTCCTTTATACTATACTTAATATGTGGGCTAACTAGGAAAGAGTTAACAGCAAGACTGTGCCCTAAGTAACCTCTATGGGAGGTATAGGCGAGGGGGGGTGGGAAGTGGAGAGGAAAGGAGTCTCTGCATAAGCACTTTTGTCCAATAACCTTTTAAGGATGAAACCTATCCCTGTTTGGAAAAGCCAGAGAAAAGGGATACCTATGTATCCTCACATTAGTGACAGCAGCAATAGTCCAGAGCACCGGGTGTGTTCCCTTTGCTTTTGTCTTTTCCTTATATAGGAAATCAGACCTTGCATATTTATAGGGAAAAGAATGGATATTGAAAAAACAGTATGGGGTAGGGGGAAGGAAAAGGTATTTTGATCTTGTTCTAGGGTCTGTCCAGACAAATAGGAGAGGTATGAGCATTAGGCCTGGGACCTCAACTTTTCTGACCTCTTCATTTGACATCTGAAGATGCTTCATCGTTTGCAAATCAGGTTGAACTGGAAAGGGTCCGTTGCAGCTTTAAATCTGTGATTCTCATGAGGGCACAAGATGCTCCCCTGGCTTGCGTTCCCAAATGTCATTATAAATAATTGAACTTGAATGACTTCTTTACTTAGGAATAAGAATATATGACTTTGGACAAGTTAGACCTCAGTTTCTTAGGATGAGAAGTTTGGTTAAAGTCAGATATGCTCCCTGCTTAACGTGGTCCAGGGATGTAGAATCCACTAACTCCCAAAGTAACACATTCCATGTTGGGGCAGTTGTAATTGCTCAGAAATTCTTCCTGACATCAAGCCTAATGTGGCATCATTGCACCTTTCATCCAGTACTTCTAATATTGCCCTATGGGACCAAACAACAAGTCTAACCTCTCTTCCATATGAGTCCTTCAATACTTAAAGACAACTATCATGCCTCCCCTCTTAGTACTCTCTTCTCCAGACTAAACAATCCCAGTTCCTCTCTGATTCTCTTATACCATGTCTTAAGTATTACAGTTATCCCTTCATGACTTCATCATGACTTCCCCCAACATGGTTTCAATATATTGAAGTTTCAATATATAATGGATTGGCATAAGAAATTAAATGGGAATTTTGAGGGAGTTTTGCAGAAGCCACAGATGACACAGAGCCTATGACCAAATACTTAACCCAAATTTTACAATAAGGTGCTGTAAATGCCCCACAAAAGAAAAAGTTAAAAAATTCAGACTTCTCTCATATGAAGGGAGGGTCAAAAAATTTTGCACAGATTTTCCAGATCATGGGGGCACCACATCACCAACCCTCATTATGTGGAAGGATTAACTGTATTTATTTGGTCAAATCTTGGCCTCTAAGGGAACCATATGGTTGCATGATGTTAATGAGTTTATGCCCTTAAGAGAAAAAAATCTAACCTGTAAACCTCAAGATATCTTACAAGGTTTCAGTGATCAAAATTTGCATTCCTCTGGGCAGAGCATTCACAGGTAAGGGTATAATATCCTACATAGAGAGAGAGAAAAAGAAGAAAAGAAAGAAAGAAGGAAAAAAAGAAAAAAGAAAGAAAGAAGGGAAGGAGGGAGGGAGGGATGAAGGAAGGAAAGAAGGAAGAAGGAAGAAGGAAGGAAGGGAGGAAGGAAGGAAGGAAGGAAGGAAGGAAGGAAGGAAGGAAGGAAGGGAAAGAAAGACCTATGTTGCCCAACTGGCCAGTTCCAGTTGAGTACCCAGTGGGCAGCTTCTACTACTACTCACAGAGGCTGCTGTTTGTCCTTTGTTCTTGAAGAGGACCATGACATCAGGGAGGTGATGCCATGACATGTAAATGAATTGGATTTTATGCCATACTTACCAAGACAGACTAAATGCTGTTTTGGGGGGGAAAGAGAGAGCAGATTTTATATTAATCTTTATCAAGAGAAGAAAGCAGTTTTTTAGATTTGACCAGCTGTTTTTATTTCAGTTCCAGTTGTTATTATTGACCCGGGTGCTTATGGGGAGGAGGTAACTCACAGGGACCCTCAGGAGCTATATATCAATACATATGTATTTGTTGAGTGTTTGGATATCTTTACTGAGTGTTTGGATATCTCTATAGAATGTTTTTGTTTTTAACAAAAGGTTATTATGTTTTGTTTTTCAATTTTCTGCCTCAGTGATTCAATGTCATCAGAGGGTGAATTTGTATTGGGCGCTAGTGGATACCTGGTCGAAGACTCACGAACTCACCACCTATCATAATCCTGGTTGCTTTCCACTCCCTCTCATCTTTAGCTTATCAATATTCTTCCTAAAATGGGGTATCCAGAACCATACACTTTATTCCAAATCTGACTAGGACAAAGTAGAATAGTGTTATCATCAATTCCTTATCTCAGAATCCATGTTTCTCTTAAAGCAGCCCAAGATTCTATCATCCTCTTTGGCTGCCCAACACATTGTTATGTCACATTGAGCTTGTGGTCCCTCATGCATTTGAATCTTCTGCATTCATCATATATTAAATGTATATTAACTCTGATTACTTATGAGTCATGAGAGAAATTATTATTAATAACCAATGATTTGGGGAGATTCAGATTTCTTCCTTTTTCTTTTATCCTCATTTCAAAACTTCTGTCTCTAAAGGTTGACCTAATCTTCTCCTCTCTTCAAACCCCATTCAGGTGGGGAGGCCATCATGCTATACTCAGGACTGAGTGGGGATAAATTATTTGAATAGATTGTCCACAACTGGGGTTAACTTAGAAGTAAATGACATAATCAAAGTTCAGGTTTAGCCCCTCATTGTAATATCGATCCTTTCATTAATTATTCACCAATCAGAGTTGAATGTCACCCTCAAGAGCACCCCTCTTCCAATGGACATATAAACCATGAACCAGCCTGCCATGATTATTTTTGGTTTAAAATGTTGGCATTATTAATAAAATGGTTAAATTACACAGAAATTCTCTCTCTTGAACCTTTTTAAACATCACGGTCAGAAGCTCAGGCACTTTGTGAATATAGGGGATTTGACGAGGAATAGATTGTTCAATTTAACAAAGTTAAAGTACAAAGTTTTTGTTTCAGCTTTGAATATATAAAAGGTGTAAATACTCCACTGACACTATGACTTTATGTCTCCTTGATAGATGTGGACATACCCATCTTTCCGAGAGTCTAACCTCAAATAAGGACATATATAATCTTTCAGATTTTATAGCACCACCCCTTTAGTTGTGGTTTGACTCTTGGTCACAGAGTTGGAAGTCATGGAGAAGAAGTATAGCAGAGAGAAATAGACCGACCCCCTTCCGCCCAAAAAAGAAGGAATTCCATTGGTCAAACGTTTTGATGCAGTTTTAAGGAGACAATGTTGTACTTTTATAGCCTTTTGTATATGATTCAGTTAAAATTTCCATAGCAGCACTTTTCTGTGTGTGTATTAAGCAAATGTAGTACTCCTTACAGCCCCCTAGCTGCCTCTTTTGTTTATGTGAGTTATATTTAGGTTTAGGATTATATCTATTGTATCTGAAATTAAAATTTCTTAAGTTTTGACCTCTCCTACCTCCAGCTACGCGTCTTAATGGATAGAGTGCTGGGCCTGAAGTCAGGAAAACCTGAGTTCAAATCCAGCCTCAGATGCTCACTAGCTATGTGACTTTGGGTAAGTCACTTGACCTCTATTAGTCTTGTTCCACCGGAGAAAGAAATGGCAAATCACTCTGGTATCTTTGCCAAGAAAACCCCACACAGGGGTCACAGAGAGTCATACACAACTGAACAACCAAACTACAACAACAACCCTCTCTCCAAGGGGCACTTTGAGAATCAGAGCCCCAGAGACATAGTTCAATGTCTTGCTGGCTTCTTCATGAAATGTAGTCAAGTTATTCAAGCCTCCTACCTTCTAGGTAGAGCAGAGAAAATATAATTTGTATCTATTAGCTTTCCCCCTTTACCTTTCAGTGTTTCGTTCTTTTTCTTTTTCTTTTTTTTTTTTTTGTCATTTTGGAGGGGGAAGGCAGGGCAATTGGGCTTGTGACTTGCCCAAGGTCACACGGCTAGTAAGTGTTAAGTGTCTGAGGCCGAATTTGAACTCAGGTCCTCCTGACTCCAGGGCCAGTATCCTATTCACTGCACCACCTAGCTGTCCCACAGTGTTTTTTTTAGTTTCTGAAGGCCTTGAGCTTTTGCTGAAGTCTCACTACTCTTATACACACACATACACACACACACACACACACACACACACACACTGAAATAAAATGGGCATTCATTGATTGGGAACTGAATAAACAAATTGTGGATTATGAATGCAATGGAATTTTATTTCACCCATAAGACATTATAACCACAAGGAAATTTGGGAGCATTTATATGACCTTATATGAAGCAGCATGGCTTGGAATAGAGAGCTGGCATCAATGCCAAGAAGACCTGTGTCCACTACTGTTTCTGACACAAAACTGTGTGACTCTGAACAATTCGTTTTACTTCTACTCTATGCAGCTCTAAGACTAGAGAGAAGATGCCAACCTGTAGAGCATTTCCTTATGCAGCAGTTCTATATGTCAGTGAAATCACAGGAATATGAACTAAGGTAGATTGAAAGAAAGCAGAAAACCATATAAACAACGACCATGTAAAGGAAACAACACAGAAAAAGACCTCAGAATTTAGATTAATGTAATGATCAACCTTATTTCCAGATAACTATTCTAGATTAACTGATTCCATCTTGGTGGCACCATGAATAGAGGGCTGGCCTAGAGTCAGGAAGACTTGAGGACAAATTCAGCTCCAAGCACTTACTAATCGTGTGACTTTGGGCACCTCTATTTGCCTCCATTTCTTCAACTGTAAAACGATGATAAAAATTGCACATAAGGGCTTAGGATCACCGTGAGGATTAAGGGAAATCATATTTGGAAGGTACTTAGCACAGTGTCTGGCACATTGTAGCCTCTATATAAATTCTAGCTATTATTGTTAGATAACTGATTACAAAACCCACTTTGCTTTTCTCATTAGAAAGATTGTGGATTGTGGTATAGAATGCTTCTTATTCTGTCAGACAGGGTTGGTTGTCATTGTTTTGCTTAATGGATTTTCTTTGTTACCAAGGACATGTCTATGGGGGAAGGGAACATTACTGAGAATTGACAGTGATGTTTTCTTTTAAAAACAGCAGCTAAAAAGAGAAAAGAAAAGAAGAGTTCCCTTTGAATTCCCGAACCAAGCCCCCCCAGAGAGGAAAAGAGTTATCTCATGGCCCCAGAGCTGGAGAAACATCAAAGAACTGAGCCATGGCACAGAGGTACCAAGGCAGACCTTGCCCTCACTGCTGCTGTGAGGCATACATACTGTGCAAACCCAATGGGAAGGAGATTGCTCCTCTAGCAATCCCAAATATGTTAAGAGTTGCACATCTGGAGGACAGTATAGGACCCTGAGAAGAGAGACACTTGAACATTTTCTCAGGGCTGATGGCCCTTATACTTTTTTCTGAGAGACTGAATCATGAAGCAAATTCTAATGTCCCCGGGAGAGATTCTAGGTGGGGGCATAAGTAAAAAAATTATGACAAGGAAGCACACCTCAAGATCAAACCCATACCTTATATGCCAAGAGCTTTGAATTCTGGATTACATTTGAGCCATGGATTACATGCCAATAGAAATGTAGGTAATACATGGACTGAAATAAGTGGAATGTTACTGCTGGGGTATATAGATATAGATATAGATATAGATATAGATATATATACATATATATATACACACACACACATACATATATACATATATATTTATACATACACATACACACATGTATATGTGTATGTACATGTATGTATGTATCTACATACATATCTACACATATACATATATGTATACATAGGGTATGTGTGTATATGTGTATACACACAATACAAATATAAATAGTATATAACATATATAACAAATAATTTTATTTATATAATACATATTTGTCTATTATAAATATATTTTATATAACACTTATATGTGGATATAAATATATATAAATATAAAATAAATAAACAGATATATATAAATTTGTAGCTGAATGTCCAGCCCTCCACTAAAAACAGTGGTTAGCTAGGTAATATTCAAGGAGTCTGCCAGCTTAGAAACATTCTGCGGGCACAATTGCCATGATATTCTTATTCCTGATGGTTTTCTGCCTTTAAATGACTTGTCCTTGTAAATTCATTTAATCACAATGTAGATGCAACAATTACAATTAGATTCTCCTAGAAAATTTGACTTCAACTTAGGATGTTGAAAATTCACTAAATGGCATCTGGTTTTGATGTCTCAAACAATACGACATCCTCTCAAGAGGGTACTTTTGGGGCAGCTCAGCAATATTTATCTGGCAGCATGTTTCCTCCTTCCTTCCTGTTCCTAGCTGCTGTTTGGCTCTGGTCACAGAGGCTGTGCAATTTAGGGGATGGGGGAATGGCTGCCAAAGGTTGTCATCCCAGGTCAGTGATTTATTTGTGTGATCATGTCAGGCATATAATCAAACTTCTCTAGTGAATCTATGATTTCCCTCTCCCTGCCTTGGGCATTTATGTCCTCTCCAGTCTTCACTGCCAAACAAAAATCTCACCCTTTCTTTCAAGGGCCATCTGAAGTTTTACTTCCTCCACAGAGTTTAACTAACTATCTCAGCACCCATTTATCTTTCCACAAAAAGCTGGAGCTAAAAGGAGCCTTAGACTCCAGGGACTCTTTTGTTTGTTTGTTTTTGTTTTTTGCTTTTTGGAGGGGGGAAGGCAGGGCAATTGGGGTTAAGTGGCTTGCCCAGGGTCACAGAGTTAGTAAGTGTTAAGTGTAGCTAGTAAGTATTAAATGTCTGAGGTCGAATTTGAACTCAGGTCCTCCTGACTCCAGAGCCAGTGCTCTATTCACTGCACCAGCTAGCCGCACCACTTCCAGGGACTCTTGATCTGGGGCCCACCAACTCTGGACCATTGATAGATTTCAGGGGGTCCTTGAACTTGTATGGAAAAATAGCAAAACTTTATTTAGATATAATTGGTTTCCTTGGTAATCCTGTTTATCTTCTTTTATGCATTTAAAAATATCGTTCTGAGAAAGGATCCAGGGTTCACTTGACTGCCAAAGGGGGCCATGATACAAAAAAGGTTAAGAACCCCTGACCTAGTCCAACTCCCTTTACAGAGAAATCTGAAGGACTTTGTACAGAGGTCTTTTTTCTGAATCCCTATGACACTTATAGCTTCTGGACCACCCAATCTAGTGCTGAATTATTCATGATCTATGACTCATTTTTTCCATATGTCAAATTATGATATTATCTCTCCAAGTACATTATAAACCCCTTGTGGGCAAAAACCTTGCCTTTGCCTCTTCTAATGTTATCTGTAAGATCTAGGACAGTGCTGAGTACACTGCGACATAAATTATAAATGATTACTTTATCTGAAGGGGATTGTGTGCAAATTAAGAGCTAAAAGGTATCTTTATTGCATACACACACAAACACATATACGCATATCCAAACTGTTGCCAAAGTGTGTCAATTCTGCCTCCTAACATCTCTCATCACCTCATGCATGGATTACTGTAATGACTTTCTGATTGGTTTTCTTCCCCCATCTCCAACACCCACAGTCATCCTGCTGTCAAAGTGATCTTCCTAAAGTGCAGGTTTTAACAGGTCACCTCCTCCCCAAACTCAATAAACTCCACTGGTCCCCTACTACCACTAGGATCAAATATAAAATCATCTGGCATTCAAAACCTTTCGTATTGTTCCCCTCTTGGTGGTCTTGCACTTTACTTTTCCCTATATATTTCTCCTACAACCAAGTGACACAGACCTCCTTGCTCTGAAATCGGCGTTTTCACTGGCTCTCTTCCCATGCCTAGAATTCTCTCCCTCCTCATCTTCATGTTCTTGCTTCCTCGACTTCCTTCAAGTCCCAGCTAAAAATCCCACCTTCTATGCCTTTTCTCATCCCTGCTCAGTAGTTGTACCTCCCCTAGTTGTACACCTTATTAAGACATGCTTGTTAACATTGTCTCTCCTAATAAACTGTGAACTCCTTGAGAAAAGAGTGTTTTTTTGTCTTTTTTTGTATCCTCAGGGCTTAGCACAGTATGTGGCTCATCTTGGGAATTTAATAAATGCCTGTTGGATGATGAACATTTTGCAAATGGTAGTGATGGAAACAAAGCAAACATATGTATATTTCCTACAACTATATTCCACCTCCCCCATTTGTTAATACCCTTTTCCTTTTATTCAAAATTACTTTGTATCAACTTATCTGTGTCTTTTTAGTCTCCCTATAGTATATAAACTCCTTGAGGCAGTCTATTTTTTTATCTTTATAAACCCAGAACCTCCTACCTAACACATAGTAGGAGCTTTAAAAAATGCTTGCTCAATTGAATTGAATTTTTGTTGACTAATGTTGATTTTTGGATGAGTGCACAAATACCAGGGCAGAGATGTTTTCTCCAGGTAGCATGTTCTCACTGAAGTAACATATGGAAAATCTTGAGAAAAATAAAATCTGTTGTCCTAACAATACAATAGGTTTCCAATAGTAACTGCTAATCCAGATACACCCAAGTAAACATTTGTTTCTGAAACAAAGGTTTTATTTGGAAAATGTTTGCCAATGGAGAATTGCTGCTTTATATGCTGTAAGTGCAATGAGCTCATTGGAAGGAAAGTGTTCTATAAATGCAAAGGATTAGGTGTTTGTAAAATATCTGAGGTGAATGGGACACCACAGATGTAAGATATTACTGGGTCCATAAAGGCTCCTGGACTTAGCAAGTCTCAGAATCCTAGAGATTTCACTACTTCCTTTCACCTGGTTCTGTCCTCCAACGACAAAGCTTTTTCATTGACTCCTGTAACATTTAGCCCTGAATGGATTGCTTGCCAAAGAATGGAAGAAAAAAAATGTTGAATTACAAGGGCTAATTCTCTACTGTTCTTCTAGATGCTCTGTTTGCTTTCTCTTTTGTCTCTTCAGCCAAATTGCCACCTTATTTTTAAAGTTCCAATAATGTCAGACTTAAGGTTTCTATTGTTTCAGGACAAAAATCTAAGGGTCTAGATCCTTTTACTGTATGTGATTTTTGAGCTACTCTCCATCTGGTCAGTCTTTGCTTGTCTTTTATTCTTCTTTTAAAATGTATTAATGTCTTCTGATTCTTCTTCATCTCAATTTCCAAATACATCCCTACAACCTCCCCTGCCCAGTGAGTCATCCCTTGTAATAAAGAATCAAAAAGACAACAAAAGGGAGTTTAACAACACCAACCAATACCCCTGCAATGTCTGACAGTATATGTAATATGCCACACCCATAGTCTTCCACCCATGCAAATTTCCTTTCCTTAGTGTAGCAGGGGTGAGCTTGGGAAGTCAGATCAATTTGTTGAATACCTTCTTTTATTTGATGAGATTATAGGGCATGGACTTTTGTTCAGTGGAGCTAGATATGCACCCTCATGCCTTAATGGAATGAAGCAAGAAACTCACTGATGACCTCCAGTGACTGGGCTTGTGTAGAAGATGGGAGGCAAAATCAGGGCATTCTGGTTGGATAATCCTTCTTCCTCTTTGGAGTGAGCTGGACATAGCTCCACCCACTTTTAGACCCTTCTATTTTCCCTAAGCTTTCTTTCCTTTGGACTTCTGGGGGGAAAGGAAAGGGGTTCTCCCCCACACCCTTGTCAACCCTCCAGTTGCAATGATGGCTTGCAGCAGAAACATGAAAGTAGGTACATGTCTAGCTTCTTTTGGAGGTCTTGCATTTTGCATTGTGAGGAATGTCAACTTAGGCAGGGATTCTCCTGATCACTTCAGCTACATTCAATGCTACCTTAATTGGTGGTGTTTTTAGTGTAGACCAGTAGTGTCAAACTCAAATAAAAATGTGTGTCTGATGCCTCATATTGACTTTTGTTGTTTGTTGTTGGTGTTCAGCTGTTTTCACTCATATCTAACTCTTAGTAACCCTATTTGGGGTTTTCTTGGCAAAGATACTGGAGTAACTTGCCATTTCCTTCTCCAGCTCATTTTACAGGTGAGGAAACTGAGGCAAACAGGAGTAAGTGACTTGTTCAGGGTCACACAGCCACTAAGTGTCTGAGGCCATATTTGAACTCAGGAAGAGAATCTTTTTGACTCCAGGCCCAACACCACCTAGTTGCCCATTATATTGAATTAGGAAATCACAAATTAACATTATCTATGTTGTATTTCTATGCATTTAAAAAAAAAAGCATTTCCCAATTACATTTTACTCTGGTTTAGTTGTACTGGAGAGTATTGAGCACAAATCTGACACCTCTGTTGTAGATTATCTGTAAATCTTCATTTCTAAAGTAAAGCAGAAGGATCGCTGTCAAAGGATAAAATGCTAAGCAAGTAAGACCCTGCATCATCTCTTCCTCTGGAAAAGAAAACCAAAAACAGCAAATATCCTCATTCCTTCCTGGTTTGGCTCATCTTAAATCTCTTCCATTTTGAACAATTTGTATTTTTTCCATTGGAGGAATGAGAAGGTAGTCCTTCTTTCTGCCAAGGCACTAATTAGCTTTATTCTGGGGGGGGGGGGGAGTTCTTAATTCCTGTTTCCTGGCCCTTGTTTCCTGGCTACCACCCATCTCCTCTGTTTCTTTCTCCATCTTTGATTCTGCCTCATTCTCTGTCGCGGCCTTTGTCTTTCTCTCCCCTAGCTTTCATTTTATCGTTCTGTATTTGTTTTGCTCCAATAACTCTGGTTCTCTGTCTCTGACAAAGCCTACATCACTTTCCCCTTTCACAGTTAGTTGGTTAGTCACATGGAATTATTAAGGAGGGATACACTCCCCTCCCTCTTGCCCGGCTTTTTTGTTTCTTTTCTCTGTTTTTCTTCTTCTGTTCCTTTGTTTTGTTTTTCTTTGGTTAACTTCCCAGGCTTCTCTCTGCAACACAGGAAGAAACAAAACAGGTGCTGAGGGCCTGGTTTTGATCGGGAACACAGTGAAGGCCCTGTCAATGCCAGAACTAGAGATGATGTAATCAGTTTATTGCCAACACAATGAAGAAAAAGCAGAGCTCCAAGTCTTTGTGTCTTGGGGGTGTGGATACCACAGTCCTTAAGGCAGAGAGGCAGTGTTGGCCGTGTTGGCCTCATCTCTAACTCCAGAGAGAATCACTGAATGTGTGTGAGGTATGGGTTACCTGTGGCTCTTTTAAAGTAATAGATGATGTTCCATTTCTTTACTGGGAGGTGGAAATCTGCTTGCAAGCTCACTGATTACTTCAGAAAGTGGCAGATTGTCCTAGTAGCTAATTCCTTTGAGACCATCCTGCAAGATGAAGCAGGTGCTAAGCCTCCTTCCTGGCTGGCTCCTCAAGGAGCAGAGAATGAATTACACAGGGAAACAACTTCTTGAGATGGATGATGTATTCCCCAGATGTGTTCTACTCCTCAGCCCCAGATTCTACTCCTCAGCCTCCTGCATATGTATTATCTCACTAGACAAGGAAAGAAAAAGTCATCATTCTTTGTTTTTACACAACATACTGGCCTGGTGGAAGGGTCCTCAAAATGGCATCAGATGATCTGAGATCAGAAACTGGTTTTGTTGCTCACCATCTATGTGACTTTGAGAAAGTCATTCTCCCTCTAAGTTTCTTCATCTATAAAATGAGGAGATTGGAAAGATATCATGAGATAGTGAATTGAGCCTCTCTCAATTGTCTCATGACCCCAAGGACCGGCTGGGGCACCCAGAATCCAGAAGAAGGTAACCTTCCCTAACCAAAAACAGCCACTAATGGACCCTGAGCTCACTCAGCCCCCTTCTTCCTTCTCCCACACTGTCAGTGGCAAGGCTGTACTAGCAGACCCAAGGACATAACATAGGCTTACATCAAAACCTACCTCTGAATCCTAGCTGTTCCTCCCTCTTTCCAGTGATGTGCATAGCCTAACTCTAGGATGTGGAAGTTTGCTCCAGCCTCAACAGCCAGTTTGTCCACAGCCCTTTGTGAGTAAAAGCTTGCCAGTCACTGCAACTTGGTAGTACCAGTGCTGCAAAGTCTAAACTGCCAGTGCTAGGGAAAACAGACTCTGAATCACTAGAATCAGGCCAAAGAACTGAGAAGCAGAAGGAGCAGGACAGGGACTAGTTATGACCACCCAAAAGTCGTTTGGGTCAGAGACTTTGGCTGGTGAATTGTGAATTATCCAGTGTGAGAGGAGCCTGAGATGTTTGAGATCCAGCCCCCAAAGAAAAGGAGAGGGTGTCAGGAAGTAAATGATAAGGAAAATAAGAGGAGGAAAAAAGATTAAAAGTACCAAAGATCTCAGGAAGAAGAAAACTCAAAGACCTTGAAGAGATAAATCAACAGGAAAAACAGTAATAACAGAAGGAAATATGGCCTCTAGGTCTAGCAAATGAGGTCAAGCATCTATGAATACATACTGAAAAATAGAAGTAAATGAAACGCATATGCAATTGAAATACAAGATAAACGTATGAGTGGGAGAAATCATTAAGAGAGGGGGGAAATAAGAGAAACCAGGCATAGAAGATGTCCCTTGAATAGAGGGAATTGAAGGAAATCAGGGATCCTAAAAGGCAAAGTTGAGGTATGAGTGCATTCCAGGCGTGGGGGACAGCCAGGGCAAAAGCACAGAGTTAGAGATGGAGTGTCATGTGTGGGGGACAACAGCAATGCCAGTTTGACTGGATCACAGAGTGCCATAAGGGGACTAATGCTTACTTAGCAAAGTTGGAAAGATAGGTTAGAATCAGGTTGTGAAGAGCTTTAAAACCCTAAGCAGAGGTGCTGCTTGGTCCTAGAAGCAAAAAAAGGAGCATTACAAGTTTATTATGTAGGAGAATGACAAAAACAGACTTGTATTTCAGGAAAAACACTTTGGCAGCTGTGCAGAGAATAGATTATAGAAAGGAGAGATTTGAGGCAGGGAAAACAAGTATTGTTATCATAATCCAGGTGAGAGATGATGAGGCCATGTACTAGGATGGCTGCTATGTGGGTAATCAGATAGATTGGAGAGATATTGTGGATGTAGAAATGACAAGATTTGGCAACTTATTGGTCATTTGGAATAAGGAAGAATGAAGAGTTAAGGATAACACCAAAGTTGTGAACTTAGGTGACTGGATGGCGTGTGGTATCCGGGACAGAATAGGGAAATTCATAAGGGAGGCAAATGTGGGGGAAGGAGGAGTTCAGTTTTTAATTGGTTGAGTTAGAGTTGTCTGTCCGACATTCAATTGGAGATAGTCAGTAAGTAGTTAGAGATGCAGGACTGGAGCTGAAGAGAGGCTAAGACTAGTTTTATAGCTTTGAAAGTTTTCTACATGGAAATGATACTTAAAACTCTTGGAAGTTAATGAGTCTAACAAGGGAGAAAATACAGAAAATAAAAGAAGGCCCAGGAAAGAACCTTAAGTTATACTTACTGTTAGGGAGCATGATTTAGTGATGAATTCAGAAGCTAGATTGAAAAAAACTGAGAAGAGAGTGAGAAGACCAGAAGGAGAGGGAATAAATATAGACAGTTTTCTCAAGGAGTTTAAGCTGATAATAAGAGATGAGAAACAACACAATAACTTAAGGTTATTATTTCTTCAACATACGTACGCTATTAGTAGGGTTTTTTCCATGATGGAGGTGACTTACATAAATTTGTGGACGAGAGGGAAAAGATTGAAGATTAGAAAGAGGGAATGATTGTTGGGGCAATATTCTTGGGGAAATAGCATAGAAGGATGAAGGGCACATATAGAAGGGCTTGCCTTGGTAAAGAGAAGGGTTTTGAAATGTAGAAGTGGGAAGTAGGAAATAGAGCTCACATTCTTTATATTCTCAGTAAAGTATGAGACAAAATCTTCAGTTGAGTGAGTAAGGGATGATGTGGAAGTCTTAAGAAGAGAACAGTCTTTTATAGGTTTATGTTACCTTAAAAAAATTCCTTCATTCAGTATTCCAGTGATCTATCTTTGTCCAACTCAGGTCATTTTAATCAATGACTTAGATGAAGGCATAGAAGGTCCATGCTTGTAGAATTTTCAGATGATAGGGAGCTGGAAAGAATAATCAACATGTTGAATGACGGAATCCAATTCCTAGGAGATCTTAACAATATAAAAAGAACTGTATCTAATTAAGTGTAATAGGGATAAATGCAAATGGACATGGTTGAAAAAATCAGCTTCCCAAGTACAGCATGGGGAAGGCATGGATAAGTCCATGTGGAAAAGATCTGGAGTTTTTAGTGGACTACCAGTTGAATATGAGTAGTCCACAGTGTAACATCAGAGTTAAACAATCTAATGCTATACTAGACTTTATTGAGCGATGTAGTGTCCAATTCTACTCTGCCCTAGCTAAATCACATCTGCCATGCTCTCTTCAGTTCTATGCACCACACTCTTAATAAAAAATTAATAAGACAGCAAGAGCAGGTAAGGGAGGCCAGGATAGTGCAGTGCCAATGCAATATTTACAGAGCTCCCGATCATGATTGCAAAATATACCAGATTCTCCAGATAGAGAATAGAACTGAAGCATTTATTGAGACACCAGAAAACCAAGTCCCAAAACCGGTAAGCTGATTCCATCATAGTACCAAAGATATTCAGAAGCCATAATAATGCTGAGAGCCACAGCATCCTTCAGCCTTCCCACAAACCAATACAAGATCAATATTTACTCACAAAATTCTCTATCTCTTTGCCTGAGCTCCTCTGTCTCCCACCATCTGGCTAGTTCTGAACCAGCTTTCTGTGAGTTCTGCTTCCCTTCAGCAAATTCCTCCCACCACAGGCTCCATGTGACTACATTCAGCCTACCAGGGGGCAGAGTTTATCTTCAAAGTAGAGGAGGTCTTCAAACTCCCCCCTAGGTCTATTAAGGGGCAGGGAAGATCTTCAAATTCCCATTCCCATTACAGATAGTAATAGGACTGCAGGTCATTTTATAGAAAGATCAGTTGATGAAATTGCAGAATAAGGAAAATCAAAGCAAAAAAATAAAAGTTTCTTCTTTGTTCTGCTACACTAGCACCTAGAACAGTGCCTGGTATATTATAGATGTTTTAAAAAAATGTTCACTGAACTGAATTGATGTAACACCATAGCAGTCTTTCATAATATAATTGGCTTACATGTGGAAGACTTTGTTTGATTGGCCCCAGAAATAGCCTGTGAGATCTCTTCCAGCTTTGAACTACTGTGAAAGAAGTTCAGAAGTCATAAATCACAGTGAAAAGAGCAATATTTTTGGGATCAGAGGCCCAAGCACCAAGTCTCATTTCTGTCACATTACCTGGATGACCTTGATCAAGTCACTTAATTCCTCTGGGCCATAGTTTTCTCACTTCTAAAATGAAGAGACTGGATTAGATGATTTTTAAGATCGCTTTCAGATCTCAATCTAAGACCATATGAACAAAAAGTCTCAGATTGTAGGGAGTCTGTTAACAATAGAATGGACATTCCAGAAGGTTCAGTGCAGGAAGGTAATTGTGAATAGAACAGGCTGGGGGAGATAAAGGTACGAGAATATGGGGGCAATAGAAGGATGGGTATTTAATAATGCATTATAATAGCTATCAATGAAATTGGAAGTCTTTAGGTAGGCTGACAGGTCTTAGATCTAAGTGGCAACAGAAAGGGTAATGTAGAGTAGGCAGAATTTATCCCATAGGTAGAATTTAGTTATAAAGAATTTTTCTTCCAGAGAACTCAAAAACAATTTCATTCACACAGTAATTACATTGTACATATGTGGAAAGTAAGGTAGAAACACATCTAAGATCCTTGAATTAATCCGTGACAAGCTGGGAGTAAGACCTCAGCTGTGGAGAACTACTCTTTCCTTTAGACCACAAGCCTTTCATTATCTGAATAGAAGTAGTTTAGAAGTTCATGGTCATGGCAAACTGCATTTCTCAGACCCTAGAGTGTCTATTCTATGTAAAATATACAAAACAGGTACCTCAACTTACACCTCAACTCAAGGGACTTATCTTGGCTAGCCAGAAACAACTCCTTAATTGTTTCAGTGTCCAGTTGCTCAAACTTTGGTGCTGAAAGATTGTTAGGTGATTTTTTTCAGACTTGGCATTTGTGTGTGTGTATAATTTGTTGTGATTGTTCAGTTGTTTCAGTCACGTCTAACTCTTCATTTGGAGTTTTCTTGGCAAAGATACTAGAATAGTTTGTACACACACACACACATATATGTGTATAGGTATATGTGTGTGTATGTATGTATGTATATGTGTGTGTGTGTATGTATATGGACTAAACCAGTGATTTTGGAATTTTTGACCAAAGAAATTCATTGAATCAACGCAGGCTAATCCTCCGCAATTTATGGAGAGTTGCGTAGAGCACTGTATAGGATCACAGAACCAACATGTGAAAAGGGTAGGATTTGAAGTGAATTGAACTCAGATTTTTCTGGTTCTGAAGCCATTTTTCTATACACGAGACCATGCTGCCACTGCTATATATATACCCACACAAATGGCAGTGCTAGTGCAGTGTAGTATATAGAGAACCCACTACACATGTGTCCTAACTACTTGCTATGTATACAAATATAATTTCTTTACTCAAAGATTCAAACTCTTCACTGACCGTCTATCCACATTTCATTTAAGGGGAAGCAAACTCAACTTAGGTCAAATTTCAGTTTGTGCTATGGGAATACAAACTGTTAACAGCACAATAAACCTTGTCCAACAAAGAGTGAGGTGTTTACAGGCTGGGGGCAGCAAGAAAATTCAGTCCTTTGACTTAATGAAGTTGATAGAGGGTTCTTTCTTCCTAAGAACTCCCCCTGCCCCCTTAACTCCAGACACAATGGAAAAGCAGAATATCTAGCTTCCCAGACTTTTTTTGTGTGGATTTTCACTTTGTTAACCATTCCACCTGGGATATCTTTCATGAGCCTATTGGGGGAAGAGCCCTTTGAAGATTGTCAATTGGACACTGTAATGAGTCTCAGAGAACCAGTGCCCCCTATAAAATACTTTCCAGCATTCTGCAGAGGCTAAACGTGACAAGCACACATTTATCCTGTGCTTATCATGGTTATGATTTTTTCTGTATAACAGAAAACCTCTTGGAAGGATTTTAACTATGTTGGAGAAGGAATTATTCTTTGAGGGTTTGGCCCCTGTATATCCAGACCCGTATATCATATGCAATGGGATTTCATCTGTTTTAGTTGTTTTAGTTATTTTTTTCTGAAATTTACAGCTCAGGAAATTTCTTGCTCTAATTCCTTGAAAAAAAATCTTTAAACCAATTACATAGTAGTTAGTCGTATTGCTTTTTTTAACTTTTGATAAAAATATTGTAAAAAAAATCCTTTTTGTCTTAACTTGGAGGTCTAGACCTCTGCTTTCAACAATATCAATGCTCTAAGTACTACCTCTCTTACACACACACACACACACACACACACACACACACACACACACACACACACACACAAATGGAATCACTTTTTATTATTCTGTATATATGTTGTATTTTTAAATGTTGTATTTTTAAAAATCAGTTGTACATGTTGTTTCCCCCAGTAGAATGTAAGTTCCTTGAAGGCAGGAACGGTTTACTTTTTCCTATATTACCATGGCAAATACTGGAAATGTACTCCCCCCAGGACCTTTTCCGACTTCTTCATCTTCCCGCTCCCTCAGTGCCTAAGTAAGCTTAATAAATACTTGTGAATTTATTTTAATTAGTATTGGGAACACTCAGTGTGGAAAAGCCCTTCACTGTTGCAAATCTGCAAATCATCCGTAACTTAGAGACTAAGCATATTGTCTAGAATAAAATGAATTGCTCATGGTCACATGGTTAGTCTGTGCCAGAGGCAGGATTTGAACCTAGCTTTTCTATGCATTATTTTTCATTGACTTTCATTGTCTTAATTTGTCATGTTAGAATTTTAATCCACGTGGGTTCCAAGTTGATCACTCCAATTAAAGTTTTGTTTTGTGCCTTTGAAATCATCACAACTCAAAATTCTAGGGTCTTTAGAGGAGAAAGTGAATTTGGATTTTGAATTTCCTAATGAGGATTTCTTATCCTTAGGCTTCTTTGATAAAATTTCTTGGCCTAATGTTCTGTTTGCTCTCTGTGTTGGAAAGCCACTAAATAGTGAAAGTCTGAATTTGGGGTAAAAACTGAGGATTTGTCCCATACAGAAATACAACTGGGTATGTCAGGAAATGCTGATTTTCCTTAGGGAATAAATAAATCTCTGGGGGAGAGGGAGGATTCAAGGAAGAGACAGTAATTCAAGGGTTTAAAAACTGTAATATATGTGGGACTATGGATGCCTATATTTTTTCCCTACTTGTGGTTACCCAGCTTTAACCTCATCTCCAGAATCATTCAATATCTTCTTTTCCACAAAGTTTAGGGTCCTGGGCAGTGAGAGATATGGAGGGATTGAGATAAGAATATTTTCTGGAGAAAAATGAACAACTCTCCCAAACCCCAGGGACCGGGTTTCCTCTCTGAAGAACATTAGTACGTCACAGAGCCATGCTAACATGTTCCGTTTCTAACCTTGGCTTCCACTCCTTAATTAGCTCTGCCAAACAAAACAGCAATTTCACAGACTGATCCATCCCACCACTTAGTTACTATGACCTTGGGTGTTTAACCTCTATGGAACTTAGTTTCTCCACTTGTAAAATTAAAGGATTAAATTTCTTTAAAAAAATTGTATTGGTCTTTTGTTTTTCCATCATTTATTTCTTTTCCTTATATCTTTCCTCTTCCATATAACAAAGAATAGCTTTTAAAGGAAAAAAAAAAAGGAAAAGAAGAAGCGAAAAACAATTTATTATAATAATAGCTAGGACTTATGTGGTACTTAAAGTTTGCATAATACTTTACATATGTTATTTCATTCAATCCTCACAATTACCCTGTGAGGTAGATGCTATCATTGTCCCCATTTTACAGATAAAGAAACTGAGGCCAGAGGAGAGTAAGTGATTTGCCCAGGGTCCTATAGCTAGTAAGAGTCTGAGGCAATATTTGCACTAAAGTATTCCTGACACCAATTCCGTCATTCCACCAACTAACTTTGTAGCAAAACCAATTTAAACATACAGAAATCTGAAATTATAGACAATGCTTCATATCTGTGGATCTCTCTCCTCTTCAAAGAGTAAGAGGATGTTTTCTCACATTTCTTCTTTGGTACTATCCTTGTTCTTTCTGAGTTTGAAACATTCACTTTCCATTGTTTTGTGCTTCTTGTTCTTTCCACTCTATCCACTGTGCCTCCTTGCTGTCCATAATATATACTTACGTGTGTGCGTCCACACACACATACACACACAATATTACTTGTCTATAAATCTTAGATAGCAAGCAAAGGCTTGGATTTTTAAAAAAAAATTTATTTTAGACTCAAAGGCCAGAACACAAATACAGAACAGAGAAAACATATCATAAACTTAAATATTGAAACTTAAAAACAAAGAAGAAAAAGCATGTCATGTACATAGCAAAACATAAAAGGGGATTCAAAATATGTAACAATAATTTTTCATTTCAAGAAAGCCTGTATGCTAAATAATACATGCTGTGTTGAGAATTGTCCATCTTTTCTTTGTTTCCTTGTAGGTTTTCTTTTGCTCTCTGCTATCCACTTTTTTGCTTTGTTCTTTTTTTTCCTTCCCCCATCTCCCCCAAAAGACTACAATAAAGTTTAGATATGTTTCTCTGTAGCTATAGATATATACATATACATATACATATATATACACATATGTAGACTTATACTTTCCCAAACATACTCTACTCCTTTGTTTTTATGTTTGTGCATATCTCTTATTTCTTATCCCTCCTGCCTCCTCTACTTTACTTCTACCCACTACCTTGCCCTCCTATTACTTGCCTACCCCGCTCCAAGGATGCCTCCCCTATGCTCCCATTCCCATAAATCCAAAGACCATTCCCTATCCCACTTTTACCTGTTCTCTCACCTTCCCCTCTAAATATCCTTCCATTGTCCTCTCCCCACTCCCTAAGCCCCTACCATTTTGTTTCTTCTGAATTTAGAAGACTTTTATACTCTTCTAAATACATATATATTGTTCCCTCTTAAACTCCTTCGCAATGAAAGTAGGCTACCAGAACTACCAGCCTCCTCCCTCATCTAATTCCTCTGTATTGATTCTTTCTCTTGCACCTCATTTGTATAAAATAATTACTCTTTTTAGATGTTCCTAAATGGTTTTACTTTTTAAATTCATGTCATACTGTTTTACCCCAGTCTTTCTTATGAGTTACCCAATTATTAATAAGAATCTTGAAAATACATTTTGCATTTTACATATTTAAAGAGTAAATAGTTTGTCCTTATGAATCCCTTATAACTATAGTGTTTGGTATGTGCCTCATATTTCTCTTGGTTCTTATAGGCTGCATCTTCTATTAAGGTCAGGATTTTTTTTTTTGACAAAGTCTGAGAGTTTATCAAATGTCAACTTTTTTTTCAATCAGGACAATACTTAACTTTTCAGCGTATATTTTCAGGTGGAGACCCAGTTCTGTTGCCCTTTGATTTGTTGTGTTCCAAGACCTGGGGTCCTTTAATGTCTCTGCTGTTAGGTCTTATGTAATTCTAATTGTGGCACCACCATATTTAAATTGTTTTAATCCTGATGCTTTTAATATTTTATCCTTGAGCTGTGGGTTTTGGAATTTGACTATGATATTCCTATGAATTTTCCTCATGGATTTCTTTTAAGTGGTGATGGATTTTTTCTATTTCTTTTTTCTCCCCTTGTTCTAATGCTTTAGGACAATTTTCTTTCATTATTTCTTGTGTTATTGTATCAAGATTCTTTTTTTGATCATAACTTTGTTAGTCCAATTATTTTTATATATTCTCTTCTTGATCTATTCTCCAGATCTGTTGTTTTTCTTATAAGATGTTTCATTTTCTCATCTATTTTTTCACTATTCATGTTTTGTTTAATTATTTCTTGATCTCTTATAATTTCACTGGCTTCACTTTGCCTAATTCTGATTTTAAGGTGTCATTTCCTTCCTTAAGAATCTGGATCTCCTTTTTTTTTTCTGCTTTTTGGAAGGGGGCAGGCAGGGCAATTGGAGTTAAGTGACTTGTCCAAGGTCACACAGCTAGTAAGTGTTAAGTGTCTGAGGTCACATTTGAACTCAGGTCCTCTTGAATCCAGGGCTGGTGTTCTGTTCACTGCACCACCTAGTTGCCCCTGAATCTCCTTTTCTAATTGTTAAACTTTCCTTTCATACCCTTTTTGTTTTTCTTGGATTATTCTTATTTTCTTTTTTGTTTTTTTCTCCATCTCTGTCATTTGACTTTTAAAGTCTTTTTTTAAGATCTTCTATGAATTCTTTTTGGGCAGGTGACCACCTGACATTACTCTTTAGGGGTTTCTTCATTTCAATATCCTCCTCTGAAGATGAACCTTGGTCATTTCTAGTTCCATAATAGCTTTCTATGTTTGGAATCTTTCTCCTTTGCCTGTGCATTTTTTGTGGTAATAACTTAATTTTTGTAATCACCTCTAGCCCTGGGGTATTGGAAATGATGCCTCTTGACCCAGATCTTCAGTTCTACCCTCTAGCCTGGAACCAAAGCCAAACCTCTAGCCTCCTGTAAGTGCCCATAGCCAAGGACTTTCTGCCCCACTGCTTCTGCACTTACTGGGCGTGTGCTGGTTTCTTCTCCCCTGGCTGCTCTTCACAGCACAGCTGGGTCTGGTTGGTGTTCCTTATCAGCAGAGATTCCCTCAATCTTCTTGGGTTCAGATGCCCAATTCCCCTTACCATCTCTGGGGTAAAAGTTCCTGTGGCTGGGGCCAAGGCAGCCTCTCAAACCAACTAACCCCAGGATTTGATGATTGTTGTTAAAACAGAACCTACCCTGGAGGCGTTTACTCTTCACAGGGACTGGAATTTTTCCAGGAAGACCCAGTATGTGCCCTATTCTTATCTCCATCCACACTTTGTTTGCCCTAAGGTGCTACTTTAACTCTTTTGTGGGGGAAAATCTTGAGAGCTTGGAATTTTCTGACCTACTCCACCATCTTCCCAGGATCCTCTCATAAAGGTTTGGATTTCTAAGATCTCTTCCAGCTCTAAATCATATAATGACTTGGTTCATTAAATGATGAACTTGCTAGGATGATGGAAGAATATTACTTGGATACTCTGGCAATAAAAAAGGTTTGCTATTTGCATTACAATTGGCCATTTTCTGAGAATCATTTGGAAATGTTACAAAACTTAGCTCAAAATTTTATTCAGGACCTTATACAATCTTGCAGTATACTTGGCTCTGAGGAGATCACAGTTAAAAGCATAACAGTCTCTTTTCTGAGACCACGTCAGCATCTACATATCCCTGAAGTCTAGTGATCAATACAGAAGTAAATAGCCCAGAAGAGGCACAGAAGAGGCACAGAAGAGGCAATGAGGTATAGTGGAAGGAGCCTTGGATTTGGAATCAAAGGAATTAAATTCGAATCCAGGCTCTGCTCCTGACTGGTTGTGTATCCTTGGCAAGTCACTTACACTCTGTGGGCTTTAGTTTCCTCATTGTTAAAATGAAAATAATGAACTAGATGACTTCTAAACTTTCTTCTATCCCTAAATCTTCAACTCTGTGACCTCTCTAGATTTCAGTTTCTTCATCCACAAAATGAATGAATGATAAAAGCAAACACTACACATACAGTGATAAAGCACATCTATCAAGAGTGGTACAATAATGCTGGATGCTGTGCCAAGCCCTGGGGGTACAAGCACAAGAAGGAAAGACAATCCAGGCCCTCAGGGAGTTTACATTCTAATGGGGGAAGACAATACATAATGAGGAGTGCAAGGTAGATAACTGTGGGTTAGAAATAACTGGGAAATAATGTTGAGGTTTGGTTCAGAGTCACCTCTGACACTGAGCAGCTAAGAGTCTTGCTTACCAATCTGGGAGAGCAAGGAACAGTTTACCTGCCAGATTTATGGAGAAGGGGGGGCGGAGCCAAGATGGCAGCGTAGCAGCAGCAACATATCGCAGCTCTCACATAGCCACCCCCAAATACCCATAAAATAGGACTCTAAACCAATCCTAGAACTCCAAAACGCACACAAAGATATTTCCCACTAAAGTCAGCTCAGCTATGAGGAACCATATCAGCACTGTGAACAGAAACCAGCCTGGCCTGAAGCCGTGGCTATGCCCCGGGGGCGGCTGGATGGGAGGAGCAGAGGAGTCTCTCTGGTGAGTGGATTAGTGGCAGCTGCAAGCAGCTCAGTGGGACTTGCGAATTTGGGAGGGGAGCAGTCCTGCCAAAAGGCCTCCAGAGCTGAAAAGCAAAAGGCAGAGGTTTTGCACCCGCCTCCGCGTTGCAGCTTCCAGCCCGCGGCCTGCAGACAGCAGGGAGACTAAGCAATTGTTCTGAGGCCAGTGCTCTCCCCACATTGAGCGGCCTGGATCCCGATTGCGGTCTTGGGCTTTTGGTTCTGGAGTCTTAGCTATCCAGTCAGCCAGAAGTAAATAGGAAGGATCCCAGCACCTTCCTAAGAGCTACAGCAGCCGGGAGGACCCCAGCGATTTGGGACAGAGCTTTCCCTTCTGGAAGCAGAGCCCCACAGAGATTTAAAAAAAAAATCACGGACTGAACAACCATGAGTAAGAATAAGCATAAAAAGCAAAGTAAGAACAGCTCCCAAACCCTTGATTCCTTCTTTGGGGAAAAGAAAGATCATGGGAAAGAGAGGGGGGAGGAGGAGAGCGCAGCCAGAGCGCCCCCACCAGAGGCCTCCAATAAACATGAAGA
>CM053581.1:318172981-318188066 GCA_028627135.1 Pseudochirops cupreus | reverse complement strand
GAGAATAATTCCATCAAAATTAGAGTGGAGCAAATGGAAGCAAATGACTTCATGAGAAATCAAGAGACTATCAAACAGATCCAAACAAATGAAAAAATAGAGGGCAATGTGAAATATCTCCTTGAAAAAACCACTGACCTGGAAAACAGATCCAGGAGAGACAACTTAAAAATTATTGGACTACCAGAAAGCCATGATCAAAAACAGAACTTAGAAAGCATCTTTCAAGAAATTCTCAGGGAGAATTGCCCAGATATTCTAGAACCAGAGACCAAAATAGAACTTGAAAGAATTCATCCATCACCTCCTGAAAAAGATCCCCAAAAGAAAACTCCTAAAGAAGGGAAGACTTTATGACCAAATAAGAGATAGAGAGCATTATGAAATGCAAAATGGATAATTTTGATTATATTAAATTGAAAAGTTTCTGTACAAATAAAGCCAATGTAACCAAGATTAAGACAGAAGTGGAAAACTGAGAAAGAATTTTTACAGCCAGTGTCTCTGATAAAGGTTTCATTTCTAAAATATACAGAGAATTGAGTCAAATCTGTAAGAATACAAGTCGTTCCCCAATTGATAAATGTTCAAAGGATATGAAAAGGCAGTTTTCAGAGGAAGAAATTAAAGATATGTATAAGCATATGAAAAAATGCTCTAAATCACTAGAGATTAGAGAAATGCAAATCAAAACGACTCTGAGGTACCACATCTCACCAGTCAGATTGGCTAAGATGACAAAACAGGAAAATGATAAATGCTGGAGAGGATGTGGAAAAATTGGAACACTAATGCATTGTTGGTCAAGTTGTGAATTGATTAAACCATTCTGGAGAGCAATCTGGAACTATGCCCAAAAGGCTATAAATAAGTGCATACCCTTTGGCCCAGCAATAACACTTCTAGGGTTATATCCCAAAGAGATCATAGAAGTGGGAAAAGGACCCATATGTACAGAAATATTTATAGCAGCTCTTTTTGTGGTGGCAAAGAATTGGAAATCAAGGGGATGCCCATCAATTGGGGATTGGTTAAACAAGTTGTGGTATATGAATGTAATGGAATACTATTGTGCTATAAGAAATGAGGAGCAGACAGATTTCATAACAACCTGGAGAGACTCACCTAAACTGATGTTGAGTGAAAAGAGCAGAACCAGGAGAAATTTGTACACAATTACAGACACAACGCATGTGTGACGACCAACTTTGATAGACTGGGCTCCTCTCAGCAATGCAAGATTATAAGACAACTCCAAAATACCATGATGGAAAGAGATGTCCACATCTAGAGAAAGAGCTGCAGAATCTGAATGCAGATTGAAGCAAACTACTTGCTCTCTCTCTTTTGTGTTTTGTTTTGTTTCATCCCTTCTTTCCCGTTTTTCATTCCATTGGTTATAATCCTTCTTTACAACTTGATTTATGTTTAATATGAAGGTATTTGTAGATCCTATATTTGATTGCATGCTGCTATGGGGGGGTGGAGGGAGAAGAGAGGGAGGGAAAGAAAATTTGAAACTCAAGGGATTGTGGAACTGAATGTTGTAAACTAAAAGTAAATAAATAAATTTATTTTTTTTAAAAAAGAGTCTTGCTTACCCAAAGTGGGCAATACCACCCCCTGGGGGGTGCTGGAAAAATCAAAGGGGGCGATAGTAGCTTGAAATGATACAAATTTTTTAAAAAAGTTAAAGGGTTAAAGAAAGTAGATTTCCAAGGGGGTACTAAGTAATTTTTTTTTTAAACAGGGCAGTAGGCCAAATAAGTTTGGGAACCTCTGAATCCTAGCCAGTATCTGTCAGAGGCAGAAACTGAACCCCTCTTTCCTCATTTCATTAAATGGGGATAATCCCCACATTTGGTTTTCCTCTCAGGATCATTTAGTGAATTGATGAGAAATTGACTTCAAAGCCGGGCCTGTATCTATTACATCAATTTCCTCTTATGTACTTAGCCTCCATCAATTAGGAATGGGAGGAAAGCTCCCCCAAAACCTTAAACTCCCTGAAACTGGAGGCCTTCCTAAGCATCAGAAAGCTTAGCTCTATTATTAAAGCTTATTAAAACTCTATTAGTAATTTTGTCACTAGGGAGTATAATGGGAGATTGATGGGAGAACCTTTGATCAGTCTGATGACTCTTCCCTCCCACCTCCATCCTCCATCAGCTTGATTAGATCATTGTCATGGACCTTTGTTATAAGGTGATGCCTCCTTGGCAAGTCACGTAAACTCTATGGGTCTTAATTTCCTCATTTGTAAAATGAAAGTATTGAACTAGAAGACTTTAAATGTTCTTTCTGTCTCTGAATCTACAATCCTATGATCTCCATGCTGTATGGCCCATCTAACTAAGGTTAAGCTGTGTGATATGACCTTTTCATAATAATTAATAATGATGAGCACATATATAGGGCTAGGGGATAGGAGGAGACCTGAGATTTCACTAACATAGGGAACTGATGAGGAAACTCTTTTTTTTGCAGTTGAGAAAGGTGCCTGGGGCTGCTGAGAAGCTGTGACATGCCCTGGGTCAGCGAGTCAGTGCGTGTCAGAGGTGGAGCTGACCTGAGGTGGCCCTGGCTCTGAGGCCATCTCTCCATCCACTGTACCCATCGGCATAGTGCCTCATGATCCCATATATAGTACTTCAATTCAACAAGCATTTATTAAATATCTGTGAGCTAGCCTAGGTGGAGGATTATAGACTGAAACAAAAGGGTCCCTCCCCACCATGTAACTCACATTCTGATTTTACTTTAGAGACAGAGACAAAGAGACAGAAAGATATGAAGACAGAGAAAGAGAGAGAGATGGAGATAGAAAGAGAGAGAAAGACACAAAGACAAAGACAGAAACAGGGACAGAGAAAGAGGAAGTCAGAGACAGAGATAGAAAGAGACAAGGAGAAAGAGAACAGACTGAGAGACATTATGAAAGAGAGAAGCAGAGAGAGATGGACAGACTGACACAGAGAGATAGGGAGAGAAGAAACAGAATGAGACAAAGATAGAAAAAGAAACTGGGATAGAGACAGAGAAAGGAGGAGAGACAAAGAGACCAACTATGGCACAGACCAAGACAGGGAGATGGAGAAACAAAGCATTCAGGTGCACTTACCACGTGCCAGTGCTAAGCACTTGGTATATAAATACAAGCCAGAGAGAGTCCCTGTCTTCAGAGGAGTTTATGTTCTAATGGGGAAGATAACACATAATGAGGTGCTAGGAAGGGGAATGGGGGGTGCCTCCATAGGGATTTGGCAAGGAGATGACAGGAAGTGGCATGGAGGCCTGGCTTCCAGTAAAATAAGCCAAGTTTCACCTGTCAGGGATGGGAGGACAAAGGTGTTTGCAAAGTGTTTTCCTTAAAATAACTCTGTAGGTTGGTAGTGCAAGTACCATCATCCCAATTCTATAGAAGCTGAAACTGAAACTCACAGAGGTTGATTTAAATGAGGCATCTTTGCTAATAAGCCTCCCTTTCCTCATTTCATTAAGTGGGGATAATCCCCACATTTCATTTTCCTCTCAGGATCATTTAGTGAATTGATGAAATTCCAAATAGGAAGTGAATTATGTTATAAAATCAGAGTATGATGATCGAGCATATCAAATAAGGTCTTAGATCTGGAAGGGACCTTAGCAGTCATTGAATCCCAGTCCTCTCATTTTTTACAGGGGGAACCTGATTCCTAGGAGACAAAGGAGGTCCATAGTCATTTCCTTTTTTTTTTCTTTTTTGAACTGTTGGACTTTTGAGCAGGAAAGAGTGCCAGAGGCACAAACGGTCACTGAGATGCAACATGGAAGAATGTAGCAGAACCAGGCTCAGAATCTCTCAAGGGCACATTCTGAGCAATAATGCCCACTTTGATAATGCCATCATGAATGATGTTCTTTTGGCATTTGTAGTTAAATAGCTGTGGAGGCAGGGTCAAGGACCTAATTTACAGTGACATATTTGTGCAAATAATGTGGACAGCTTGGCGATTGTTCATGAGAACAGGGGATCATTCACCGGAATAGGGTTTATGTTCCACTGGAGTACCTTGAAAGGAAACGGGGATTGGGGGAATGTTCTCTGTACAAAGAGGCTCTTAGCCATGATCACTAGAAAACGAAGCACGAAAAGGACCAGAGTTTGGGCTCATTTTAAATTAGTTCACTTCTACCTGATACCAATCTTTAATAGCCACATTTGAAAGGTTACAAATATTTCTTTTAAAAATCATCCTTCTAAAAATTATTGATGTCTTTGGTATTTATATCACCTTCTTTTCCAGACATAGTCCTTCCCCTTCTACTACCTTGAGAGCCAATCCATATGACAAAGAATTGAAAAAGACATGTAGAAAATTGGTCCAGCAAAACCAATCAACAAAACTGAGTCCTGGCAATATATACAATGTTTCACATCCATAGGCCCCCACTTCTGCAACAAAAAGAAGGAGAATTTTCTCATTTTTTTTGAGACCAAACTTGTTCATTATTGAATCCTTGTAATTATACAACAACATTCGGCTTTTGCCTTTTGTTACTGGTCTTTTTGATCTTTTAAATAAGTATTTATAATGCCTGCTAGACCTTGAATAGATGGTTGAGGCAATGGGGAGGATAGGAAATGTACTTACATGTTCATCCATATTTGCATACAATTCATTTCCTCCCTTCCTTATTTCTTTGTTGATCTGTTTTCCCCATTCAACTTCCAAGAGGCATTAGAAACACTTATTATAGAAATAAAGTGGACCTCATGAATAGACATAAAGAGCTAAGAATTACATGCAAAAATGTTCTTTCAAGGGTTGAAAAATGCTTTGATTCTAAATGAAAACGAAAATGAAAAATTGCTTGGATTCTCGAATTTCACCCCATCCCCCTGCTCCTTCCCACAAGGAATCTATAAGCACCTGCACAGGTCACATCCTTCTTATTTCTTTCGCTACACAGGTAACACATCATACAGTGTGATGTGTAAAATAGGCGCTCAGTGAGTGAATGGAGGATTTGGAATCACCTAGAAGCATCGTCTCGACAGCATGATGATTTAAGAGGACGGGGTGACCTTGGTTGAATCCTTAACCTTTCTCTCTAGACTTCAGTTTCCCAGTGAATAAGGTAAGGGAGATGTACAAGATGGCCTTGAAGTCCCTTCCAGCTCTGGTCTTTGATCCTGCTAATTCATCTATTTTTATCCTTTGCTTAGTAAAACCAGCTTAGTAAAGGAGGGAGAGAGAGTGCTAATAAGTTACCGGCCCATGGGTTTCACTGAGAACCTCTAGACAGGAGAAATCTAGGGAGGTCCTCAGCATATTAGATGGAAACCCCAGGAACAAACTGACGGGGCAACACGGACAAAAATCTCACAGGATAAGCAGGCATGGAACAGGTGTAATCTGGATTATTGGGGGGAATGAATATCCACATAGATAATTTTTTTCTTGCTTTTTGGAGGGGGGGATGCAGGGCAATTGGGGTTAAGTGACTTGCCCAAGGTCACACGGCTAGTAAGTGTTAAGTGTCTGAGGCCACATTTGAACTCAGGTTCTTCCTGACTTCAGGGCCAGTGCTCTATTCACTGTGCCACTTAGCCACCCCAATCATTTTTAATACTTGAGCTGACTGGAAACCAACTCTTCCCTACATTGACAGTGATTGGCAACCTTTTAAGGGACAAGAGCTACTTTTACAATATCCTTAGACTATAATTTTTTAAAATACTTGCATATTTTATGTGCATCTGTGAATATTTATGTATTTATTAATATTAATATATTTATTTCTGACTGATGCCAGAAAGGGATCATACTAACTTTATCCAGACAATTAACATGACATAATGAATAGAGACCCTCCCTTGGAGTCAAGAAGGCTTGGGTTCAAATCCAGTTTCTGAAACAAGCTGGCTCTGTGACCCTGGTAAATCAACTTAACCTCTTAGTCCCCCCAAACAACTCTCTAACACTATAACTTTCAGAATAGTCATTTCTTCTTCCTCCTTCCAGCACCCCAGATTCCACCCAGGGGTACTTGGAGGACCCCAGCAAGAACTAGCTTCCTTAACCTCCTGACAACCCTCCCTTTCACAGCCCTGCCAGAGGAAACCCAGAACCCTATATCCACTCTAACTCTCTATTCCCCCTTCCCAATGGTAGTGGGCTACCTCTGGGGTAGATACTCCAGTATCTAAAGACTCCAGAGTTCTCCCCTCTGTGTGTAGTATGCAACAAAATACCAAAGATTCAAAGATTTTGTTAGAAACCAGGTTACTTATATGTACAGATATGGACATAGATGACATAGATACATGGATGTAATTTCTACTGGATACCAGGGAAATATTATACTAAAGACATCAATGCTGATTTCTAGCTTGTTAAATGGTTTAATTTAATCTATCTTCTACTAATACCCTGTTGCAGTACTTGATCATGGTATGGAAGTGAACCTGAGTTTTTAAAAGCTGGATTGGTTGAGTACAAACAATAAGGGGTTGGCTGCGGCTCCTGGAGGGCATGGATTATGTTATTTTTGTCTTTGTATCTCCAGTACCTGGCACCGTGTCTGGCACAAAATAGGAGTTTAACAAATGCTTATTGAATTTAATATAATGAACTTAATCTAATTTGAGTTTAACATGATCTATGTCAGTGCAGGGAACATCCACACAGATGAAATCATGAAGAATTTAATATATTGCAAATTTATAAAATCCAGTAGAAAAACAAAAAAAACCCAATTATTTATTGCTTCAAAAGACCGTTGTTAGACTATACATGTGAAACCTAGGAAATGTAAAGAGTCCTTCCTCCCCAGCCTCTTTCATCTTTTTCCAGTAACACATTAGTGCAATGAGTTTGTGGGATTTGCTAATTGTCACCTTAAAAAGAAAGAGCCTGGCCATGAAGAAATAATAACTATTGACATTGAGGTGGTAAAAATAATAGTTATTGACTTATATAAGCTGTTTTAAAACCTATTACATACATTCTCCTTTAAGCCTTGCAACAACACTATGAGGTAGGCATTAAGGTACTATTCTCCTATTACAGGGGAGGTAACTGAGATTCAGAATAGTGAAGTGACTTTCCTGTAGTCAGCAGACAGCTAGCAGGCAGCAGAGGAAGGATGTGAACCCTTGTCTCCCTTATTCCAGGTTCATCACTCTATCTCCAAACTACTTTCTGCTTCTACCCTCCAAACTCCTCTGCAGCTGTGAGCAGGCTATGAAAACTTCACATTGTGTCAATTGCCACCTTCCTATAAATCACTCTGCTCTGGTAAGATACCAGGAATGCATTCTTTCCTCACCTCCAACTCTTAGAATTCTTGGTAAGCCTTTCCCCCAACTACTTGTATTGTCTCTTCCTAAATACCTTGGAATTTTAAAAATATTTATTCACTAAATCTGTTGTTTGTCCTTCACTCTTGAAGAGGACCATGACATCAGGAAGGTTATGTCATGATTCGAAAGCGAATTGGATTTAAGTGAGGCAGGGCTGTGCAAAGTTACTGGGTCCAGTGGCAAGATATAGATCAGGATGACTGGAGAGGGCCACCTATTTTCTAAATACTTGTGTAAAGGTGGAGGTCATTGAATGAACTGATCAATTACTCCAAACCCCTTAAAATAAGTGATAAAGTGCTTAACTCATTGATAGTTTAACCACGTGAGAACATGTCTCAAACAATCAATCAATGAAGACTTTCAACTGAGTAGGAAAAGTCTTTGAAAGCTGTTGGATGAGCTGGAGTGATACTGACAGGGCTCTATTCTAATTGATTAAGAGAACTGATTGGGTTCTGTGGGACTTGTAGATAACCAGGAGCTAGTTGAGAACTCTAAAGTATTCAAGGGTCTGAAGCTAGAGAAGAAAGTCACCCAAGAAAAGTAATCACTTGGGAAGAAGAGAGTATTTCAGGCTTGTCCTAGGTCTCCTCCTTCTCCTTAGTCAAGAACTCTGGAGAAACAGAGAATAACAACTTATCATAGGCACACTAGTACCATCTCTATAGCATTGACTGGTGGCAGTGCCTGCATTTGGGAGCCAAAGATAGACAGGATGTAATGAAGGACTGAAGATTCAAGACTCTGTAAAGTGCCCAGCCAAAGATACACCATACATTAGGGGAACATTTTAATGTTTGTTTAATATTTTATTATTTTTATTTTCCAAGTAACAAGTTTTAAAATTTAATCTTTCTCTCCTACTACCCCACCCCCACTGAGAAAATTAAGAAACAAACAAATCCCTCAGTTCATAGCTACATAACCTGGTAAAATAAATTTCCATGTTAGCCATTCTGAAAACATATGAGGGGCAGCTAGGCGGCTCAATGGATAGAGCCCTGGAGTCAGGAGGACCTGAGTTCAAATGTGAACTCAGATAGTTACTAGCTACGCGACCCTGGGCAATTCACTTAACCCCAATTGCCTCAAAAAAAAAAAAGTATGTCATTTTCTGCATTTTAAGTTTATTACCTCTCTATCAGAAAGTTATGAGCTTATGGTTTATCATTGAATTCATCAGAATTCTTAAGGTTTTCAAAGTTGTTTTTCTCTGTAATGTTATCATTGTGTAAATTGTCCCCCTATTTCTGCTGACTTCTATCCACATTATTTCATAAAGATTTTCCTAGTTTCTTTTGAAATTGTACATTTCATCATTTCTAATGACACTATAATATTTCATTTTATCCATATACTTCACTATGTTTAACCATTCACCAATACAAGGGCACCTCCTTAGTTTCCAATCTTTGGCTACCATGAAAAAGCTGGTATAATTATTTTTGTACAGATAGATATTTTCCCTCTTGCATTGATTTCTTTGGTTTATAGGCCTAATAGTGAACTAGCTAAGTCAGAAGGCATGCATTTTAATAACATATTGGGCATGGTTCCAAATTGCTTTCCAGAATGGCTGGACCAATTCATAGCTCCACCTCAGCTTTGCCAGTCTGATAGCTATGACGTGGATCCTCAAAGTTGCTTCAGTTTGCATTTTTCTAATTTTAATGATTTGGAATATATTTTTGTATGACTGTTGATAGCTTTCATTTCTTCCTTTGAAAATTGATTTTTCTATTGGGGAATGGGTCTTAGTTATAAAATTGAATCAAATTCTTGTGTTTTTTGGAAATGAGGCTTTTATCAAAGAAACTTGTTATAAAGATTTTTTTCCTAATTACCAGTTTTATCTTCTGATTTGTACCTCATTAGATTTGTTCTGCAAAAACTTTTAAATTTTACAAAATCAAAATTGTCCATTTTTATCTTGTGCAACCCTACCTATCACTTCTTTAGTTACAAATTCTTTTCCTATCCAAGATCTGAAAAATAATTTATTCTTTGCTCCTCTAATTTGTTTATGATTTTATATTTTATATCTAGATCATGTACGCATTTGAAAGATATTGATGTATAGTGCGAAGTATTAGTCTAAATTAAATTTTTGCCAACTGCTGTACAGTTTTTCCAGCAGTTTATGTTAGAATCCTTCCCTTAGTAATTGGGGTCTTCGGGTTTATCAAACACTGTGCTATTTTGTGTGCTTCCAATTGTCATATACTTAATCTGTTCCACTGATAAGCATATAATTTTGTTTTTACCATTACCAGATCATTTTAATGACTATTGCTATGTAGTACAGTTTGAGATCTGGTGCTGATAGATGCCCTTTTCCACAACTTTTTTCATTATTATCCTTGAGATTTTAGACCTTTTGTTCCTCCATATGAATTTCATTTTTTTTTCTAGGTTTTTAAGAAGAGTCTTTTAAGAATTTGGTTGGTTCAGCACAGAATAAACAGATTACTTTCAATATTATTATCATTTTCATCACATTGGCTCAACCTATGCATGAGTAATTAATGTTTCTTCAATTATCTAGGTCTATATTTCTTTAAAGAATGTTTCATAGTTAGATTAATATAGTCCTTGGGTAGATATGGTCATAAGTAATTTTCTTCCATAGTTAATTTAAATGTAATTTTTTTTTTAGCTCTTCTTTCTGGGTTTTTACAATGCTAAATTAGATTATTAGAAATGCTAAATAGATTCAATCCAAAGTGAAAAATAGAGAAAATATACTATGCCAGCAATATTATTCAATATTGTTTTAGACCATTGTAATGGTAATGGTAATTTGAAGATCTTCCCTGCCCCCTTAATAAGCCTAAGGGAATTTGAAGACCTTTCCTGATTTGAAGATTTTCCCTGTCCCCTAATAGGCTGAATGTAAACACATGGAGCCTGTGGCAGGAGGAGTTTGTTAATGGACGGAGCAGAACTCATAGGAAGCTAGGAGTCAGAGCAGCTAGATGGAAGGAGGAGAAAGGACAACAAGCAAGGAGACAGTTAAACTTGAAGGGTTTGTTTGTGAGAAGGCTAACAGATGGTATGGCTTCATGCTATGCTATGGTGTATTAACTTCTTTGCTACTATGATGGATTTGACTTTCTGATGTTGGGATTTGGTTTTCTGGTGTCTGAATAAATGTTTTTCTTCTGTATTCTATATGCAGAGTCTGCCATATTTTGTGATTGAGAACTATGCTGGCATATGGACAGTCGCTGTCAGTGCTGTGAATATTGCCTTGGCACTACAACCATTTAAAAAAGATAGACAGTGGGGTGGCTATGTGGTGCAGTGAATACAGCACTGTGCCTGAAATCAGGAGAACCTGAATTCAAATCCAGCCTCAGATGCTTAACACTTAATAGCCATGTGACCTTGGGCAAGTCACTTAACCCCAATTGCCCTATCTTCCTCCCTCGAAAAAAAAAAAGCAAAAAAAAAAAAAAGCTAGACAGTATACCTGAGCATATACCTGCCAAAACAGACACAGGAACTATATGAACATAAACATAAAACATTTTTTATACAAATAAACTCAGATCTAAATAATTTAAGTGATATTTATTGTTGATGGGTAGGTAAAGCCAAAATAATTTTGAAAACAACAATTTTACGTATTTACTGAATGTCATTCCAATAACGTTACTGAAAAAAAAAATCATTTTATTGAGTTAGAGAAAAAAAGTTCATTTGGAAGAACAAAAGGTCAAGAACTTCAAAGAAACCAGGGAAAAAAAGATGTAAAGGAAGCAGATTCAGCGTATCAGGCCTTAAACTATATTATGAGGTAAGAGCATTGCTGAAGTATAAAGAAAATAATTTTGATTATTTTAAATTTAAAATTTCCTCTATAAATAAAACCTATGTAGCCAAGAATAGAAGGAATGTAGAAAATTGGGGGGAAACTTTTCATAGACAATCTCTCAGATAGGATGTTATTGGGTTGGAATATTGCTGTGGTGTAGGAAATGATGAGCTGGTTGATTTAGAAAAACATGGGAAGACAATGAAGGAAGATGTTATTCACCTTCAGAGAAACAGATGGTAGGGGAAAATAAGCATAGTATGTATATGAGTGTGTATTGTATGTTTATAGATATCTATGTATACGTGTGTGTGTGTATAAAATCTACATTCTTAAAGGTAGCCTTTTTTAAGGTTGTGTGAGGAGGGAGGAGGAAAAATAAAGTAAAAAGTCCATAGCAGAGAACAAAAGAAAACCAACGAGGAAAGCTGGGCAGCTTTGAAAACAATGTATAGTATTTATTATATAGGTTT
This sequence comes from Pseudochirops cupreus, assembly GCA_028627135.1. NCBI lineage: Eukaryota > Metazoa > Chordata > Mammalia > Diprotodontia > Pseudocheiridae > Pseudochirops > Pseudochirops cupreus. The sequence goes on along the minus strand of CM053581.1, from coordinate 318,176,425 downwards.
TCTTGAAATGCAAATTTTTGTTTTATATTTATGTAATAGTAATGGAATTTGAAGATCCCCTTGTACTGGCAAGCTGACAGATACTTAGCACTTAGTTTCAAATTAAGTATTAAGACCCAGAACTTGTGAGTCCCACAGTGGGATGGACTTCCTTATGTAACAGGAAGGAGCTGGAACAGGAAGGAGCTAATAACTTATATAAGGAAAAAGCACAAGCTGGAGAGTCAGACCTTCTTGGAACAAGCCAAGTGGAGGCTGAGGAGGAGAGGCCCAGGCTAGAGAAAGTGATTTTAATTTTGAGAATGGAGCTTATGGTGGCAGAGTTTCTTCTGAGAGCCAGCCAAACTCCTGCTCAGAGCTTCCAAGAACCAGCCAGAGTTGTTGAAGACTTTCGAGGGCCAGCTGGAGCTGCCAGAAGAAGCATAATTGTGGTGTTGGTACTTTGTCTGTCTTTTTGGGGTCTATGTTGATTTCACAGGCAGAAAGCAATTTTGATAAGGGTGCCAGCTATGTTAATGAATGTTATTGAGGCTTTGTTAAGCCTTCTCTTCCCAGGAACAGAAATTGTGGAGGACTTGAGGTAGGAGGACACTGTGAGCTTCAATTTGGAATGGGAACTGGACAAAGAACTGGGAGCTGCCTGCCTTTGAACCCAGGTGACAGTTTGGTGGATTCAGGTAGGAGCTGAAACCATGAAAGAGGAACCATGGAAGTGGAAAATCTGACTTAAGTCAAGATGAAAAGACCTCTGCCTGGGTATTTAATGTTGACTGATGATATCTTAACTTATTTGTGACCTAGGGGTAGATGGCCTTTGTACTTTCCACTATCCCTTAAGAGGGTAATGAGTAGTGACTGATGATATTGTAACTTAATTGCACCCCATCGGTGGAGGACTTTGACCTTTGTACTTTGTGCCAATTAAGGAAGCTTGCCTCCTTAAGGGTGACTGAATTAAGGATTTACTAAATGAAGGACTTACTAAATGAATATTATCTTTTGTTTAAAACTATGTGACCACTTTGGTGAAAACTATGTGACCAGTTTAGTGATAAGTTGTGAAGTTATAACATTCTGAATGTAGTACTTTGTTTATTATGAATGTTTTGTCTTAGTTTGTTACTGAATAGAGAGTTCACTATATGGTGTAATCAGAACCCTGAAAGCTGTTCATAGCAGCAGTCCTCCAGAAAACTGCTTGTGCTTGGCTTTATAATTGAATCTCTTCTTATGTTTTTTTCTTTTCTCAGTTTGTATTTAAGTTTAAAATAAAAAGACTATAAAAAATTTAAAAAAGAGAAATGCTAGTGATTTGTGAGTATTTATCTTATATCTTCAAACTTTGTTGAAATTATTAAATAGTTCAGCTAATTTTTAGTTGACTGTCTATGGTTTTCTAAGAATATGATTGTATCACCTGCAAAAAGCAATAATTTTATTTCATCTTTACCTATGCTTATTCTTTTAATTTCCTTCTGTCTTATTGCTATAGCTAGCATTTATAGAATTATGATAAATAATAGTGGTTATATACAATTTGCTCTTGGGTTCAGATAAATACTTGCTATACTAAGGAAAAGTCCATTTATTCCCATGATTTCTAGAAGTGTTTTTTTAAAAAAAATTTTGTCTTTATTAATTTGTTTATTTACTTTTAGTTTACAAGATTCAGTTCCACAATCCTTTGAGTTCCAAATTTTCTCCCCCTTCCCCTCTACCCCCTCCCCCATGGCGGCATGCAATCAAGTAGAAGGTTTTTTTTTTTAACAGAAATGAATGCTTCATTTTGTCAAAAGGCCTTCCAGCATCTATTGACATAATTGTATGTTTTTATTATTAACATGATTTTTAAAAATATTTTTCATCTTCTTTATATTGAACTAACTTCATTCTTCATATAAATACAATCTGATCATAGTGTATAATCTTTCTATTGTAGCCCACTTTCTAATATTTTACTTAAAATTTTTGCATCAGTGTTTATTAGGGCATATTGATCTGTAGTTTTTCATATTTTGCCTCTAACCAGTTTAGGTATCAAGAAAACATAACACAAATGTTTTCTACAATACAAGTAGAAAGGGATTGGAAAGGTGCCTTCTTTTCAATACTTCATTAGTGCTGGAATTAAGTGTTCTTTGAACATTTGATAAAATTCACTTATGAATCCATCTGGTCCAGAATTTTTTTTTCCTTTGGGAGTTTGTGACTTTTTCAAGTTATTTTTCTGATGTCGAGTTATTTAAATAATTTATTCTTTTGTTAATCTATTTCATATTTTTCTAAGTATCCCTCTATTTCCTCTGAGTTTTTCTTTTTTTTTTTCTTTTTGGAGGAGGAAGGGTAGGGCGATTGGGGTTAAGTGACTTGCCCAAACTCACACAGCTAGTTTTCTGTTAAGTGTCTGAAGTCAAATTTGAACTCAGGTCCTCCTGACTCCAGGGCCCGTGCTCTATTTACTGTGCCACCTAGCCGCCGCTTCCTCTGAATTTTTCAGTTTTATTAGCACATAATTAAGTGAAAGTTTCTCTTCAGTTATAGTAATTTCTCCTTTTCCATTTTTGATGCAAACAATTTTGTTTTCCTCCCTCTTTTTAAAAATTAAGTTAACTAAATGTTTACCTACTTCATTTTTTAAACCAGCTCTTAGTTTTATTGATCAGTTCAATGGTCTTTTTATTTTCTATGTTATTAATATCTGCTCTAATTTTCATAATTTCTACTTTATTATTTCACTAGGGATTTTTGATTTGTTCAATATTTTTTTAAATGATGCTCAATTCTTTGATTTATTGTATTTTCTTGAAGAAGGTATTTAGAGATATAAATTTTCTCTTTGGAATTGCTTTTTCTTATCCCATAAGTTTTCATATATTTTATAAAATACATATTATATAATGTAACATAGTATGCATTTTATATATTATTTTGTACATTTATGTGACTTCATAATTGTCATTTTTAATAAAATTTCATGTTTTTAAATAATTTGTTCTTCGACCCACTAGTCCTTTAGAATTATGCTAGTTTCCTATTATTTTTTTCATTAATTTAGAAAAATGCCTAGCACATAGTAGATGCTTAATACATGCTTGTTTATTTAATTGGGAGGGAGGCTTTATTGAATACAATTTGTATTATATTATGATCAGTAAGTTATGTGTTTAGTGTTTCTGGTTTTCTTTTTTTCTTTTTTTTTTCTTTTTTTTTTTGATATGAGATTCTTTATTAAATTTTTTTGAGTTACATCTTTTCTCCCCGTCTTTCCCCCGCCCACCACCCCAAAACAGCCATCCCAGTATATCCCCCCTCCCCCAGTCTATTCTCTCCTATGTCACTTTTTGGTAGGGCAGGATGGATCTCCCAACTGCAGTGCCTGTGTATCTCAAGTTCTAGTTGGATGTAGTCAATAATAATAATAATAATTGCATATATATATATATA
>CM053581.1:318156247-318172481 GCA_028627135.1 Pseudochirops cupreus | reverse complement strand
TGACTTTAGTGGGAAGTATCTTTGTGTGCGTTTTGGAGTTCCAGGATTGGTTTAGAGTCCTATTTTATGGGTATTTTGGGGTGGCTATGTGAGAGCTGCGATGTGTTGCTGCTTCTACGCCGCCATCTTGGCTCCGCCCCCCTTCACAAATCCCTTTATTAAGGGGATTTGGTCTGTGAAGTCTGGATTTGGTAAAAGGGCTGCACTTGAGGATCTAGAGGGCCACATACGCCCGGAGGCCACAGGTTCCCCACTGCTGCCAGCACATGTCTCTGGTGTAGGAGGCCAGCAAGGAAGTTATGGAGGAAGGGGCCTATTCAAACAGTTAAATATTAAATAGAGAATCATTACATTAGTCAATGTTAAATGCAGCATCATTCATTATAGCATAATTTAGATCAAGAACATTAATTAAACACCTACTGTGTTCAGGGCAAGCTGTACAAGCTGGTGGGGATAAGAAAAAAAGAAACAGATCCCTGTTCTCAAGGGGACTACTACATCCTCACAGAATAATATATAAACGTGCCTAATAGAGCCTGGCAAGTGCATGATATAGCTGGCAAAGTGGTGCAGTGGCTAGAGTGCCAGGCCTGATGTCAGAAAGACCGAGTTCAAATCCAGCCTCAGACACTTACTAGCTGTATGACCCTGGGCAAGTCACTTAACCCTGTTTGCCTTAGTTTCCTCATCTGTGAAATGAGCTGGAGAAGGGAATGGCAAACCACTCCAGCATCTTTGCCAGGAAAACCCCAAATGGGGTCATAAAGAGTCGGCCACAACTGAACAGCAAGAATAAAAAGTGGTGAAAGCAAAGGAGAGGACAAGATTCTCTCTGAATATTTGACAAGGGGGTGGGGGTGGGTAATTGTGGAATACTGCGGTACTCTAGTCATGTCCCAGACAGGCAATAGTCATCCTGGGGAATCTAGTCTAGTTTGTGTGATTCTTACTGGTTTCCATTTCTCTGTTTCTTTTTCTCTCTTTGGGTAAGCAAGTGCCCTAGTGACGTTTTGACATTCATCTACCTGGGAACAACTGGGTCTAGATTCTCCGAGCCAGCTCCACCACAGCACCCAGTGTCTGAAATGACTTGCCAAGCTTCTGACCCAGAGTTTTCCTTCTAAGGGAGATACGCTCTTTTTGGAGCTCAGTGCTTCATTTGGATTTTTCCTGTTTATTATACGCACCTACAATTGGCTCTTTCTAACCTATCCATCTGTTTGTTTTAATAACTAAAGCCAGGACTGGATCAAAGCCACTTCTGTCCCCTAGGCTGGGAAACCAAAATGCCAAATTGTTGAGCTCTGGCCACAGGCCAACGCCACCAGTACACTCTGTTCAAACTCCTGCTCTGGCCTCTCACATGCCATACCTGCTGCTGCTTTTTCCTCTCTGCCCTCATCTCTGCTACTGCTATACTTCCTTAGTTAAGTTATCCTTTAATCTTAATTATTCCACTTTCAAGGCCTGTGTGGAAGAAAACAGCATATAAAATATCCAACTTCTTCCAGCCATATTACTAAACCATAGTAATATGCTCCTTTCCCAAATAGTCATTTCATCCTCCTTACCTCTGGACACAAAAGGGAATGTTGCTGTCTGGAGGGCACTGTCTGTATGGCTCTGGGCAAGTAATTCAACTCTCCGAAGCCTCAGTTTCCCCATATGTAAAGGTCTTGGACTGGGTGATCTCCAGGGTACCTTCAGCTCTAAGTCCCAGTATGCTAAATTATTTCTCTCTATCAAAAAAAAAATACTCTTTTTTGCATTATGCTCCAAGGGGAGGGTTTTTTGTCTTTCAGTTTCTTCCTGAAACATGAGAGGTACAACATACTTCCTTATGTGGACAGAAAAGACAAAGGTGGAGCAGCTAGGTGGCACAGTGAATAGAGCACTAGCCCTGGAGTCAGGAGGACCGAGCTCAAATCCAGACTCAGGCACTTAACACTTATGAGTTGTTTGACCTTGGACAAGTCACTTAACCCCAATTGCCCCACCCTCCCCCCTCCAAAAAGAAAAAATATGTATATGAAAAAAAAAGAGAAAAGCTCAGTCTTGGGCTCCTCTGTTGCCCCTGAGCCATTCATTCATTAAAAAATGTTTACTAAGAGCCTGTAGTATGTTCCAGGCACTGGTGGAGATCCCTAGTTGAGACACAGGCCCTGCCATCTTGGATCTTGGAATTTAGACTCACATGTTAACCATAAGTAAATAAGCTAAGGATGGTAAGTCCATTGGTATAAGGAACTCTGTCTGCTGTCTGCTGTTGACATAGTAGATAAGGCTGTGGAGCTGCCTGAGACATTGAAATGACCTGCCCAGTCACACAATTAGTAAACATCAGATGCAAGATGTGGTCCAGTTCCTAAGACCTAAACCTAGGTCTTGCTGACTCCAAGTCCAGCACTCTACAATACACTGACTCAGAGAACAATTTAATAATAAACATGTCAGAGAAGTGCAGAACAGAACTCTTAGGGGGGAGGGACATAGAATGGAAGGTGGTGTCAATATCCGAGGAAATCAGGTAAAGGTTTCATGGCTAAGGAAGCATTTAAGATGGGCTTTAAAAAGGATAGTCAGGCCTTTTTCAGGCCTAGAAGAACCTTAAATGATTTTTCTTCATCTCTCCTTTTCTCTCAAAACCAGTTAAGTGAGTGGTTCCCAAACATGTTTCATTGGTGGTAAAGGCATCAAGTCATGCTAAGGGAGGATCAGGAGACTCATACTTACACATGCAAGTGCGAACACATTCCTACTAATCCATGGCACACTTAGGAAAAATTCACAACAAACACTGAGAAGCCCTGGACTGAGTTCTGTGTGAGGCTCTCTTCACTGAGAGTGAGCAAAAACAGAGATCCCTTCCTTTGTCTGTCAGCCCAGCTCACATTTCCCAGGCCTTTCTGTTCCAAACCTTAGTGACAGGATCATCTCTATTAGTGGTTTCCAGACTTTCCTGATTTACTGATACAGTCCTGATTGTCTCCATCCATAAAAAAAAAATTGACCATGCCTCTACGATATATGAATGGGTGCTTATTTATTTTTATATTCATGTCTTACTGTAGGATGAAAAGGGAGGGAGCTGTTTCAGAAAAGTGACCTTCTTCACAGGCATGGGGATCAGGAGAGGAGACAGATGTCAAGAGGGAGTAGTAGAGTGGGGTGGCTTCCAGCTCCATAAGCACCACTGGTGGCCCTGACTTCCAGTAAAATGAACATTCTGGTCCTTGGTACCATTGCCACTCGAGGTCCAAACTTATGTAGAGTGTTAGAAAAAAAGCTGACATGGCACTGATAGGAAATTACTCCATCACCAATGAAGCAAGGCAGTAAACTAGCCTTATTTAGTCATTTTCCAATGTGACCAACTCTTTATGACCCCTCTTTTGGGGTTTTCTTGGCAAAGATACTGGAGTGTTTCACCATTTCCTTCTACAACATGTTTTACAGATGAGGAAACTGAGGCAGACAGGGTTAAGTGACTTGCCCAGGGTCATACAGCTAGTAAGTGTCTGAGGCCAGATTTGAACTTAGGTCTTCCTAACTTCAAACCCAACATTCTATCCATAGCACCACCTACCTGCCCTAGGCTAGCCTAGACACTGAAATGGGAGTATTTTCTGAGTTGCTTAATAAGAAATGAAGAATGAAGGCAGGGACACAGGAAAGTTAACTCTAACTTGCCACAGGAAGAAAGCATCTAGGGAGGTGAGTAGTGACTAGCTTCAGCGTCAGTGAAGTTTTCATATACATGCATCCCTAGTGGTTGGGGACATACTAGTCAAACCAATTTTCACTAGTTTATAATCTACCACTTATACCCCACCCCCCAGTATCAATACCTAGTCATACAAATCAAAAGTTCTTCTCTTCCAGGTATGTGAAAAGCAGATGGTGAAGCAATCAGTGAACTGGTGACCTCCTCATCAGGTGTGTCCCGTTACAGAAGCTAACTGCTTCTAGGGTGTAATGGTAAGGGAATTTGAAGATCTTCCCTGCCTCTTAATAGGCCTACAGAATTTGAAGATCCTCCCTGCCCCTTAATGGGCCTCACTTGGAGCCTAACAAGAGAAACTTGCTTAGGAGAGGCTTGTTTTTCAGGAAGGCCCACACCTTTTGTTTCTTTGTAATTAGGCAGTGGGTCACAAAGGTTGTGAAATCCTCTGACCTGGAGATGGCTATATATACCTCTGAGGTAAGGTTTTGCTTTGAAGCTCACTTATGGGAGGAGTTATGTGATTTGGTCAGATGAGACTCTGGGTAGCTGTTGAGCCCCCTGGCTTTGAAAATCCAAATGTTGGTGTTTCTCTCTCTGATAACTAACACTGTATGTATATAATGGTCAGACTGCCAGAAACCCTGTCTGTTGTTCTGTTGAAATATGTTATTTTCTCTGTCTGTATTTTTTTGTCTGCTTGTAATTTCTGTTTATATTTTCTGAAGTTCAGGGTGCTGACTTCTTCCCCTGAATAAAGTGAATGATATATATGTTTGATTAAAGTAAGATTGTTAGCCCTTTTTGAGTTGCTTTCCTTCAGAAAAGCAAATCAGAGAACCTGTGCTAGGAGCCATCCTGGATATGCTAGAGTGCTTGCTGTTAGATAAGGGGACTCATATCTGTGTCCAGTATCCCCAGATGGCATTGGAAGATCATATCTCTACCCACTATCCTTGGTGAGTGCTAGGAGATCACTACCCTGGTTGGCTGTAGTGGAGACCCAAATCTGTACCTGTTGCCCCCAACCACCTAGTGCTAAGGCCCACATCTGGAAGCCCCATGAAGGGTATAATGAATACAAAATCTTTGCCTCGTGAGAGGGCACTGGACGAGTAGCCCCTTTTTTTGGCGGGGGCTAGTTAAATACTTTCAACTCCAACCTGGTTGCTTTAAATCAAGCTCATTCCCAATAACGCTACTCCAGGGTCCTACAAGCCCTCCTTGGGGAATTACACAGTGATCAAAGGATGTTATACTGAGAAAAAAGAGAAGGAATCAATCAGTTTTACATCACAGTAAGCAATGGGCTACAGGGTCCTACTTTTTTCACTGTATGGCGGGGCCTGCTCTTGGGCTATTAGGTTTGAACTGCTTCTATTGTTCCCATTGTCCACTGTTACTGAGGTCTATGGTGGTGGTCTTTTGGGTGGATAAGTACCCCCTGACTGCCTGAGCCAAAGAGGATGAGGTTGGGATAGAGGGCAGATAGTCCAGGCATGTCTTCTTCCCTTACCTCATAGAGAGGCAGAGAAATGGGGCTGGGGGCCAGAAGTCTCTGCCCAGGGTTGTGCAAAGTCACCAACCTAACTCTCTTCTCCAGAACCATCTGGGTCCAGTGGCAAGATATAGATCAGGAGGACTGTAGATGGCCCCAGATGCAGTGAGAGATGACTTTTTAAAGCTAAGGTCTTTCCCAGGTCTCAGTCTGACTGAGGCAACTTCTATTCAGCTAGTAAGGCTAGGTTAGAAATGAAGCAAAGAATGGCCTCTTTTACCTAGTTAAAAAAAAATCAATCTGCTAGAGGAAGACCCTCAGGGTTTCTGACCAAAACAGAAACAATTTTGCTATTTACATTCACTCTGAGTCAATCAGGACCCAAACAATGATCAAGTAGCTCTTGGCCTGGGACCTATTGCTAGCCAATCAATGAGAGCTGGAGTGATTTAAATTAGCCATATCCAAAAGAAAAAAAGTGATACATTCTGCATTCTGATTTCATCAGTTCTCTCATGTTTCATCATGAGTCCTTTGGAATTGTGGTTGGTCATTGATCCATTACTAAGTCTTTCAAAATTGGTTATTTTTACAATATTACTATTACTATGTAGATTTCTCTTGGTTCTGCCTTGATTCACTTCACATTGGTTCATACTGGTCTATCAAGCTTTTTCTGAAATCAACATATAGCAGTTTAAGGTTTACAACTATTCTTGAAACTATTTTATTCTTGAAACAACCCTGGGGAGTAGGTGCTATTTTATCCCCATTTCACACATGAGGAAACCAAGGATGGGAGCTCAAATGACATGCCCAAGATCATATAACTAGTTAAGTTATTTGAGACAGGATTTAAACTTTAGTGTTCCTGACTCCAAGGTAAGTGCTCTACCCAGTGGCACCACCTAACTTTCTATATAAATATCCAGGAGGAGAGGGTCGCCAACAGTGTCAAAGACTACAGAGAAGTCAAGGAGGATTAGGACTGAGGGAAAACCATTAGATTTGGGAATCAATAACTTTGAAGAAAACAGTTTCAGTTGAATTAGGAGTCAAAGACAATGAGGAGGTTGGAAACCTGGGAGACTGGAAGGATGGTGGTACCCTAAATGGAAAAATGGAAGTTTGGAAGAAGGATGGGTTTTAGGGGAAAGGCAATATACTCATGACCCATCTGTGCCTACTCTTCCTGTGCTATTCACTCATTTATATTGAAAAAGAAAAAGTATGCGGTGGTGGTGGTGGTGGTGGTGGTGGTGGTGGTGGTGGTGGTGGTGGTGGTGGTGGTGGTGGTGTGTGTGTGTGTGTGTGTGTGTGTGTGTGTGTGTGTGTATACAGGGGACCACTGTCTTGGAGCCTTCCATGAGGTGCTTCAGGTAATCAGGAAATGAAGGGAAGTGGAGGGGCAAAAGTAATGGAGGGGAAGAAAGTAACAGGAACTTTTCCTGCATAGCTGCCATGTATGTTTGGATCAGGGTCAGTTACAATTGCCCTGAGAGATCCACATGCAGTGAAACCATGGAAGGCCATCAGTGGGAGGGGATGGAGTAGTTGTGTCAAAGACAAGCACAGACTTGCCTACTGTGAGGAGGGTGGGACATGCTCCACTTTCCTGCCTTCCAACTGGTTGATCACACATCACTTTTTGTCAAGTTGTGACACCTGTGGGGTAGCCAAAGAATCTGGTCCCTTACTTTGGAAACCATTGGTCTATATAGTCTGGGCTTTCCTCTTCAGAATTATGTATTAATAGGAACCAAGTATTGGAAAACCCCTAAACCCTCTCATTCCTCAGTGTGGTCAAAGTCCAGAAGGTTTATAGGAATTGCAGGAAACTCAAATGTTAAGAAAAACTTGTTTTGAATTTGTTATCCAGAAGCAGAATGGACTGTATCAGGAGGTAGTGGTTCCCATTCTTCAAGTGAAGGACACATAGTCTCTTGTTGGGGAAATTGCAAAGACCAAATATTGGTTGGGCTAGATGATCCGAGACCCCTTCCTGATTCTTTAAAGTGAGTTGGGTTCCCCCCCACCATGCACTGTTTCCCTTCAGATCTTCAGTAGCTCCCTGTTACCTATAGATTCAATTACAAACTACTTTGACTAGGGGTGGAGAATTTGTGGTCTAGAGGCTATATGCGGCTCTCCAGGTCCTCAAGTGTAGCCCTTTGACTGAATCCAATTTTTACAGAATAAATCCTTTCATCATTAAAATCCAAGTTGAATTCAGTCAAAGGGCTGCCCTTGAGGACCTAGAGAGTAACATGCAGCCTTGAGGCCATGGGTTCTCTGCCCTCCACCCCATTTGGCATTTCAAGACCCTTATCACATGGCTCCAGCCTTACTTTAGCCTTGCAGTGGTTCTCAACCTTCCTAATGCCATGACCCCTTTAATACTCATATGTGGGCATATCTGCATGTTGGTGGACCTGCCTGGAGATGGATAGAGGAGCAGTGTCTCAGTTCTTAAGACCATCAGAAATATGTGTTTTCCAATGGTCCTAGGTGACCCCTGTGACCCCTGTGAAAGGGTCGTTTGACCCCGAAAGGGGTCGCAACCCTCAGGTTGAGAACCGCTGCTGAGTTTAGAGGCTCATTGTATATTACTCTCCATTTTGCACTGTACAGTCCAGGAAAATGGTTTTTCTTGCCCTTCTTCACATGCATGAGTACAGCTCTCATATCTGTGTCTTTACATAGTTTGAATCCTTGGAATGTACTGCTTCCTTGCCTGCACCCCTCAGAATCCCTAGTTTTCTTTAAAACTCAGCTCAGATGTCACATCCTAAAATACACCTGCCCCATCCTCCTCCCCCAGGCTCTAGGGAGTGCCTCCCTCCTCGCCTCACCGAAAGGACCTGATATTTATTCTGTATATATTGGCACAGTTTGTTTCCTTCGATAGAATGTGAGCTCCCTTGAGAGCAGGCATTATTTCATTTTTGTCTTTTGCCTAGCTTAGCACATAATAGGCTTGTAGGTTGGTTGCTTGATTGACCCATGATTCCATTGGTGTAGTCACCTTCCAGGAAGGAAACTAGATCTACCAAGGCAGCTCAGCAACTCAAGTGAATAAATGAATGAATGATAAGGCATTTTTTAAATGCTTTCTATGTGTCAGGAACTGTGCTAAGCACAGGGGATGCAAACAGAAGCGAGCCAAACAGTATCAGCCCCCAGGGAGCTTACGTTTTATGCTTCCTCCTTTCAAATAATCTTCCGTTTGTTCTGTACATAATAATACTATAAGCAATAGCAATAATAATAGCTAACATTTATAAAATGTTACTACTGCATGCCAGGTACTGGTCTGAGAGCTTTATAATTATTATCTCACTTGATCCTTACAGCAATCTCAGGAGGTGGTAGTAGTAGTAGTAGTAGTAGTAGTAGCAGTAGTAGTAGTAGTAGTAGTGGTAGCAGTAGTAATAATCATAATAATAATTGTGATTGTTGTTCAGTTGTGTCCCATTTGGGGTTTTCTTGGAAAAGACCCTGGGGGGGGGGGAGGAGCCAAGATGACAAAGTAAAAGCAGAGACTGCCTTGAGCTCTCCCCTAAACCCCTGAAAATACCTGTAAAAATGACTGAACAAATTCTAGAACTACAGAACCCACAAAATGACAGGATGAAACACATCTCCAGCCCAAAACAGACAGGAAGGTCGACAGGAAGGGTATATTGCAGTGGGTTGGAAGTCGAATGCAGTCTGGCATGGGCTGTGCTGGCACAGACTGGACTACAGCAGGCTTCAGGGGACTGAAGTTTGTGGCAGTTTCCAGACTTCTCAAGCCACAAACACCAAGGATAGCATGGAAGGTCAGTGAGGTAACTCTGTGGGTCCTGGGTGAAAGAGGAGTGTGGTCTGGCCCCAACCCTGGGCCATTGGAGGTGGTGGCAGCTGGGCTGGTGGCAGCAGCAGTGTCTGCTTCTGGAACTCTGAGCCCACAGACAGTGGGGGGATTGAGGGACTGATACAAAACTCCTGAAGCTTGGGACAGTACACCCACCCTCACTGGAAGCAGAGTCCTACCTTGACAAAGAGTTAGAAAGTCAAGTATTTGACTGGGAAGTTGAGCTCATAGCGTGAAAAACAGTCAGACTATAGAATCTTACTTTGGTGACAAAGAAGATCAAAACATACAACCAGAAGACAATAAAGTCAAAGTTCCTACATCAAAATCCTCCAAGAAAAATATGAATTGGTCACAGGCCATGAAAGAGCTCACAAAGGATTTTGAAAATCAAGTAAGAGAAGTAAAGGGAAATTGGGAGGAGAAATGAGAGTGACGCAAGAAAATAATGAAACACAAGTCAACAACTTACTAAGGGAGACCCAAAAAAATACTGAAGAAAATAATACCTTAAAAAATAGACTAACCCAAATGGCAAAAGAGGTTCAAAAAGCCAGTGAGGAGAAGAATGTCCTAAAAAGTAGAATTGGCCAAATGGAAAAGAAGATCCAAAAGTTCACTGAAGAAAATAATTCCTTCAAAATTAGAATGGAGCAATTGGAAGTTAATGACTTCATGAGAAATCAAGAAATTATAAAACAGAACCAAAGGAATGAAAAATAGAAGACAATGTGAAATGTCTCATTGGAAAAACCACTAACCTCAAAAACAGATCCAGGAGAGATAATTTAAAAATTATTGGACTACCTGAAAGCCGTGATCAAAAAAAGAGCCTAGACATCATCTTCTAAGAAATTATCAAGGAAACTGCCCTCATACTCTAGAAGCAGAGGGTAAAATAGAAATTGAAAGAATTCACCAATCACCTCTTAAAAGAGATCCCAAAAGGAAAACTCCTAGGAATATTGTAGCCAAATTCCAGAGTTCCCAGGTCAAGGAGAAAATATTGCAAGCAGACAGAAAGAAACAATTTGAATATTTTGGAAATACAATCAGGATAACACAAGACCTAGCAGCCTCTACATTAAGAGATTGAAGGACTTGGAATATGATATTCCAGAGGTCAGAGGAGTTAGCGTTAAAACCAAGAATCACCTACCCAACAAAACTGAGTATAGTACTTTAGGGGAAAAAATGGATATTCAATGAAATAGAGGACTTTCAAGCATTCTTGATGAAAAGACCAGAGTGAAATAGAAGATTTGACTTTCAAATACAAGAATCAAGAGAAACATGAAAGATAAACAGAAAAGAGGAATTGTAAGGGACTTATTAAAGTTGAACTGTTTACATTCCTACATGAAAAGACAATATTTGTAAATCATGAGACCTTTCTCAGTATTAGTAGTTGGTGGAAATAGATAGATAGATAGATAGATAGATAGACAGATAGATAGATCAATGGCACAAGGTGAGTTGAATATGAAGGGATGATATCTGAAAAATAAAATTAAGGGGTGAGAGAGGAATATATTGGGAGAAGGAGAAAGGGAGAGATAGAATGGGGTAAATTATCTCACATAAAACAGGCAAGAAAAGGGTTTCACAATGGAGAGAAAGAGGGGGGAGGTGAGAGTGAATGAGTGAACCTTACTCTCATAGGATTTGGCTTAAGGGAATAACATACACACTTAATTGGGTATCTTACCTACAGGAGAGTAAGGGGGAAGATCATAAGGGGGGGAATGATAGAAGGGAGGGAAGATTGGGGAAGGGGTAGTCAGAAGCAAACACATTTAAAAAGGGACAGGGTCAAAGGGGAAAATAGAATAAGTGGGGGGGGCCAGGATAGGATGGAGGGAAATATAGTTAGTCTTTCACAATATGACCATTATGGAAGTGTTTTGCATAACTACACATATATAACCTATATTGAATTGCTTGCCTTCTTAATGAGAGTGGGTGGGGAGGGAAGAAGGGAGAGGATTTGGGACTCAGAGTTTTAAAAACAAATGTTAAAAAAATTGTTTTTACATGCAACAGGGAAAAAAGATATACAGGCAATTGAATATAGAAATCTATCTTGCCCTACAAGAAAGTAAGGGGCAAAGGGATAAGGGGGTGGGGTGATAGAAGGGAAGGCAGATTGGGGGAAGGAATAATCAGTATGCTTGCCATCTGGGGGTGGGGGAGGGGAAAAATGGGGAGAAAATTTGGAACTCAAAATCTTGTGGAAATGAATGTTGAAAACTAAAAACCAATCAGTTAATTAATTTTTTAAAAAACAAAAGATCCTGGAGCAGTTTTCCAGTTCTTTCTCCAGCTCATTTTACAGATGAGGAAACTGAGGCAAACAGGGTTAAGTGACTGCATCCACTGTACCACCTAGCTGCATAATAATACTACTAATAATAAACATTTATATTGTGCTAGGCACTGTGCTGAGTACTTTATAATTATTACCTCACTTGATCCTTACCGTAGCCCTGGGAGGTAGGTGCTATTATTATTCTCATCTTACAAATGAGGAAACTGAGGCAAACTTTCCCAGGTTCACACAGCCAGTAAGTGTCTGAGGTCTCATCTGACCTCAAGTCTTCTCATCTCCAAGCCTAGTACTCTATCTGTTGCACGACCTAGCTGCCTAATGTTGTATCTAATGAGTTTTTTTATGTTGTTTCCCCAATTAGAATATATGCTACTGTGGATTGTGGGTTTGGGTTTTTTGTTTTTGCCTCTTTTTTTTGAATCCCCAGTGCTTAGTAAGTTAACTAGCTCCTACATGCCAGGTGGGCAGCTAAGTAGCTCAGTGGTCAAAATCCTGGTCCTGGAATCAGGAAGACTTTGACACTTACCAGCTGTGTGACCCTGGGAAAGTCACTTAATCTTGTTTGCCTCAGTTTCCTTATCTGCAAAATGAACTGGAGAAGGAAATGGCAAACCACTCTAGTATCTTTGCCAAGAAAACCCCAAATGGGGTCACTAAGAATCAGGCACAAGCAAAACGAATGAAAAACAAGGGCCTGGCGCTTTGCTAAGCATTGAAAGGCAAAAACCAGTCCCTTCTCCCAAGGAGCTCACAGTCTAATGGAGAAATCAACATATAAACTATGTACAGATAAGATATAGACAGGGAAAATTGGGGGTAGTTTCAGAGGGAAGACACTAAGATGAAGGAGTACTTGGGAAAGGCTTCTTGCAGAAGGTAAGACTTAAACTGAGACTTAAAAGCAAAATAATAAATAATAAGAAATGCTTGTTGATTGACAAATTCTGATGGGGGAATATGACACATAAAGTGGAGCTAAAAGTGGGGGAGGGACATGTGACAACAGGATTTGGAAATGACTGAGAGGTCTGGTTGCATAGGAGATAAGGCATAAACTCACCCGTCAGAACCAGAGATTTCAGGGGCAAAGGGGGATTGGGTGAATTAGAAGATCTCAGAGGTCTCTTCCCACTTTGACATTCTGCTTTGTCTAAGATCCTTTCCAGTTCCAAGACTATTATCCTATGGCAGTCCTATGCTAAATATAATCAGGTGCCAAAACATGTCCTATGAATAAGAAATGATAAGAGGAGCAGATCATTCAAGAGGTTGGCTCAATGTTGTTTAGATAATGGGGGAAGATTCCCCTGGAAAATATTCTCTATTTGAAAGGAGAAATCTAATAAAGAAGAAAACATCTTGACATCTCTTAGCATTTTCTATTAACTTTCTTTCTCACAAGAAGCCCTTAAAAGTAATTTGGGAAATCAGGAGCATACACTTTTGCCTCCCTCCTTCTCCCCAAACCACTGCATGGAGTCCTGGTTATGCAGTCTTCAGGAAGACCTTTGCCAGGATGCTTTAGGTATTTTTCTCTGGGACTTTGCTCATCTCTAGCATCTCATCAGTGAACTAATATGAGATATTACCCCTACAGCTGTGCATACCCTTTCATGGCCTGTGAATGAAGGAATGAGCAGGGGAAGGGAAGAAGGCCTTCGGGGTGGTCTAATGTGTTCTGTTTATGAACAACCCGTTCTATGACCATTGTCTGAACCTATCCCAGGGATGGTTTCAATTTTCCTCTCAAAAATGTACCACACTTGCTCTGGGGGATTGTGCATTATTAAAAAATAAAGGCGGGAGGGGGGGGAGAGAAAACAGTGAGGAGAAGAAAGAGCCTTTTTTGGAGCCTGGAATTTCAGTGAAAACAGTCTTCTTGTGGTGTTCTAGTAACCATCTTCCTTGAGATCAGGTGTCAGAAGAGTCTGGCACCAGAGGCTAGTGAGGATCAAGGTGGGTGTAGAAAATATAGACAAGCCGGGAGATGAGAAGACTCCAAGAGCTATGTTTGAGCAAAGGAAAAGGAGAAACAATTAGGTTTTTAAATTGCCTTGAAAACTTGTTCCACTGCTGTTTGGACTCCTGAAGGACTAGCCAAGATTCCAGGGTTGTAATCTAGCACAATGACTCCAATGTCTCAAGGTCACCTGCTTTTTAGGGAGATTACCTATCATTTAGCTATCACTCTGGCTGTCTCTTTTACTTAAAAAGCAAAATTCCAGCTCATTTTTTCCTGCCTTTTGATTGGTGGGTGAGAAAAATCTATATCGTTAAGTGATGGACACAGAGGAAATCTATTATCTCGTTTTGGGTGTTTTTTGTCCTTTTTGGAGGAGGAAAGGCAGGGCAAATGGGGTTAAGTGACTTGCCCAAGGTCATACAGCTAGTAAGTATTAAGTGTCTGAGGCCAAATTTGAACTCAGGTCTGCCTGACTCCAGGGCTAGTGTTCTTTTCACTGGAACACCTAGCTGCCCCTAGGAAATCTATTATCTCAAACAAGCTGGTTCAGATGGCACACCTAATGTGATTAATAGTAATTAATAATAAGGTGCTTGTTGATTTACTGACTGAATGAAATTTCTAAATCAAGTATTAAAAAAAAAAATTCTAAACTGTTGGCCTGAGACAGTTTCCTAACTTTTGCAGGAAATTTATTATCATGAATATTTGAGTTTTGAGGAAATTTGGCAAAAAGAGAGCTTTTTTGTAGGTATACTTGGGTTAAAGCTCCTGCCTTGTCAAGTCACATATCCCTTTCCCATGCATGAAGGCAATTCTCCAGCTTTGTAAGTTAAAGACTAGATGTAAACCTGTATCAGTGGAGGGACCCTATCTCAGGAGTTCCCTGCATTAACAAAATTATAAGTGTGGATTAAAAAAAATCTTATTGTTGAATTCTTAATCCAGAAATTGAGGCATGAAATGAATTGGAAAAATTGAATTGAGGGCAGGCAGTGTCTCTTGTACAAGCTGAAGGTGATTCAAGGTCAAAGAAGGAAGGCAGGAAACTGAGGTCTAGGCTCAGTTACTTATTCGAATTATAGGGCTGCCTTACCTAACCACTCGTGAGATGGAGAGAACTGGGTATTTGATTCCTGATGTTGTCTAGGTTTGGGACTGACTCAGTGGCTCTCTGAATGCCAAATGGTGACATTACAAATACTTCATGTCCTATACTTGAGCCATGACACAGTCACTTCCCCTATCAGATTCTTAGAGACTGATGCCCTTTGGAGCTTTCAGGTTGAGGCATGACTCCTATGTCTGTGTGTACCTGAAAGCTGAGCCATTGCTGAGAGAGAGAGAGAGAGAGAAGGAGAGAGACAGAGAGAGAGAGAGAGAGAGGTGCTAAGGCACCCCAGGCCTTTGGGGGCTCTTAAAAGTTTTAAAAATTGCAAACTAACTGACGTTGACAGCATTGATGTGAGTTATGTCCTGGCTTCAATCAGAATCAGTAAGAGGGGCCACCCACTCATACCCTATGTGTTCTCCTCTTAACCCTATGTGATCTCCAAACTTGGGTCAATTAATCATTTAATCAATAGGCATTTATTCAGTGCCTACAGTATGCCAGATGCTATTCTAAGTATTGGGGATACCAAGCTGTGGCCTCCGCTTTTTTCTTTTTTGTGTATGAAATCAAATGTCAGGATCCAAGATTCTGAAGCAACTTCCTCATCTGGGCTCAGGAAGCAGCAAACTAGAACTCCAAGGATCTATTTGGGGCTCAGTTAGCCAAAATAAATGAATGAGCCCACAGTGGTATGTTGTGTCATTAACCTTCTTTTGAGTGTGGGTATAATAAAACTAGTAAAAAAAAACCTTTCAAGCTATCACCTTCCATTCATTTTACAAGCCCTTATTAAGTACCTACAAGATGTACCATCAAAGTACAAGGTACTAAGTGCTGGGGATAAAAAGACAAAATCTTGCCCTCAAGGAATTGGAGCCTTCACTGGCATGACTTGCTTGGGCCCCTTTTATAAAGTCATTGCCTCGTTTCAACAAGGCCCACTTTTTTTTGATACTTCCATAATCTCCCTTTTCTTATCCTGTGCTCCGACCATATCAATCAGTTAATCAAGCATTCATTACATGCTAAGGATACAAAATACAAAGAATGGGAAAATTACTCTTTCCAAGAAGCTTATATTTCAGCTGGGGAGACAAGTACAGCCCATTCTCTAAGACCACTCTTCCAACTCTCACCCACATTGAGATCAAGAGAGGGAGTTACTAGGTTCCTTCAGGGCTCTAGGGGTAGTAAGCCTGTGGAATCAGAATTTGTTTTTCTAATACTATAGTTTTTGAACCCCTATCTGTGTGCTTTACTTCATGACTCTCAATTTATATCAATTAGCAAATAAGACTTTTAGAGGCAGCTATGTGGCATAATAGATAGGGCACTGGGCCTAGAGTCTGGAAGACTTGAGTTCAAATCCAGCTTCAGATACTTATGTGACCCTAGTCAAGTTACTTAACCTCTGTTTGCCACAGTTCCCTTATCAGTAAAATGAGGATAATAACAGCACCTGACTCATAGGGTTGTTGTGAGGATCAAATGAGATAATATTTGTGAAGTGCTTAGCACAATACCTGCCACATAGTAGGTCCTATAGAAATGCTTATTCCCTTACTCACTTTTAGAAAGGTGCATTTTACTCCATCAGTATAATTGGATACTGAAGCGGGCCTCTCACTCCCTCGGGCCCCCTGCCCTCTACTTACCCATCTACAGGGTCTTTGGTCGTCACCAGCCCCGAATCGGGGAATAACCAGACAGAACGCCCGAGGTTGATCAGGGGTTGTTTATTCGTCCACTG
>CM053581.1:318093966-318155747 GCA_028627135.1 Pseudochirops cupreus | reverse complement strand
AAACCTCTGCCTTTCACTTTTCCGCTCTGGAGGCCTTCTGGCCGGACTGCTTATCTCCCCCTTTCACAAATCCCATTCACAGCTGCCGCTAATCTGCTCACCTGAAGCTTCTCAGCTCCTCCTGTCCAGCCGCCCCCGGGGCACAGCCACGGCTTCAGGCCAGGCTGGTTTCGGTTCGCAGTGCTGATATGGTTCCTCGTAGCCAAGCTGACTTTAGTGGGAAGTATCTTTGTGTGCGTTTTGGAGTTCCAGGATTGGTTTAGAGTCCTATTTTATGGGTATTTTGGGGTGGCTATGTGAGAGCTGCGATGTGTTGCTGCTTCTACGCCGCCATCTTGGCTCTGCCCCCCGAGACACGTACTTTTAACCATGGACAATGTGAGAATTTGTTTTGATTGACTGCATATTTGATACAAGGGTTTCTGGTCCCTTTCCCAGTGGGAGGAAGAGAAACGCTTTTTTCTTTGGTCTTTTTGCAGTGAAGAAGGCAGGGCAATTGGGGTTAAGTGACTTGCCCAAGGTCACACAGCTAGCAAGTGTTAAGAGTCTGAGGCTGGATTTGAACTCAGGTCCTCCTGACTCCAGGGCCAGTGTTCACTATGCCACCTAGCTGCCCCTGAAAATGCTTTTTTTTTTTTAAAAAAATGAATTGAAAATTTAGAAAAAAAAATTGGAGTTCATATGGAATGGTACAAAAGACGTTAAGACAAAAGATTATAAATCACAGCACAGAGAACCAAGGTACGTTTAATGGAGAAGATAACACCTGATACAGGCCTTGGAGAATGGAAGGATTTCGATAGATTAGAGACATCCTAGACATGAGGACAAGAATGAACAAAAGGCATCAAAATGGAAAATGACAGAAAGAGTTTAGGGAAATGTAAATACTCCAGTGTGGCTGAAAGAGAAACAATATTCCTGGAAAGGTAGGTTGAAGTTAGATGTGAGAGCCTCATTCGTACAGCTAAGCATCTATATTTTATTTGGTAAACAAGGGGAAGACAATGCAGATTTCTGAGTTGGGGATAAGGAAGATTAATCTGACAGTTTGTGTGGAGGATGACTCGGAGAGGGGAAGAGACTGGAAGCAGGGAGACTAGACGGGAGATGAAAACCAGGTGGAAGATGAAGTTAAGATAGTCAGCTACAGTGTGAGTGGAAGGTGAGAGATGTGAGCAATACTACTGCTGAAGTAGAATTGATGGGATTTGGGAGTGGGGATTGAAAGAGAAACAGGAATCAAAGATGACTCCAAAGTTTTGACCCTTGATGGCAAGAGAATGGTTGTATCAAAAGAGATGGAAAATTAGAGGGAGGGATAGGTCATTATTGGGACGCATTCAGTTTGAGGTGATAGCAGGTGTCCAACAGGGAAACAGGAATGGTAAGGTGTCGTTTGGGGGAGGACATATGTGTGTGTTTGTATGTACACACATATGTTGTTTTTGTTGTTGTTCAGGCATGTCTGATGCTTTGTGACCCCATTTGGTGTTTTCTTGGCAGAGATACTAGAGTGGTTTGCCATTTTCTTCTCCCACTCATTTTACAAATGAGAAAACTAAAGCAAACAGGGTTAAGTGACTTGCCCAGAGTCACACAGCTATGTGAGGTCAGATTTGAACTGCCTGGCACTCTATGCACTGTATTCTCTAGCTGCATGTGTTTGTATGTATACAAGTATACATACAAACACAGATATCTACATATACATCTACATGTATATATGTCTCTATGTGTGTGTACATGTGCCAGACCATGGGTGAACACATTGTGTATATACACACATATTTATCTTCTTGCCTAAACTATACTATCACACTTCCACATATTCATACATATACACATATAAGCCTAGCAATGCACATAGAGATATGCATAAACATATATGTGTATCTATATGTCATACATGCATAGATGCGACAGTTAAATTCATAAGAATGGATAAGATTATCAGATGAGACAGTAGAAAAAGAAAAGAAAATGCTTACAGATGGAAGCCCTGATGGGGAATACCTACATTTAGGGAGTGACAAGTAAAAGCAGAATTGGGAAGGGGACAACGAAAGAACAATCAGGGTAGGGTGTCATGACATGAAAAGAGATAAAAGTATCAAGGAAGATTTAAATCATTGCAGAATGGCTAACCAAATCATGATACATAAATATAAAGTGATATTACTATTCCATAAGAAATTATGGCATTCAGAAAAATATGAGAAGACGTATGAACAGATGAAAAGTGAATTAAGGAGAACCTAGGTAACAATATATACGATGATTCCAAAAACGTAAATGGAAAGAACCAAAAAAAATTGTGCAATTAGAATGAACAGCATTGTCCCTGAATATGAAAAAATGTACCTCCCTCTCTTTACTGCAGAGGTGGGGGATTATGGGCATGGAACATTGCATATACTGTCAGATTCAGCTGATGTATGGCGTAGTTTTGCTGAACTTTATTTTTTTGGTTACAGGGATAGTTCGCTGAGTAGGGGAAAGACATAATGGGAAATGAACAGATGGCATAAAAAATAAAAGCTATCAATAAAATTAAAGATTAAAAATGAGGTGCTAATTAATGTCATCAAATGATGCAGAAAGATCAAGGGAAAGAAGAATTGAAAAAAAGTCTTTGGTCATAAGGAAGTTGTTAGTGACTTTGGAAAGGAGTAGTTTCAGAGCAGTGAAGAGGCAAGTCAGATTGCAAGGGAATAGCTCCACTTAAAGATAATTTAGGAAATATTTAAAGAGATTCCTGCTTTTTGCCCAATTTTCCAGCTGGATTTGATTGGGGAAGGAGAATTTAGTGGCTCAGCCCCGCAGCTAATAATTCAACTATTTGAAGCAGAGTGAGAAATACCACAAGGGCTTCCTACCCTTAAAGATCTTAAAGTCAGTGTCTTTAATTTTTTCTTTAAAGGAAAGAGATGGTGTGGCACCTGTTTTATTCCTCATGTTTATAATAATCTATATTGTGGGGCCTGGGATTTAAAGTCAATGTAAATTATGGGGCTGCATAACTACTGACATTGGGGCATTCTAGAAGTTGTACTGAAAAGGTCCCTATTGCTACAGACCCATGACTTTGTTAGTGAAGTTCATGTAGTGACGGTTTCATGAGTAACTGCGTACCCCTCCTCCCCCGTCCCCTCAGTCCATCACCCAGTAGTAGACCCTTTCTGGTGTGAGCCTTACTATGCACCAAAAGTCGCAATTCCATATGACATGAGAAGTAACTTGATTTATTACCAAAGAAAGGCACATGCAGGTGGGAACTCCTTTTATCAAGTACCAAGGAGCCTCCAATATAGGTAGAGCCTTGGGTATTAATATGTCACAGCAAGAACGGAAAATTGCAGGAGGAGAAGGAGGGGGCAGGGGGGAAATTCCTTAGAGAAGAGTAATGAGAAAAGTGAAGCAAGGCTGAGGCCCCTCCTGGGAACTGCTAGACCATGAAGGTAAGGTGTTTTTACTTATTTGAAAAGCCCCAGTTACACAAGTGGTTTATCAGTTGGGTTAGGCTGACCAGAGTCTGCCTTGTAGCCAACTTGGCTTCAAGGGCACTGAGAGTTTAATAGAGTTCAGTCGTGAAACATCATTGCTATGTTAGTTCAGGGGGGTTTCATCTCTGGAAAAGTTGGCAATTCAAGAAAACAAGTTTGATGGGCCCCTTCACATCTCAAGGGACCCCTCTACAGACAACAGACATATGGTTTGTTACTGGAACCCTTCTAGATACCTTTCTGAGTTAGTAGGTCCTCTTGGGCAGCTAGGTGGCTCAAGAGACAGAGTGCCAGGCCTAGAATCAGGAAGACCTGAGTTCAAGTATGGCCTTAGGCACTTACTAGCTGTGTGACCCTGGGCAAGTCACTTCACCCTGTAGGCCTCAGTTTCCTCATCTGTAAAAGTAAGCTGGAGAAGAAAATGGCAAACCACTCTAGTATCTTCGTCAGGAAAACCTCGAAGAGGTCATGAAGAGTTGGATATGACTGAAAATGATTAAGGAACAACAGGGCTTCCACAATTTGCATTGCTTTGGCATAGCTTTGGAGAGCCTAGAGTCAGTTTCATAGTAAGGTGAGGCCTATATACCTAGAGTGAGCCCCTTGACATTTATTTCACTTATGTATATATGTATAACCTAAGTTTAAAAGCCCATTGCTGTGGGACTGTCTCCTCACTGGTGGTGACCAATGCCCCACACATGCCTGAGGCAGAACAGACTTGGTGGGATGGGGAGAGAAGGAAATTCTTCAAATCTCTTCAGGCTCTGCTGTCACTTTGAGAGAAGATTGAAGAAATCAACTCTACTGCAGGTTGCTAAAAAAAAAAAAGACTCTGTGGGAACAATCCAACATAACAGGAGAACAATTTCCACAATGTCCTTGTCCCACACTTGTTTCTCTAGAGACTTTGGGGGACTTCCCCTTAGGTGAGATCTAGGACACATAGTCATTCTCTCTCTCTTTCTCTTCAGCTGTTTCCTCACTCCCAATGGGAGAACTCCTTCACTCTATTGTCTAATAGATTCTCCTGCTTGTACTCTCTGATTTTGCTATTGATTTGGATAAATGGATCTCTTTGCCAATTACTACGCATTCATTGTGGAACTGTATTTAATGGGAAAGGGGTGAAGTCTTGGATATAAACCTTGGGTCTTCCTTTTCCCATTAATAAATAGTGATCAGAAATTTAGTTTGAATTTGAAGTAGCAGATCTGATATACTGCTCAATTCTAGCCTGGTCCTACTCTCTCTCCTAGGGAGAGCAGAATGGCCAAGCTTTTGGCCCAAACTCCTGCTTCCCTTCCTTTGGAGAAGGGTGGTGAGAGAAGAGGCTAGAGATACTGATTCGGCCTCCCTTCAAGCCACTCAGTGACATTTCCAGGCCACATGGGAGACAGCCTTCGCTACATATACAAGTACATATTTACATACATATGTGTGTATGTATATGTCATGTTTCCCCCAATAGAAGCAGTTAGGTGGTATAAAGTGGTAGAGTCAGGAAGACCTGAATTCAAATCCTGCTTCAGTCTCATACTTGGCCAACTCAACCTTACCTCTCTGGGCCTCACTTTCCTTACTTGTAAAAAGAGGGGGGTTTAGACTTGACTTCTAAGGTCCTTTCCCATTTTAAACCTATGAACCTTTGTATGCAAATTGCTTGGGTTAATTTTTGTCTCTGTATCTCTAGTGCCTGGAACATGGTAGGTGCTTAATAAATATTTGCTTGCTGAAGCCTGCTAATATTTCAAGTCACTTAATCCTGATTTTTATTTATTAAGTGTCTGCTGTATGCCAAGTACTATGTTATGGTGTAGGGATACAAAGCCAAAAGTGGTTCAGTTTCTGCCCTCAGAGAGTTCCCATTCCAAAGACTAGTGCACTTATGATTATCAAAATCTATGTAGGATTTACATTAACGTGCAATTTAAATTATTTTCAATACTATTATAATATAGGTTTTGGAATTTCAGAACATTTTTTTCTGTCTCAGATGGAGGTAGCTGTCATAAAAAACATCTAAGGAAAACTGGTCTTTTAGACATGTATAATATGACAGTATGCTGGAAGCTAGAATACCTAAGTTGAATTTTTAATGGTATGAATTTTATTTTTAAAAAATTTATCTGCAAGAAAAAAAAAATTATCTGCAGAAATCTTCCTACTCAAGAGACGCTGCTCATTTTTAGAGGAGATCTGGTTTTATCAGGAAAGTAGGTAAACTTAATTGAAACTTAGAAATGTTTTCAGACATTTGGCTGACTATATGTGGTATAAAATTGGCTGGGCCTTCTCCTGAAAAGAAAAAAACCAAACAACTCCCCTTAAGACCAATAGTGATGATACTTCCTTTTACTGCTAATTAGCTAGTGAGCAGTCAGTGCAGGGAGTCAAAGCCAAAAAAATTAATGACAGTACTTGCTTTGTGAGTTTGGAATCTTTGTCTAGGGCAGGGATGGGGAACCTGCAGCTTAGAGGCCACATGTAGCCCTCTAGGTCCTCAAATGCAGCTTTTGGACTGAGTCTAACTTTTATAGAACAAATCATTTATTAAGAGGATTCGTTCCGTGAAGTTTGGATTCAGTCAAAGGGCCACACTTGAGGAGCTAGAGGCCACATGTGGCCTCAAGGCCACCCCTGGTAGGGTGCTGAATGGGAAATATGTGAATCAGTTCCTGACCAGAATGCAGACTTTTAGAAGGAGGATGCAGTTAACCTTACCAGCACACTTATCACCACCAGCAACAGAGGATTTTTGAGTTGTAGGCCTCCTTAAACATCACTTGCTTAGTCTTCAAACATTAAATACTTACATATAGTGCCTTGATTCTGGAGAAGGTATAAAATTTATGAGATATAAATTCAGTTCTCATTGAGTTTACAGTTAATAGGAGTTCATTTAACTCCTCAGTTGACAGATGAGGCAACTGAGGCTGAAGGTGGGGTAAAGTGACTTGCCCCAGATCACCTTGGAAGCATATGGCATGATGAAGGTCTGAAAGAGTTTGGTCACTTGTTTACATGGATGACTGTCAGACTTTTGACACTGCATGCTGTTGAAGTCTGTTATTACTTACCTTGTGAAAACTACAGTGAAAAGTGTGTTTTTAGTGAGACTTTAAAAAAAGACTGTCTTCAATTTGTGCATTGAACAGCTAAGACTTGATGTTAGTTCCTATTTTTTTTCTGGCCACAGAATATTAACTGGTAAAACAATGCATTACTTGGAGTCAGTGCTTGGGCAGGAATTGAAGAAGGTATGAAAAAAATCTTTCCATCTGCTATCTACTGCCAACTTTTTCTAGGCTCATAGGTTCATAGGATTTTAAATTGAAAGGGACCTTAGGGATCACAGAGTTCAAGAATTAAATCCCATCTTCTCCAGGAAGTCTTTCAGGAATCCCCGTTAATTCTAGAGGCATTCCTCTGTTAATTATCTCCATTTAATCTTGTAGATAGTTGTATAATCTGTATATAGTTGCGTGCATGTTGTCTCCCTGTTAAACTGTGAGCTGCTCAAGGGATGAGACTGCCTTTTACCTTTCTTTGTAACCCCAGCATTTAGCACTGGCATACAGTAGGTGCTTAATAAATACTTGTTTACTGACTGACCAAAAAAGCCTACCTTTTGGGTATATTATGAAACCCTCTGAAAGTCTGGTGAAACCTATGAAGGCTTTCTTGGGATAATTAAAAAAAAAAATTCATCATCAAATGAAATGCTAAATTTCAGTCGGAGGTTAGTGGAAATAATGAGGTAATCTCCCCCCAGCATTTAGGCACCATAGGTTAAGAACCCTTCAGTTGGTCCAGTCTCATAATTTTGTGGCTGTTCAGTCATTTTCCAGTCATGTTGTATTCTCCATGACTCTATTTGGGGTTTTCTTGGCAAAGACACTAGAATGGTTTGCCATTTCCTTCTCCAGCTCATTTTCCAGATGAGGAAACTGAGGGTAACAGGATTAAGTGACTTGCCCAGGATCACACAACTAGTAAATCTCTGAAGCTGGATTTGAATTCTGGAAGATGAGTCTTCCTGACTTAAACCACTGAGCCACCTAGCTGTCCTCTCACAGTTTTACTGATGAGAAAAAGGACCTGTCATAATCTAACCACAAATTAATGATACATGTAAAGTAAAAAAATCAAAGCAAAAATAATTTTGATGGCTATCTTTTTCATATCACCTTCATTTCCCTTCACAGAAATATTCCTTATGACAAAAAAAAACTTTTTAAGTTAAAAAGTTAAGCAAAACTAACCAACATATCCCCCAAGTTTAATATTATAGGCAGTTCCTTCACCATCTACTTCTGCAAAGAAGTGAGGGAGGTTGTTTTCTAATATTTTTTTCTTTGGAGTAAAGTTTAGCTTTTCAACTCAGTTTAACTTTTGCAAAAAATCATTTGAGAGGGTCAAGTGGCTTACTGGGGTGATGTGGTGGAAAAGATCAATGGATACCCCCAAAGAGATTCAAGAAAAAGAACCCATATATGGAAAAAATATTTATAGCAGCTATTTTTGTAGTTATGGAGAATTGGAAACCAAGGGAATGACCATCAGTTGGGGAATGACTGAGCAAATTATGGTATATGAACGTAATGAAATAAGATTGTACAACAAGAAATGATGAAAGGGACAGAGAAACTTGGAAGGGCTTGTGTGCAGACTGAAGTGAGCATAACAGGTAGACATTTTATATAATAATAACAACACTGTACAGATAACTTTGAAAGGTAAGAAATTTGATTCATGCAATTACCAACCATGATTCCAGAGTTCTGATGAATTAGTCTGCCCACCTATTGACTGAGAGGTGATAGATTCAAACTGCAGACTGAGTTACATTTTTTTTGGACATGGCCAATGTGAGATTTGTTTTGCAAGATGATGCATATTTGTAACAAGAGTTTTATTTTTTGTTTTTTTTTAATGGGTAGGTGAGAAAGAAAATAAATATTTCTCATTTGAAAAAATAGAAAAGAAAAAAGACTTTACACAAGGTGCATTCATTATTAAGAATGGATTACAATGGGGCAGCTAGGTGGTGCAGTGAATACAGCACCACCCCTGGAATCAGGAGGACCTGAGTTCAAATCCAGCCTCAGACACTTAACACTTATTAGATGTGTAACCTTGGGCTAGTCACTTAACCCCAACTGCCCTGCCTTTCCCCCTCTAAAACCAAACCAAAAAAATGTATTATAATTTATCAAGTTTACTATATGTTTCTTTTAAATATTTCTTTAGAACTAGTTATAATTTTAATAATAATGAATTTATTATCAATAAATACAAATTAAAAAATAAATTATTGTGAACAAATTATAATTTAATAATGAAATAACAGATTACATTTACATATGGCTTACTATGGGCCAGGCACAAATATCTCATTTGATCCTCAAAATATTATTTCTGTTTTACTGTTGAGGAAATTGAGGTAAATGGAGGTTAATTGACTTGTCTAGGGTCATAAAGCTGCCAAGTATCTGAGGTCAAATTTGAACTTAGGCTTTCCTGACTCCAGGCCTTGTGCTCTGTCCACTGCATCACTTAACTGCCTACTGCTAAAATGATTTGGATCATCACCTAAATTCTTTGCTTCACTTTGCATAAACTAATATTTATCGTCGTCATATCAAAGTATCACATCTCCCAAATTTCCTTAGTCTTTGCATAGCTTCTCCCCACCAAGCCCCAGACTTGTCACGAAACTCTGTTTGGAGTCTTCTGACCACTTTCTTGGGGGATGCTAGGTGGTGCACACAGAGCACCATAGAGCACATAGAGCACATAGAGCACACAGCCTGGAATCAGGCTAGACCTAAGTCCAAATTTAACCTCAGATACATACCATCTGTATGATCCTTGGCAAGTCACTTAACCCAGTTTTCCTGTTTCTTCATCTGTAAAATGGGCTGGAGAAGGAAATGGCAAACAATTCTAGTATCTTTTCCATGAAAATCCCAAACGGGGTCACAAAGAGTCTGACTTGATTGAACAATGAATATCTTCTTGTTACCTTCATAGGCATACGGTATTTTAAAAATTGAGGAGGAGATGTTTCTGGAGTGCTGTTTGATTCCTTGGAGGAAAGACTAACTATAAACAAAATTAACTTTTCTAAGCTGTAGAGCAAATGCAATATTTACAATGCCAATGGTCACTATAAATATACCTGCATAGCACCTCATCACAAACTATAACAGACTCTCCACATATAAGACAGCAGTAAAACATTTATTCAGACAGCGGAAAATTGAATCCTCAAACCAGTAAGCCAATTCCATTATAGTAGCAAAGAAGTCAACAAGCCATGACAGTACAGACAGCCACAGCATCCTTTAGCCTTTCCACAAACCAACACAAGCCTATATGGCAAACGCCAACTTTTACTCACAAGCCTGTCTCCCTGGGATTCCTCCCCTCTTCCAATCCTGACTAGCTTCTCTGACTCCCAGGTTCCTGTGGGCTCTGTTCCACCCTTCACCAAACTCCTCCCATGACAGGCTCCATGTGACCACATTCAGCCTATTAGGGGGCAGAGTATATTTCCAAAGCAGAGAAGGTTTTCAAATTCCCTTAGGCTTATTAAGGTGCAGGGAAGATCTTCAAATTTCCATTACCATTCCATAAGCTCAAAAGAAACAGCCAGGTTTGTAAAATTTTTAAGTTATCTCTTAACCTCTCAGCCTCAGTTTCCTGATCTATAAAGTGAAAAGATTAGATTAGATAGCCTGTGCTCCAGTTCTAAATATATGCTCTCATTTGCTCTGTTCCTTTACTTCCACATCGGATTACAACTAAATGACATATCACATATCACTTAAGTTTAAAGTACTAAAGCAAAAAAAAAAATTCATCAAGGATTTAAATATCCTTAATTAAGTGCAAAGTAAACACATAGCAAGCAGAGAACTCAACTCTGGTCTATTCTTAACCTCATAGGTTAGGGGATATTAAACCTCCAGGACAACCGGTATGGATCTAGTAAAACTGATTCTCTTTAGGCAGGAAAGGTAAAAGAAAACAGAGGAGACAAAAACAATTTCTTCCAGGTTAAGTAGGGTAACTTTTAAGACTGGAACAAGCTTGAGCATTAAGGTCACCACCCCTTACAAATCAAACAAAAGAAACCCACTCAAAGATGAAATCAACAGAACATTTGAATTTCCTGCCTTTTTTTCCAGGTTGATTCAAGGTCATTGTCAGCGTTTGTATCAAGCTTCCAAATTCCTCTCCTTTCCCCACCCCACTTGTACAAGGCAGAAAGTAGCAAATCTTTTGTGGTAACTTTTAAACAAACTTCCAGTATTAACTGTTTATATACATATGTATGTATAATTATCTACTTAATCTCCCTTAGGGTCACAGAAAAGAGAATGACTATGGGCCTGGCAACAATATTCACTCTTGAAAAAATGAGGGAATATTAATTGAAGGGGTAGAATTAAGCATTCTGTACTCACTGTACTCCTGCTATCAAACAAATCTGGAGTGGTACCAAGACTATGGGGCAGCTAGCCCGAATGTTGGATAGAGTGCTGGCCCGGGAGTATGGAGGGTCTCAGTTCAAATTCAGCCTCAGACACTTAACAGCTAAATGACCCTGGGCTGGGCAAGTCAATTAATCTGTTTGCCACATTTTCCCAGTCTGTAAAGTGGGGATAATAATAGTACCTACCTCCCAGGGGTTGTTGGGGGGGATCAGATGATATGTCTGTAAAGTGGTTAGTATAGTGCCTGCCCATAAGCAGGCACTATGTGAATGTTAATTTCTTACGGCATAATCGTATTTCATTAAGTTCATATACCTTAACTTGACTGGCCATTCCCCAATTGATGGTCCACTCCTCTAATTCATTTATAGATGTGGGCACTGAGGGCCAGAGGTGGGTCAAGCTATTTGTCCAACTTTCATACAGCTAGTCAATTCAGAAATCAGGACTGGTAAAATCTCTGTCCTTAACTGCTCATCTAGTGTCCCCCCCATATAGTCTGATGGTCAATTCAACATACACAAGTACTTATTAGCTGTCTGTATGTGCAGTCTGGGCATTCAACAAGAACGAATGGTAAACACTTTTTGCCCTTAAGGATCTTACGTCCTGTTTCCTAAAGGGTATTCTGGTGACTTAAAAATGTTTGGGGGGGGGAGGGGTGAAGGTGGGCTCCTTGTAACATTTCCCAACATCTGCCTGTATGAAGCTGAACTTTTTTACAATTTCAGGATTCTCAATATTTTATATTTCGCCCCTGGCCCCACTAAGGATAAAACAATATGTAATAGAGCACTTAACTTGGTGAATTTTGGCTCTGCCATTTAATGTGATTAAGCAGAAGAACCTCCCAGGGCCTTGGTTTGCTCCAAGGTAACTAACATTTGATAATCACAGCACCAACGTTCTGATTCTACGTGGGATGTGTCCGTGTCTCCCCCAGGCCCTTCTGATGCAAGGCACCAAATCTGGCAGTGAGAGCTTCGGATCAAAGGCCAAGGGCACAGCCAAAGCCTTAACTTCCAGCAAGGTTTGAATGCGCTGGAGGTCTCAGCGGCCTCTCGTTCCCACTGAGGCCAACCAGGTGCCCATAAACTCCTATTCTCCCTAAACAGTAAAGGAAGGAAGGTAACGTCACCCTTCCGAGGCAGAAGCGGTGAAAAGAGGCGCCTTCGGGCCCTGGCAATAAATCTGAAAGGCAGGCAGACCTCTGCATCTTGAGTCTTCGCAAAGCGCGTGGGAGGTCAACTAAATTCTCCCGCGCAGGTTGGGGGTGGGCTACGGCACTTTCCCGGGGCTGGGCTGGAGACCGAGGCTCTAATATGATGTTCCAACCTTGTAGTATCCCCCACCCCCATACGGCTGTCCTGCAGCAACCGGCTCCTTTGCAAGAGGAGAGAGCAAAGGCCGACACAGAGCTCAGTGCGTGGGCAAAAAAGGACTCCGGCTCCGACCACGCCCCTCCCTCCTCTTCCTCCTCGCTCCTTCCACTTCTCCCGGACCCCTCCTCTCTCCTTTCTCCTCCCTGGGCTCCGGCCACTCCCGGCGAGCCGGCCGCTGATTGGGCCCCACGCGCGGAAGGGCTTCCCGGCACCGGGCAGGGAACCCCCTCCTCCGCGCCCTCCCTGCGCGCCTATGGGCCGGGCGGGCGCGAGTCCCCTGATTGGCCCTGGCGGGATGAGATCATGGCTAGCAGGTTCGGGAGGCCCAGACCGCGGCGGCGGCGGCGGCGGCGGCAGCAGCAGCAGGAGCGGCGGTAGCTGGGAGAGGGCGCTCCAGGCAGCGGCGCATTGAATGGGGAAGGGAAGGGAGCAGACCTGTGCTGGGCTGCTCCGGGGCTGCCCGTGGCTTTGCAGTGTGCACCGCTCGCCATGAGGAGTGCCCCACCGCTCGCCTGTTCTTACTGCTCGCGGCTGCTTTTGCTCCTGGTCTTCTGAACCTGCGGCCGATGCAGATCGCGGGCTACCCCAGAGTCTGCTTCTCGCTCCCCGCCGGCTTCTGGGGTCCTGCCCGCCCACTGTAAAGAGCCGGAGCCCCACCTGTGGAGGTGGTGGCGCAGGGCGCACCCCCGCGGGAACCCGGCTGCGCTGGGCTTTGCGAAGGAAACCAGAACATTTTGCATTTTTTTTTTTTTAGGGTAGAGGTACCGGGAGCTAGTGCCGGGGGTTGGGGCACGGAGGAGGAGGAGAGGGAGGGAAATCTCTGGGCTAGTCTGTCCTTGGGGAGAGGTTTCCTCCCCCAAGCTTGGGGAAGATTATGGGACTCCCAGCCCTGGAGTTCAGTGACTGCTGCCTGGACAGCCCGCAATTCCGAGACACGCTCAAGTCTCATGAAGCAGAGCTGGATAAGACCAACAAGTTCATTAAAGAGCTCATCAAGGATGGGAAAACCCTTATCTCGGCGCTCAAGAGTAAGTGCTGCGAGGCGTGCGTCTATCTGGCCCCAGCCGGGCTGGGGAGGGGTGCGAACTCCAGCGGGGCAAGGGCGAGGGGCATCTTGGGGACGGGATCCACAGCTCAGTGCTGTGGGGATGTGATGCCGTCGGGGCATCTTCAGGGAGACTTTTATCGCCTCGATTGCTCTGGGGTTTTTTTATTTCCCCTCTTGCGGGCACTGATTGACAGACCACTATGCGGAAAGGTTATTGTAACGAGACAGGAAGCAGGAAAAAAATGGAGCGAGCTGGCAACAATTAGATGAGGTAAGGGGAGGACCCTTCGGTGGAACGGAGGCTTGCATTCCGGGTTGTCGTGATGTTTACCAACAGTTCTGCTGCAGTTTAGAAACACTAGCGCCGAGCGGTAAATATTGCCCCTGTGGGTGGCTGTGTGTGGTGCACAGGTGTTAGAGGAAGATCTGCGGAGCCAGATAAGAATGCAGAAGCTTTGAGCACAGTGCGGCCCTTCAGGGGAGCTGGAAAGCGATACCTCTGGGTACCCGTTTGGTATGCAGTTGGAAAGTACGCTGATCCCTTTTCTGCTCACCCTTAACCCTCCGTTAGCCAGCAGTATCCAGCCAGAACTTTTAGAACGTGCCCCTGGCAGAGGCTGCGCTGCATCACGGCTCCAATGCAAGGCTGGTGGGGTCCTTGAGCAAAGGAGAATTTCTCGCATTTTAGAGGAGGTCTCTTTATTTTTTTTCTGGCTACTTCTTACCGTGTGTGTGTGTGTGTGTGTGTGTGTGTGTGTGTGTGTGTGTGTGTGTGTGTGTGTGTGTGTGTGTGTGTGTGTGTGTGTGTGTGTGACTAGTTTTGACTTTTACAGTATTTGTTGACTGCCAAGTAACAGAGAAATAGAGGTTCCAGTGTTCAGGTTCTGACTGCTGAATAGCAGAAGGTGATGCCGGTGGGAGGACTCAAATCAGACAGTGTTCCTCTTCAAAGTGTGGGTGAGAGTTTAAAAATAGATAAGCTTGTCTCTGGCTCCCTTCCATTACCTCTCTCCCCTTATCCCTCAATACCAATGGACCTGACCAAGTAACGCTGACGTCTCGATTGAGGCGTGACTCGATAGGGTTGATTAGGTGTTAATCAATTCCTATGTTCTTTTACGTTTTTTATATTTGGCAGAACAAAGCCCCCCTTCTCCGTTTTTGTTATAGCAAACCTGCAGTTTGAGTCGTACTTAATAACTCTGCTGGAGAACACAGCCAGACTTGGAGTTAGACCTGAGTTAAAATCCGAAGTGTTGGCTCCTCTGGACTGTAAGTGCCTTGAGGGTAGTCACGATCTGTTGCCTCATTTTGTATCCCTTTGGAGGTGTTTGATAAACATGTATTGATTCATTGAAATACTATCTGCTGAGTGACCTTGAGCCCCAGTTTCTTTATCAGCAAAGTGGGGTTAGATAACAGTACCTACCTCCCAGGGTTGTTGGGAGAGTCAAATGAGATAATTTAGGTAAAGGGCTGAGTAACCTATAATTTAGAAGCTGGAAACATCTAATAGAGGATGAATTTGGAAACGTGTGGCAACTCAAGTTTTTAAAAAGTTACATTGATTAATTTAGGTTTTAGGGTTGGTATTGGTTTTTTATGAAATACAAAGGAAGAGGCTGACTGTAATAATTAGAGCTCTCATTAGGCTAACATTTTAACACTCTCCTGGAGCGGTATAGATAATGAGTGCATCATCTTTGTCAGGATAAGGAAACTGAGACTGAGGGTAGTGACTTCCTTTAGTCCCATAGTTTAGTATTATATGAGCTGGAGCTGCAAGGGGTGTTTCTAGCCTGGCCTCCTCATTTACAGATGAAGAAACTGAGGTGACAAGAAGGGAGATTTCTTGTTCAAGGCCCCCCAGATAAGTAGCAGATGGAGATTGCAAACCCAGATGTTCTGATACCAAATGAGGGCTTTTTTTTACTGTACCTAGTACAGTTCTAGGTGAACTCTAGAATCCCCTCTGGTTTGAAAATTCAGTGATCTCTAGCTTATTGGTAAGGTAGGTGGTATTGGAAAAGTGGAAAGTGGAGCCCAGCTATTCCAAAAGGGAATACTGTTTGCTTGCACCTCTCTCTTCTAGTTTTTAGAAAGGCAACACTATTGCAGTAGATAGAGTTTAAATAAATATAGGATGAAAATGAATTAAACATTTCTAGATCATCTCTATATAGAAGACCTATTCTGGCCTACTCCTGGAGATGTTTCTGAGTTTGGGAGTAGATTTGACAGCTCTGTATTCCAGGTTACAGGTGTTGCTGGTTATCTTTGGGCCTGTATAGAGTGGTCAACTAGGTATTTCAGGTTGAATTGGCCTAAGAGTTCTGGAGCAATCACTCTAGGCATGTTTCTGAGACAATTTGAAATTCCGGAGTAATGCTGGAGCCACTCTCCCTCTCTGTGGAAATCCACCTGAGTTCAGACATTGCATTTTGAAGGTAGAATAAAATGGGGTTGGCATCTTCTGGAGGAGTGGGTGAAGATTAAGGTGAGGAGCCCTCTGTTTATGTGTGTCAGATTTTCTTGCTTGGAAGTAATGTGAGTGTGAGGAAGCATGGCAGAGAATGTTGGCTGTGGGGTCAGGAGAGACCTGGCTCCAAATCTTATTTCTGATTCTTTTGTTGTACTACCTTGGGTAAATCACTTAACCTCTCTAAGCCTCATTTTCCTTCTCTGTAAAATGAAGGGACTGGATTAAAAAAACTCTGAGATCCCTTCTGGCTCTATGTTGGTGATCCTGCTATCTCTTAAGATCCCTTTCTTAGGAAGCTAGTGGACTGAGTGCCCAGACCTGATTTCATGTCCAGCCTCATATACTAGCTGTATGCTACTTAGACTTCTATTTGCCTCAGTTCCCGCAACTGTAAAATGAATACAATAAATAGCTCCTATCTCCTAGGGCTGTTATGAGTATCAATACAAATTTAATCTTTAAAAAACACTTAGCATGGGGCCTGGCCCATAGGAGGCACTTAAGAAATACTTGTTTCTTTCTTCTCAGTGCATTGTTGTCATTGTGAAGTCTGGTCTGACTCTTCATGACCCCATTTGGGATTTTCATGGCAAAGACGCTGGAATGGTTTGCCATTTCCTTCATCAACTCATTTTACAGATGAGGAAACTGAGGAAAATAGGGTGAAGTGACTTGCTCAGGGTCACACAGCTAGTAAGTGTCTGAGACCACATTTGAACTCGGAAGAGGAGAGTCTTTCTTGCTCCAGGCCCAGCACTGTTTCCTTTGCACCATCTAACTGCCCCCATTTTCAACACTAAGGTTCTATAGTTTTGTCATACCTCTTCTTTGTGCTGATTACTGGACAGATTGCTCATTGTCTTAAGATACCCAAAGAGTAAGCAACAGCAGTATCCATATACAAATGTTCTTCATGAGCTACGGTAGTAAAATCTAAGTTTGGCTTTAGGAGTAGAAATTAAGCCCTCTTTATAAAGGGAGCTGACCGTGAGGAATCTTGTCAGAAGCTCCTTCTGGCCTTGAATCTAGGATCCTAAGAACTTCTGTGCATTGTGGGGCAGCTCCTGGAAAGGTTATCATCTGTGATACTGATTTACTTTAGTCTTGTCTGTTTTCTTACTGTTATGGTTCTCTCCTGATTAATTTGCGTGTCAGCTGAGAGTGTCATTTTGTGAGTGGCTTGTGGGGCTGGAGATAGCAGGAGCCATACAAGTCTCTAAGTGCAGGCGAGGAGAATCATGAGTCTGGGTCTTTGTATATCACTAGGCCCTGCCACTGACATGTGTGATAAAGAGATTGTCTGCAGGGATTTATGAGCCAGAGTTGCCAAGTGTTTGCTTCCTTAAGGGTAGTAAAGGGTTTCTAAAAATGATGTTAGTTTTGGAAGAAAATGTGAAAGCAGGAGTCTTCTTTAGAATGGTTGCTGATTGGTAATTGGCCTACTTGTGTGGGCATCAGTGGGTGACATTCTCGAAGGATGTTTGTGCAAAGACAGGGTTGAAGAATGTTTTGTCATTTAAATCACATATAAAATACTCCAATCATTTAAAAAACAATTTCTTCACCTCCTCCCCTCTCCCCAACCATCCCTTCTGTTTCTGTGGAAACTTGAAATTGTAATCTAATAATCAGATGAACTCCACTCAATGCCTGGGGCTGTGCTGCCTTTTCCTAAGTATATGCTGGATTTGAAGTCAGAAGACCTTGGTTAGAATTGTGGTTCTGCCCCTAACTGCCTCTGTGACTTTAGGTAAATCACTTTTCTTTTGTCTTTCTTTTTATTTTTGAGGTAATTGGGGTTAAATGACTTGACCAGGTCACACAGCTAGTAAGTGTCTGAAGCTGGCTTTGAACTCAAGGCCTCCTGATTCCAGGCCTAAATAAATCGCTCTTCACATCCTTAGTTTCCTTTGTGAAATGAGGTTTGGAATTGATGGCCTCTCAAGTTCCTTTAATTTTTAAATCTATATTTATATGTTTTGGATTTTAGGTAGGAGACACACTATTGCTTTATAAATTAATGTTAATTATGTTCTTTTGCATTCTAATTAATCTATATAATAATTTATTGTTTCTTCCTTCTACTGCCCTTGCCCAATTAAGCAATTTTCAAAAGAAGAAAAAGAAAAACCTTTATAACAAACACATATAGTCTAGCAAAATGTGTATCCACACTTGCCATGTCTAAAAATATGTCTTGTTCTTTTCCTTAAGTTCTTTAATTCTCAAACAGGAGATAAGTAGAACGTTTTATCTTCATCCCGCTTGGACTTCTGGTTTGTCATTGCACCAATCATTTCTAAAGTCTTTCTGAGATGTTTTCTTTCTAATGTTGTCATTTTATAAATTGTTCTGCTCACTTCACTCTGCATCCGTTCATAGATATCTTCCTAGTTTCCTCTGAAACCACCCATTTTGTCACTTACGACACAAAAACATTCTACTGCATTCATATGCTATAATTTTTTACTGTTCCCCCATAGGTGAACATTGTCTTAGTTTTCAGTTTTTAGCTGCTATGAAAAGAACTGCTATAAATATTTTTCCATAAATGGGTCCTTTTCCTCTTACTCTTTGGGGTAGAGGAATGATGGAATCTGAGTATTAAGGGTTTAGTGACTTTTGGGGAATAGTTCCAGATTGCTTTCTAGAATGGCTTGGACCAGTTCACAGCTTCACCACTAGTGCATTAAAATTAGCATGACTGTTTTCTTCCAACACTTTAAAAATTTGCCATTTTTCTCTTTTGTTATCTCTGCCAGTTTAATGAATGTGAGGTGAAACCTCAGTGGTGCTTTAATCGCATTTCTATCATTACTAGGACAAACTACTTTAAAAAAAAATAAAATGGGAGTGTTTGACAAATTCACCTAAATTTAATAATATTTTAGGTTTTAGTGGAAGTCATTTTTCTTCTCCAATCTGAGACAGTTTAGTATATTCATTCAACAAGTATTCTGCTATGAACAGAAAACTACAAATAATAATAATAGTTAGCATTTCTGTAGCACTTTAAAATTTGCCAAACACTTTGCAATTTCATCTCATTTAAAATGTTATCTCATTTGATCGACACAACAGATGCTATTATCTCCATTTTACAGATGCAGAAACTTGAGTCACTTGACTTGAGAAGTTAAGTTACACAACTAGTAATTTCTGAGACTGGATTTGAATTTAGTTGGTTTTTTTTTTCTTTTTGGAGGGGGGAGGGCAGGGCAGTGGGGTTAAGTGACTTGCCCAAGGTTACACAGCTAATAAGTGTTAAGTGGCTGAGGCTGGATTTGAACTCAGATCTTCCTGACTCCAGGGCTGGTACTCTATTCATTGTGCCACCCAGATGCCCTGAATTGAGGTTTCTTGACGTGTCTAGATTTCTAGCTGGTACAGTGGATAGAATTCCTGACTTGGAGTCAGGAAGACTCATCTTTTTGAGTTCAACTCTGACCTCAGACACTTACTAGCTGTGTGACCTTGGGCAAGTCACTTCACTCTTTGCCTCAGCTTCCTCATCTATAAAATCAGCTGAAGAAGGAAATGGCAAGCCATTCCCGTATCTTTGCCATAAAACCCCAGATAGGTTCATGAAGAATTGGACATGACTGAACAACTTCTTAACTCCAGTTCCAGCTCTAATAATTCTATTCTAGGTTTAAAAGTCTGTGCACAATAAACTCTAATTGCTGCCCTCAGGAAGCTTAATTGTCTAGTAGAGGTGACTGGATGAAAGCTTGCTTTTTTTATTGGAACGTAAAGTCACTTTGAGTAGGCATTGTTTCGTTTTTCAGTTTCATGATTCTACTTTCATGTCCTTGTGTCTAACACTGTACCGGGAACTTAGTGAAAATATACCCCCCCAAAATTGTTGCCTGATTGACTTGTGGTTACCATCATGCTAGGTGACAAGAATACCAGGCATAAACAAACTGAGTGAGGTTTGTTTCAGACTCATTAATCTATACTTTTCACAGGCTTTCTTGGAGGTGCCACTGGCTTTGTGCACTGCATTCTGGGCCATTAATTAGCATTCCTGATCTCTGTACCATCTCTGGATTTCAACAACCACAACCGTACTCATCTCAGTAGCAACAAAAATACTTCAGGCACCAGAAATAGAAACTCTAGGTAGAACTATAGAGACTCTCAGAGAGCGGACAAGTAAATCAGACTCTTGAAGGATAAGACTGTTGATTTGTATCAGGTAGCTCAGAAGATGCTAAAGAATTTGCTAAGATTGTGGGACTGTGTGCTCTCAAGTCTGAAGTTTCCATGTTGAAATAGCCCCTTCTGCCCAGAGGGGAGCATGTGAACTTTGCTGAGGTTCCCTTGACCTTGTATGGCAATAGATTTTTTTAGGGTCAGGACTTGAGTGATTACTGGTGATTGTGGGGCATTCATTCTATTTAGACGTGGATAATAAAGCATTGAATGGAGAGGCCAAAAGGCTGGGTTCTGTTCTAGATACTGTTGCCTCACCACTGCTGACTAATTCCTGTGACTGGCTAAATCACTTAAACTCTTTGTTTCTTAATCCCTCATCTAGACAAGCTGTACCCTCCCTTACCTCCGTAGTGTGTGGAATAGATTTTGTGACACTGAAACAGTTGTAACTTTGATTTTAGCTACTTTTTATGTAACTGTGAAATAGTCCCTGAGCCTCAGTTTCCCGTCTTTGAAAGAGGAGGGTGTGAGATGTGGTGATCTCTGACAACTTTGACTTGAATTTTGTCATCCTTTAAGAAGGACCTGTTGGTTAAAAACAATTCATTGTGCGAGTTGCTAGAGACTTCTTCCTTCTGCTCCACTTTTGTAGGGGGTACGTAGCTACCTCAAAAGGTGCTCCCCCTCTTATTTGAAAAAGATTGTAATTTGCAAAACCAGTATTTTCTGGGTATATTTATACAGGAAACAAAAACGACGTTGAATTCACAAAGTTTTGCAGCTTTAAGATAAAGAAGGCCTCTTTCCCTCTCTCTCTTCCCCCTAGGCTGGGCCCCCACTTTGCTTTGTTCCTTTTCTATAGAAGATCATCAAATCCTACAGAAGAAAAGTTTTTTTTAATTGCTGCCACAGTAAAAGACTTCATAGGGTGCTCTAATGTTCCTATAAGGTTTTCTCTTAGAAGAAAAACCAGTGGAGTTGGTATGCAATGTGTAATCTGGCATCAAGAAATACAAGAAAGGACATTGGAGTCAGAGGACCTGGCAGGGTCCTAAGCTCTAACTCTGGCTTTACTATTTACTTAACTGTATGACCTTGAGAAAGTCACTTAACTTCTCTTGACCGTATTTTCCTCATCTTTTAAATAAAAAGGTTGGACGAAATGACCCTTTACAAATCCAAATTCTATGATTGTTACGTGTGTCGAAATCTCTTATCTCTTTTCTATGACTATATATCTTCATATTGCTAATTATTATATCCCATTTCAGGAATGTAATGCTGGCTTCTGACAATACTATTCATGTCTTTTAAGATAAACCAGGTTACTGTGTTATAGCTAAAAGGCAGAAAGAGGACCTGATTTGGCCTCAGGAAGAGCCAGAGTTCAAATCCCCTCTCCATCATTTATTGGTTGTGTGACCATGGACAGATCACTCAGCCTCTGTGAAAAGAGGGGTCTTGTCTGTTGTGCCTTCCTCACAGGGCTGTGAGGCTCAAAGGAGATACTGCCAAAAGACCTAGAGTAGACCAGGCCCTGCTGCTCAAAACTGTGTCCCTGAACATTCCTCCAGTTAATAGGATCAAAGAACTCCTTATAAACTGTAGCAGTTCCTTAGGAAGATAGAGATGTGATCCGGCCAGCCTTCCTCTTCCTCTCGATGTTTCCTGTGGCATTGAACCCAGACTTAAAGGACTAGAATTAGGACAAAGTGTACTCCAGTGGTGTGGTTTTTAATATTACGCTAGGATTTCTGATTAGACTCTTGTAAATCTTGAGGTGTTCTTCCCATGATCCATAGTGACTGATGGTCATGTTAAATCCACAGATAATTCAGATTCCTCATTTTAGCCTAGAAGTTCCAGTTTATTGGCAGATATCTCCTTTGTACTTATGTTAACAGCCATGGGCATGAGGTTTGTTTTTTTGACACCATACCTTTGTGCTACCTGTTACCTCACTCAGGGAATGGGTAAGTAAGCTGTTGTGTTCCTGAGCAAGATAGAAACATTAGTTTGAGATTGGATTATTAGTCCTTGGCTCATTTTGGCCCAATTTTTCTTATGTTGAGTATGAGCCGTCTTGCATTAAATTGGAAAGGACATGCTGGTCTCTCTCTACTAGCCTTTTATTCTTTTTTGTTTTTGTTTTTGGAGAGGGGAAGGCAAGGCAGTTGCGGTTAAATGACTTGCCCAAGGTCACACAGCTAGCAAGTGTGTCAAGTGTCTGAGGCTGGATTTGAACTCAGGTCCTCTTGACTCTAGGACTGGTGCTGTATTCACTGTGCCACCTAACTGCCCCTAGCCTTTTGTTCTTTTAAGTCAGTGGTTCTCAACCTTCCTAAAGCCACGACCCTTTAATACTCATATGTGGGAGTATCTGCATGTGGGCGGACCCGCCTGGAGATGGATAGAGGAGCGGTGTCTCAGTTCCTAAGACCATTGGACATACGTGTTTTTCGATAGTCTTAGGTGACCTCTGTGACTGCTGTGAAAGGGTTATTCGACCCCTAACGGGTCGCGACCCACAGGTTGAGAACCGCTGCTTTAAGTGACCAAGAGATTGATTTGGTTGACTTGCCTGCTGTACAGTTTTAGAGTGTAAGCTTCTTGCAAGTAGGTATTTCATTCCAAATCTCCAGGGCCTAGGATGGTACCTGGTCCATAGCTGCTTATTGATTCATTAGAATAAGCCACTTTTTTTCAAGGTCAAAAGTTCACGGAATGAACTTTTGGGATCATTTGGTGCCAACTTCTCATTTTAGCCATGTGACAGTGGAGGCCAGGAGAGGTGGTGTGATTTCAGTAAGGCCACATAAAGGATAAAGAGGCAAACAAAGCAGGAGTTGCATGCAGTTCTCTTGACTCCATTTCCAGGGGCAGAGAAAATTGTTGGAGTGGCACTGCTTCATAGTTAGCATCCTGTAAATATGAAAAAACCGAAGTCTGGAGAGCAGGTAGTCAAGACACTTGTGTTGTTGGATATATGATGAAATGTCTTTCTCATGGCTCAACTCTTCTCTACCTCATTAACCAATATTATTGAGAGAATCTTCTGGGTCACTATGTCATTCTTCTGAGATTGATCTACCCATCTTCCTGTTCCTCTACTGCAAAGAGGGTTGGATTTTGAACAGAAATTCTGTCTTCTAATCTCTCTGGCTCAGTCATTTAGTGCGCATGTGACATTGAGCAAATCATTTCCATTTTCTGGGCTTCTGTTTACCCATCTGTAAAATGAGGAGATTAAACTAGGTCATGTCTAGGGTTCCTTCCATTGGATTTACAATCATTATCTGAAGTGACTTGTCCAAGGTCACATAGCTTGTAAACTCCCAGAGCTGGCACTTGAACCCAGGTCCTGTGACTAAGTATAGTTCACTTTCCCCTGCATTACTGATCTCACATCATCTGTTCACTTGATGTCAGTGAAGAGCTTGGTGATAAGAAGAATCTAGGTGTCGCCGCGTGGTAATGGCTGAGTTTGTATTGAAATCTCCAGCTTCCCACCTCCTGTTCAACCTGCTCCAAAAAGCCTTTGCAGACCAGTGGCAATGTTCTGAGAGTTGCTAGGACTCTGAGGGAGTGAGAGCATGAAAATAATCTGAAGGAGTGTGTTTGTGTGTGTGTGTGTGTATGTGAGAGAGAGAGAGAGAGAGAGAGAGAGAGAGAGAGAAAAGGAATGAGGGAGAGGAGGGAGAAAAAAGGAGGTAGAGTGAAGGACAAAGGGAGAGAGAGAGATTAAAAATGGAGGTTCTTAGAATAAAAAAAATAGGCTAGCTGGTTAGAAAAGGAACCACAGCATTAGTAAATAGAAGAAGGGGGCCAAAGGAATGTTTACAAATTTAGAATAGGAAGTGTTTACAAATTCCTGTGTAAAACAGAGCTGAGGAAAGGGGGAAATGGTGAGGAAAGCAGCTTGGCAGTATTGTCATTGCCTTGTCACTCTCTGTTTGTGTCTGGCTCATTTCACCTTGGTGGAGAGCACACTGCCCTGGAGAGGGTGTGAAGGAAGAAATCCTGTGGCTTTAGCTAGCTGGGCAGTTGCCTGCTGTTTAGGAGGCAGGGAATGCTGGGATTGTTTGTTCCAGAGTGAAGAGAATTTCTCATTTGGAAAGATGGGAATCTTAAGACTGGTTCATGTGGGAGTAGGCAGTGGCATTGCTGTGACTGAAGGTGCAGGCTGGACATCATATGCTGAAAAGCAAAGCCCTCAAAGCCCCTTTTCATAGCTTTCAACAAGGTACAGTTGTGAAGCTTATTCTGTGATGATTCCAGCTCAGCTGTCAGCATACTGTATACTTCAGGCTAACATGAAACAAGGCCAACAATTGGACCCTTTTCTATTCCTTCCTTTAGTCCTCCCATACATAGAGACACAGACACCCTTTGAGACATCAGAGACATGTCTCTGTATATGTGTGTGTATATGTTTCTATAATAAACACACTATATATCTATATCTATCTATCCCTATCATCTATCTGTCTTTCTATCTATCATTTATCTATCTACCTATCATCTCTATCTCTATCA
This sequence comes from Pseudochirops cupreus, assembly GCA_028627135.1. Classification (NCBI taxonomy): domain Eukaryota; kingdom Metazoa; phylum Chordata; class Mammalia; order Diprotodontia; family Pseudocheiridae; genus Pseudochirops; species Pseudochirops cupreus. Next base: position 318,131,127 of record CM053581.1, on the reverse strand, counting down.
TCTATCTTTCTATCATCTATCTATCTATATCTATCTATCTATCTTCCTCCCTTCCTCCCTTCCTTCCTCCCTCCCTTCCTTCCTCCCTCCCTCCCTTCCTCTTTCTTTCTTTCTTTCTTTCTTTCTTTCTTTCTTTCATCTTTCTAGTGTAATTTAACCTGCTGCTACCCCATGTCAAGAAAGTTGTCTGTGGGACAGGAGCAGACAATTCTTGGTCCCTTGTAAGGACACGTTGGAGGCATCAGATTAGTGTGTTTGAGTTTGTCTTTGCATAACCAGTTTGTTCAGTAAAAATTTGTAAACTGGGTATGTAAACTGAGTAATGTGAATCAGATCATCTTTTAATTCTCTATGGCAGGATTTCTTAACATGGATTCTGTGAACTGGGTTTAAAATATGTATTTTTATAACTCTTATTTTAATATAAATGATTTCCTTTGTAATACTATGTATTTTATTTTATCCATGATTCCAAGAAGGGCCCCTTAGCTTTTTGGGATTGCTAAAGGAATCTGTGACAAAAAAAGGTAAGAATCCCTGTTGTTGAGTAAGTAGTTTCAGTCATGTCCTACTCTTTGTGACCCCATTTGAAGTTTTCTTGGCAATTTCTGGGTTTGCCATTTCCTTCACCAATTCGTTTTACAGATTAGGAACCTGAGGCAAATAGGGATAAGTGACTTGCCCAGGGTCATACAGCTAATAAGAATCTGAAGCTGGATTTCTAGGCCCAGTGCTCTAACCACTGTTCCATCTAGCTGCCCCTGTACTGCAGTAACTCAGAATGAAAAACCAGACTTCTGTAGTAGATCTTTGGGTCTAGCAAATGGGTCTTTCCCAATGTAAGTAAACACCCTCTAATTTAGAGATTAACTGTAGTGATTTCTGTGTTTTGTTTTCAAGTTCTCCTAATATGAAAGTGTGTATCTCTAAATAGAAATCACCTGAATACAGTACTCAGAAGGACTGCCATTGTACCTGTTTGTTTCTCCCTGGCCACTCACCTGTCTTATTTTCAGTGAAGTTACTGTTACATTCTTATCTGCATCTGATCTTTGTGTAAATTATTCAAAAAGGTTGGTAGATGCTAAGATCAGTCTGAATTTACCTCATGCCGATTGTGACTGGATAGTGGACCAGCCAAAGAAAATGAGAACCAAAAACCTCCTCAAATATTGTACTGCTGTCTTTTTTTTCTTAAAGCTTCTAGAAACCTTGGGGACCCACGAGGGGGCAGGGTATATTGGTTCAGCATTTCTTTTCTTATCTTGAAGCTTAATCTGGAAGAGTGTAGTCAGAACCATGGCTAGTGATTTTGGCACAAGGTTCACAAAACATACCCTCAAATGAAGTTTTTAAAGACAAGTTCATCGTAGGGTCATTGTTGTTCAGTTGTTTTCAGTTGGGTCTGACCCCATGTGGGGTTTTCTTGGTGGAGATAACTGGATTGCCATTTCCTTCTCCAGCTCATTTTATAGACTAAGAGAACGAGGCAAATAGGGTGAAGCGACTTACCCAGAGTCATACAGCTAGTAAGTGATGGGAGATTTGAACTCGGGAAGATGAGTCTTCCTGATTTCAGGCCTGGCATTCTATCCACTAGGCCACTTACCTGCTCGCTCTTTGGAGAGAGGTGGGGAGAAATCTTAGGATGCAGGGCTCTGTGAGTAGAAACATGCTGGAAACTATGAGGTCCTTATTGAGGAAGCTGGTAAAGTTGTACCTCATGGTAATCCAATGTGTCTTTTCTCAGGAGGCTGGAGCTAGGGGAAGGGCTCATAGTGCATCCATCTTATCGCTTCCTAATATATTTTGTATTCTTGCTAAGTTCATTTGTTTCTTGGTGCTGAAAGAGAATGTAAGTCTGTGTCATCTAAATATCTGTGCCTTGGGATAAAGTCCTAGTGGTCTTGCCCTAGTTAGAGCTCTGAGTGTGTTCCTCCGGTCTAAAAAACCTATGTCAGATGCTTTCTGTTCTGTTTTTCTTGAGGAAAATGGTTACTTTTATGGGTTAAAGTTGATTATTGAGGAAGAGGGGAGAAAAGCAATTGTAAAATTATGGAGAAGTAGAATTTGGCCCAACACACAGGAAACTTCTTGAATAGTAGAACTGTCTAAAAAGTGCATGAGTGTGTGAGATGGGATGGCTGGTCTCTGGAAGGCATCAAGGGTTGGGGTTGTTTTAGAGGGGATTTTTGTTCAAGGCATGGGTTGGGTTAGCCTCCGTGCAGCTCTGAGGCTCCTTGATTCTGTGAATCAGACTGTGGCAAACTTAGGAGAGATTTCCTGACTTTTTTTGTCCAAGCGTTTTTTTACCCACATCAGATTTCCTGATTTGGAGGAAGTGCACGTGCAGTGTAAAGTTTACTAGCTATAGAACGAAGAAGAGTTTTTTCAGGTGAGAGTTTATGAAGCCTAGAGCCAAGTTAGTTCAGGCAGCTGCTGGTGGTGGTGGAGTGGGAAAAACACCAGTTGAATTCCTGCTCAGCCATTAACTCCCCGTATAACTGAGAAATTCACTTCTTCTCCTTTGGACCTTAATTTTGTCATCTCTCAAAAGAAAGAGTTTGCTTTCTAAGGTCTCGTCTAACACTGATCTGTGATTTAGGACCTATTTTGTGGGGTAGACAAAAGAAGCAGGAGATTTTTGAGGAAGGTAGCATACTTGGAAATGCTAAAGTAGACACAGAAAGCGCTTAGAAACCATTTGCTTTTAGTCTATATTTATATATATCAGTTAAAATTTTCCCAGATATTGTCATATCTATTGGTAATTTCTTAGACACTTATGTATTTCTGTAAGCTAATATAACTAAGTGGCATAGTGAATATATTGACGGACTCAAGTCCTGAGAAAGTTATTAGCCATTTTAAACTGGGCAAATCATTAAAAAAGCAACAACCCTTTTTGCCTCAGTTTCCTCATTTGTAAAATTAGGGAAAGAATAGCACAGGGTTATTGTGAGGGTCAAATGAATTCTTGTATGTAAAGCATTTTATTAACTTCTAGTAGCTTAGAAATGCTAATTATGAGACTGATTCCTTTTTCAGATGAGGAAACTAGGAAAAATAAAAATACAAGTTATGGACAATGTCAGGTCTAGGACCCACAATATAATATCCATTGAGAATTAATAGAAGTATAATTTGGTTGAGTTCCCTTCTTTTTGCAGTTGAGGAAACTGAGGCCCAGGGAAGTTGTTACTTGCCCAAAGTCCCAGATGGACCTTGAGTGCCAAATCGGGATTTTGAACCCAGGGTCTCTGACTAGCACTCTTTCTCTTGCACTGGAATAACATGAACTAAATACATTTAGTGCTTGGGAATTCAGAGTAAGGGCAGTGACTTGCTAAGGCTATGTATATAGCACATGAGTTGGTGAGACCCAGAACCAGATGTTCTGACCACCCTTGCTGTATGCCTATGAGAAAGTAATTTCATTTCTCTAAGTCTTAGCTTTCTTATCAGTATAATGAGAATAATGTATCTTTAGGACCTACTTTATAGGGTTGTTGTGTGTGTCTAGTGAGATAATTTAGTGTGGAAAGTAGGTTGTAAGCCTATAATTTGCAGCCATTATGTCAGGGGTTCTTAACCTGGGGCCTGGGAACTTTTAAAAAAAAAGTATTTTGGAAACTGTGTTCCAATATAACTGGTTTGCTGTGTATTTTGTGCATTTAATAAAATACTACTCTAAGAAAGGGGTCCATAGATTTCATTTTGTTATGAAATACAGGAGTTTTATTCTTCTAAGTGTTGTTCACATTTTTCAGGGGTGGTAAAAGTCTCAGGTTGTTGGTTTGTTTTTTTTTTTTTGCATTTTGGAGGGGGGAACATAGGGCAATTGGGATTAAGTGACTTGCCCAAGGTTACACAGCTAGTTTTATGTGAAGTGTCTGAGGTGGGATTTGCACTCAGGTGCTCCTGACTCGAGGGCTGGTGCACCACTGAGCCGCCTCCAAGTCTCAGGGTTTTTAGTAAATTAACAGATACTTATTGTGTACCTACTAAGTGCTAGACTGGGAATACAAGTTAAAAAAATGAAACAATACCACTTCTCAAAGAAACTTAGATTCGGATGGGGGAGACAAGTACATATAAAAATATAGGCCGCAAAACACAAAAATATAAAGTTGGTTAATGCAACAAATATAAGTAGTTAAATATAAGATAGTTTGGTAGAACATTTCCAGTTGAGAAGGAGAAGGATGGGAATGAGGAAAAGCTTCCTGCAGAAGTCTCAGCATGTGTGGCTTTCTGCCAAGGGGCTTCTTGGCCTGTCTGCATTTGGTATGAAAGGCTGGGTCACTTCTACTATATTACTACTGGAAAACTCCTGAAAGAAAACTTTTATATTCATGGTCTTTCAGAGGGTGTTTTCCCACAGAGTGTCTTTGGAACTCTTGTCAGGGTTAAAGTCATTTGGGGTCAGAGCCTATAACCACACTGCATTTCTTAATAATATTCTGGAAACTGCCTGAGGAGGTTGAGGGCACAGCATGATGGGGAGGAAAGCCGAAGACTAGGGAAGCTGCAGAAAATAACTTCGATGAGGGAGGTATGGAGCAATGAATGGGAGCCTCCCAAGGTAAGCCCTGGTGTTATGTTCTGCTTGTCCTTAATGGGTGAAGGGGAAATGGGCTTGGCTGCTGTGCTGCCTTATCTCTGACCTCATCTTTGTCCCTTCTCATCACAGCTCTCTGAGCGGGGGTGTTGGGGAGGGCAGATAGTAGCTACTGATTGGCAGGTGTGGGCAAAAAGATGCTAATAAGTTCATTCTCTCTCTCTCTCCTTTCTTTCTCCACTCTCTCCCCTCTCTCTCTCCCCTCACTCTCTCCCTTCTCTCTCTCCCCTCTCTCTCTCTCTCTCTCCCTCTCTCTCTCCTCTCTCTCTCCTCTCTCTCTCCTTCCCTCTCTCTTCCTCCTTCCCTTTCTCTCTCTGTCCTCTCTCTCTCTCCCTCCTTCCCTCTCTCTCCTATCTCTCTCTCCCTCCTTCCCTCTCTCCCTCCTTCCCTTTCTCTCTCTCTCTCCCTCTCCTCTCTCTCTCCCCCTCCTTCCCTCTCTCTCACTCCTTCCCTTTCTCCCCCTCCTTCCCTCTCTCCCTCTCCTTCTCTCTCTCTCTCTCTCTCTCCCCTCTCCCTCCTTCCCTTTCTCTCTCTCTCTCCCCCTCCTTCCTTTTCTCCCTCTCCGCTCTGTCTCTCTCTCATTCTCCTCTCTCTCTTCTCTCTCTCCCTCCTTCCCTCTCTTTCTCCCTCCTATCTCTCTCTTTCTCCTCTCCCTCCTTCCCTCACTCTCTCCTCTCTTTCTCTTCTCTTGCTCCCTCCTTCCTTCTCTCTCTCTCTCTTTCTCTCCTCTCTCTCTCTCTTTCTCTCTCCCCTTCCCCTGCTTTGCTTCTTACTAGATAGGTGTGGCATCCCTTTCAGACAGACTGGTTTTGTTTCATCCTGTTGTCTCTGGTCCTCCAAAGGACTAAGAGTTGCCAGCTACTCAGTCAGTAAGCATGTATTAAGTACCTTCATATGCTAGGCTAAGTGCTGGGGTACGAAGAGTGAAATGGGCCATACCGAGGGATACATCTGAGCTGCTGCTGCCTAGATGGGACCCTTGGCTAGTGTGACCTTACCTACTTGTGATACAGGAAGATGTGTTAGAGTTGCAAATGTCAAGGCTGGATGCCGCATCTACTTCAGTTCCTGTCTTTCAGTTTTACTCTCAATGGAGGCATCCTGATCTCTGAAGGAAGCTTGTAGACTGCCTGCTTTGTATGAACTACTTCTTAAAGAATCATGGGGTCTTATGCTTAGAGCCAGAAGGGACCTTAGAAGTTGTATAGTCCTACCATCTTACTGGTTAGATAAGAGAAAACTGAGGTTTAGTGACTTGTCTGTGTTCACACAGCGAGGAAGTGAGGTGAAGGTGAGTTTTGGTTAGTGTTCTGGGCCCAGAGTCAGGAAGACTCATCTTTTGCCTCAGTTTCCTCATCTATAACATGAGCTGGAGAAGAAAATAGTGTGGTGTCACTAAAAAAAAAATGAAATTGGTGAAGCACTCCAGCATCTTGGCCAAGAAAACCCCAGAAAGGGGCCATGAAGAATGGGACACAAAGACAAGATGACCAAAACCTCTGACTCCAAATCCAACATTCTTTTTTGCTGCATGCAGTGGAGTGATGCTTGGATTGGGAAGAAATCCCACTTCCTCTCTCTCTAGCCAGCATGCACATCCCCTGCAGAGATGCTTTGCTCCAGTGCATGCAAAATTGAAAGGATCAGATAGTGAATATTCTGCCTGAAGTCTTTTTGTTTTTCATAAGCTTTCTGCCTTCTCCTGACCATCCCCCTTCCTGTCTCCTCCTCCCCATCATGTTCTTAATCAGCATTAAGTCAAACCACGTATGAGGTGCAGCGCATTTCTTTGAAGGTAATTGAGAGGCTTACCTTCATATGTTTTACATATGAAACAGCAAAGTAGCGCTTCCTTCCCACACGATACAACATAGGCTTTGGAACATTCTGAACCTGATTTTAGGATTTTCTCTTACATCCTCATAGCCCTGGTTGCAGGATGCTGGGATCTGGTTGATACATAGTAGAGTTAGGTTAGTTGTGGGTCTGGTGGAATGATCAGACCCAAAGAGTAGTTACTTGTGCTGCTTCAACTTGAAGCAAGGTCTCGAGGACGGTGCCTCAGGGAAGTGTTCTAGGCCCTGGATTGGCTACCATTTTTATCAATGACTCTGATCCTGGCATAGTTTATCAAAATTGCAGATGATGCAAAGCTGGAGGTGGGATAGTGGGAGATTGCTGATGTATTGATGGAATCTGAATTCTAAAAGAAGAGTGAGACCAGATCTAATAAGATGACATTTAATAAGGTTAAATATAGTTGGGTCCAAAAAATAAGTATTACAAGGAGGGCATGGTCAGATGACAGTTTATGAAAAAAATTGGGGGGCTTTAGCGGACTTCAAACTTATTGTGAGTCAACAACAAGATATGGAAATCAAGAAACACCATAAACTAATACTGTTCCAGGCTGCATTAGGATAAACATGATGTCCAGAACGAGGGAGATTTTAGTCATTTGGAGAACTGGGCTCAAATCTGGTGCCACATTTTAGTTAAGACATTTGCAAACTGAAAAGCCTGTCCTGCAAAGGGTGACTATGGAGAAGACCTGTAGACTGCACTAGTCTAGGAGCAGGATTAAAGAAATTGGGAATTTGCAGCCTGGAGCATAGAAGACTTTTCTTGGGAGATTGGGCAAAAGGTAGAGGGGAGAAGACAGGAGAAATGGTAGCTGTCTTGAAATTTTGAAATACTGTTAGATAAAAAAGGACTTGAATTTGTTTTTCTTGTTCTCAGAAGGCAGAATAAGGAACAGTAGGAATTGCAGAATCAGATATAGGCTTATTACAATAAGAAAACCCAAAACTTATTAGCAGGTGAGGGCAGTCCAAAAATGGAATGGGCTGTCCCATGAGGCAGTTGGATTTCCCTCATTTGAGGTCTTGAAGCCAAGGCTGGTTGGAGGCGTTGAAAGAGAGTTGGTAGAATTAAGGTATGGATTGGATTAGATGGGTACCTCAGAAGTCACTGCCAGTTATGAGATTCTAGTGATTTCCTGCTCCCTTTTCCTCACTTATCCAGAACTGAACTTTTTATTTAAAATAATGACATTTCTTAAATGCTATCAGAACAGAGATGGAGTAGAGAAGGGACATTGCTTTTTAAAAAGGTGATCAGGGGCGGCTAGGTGGTGCAGTGAATAGAGCACCAGCCCTGGAGTCAGAAGGACCTGGGTTCAAATGTGGCCTCAGACACTTAACACAAAAAACTAGCCATGTGACCTTGGACAAGTCACTTAACCCCAACTGCCCTCCAAAAAGCAAACCTCCCCCCCCCCAAATAAAAAGGTGATCAGTAAATAGGTAAAGTCTAGTTCAGGGAATGAGGGCCCTTTTGGTTTGATATGGCTTAGTCTTCAGTTCATCCCCTGAGACTCTTTTCTGTGTATACTAGCAACTCCTAAAATGTTCCAGCCAGTGCTTGTCTCTGTAGGGGAAGATTAAGTATTCTGTATTATTTAGCCTATGAATCTTGGTTGCTTTTGACCGAGGAACCTCCCCATCCTCCTACATCATACTAAATTGTCAGTCTTTCATTTGCTCAGGTGAATATATAATAGGATTAACAGATCTTTGTGAACAGAAACAGATTATATCAGCATAATGATAATAACTGAAAGTTGTATTATGCATCAAAACAGTTTACCTACATCATTTTATTTTTAACTCAACAAATCTGAAATGTAGGTGTTAGAGCTATTTTTATTTCCTACTTTACAGATGAGGAATCTGAGTGTCAGAGAGGTTAAGTGATCTGTGGCTTCATAGGTAGGTAGTAAATCAATGTGAGAGGCAGAATTTGTACATAGAATCTGCTTAGCTCCAAGTTCAAAACTTGATCCACTACCTTCTGCTGCCTCTCTTCTGGAGTAGTGGTGGAAGGAGATGAATGCTATAAACTTAAAATGAACCTGTAGTTTGGAGAAACGGCATCACTACTTTGGCAACCTATATTTGCTGGTGTTAAATTCTTACCTAATTTTCTTTCAACCCCACTTAGATTTGTTTCTGTCCAGAAATAGTAGTTTTAAGTTAAAGGGATTTGTTCTCCCATCCCCTTCAGGCCTACGTGGCAGTTTAATGGGTAGAATGCACATTGACCTCTTCCTGAGCACTGATTCTGGGTCGCTGGGCCATTGAGTCTTTCCCTCTCTCCCTTCCCTTCAAGCTGATCTTGCTAGTTGGAGTGATTCCCGGGGTGAGAGTGGGCAGCAAGTCCAGGACCCAGTTGGCAGATGCATTGTTTTGAGCAGAAGAGAATAGTAACTTTTGCATCTGTAATGTTTTCCAGTTCCACTCTTAGGATTAAGAAAGCCAAAGCCAGCTTAAAGGGAATTTACCTTGATTTTTCTATTTGAAGTACAATCTTTTTTTTTTTAAGTCATAGTTCTTATTACATGCCCTTAGAGCTTTAGAAACATTTTAGGAGTTGCTGATGTTTATAGGTAAATTTCTTATTTATTAAATATTATTTTTTCCAATTACATATAAAAACAAATTTTAACATTGGTTTTTTAAAATTTTGAGTTCCAAATTCTCTCCCTGCCCCCTTTTCCTGTCCCTTCCTTAAGAAGGCAAGAAATCTGATACAGGTTGTACATGTGCAGTCATGTAAAACATCTGCATATTAGTCATGTTGTGAAAGAAAACACCAAAAAAACCCATGAAAAAAATAAAGTAAAAATAATATTCTTCAATCTGCATTCAGACTTCATCAGTTTTTTCTCTGGAGGTGGATAGCATTTTTTCATCATAAGTTCCTTCAGAATTGTCTTGGATCTTTGTATTTCTGAGAATAGGTAAGCCATTCACATTTGAATATTGTATAGTATTGCTGTTACTGGGTACAATGTTGTCTTGGTTCTGATCACTTCACTTTGCATCAGTTCATATAAGTCTTTCCAGTTTTTTTCTGAAAGCATTCTGCTCCTCATTTCTTAATGCACAATAATATTCCATCACTATCATATACCATAACTTGTTCAGCCTTTCCCCAGTTGATGGGCATCCTATAAATATTTTTGTATATATAGATCCCTTTCCTTTTTTAAAAAAATCTCTTTGGGATACAGACCTAGTAGTAATATTATTGGATCAAAGGGTAAGTAAGGTTTTATAGCCCTTTGACCTTGGTTACTGCAAATTGCTTTCCAGAATAGTTGGATTAATTCACACCTCCACATAGGTAAGTTTCTTAAGAATGGATACATTGGGCCCCAAAAGGTCAAATAGTCCAACCCTCTTCTTTTAAAATGAGGAAACTGAGCCAAGAGAGGTTAAGAACTGGCTTAAGAATATACGATGTACTAATTGCCAGAAGTATACCTTTCTCCTTTTCCTATTCTTTTTTCCCCTTCTCCCATTCTTCCACTCAAATGTCCCCCCACCCTGACCCCACCCCTAGTCCCTCCATCTTCCTTGGCTATCTCTTGGGCCTGTATAAAGCTTTTATTTAGTTCCCACTGGCGACATTTTGGACTAAGGAGTCTCTGTTTGAGGCATATGAGAACATAATATTTACCTTAGAGGCAGGGACTGAAAACTTATTTGGGTTAGATAGAGGATTATCTTTCTTTAAGTATGAAAGCACTATTACATAACAAAGATACCCTAGGTTTTGTGCAATTGAGTTGATGTAGAGCAGTGGAAACTGGGGAGGAAGAGTGGGAAGTGTGATTCAGGGCTGTGGGGTGGTTGGATCTGGGTGAGCAACAGGGCCTGGGGCCCTTCTTCCTTTTAAACTTCCTGCCTCATGTCCCAGTACTGAAATAAGCAGGGCTGCTACAAAGAGCCCTGCTAACTGGAATTTGACATTTTGTTAGTTACAGTATTGGTTGGCAAGTAGGCCTCCATCAGCTTGATTCAATTCTACATTTAAGCAGTGCCTAATAGAGGGTTAAAGTTTGAAATTATAACCATTAGTTGTTGTATATTAGCACTTTTTTTTGTAGAATTAGGCCACATCTAAAGTGATTTTAATTTTAACTCCCAAACTAGAATTTTGGGACAGTGAATGAGAGCACGCTATCTGGGTTATTTGAAGAGTGTGGGAAATGTGTATTTATCTTGCTCGTTGGGGTGGTGTGTAGGAGCTTATTTAGAATGGCAAGTAGGAGATTATTTGGAGTAGGTTAAGGAGATCGTGTAAAAGATTTCTTTATTTCCCCTAATTTTGTGGATGGTCTTTTAAAACTTGAATCAGATCTAAATAAAATACATTGTAGATTACTTGCCCCCGTGAATGCCAGCCTAGCCCTGTGGTTCATTAGCTTCTGCTTCTCACTTCTTGGAAGACTCTTATTTCCCAGTGTTGCTCCCCATTCCCTTTAATGAAGCACATATTCCCCAGTCCTTATTTTCACCTTAAAATTCTACTCTTGGGCACTTAAGGATCATTTGATGCTCTAGAACAGTAGTTCTCAACCTGTGGGTCACGACTCCTTTGGGGGTTGAACAACCCTTTCACAGGAGTCACAGGGGTTGCCTAAGACCATGGGAAAACACATATTTCCGATGGTTTCAGGAACCAAGACACCTCTCTTCTGTGCTCCTCTGTCTATCTCCAAGCAGGTCCGCCCACATGCAGATACACCCATATAGGAGTATTAAAGGGTCGCAGCATTAGGAAGGTTGAGAACCACTGATCTAGAAAGAGTCTTGACTCTATAGAGGACCCAATTTCGCATCCTAGGCTTACTACCTAGGTAAACCAATTGGATTAGATGGATTCTTTTGTTGTTGTTGCTTAAAATAAATTTATTTTTTATTTTTAACATTCATTAAACATTTTTTTTTGTTCTGTACTCTCTCCCTTCCTCCTCTCATGGAGAAGGAAAGCAATGTGATATCAGTTATACATGTGAAGTCACGCAGAATATTTACACATTAAGATGAATTTTTAATGAATTTAATTTAATAATTTAATGAATTTAATTTAATAAATTTAATTTAATGAATTTTTAATGAATTTTTTAAAATGCAAGAAAAATAAAGTGAAAAAATTATGGGGCAGCTAGGTGGCACATTGGATAGAGCACTGGCCCTAGAGTTAGGAAGACCTGAGTTCAGATCTAGCCTCTGTTGGATCATCGTCTTGGTCAGAGTAGCTAAGTCTTTCACAATTGATCATCCTTACAGTATTGCTGTTAGTGTGTACTTGTTAGTGTTCTCTTGGTTCTGTTCACTTGACGTGAACTTTGCATCAGTTCACGTAAGTCTTCTCAGGTGTTCCTAATACCATCCTGCTCATCATTTCTTATGGCACAATAGTGTTCCATCACAGTTGTATTATATAGTCTCTTAAGGTCTCTTCCAGGTCAAGATACATGACCCTGTGACTTTCCATCAGCCTCTCTGACTTCTGCTCCCATACTCTGGTGGGTTTAAAATTCACAGGAACTGAGAGACTGTGCTTTGAAAAAGGGAGAGGGTTGGGGCAGCTAGGTGGCTTAGTGAATGGAGCACTGGCTGGGGAGTCAGGAGGACCTGAATCCAAATCTGGCTTCAGACACTTGACACACCCTACTAGCTGTGAGACCTTGGGCAAGACGCTTAACCTCAATTGTTTTGCCTTCCCTTCTCAAAAAAAAAAAAAAGAAAAAGGGAGAGAATGGCTTGGGCTGAAACCAGTGGATCTAAAATAATGCCTCACATGTGTATGTTCAACATGCTTTAGTGTTTGCAGAGCTTTACATATAATATATTATTTTATTTAACTTACAGCAATTTTCTGAGGGAGATAGTGTAAATATTATAATCCCAGAGTTTTTTTTTTAAATCATTAGGAAATTGAAAGTTAAAGGTAAGAATGCTGAACTCTTAACTAGGAAGACCTGGTTTTAAAGTTGAAATCTCTGACATTTATTAGCTTTAACTTTGGGCAAGCCTCTTGGAGTCTCAGTTTCCCTATCTGCAAAAGAGAATGTTGATCCTACCTTGTGTCTCAGAACTATTGTGAGAAAAAGGTCTGATAAACTAAACCACCCTCTAAATATGAGTTGGTGGTAGTTATAAGAAGGCATTGGAAATTATGGTAATGTAGCTTTAGATCTAAAGTCAAAGTTGGGACTAGAACCCGACTCTTTGGTTTCCAAACTTGGTGGTTCTTTCTATTACACTGTGGTTTGATGAATCCCATTTATATAGAAAAAAATTGAAGAAGGAGAGTTGATTTGATGCATGAAAGAGGAGGTGTTTCTTTTAAGGGCAGTTAGGTAGTGGCAATGCCTGTTTTTCATTGATACCGTTTATCTTCTTTGGTATCTAGATGGCCAGGTTGTGCAATGGACAGAGCATTGCAACAGGAGTCAGAAAGTTCCAGTGCAGCCTTGACACTCACTAGCTGCGTGATCCTGGACAAGTCACTTAACCTCTCTCTGCCTCAGCCTCCTCTTCTGTAAAGTAAAGATAACAGTAGCATCTACCTCCCCATATAGCTGTGAAAATAAAATGGAATATCTGTAAAAAAAGCTTTGCAAACTTTAAAATGCTGTTATAAATACTAGTATCACGCTCTGTCTCTCTTTCTCTCCTGCTACTATCCCATGGTAGTTGATGGACTATGGCTCAAGTTATTAGGGGGAAAAAAAAACTTTCTGACTTAGAGAAATAGCTCTAGACAAGCCACTGAGTTTTTAATATTGGTAGTATATTCACTTATACACATTAATCATTTGCTATATCATTAATTTACAAGTAAAATACACTTGGAGAGGACAGCGAGGCGGCACAGTAGATGGACTCCTGGGCCTGGACTTGGCAAGACCTGAGTTCATATCTGACCTCAGACACTTATTAGCTGTGTGACCCTGGGCAAGTGTCTTAATCCTGTTTGCCTCAGTTTCCTCATCTGTCAAATGAGCTAGGGAAGGAAATGGCAAATCACTTCAGTATCTCAAATGGAGTCACAAAACGGTTGGCCACCTCAGTGATGCTTTGATAACAATCACGACAGCTTAGTTAGAGAAAGCAAGAGTTGAGAGCTCACCTTTGCAGAGATCCATTGTGACGCCTAGCTCTGCCCCCCTACCCAGAGTATAAAAAGAATAAAAAAGAGAAGGGGAAAAGGCAGTTAAGCAAAACCAACCAACTTATCAGCCAAGATTAACAGTAAGCGCATTCGGGGTTCCACATTTGTAGTTCCCCACTTCTGCAAGTAAGGCAAGGGCATGCATTTTTTCCATCTCTTCTGGGCCAGGCTTAAGCATTATAATTACATAGTGTTTGGGTTAATTGTTTTAGTTATTCTCATTTGCATCATTGTAGTCATTGCTTATATTGTACACATTTATTACTTATAAATGAATAAATATAAGCATTAAATATTAATAAATATAAATATATTATTTATATTGTACAAAGTTATTAAATACAAGAGGTCATTATTACTTATTTGGCCTATATACTTGTCTTATAGCCCGATGACCCTTCACAGAATCAAAAGATTAGGAGAAACCTTTAGAGATCTATCTAGGCCACTCTTCTCTTTCCAGGAAGGACGAAGATGGAAAGAGAATTTATTGGAGGAATATCAAAGATTCTGACTTCTAGCAGTATGAGAGTTGTTCTTGTTCATTGTCTAACTTAAATTTTACTAATTAAAAATCCTTATCCTTTGACTGATTGATTGCTTGGAGAGGGGAAGGCAGGGCAATTGGAGTTAAGTGACTTGCTCAGGGTCACACAGCTGGTATGTCAGGTGTCTGAGGCCGGATTTGAACTCAGGTCCTCCTGATTCCAACTCTATTCACTGTGCCACCTAGCTGCCCCTATGCCCTTATTTAATAGAAAGTGTAAGTAGGAGGCGATTAATTTCTTACCTTTGCAAATAATCTAAGGAACTGAAATGTTATAACAATTTTATAGTATCCCAGCATTGCTGCTCCAAATGTAGTAAATAACTAGCTAGTTCTGACAAACAGCTGGGTGAGACTTTCAGTTTACCATATTTGAGCTGTATTGATGGTATGGGATCCTAGACAATGCCTGGCACATAGTAAATCCTTCATAAATTGCTTGTTCGCCAGCCAACTGGACTTGACCACTATTGTCTGTCCTATCTGCTCGGATTATATTATTATTTTTTAGATTTTTAATTTTAATAGATGTCATTTTTTTATGTCACCTTCATTTCCATATGCCTCCATCTTCCTTCTCTGGCAACAAATCACCCTTCATAATAATAAAAAACAGAAGGGGGAAAGCATTTCGGCCAACTCACCCATCACATCAGTCATGTCTAGTGATCCACACTCATAGTTCCCCATTCCTGCAGAGAAGGGAGGGAGATGCATTTTCTCATCTCTTTTCTGGGACAAAGCTTGGTGACTATAATTATATATACTCCTCTTTTTCTAAAGTCTTTTTATTTATCCTAACCTTATGGGAAATCAGTTGTTCCAGAAAATAGATGAAGATTGTAAGGGAAATGGTGTTAGTAGGTAGGTTACTTCTTTCTCAGGTATCCTGACTAGAGGCGAAGGGAGGGATGTGAGATACTTAGCCCCTGAAAACTACAAGCAGGACAGAAGAGAAAAATGGAAGGGAAAGTTGGTATCTTTATTTTCTTTCTCTTGCCCCAATATTATAAATACAGTCACATTTATAATAGTAACATATAATTCTATAGAACTTTAATGTTTATATAAACACTTTCCTTATAACAATCCTCTGGGTCAGAGTGTGAAATGTTGTAATCTCCTGCTTGTGAGGGTGGCTAAGCTAAGAGAGATTCAGGTACTCTCCTGAAGGTACTCTGTAGGCAGTAGGTTTTGGAGCTGGGATGCTTCTGACTCTGAAACTGGTGGTCTGGGCACAGACATGCGCCTAGAGAGTCCTCTGTGCTCAAGAGCCAAAAGGAATACGTTCATATGTCTACGGCCATGTTAATAGTGGAATTATGAACCTGAATTGTGAATGTAGCATAGGTGGATTTGGTAAAAGAATTGATACAGTGGAATGGAATTTGCTTGAATGGGAATTCTGTGGGTGACCAATGTTAAGGAATATAAATGATAAATGTACAGGTGCCTGTTGTGACTATAAATGGTTAGTGTTTTAGAATACTCCTCTAACAGTTTTCAGCTTGATTTTTAAAAAAAAAAGGTATTTAAAATGACAGTTGGCCATAGTAAGATACTCATTAAGTGCTTAGAGTGGATGTTGAATAATGAAGACCCCGCTCCTTGTCATCAAAGCTGCTTAGTAGTATATGGCTTTCTTGGTGAAGTTTTACTACTTCAAAATTCTTTTGGGCAAAAGAGGTGACTTTTTTGTTCTCTTCTTCCCCTTCCCCCAGTCAGTTCTCTAGCTGTATACACTTGTATGATAAATTTATATTTTTCTTTTTTTCCCCCTCTTAGCAAAATTCCTTTCTCTTGTCCTCTTTCATCTTCCAACAGCTGTGTGTTATTGTCTCTAGATGACCTAGTCATACAGGCCTTTTGTGATACGGATCTCTTTGACAATCTGGTGAAGCTTGTGGTCTCCTTTTCACAACAGTTTGTTATCTACATTCATAATTGAAGGAGATACTGCATTTCAGTTAGAGAGGTTAGAGGGTAATCAAAATGTGTAATTTTTTCATGTCCAAGTTCATGAACCTTCTGAAATTTTTTCCATAGATGCTTACACCCCAAAGTTAAAATCTCTGATCTCCCCCATCCCACTTACAGTTGAGGAAACTGATTCTTATGAAAATTAAATGATTGGCAGATTTTGAACCTAGGCTTTTCCGACCCCGAGTCTAGTACAAATCTGCTGCCTCTTGTAACCCCAACTTTTATAAGTCCATGAGTTCTGTCAGGTGCCTGTGTGTAATTCGGACGAGTAAACATTTTGCCCAAGCCAGTGCCTTTGACGCCTGGGAGAGTGTGGTCCTGGTCATATGATTCTTCAAGATACAGCTCCAGGTTGATGCCGGAGTGGAGAGAGTGCTGGTCCCGGAGTCAGAAAGACTTGAACTTCAGTCTGGCTTCACACACTTAGTCGCTCTCTAACTCTGGGCAAGTCACTTAAGCTCTAATTTACCCCAATTTTCTCACTTTAAAATGTGGGGCTCATAATAACACCTACCTCCCAGGGTAGTTGTGAGGGTCAGAAGAGATAATATTTTATAAAGTACTTAGCACAGAGCCTGCATATAATAGGCACTGTATATATGGTATTTATCTGTCTGCCCCTATGTCTGTCCGTCCATCCAGGTTGTCTTCAGCATCCCCTTGACTGCTTCGTGAGACGCAATCAGCTTCACCGGAGTAAACATCCAACCTGATATTTCTGTGTAGTATATACTCAGGTGAGAGACAGAGTAGCAGCTGAGGGTTGATATCCATTTTAAATGATAAACAATTAAGTGCCTACTGTGTGCCAGGCATTGTGGTAAATGTCCTACAGATACAAGTCCCTTCCCTCCCCCCAAGAAAAGACAGACCCTGCCTTCAAGGAGCATATAATCCAGTGGAAGGCTGCACACAAAAGGAGTTGAAAATCAAGCAGTTGGTGGGGCAGAGGAGGAAAGGAGGGCAAGAAATGGTGGAAAAGGGGCGGCTAGGTGGCACAGTGAATAGAGCACAGGCCCCAGGAGGACCTGAGTTCAAATCTGGCCTCAGACACCAAACACCAAAAACTAGCCGTGTGACCTTGGGCAAGTCACTTAACCCTAATTGCCCTATCTTCCCTTCTCCTAAAAAAAACAAAAGAAAAAAAAGAAATGGTGGAAAAGTCAGAGCAGTCCCAAAGCAGTACCGCCAGCAGAGAAACGAGATGCTCTGATCTATGTGCCCCCTTTAAAGGGTTTATACTCTGTATTCAAGGTTAGATTAAGGTGATCATGCCTGTTTGCTTTCCCTGAAGTTCTGTTAGATTTTGTTATGTTTTAAAATAGAGAGTGTGTGATTTTTCTCAGCAGTGCTGATGATAATATAATCCACAAAAAGTAGGGACAAGCAATTGGTTAATGCAGTGGTTGGCTTGATCACTTCTCCCCACCTCTCTGTACCTTGTTCACTACACAGACTGAGAAGTTTCAGCATAAGATAGCCAGATAGATAGGACAGTATAAACCCCGGTTGTGCAGGCCAGGGCAAATACCCTCCTTGTTTTCTGGAGCCAGTCCTGAGGGATGCTCGTTCCCTGGTGCGGAGATGGACTTTGGTCCAGCTGTTACCCTGTTCTTTTTTTGTCTCCTAACAGTCTGAAGACTCCTTTCCTGTGCCAAGTCCTTACCTTGTATCTTTTTTTTTTTTTTAAAGGCAGTGTTCTTGGCGGTGCAGGTTGGAAGTGGTACCTATTGGCCAGTTTCTAGGAATTCAGTTCAGCAAACTGCTGTATGCGGAGAAGTCCATTAGGTGCAGAGAATACAAGGCTTAAATAAGGCACAGTCCCTTTACCCTGGGAGC
Source organism: Pseudochirops cupreus (assembly GCA_028627135.1). Taxonomy (NCBI): domain Eukaryota; kingdom Metazoa; phylum Chordata; class Mammalia; order Diprotodontia; family Pseudocheiridae; genus Pseudochirops; species Pseudochirops cupreus. Next base: position 318,113,107 of record CM053581.1, on the reverse strand, counting down.
TTGTAGTGCGGTGGAGAGGTGTATCCACATGGCTACAATTATTCCTTCCACATCTCAGGGCTTAGGGGTGTGGAGCTCCTGCAATCTGGAAAGTCTGTGTACAATTTTTTGGCCCTCTCTTCATACCAGAGGAGAAGCCTGAATTATTATTGTATTAAAAGATAAAATATGTTGATATCATATAATACATCTATTTTATGCATTTCTGATTTTCTAAGTATCTTCTGTGTCATCTGCTGGCCTTTGCATGTTCTCTGTGGCTTCTGCAAAACTCCCCCAAAGTCTCCATTTAATTTCTTATGCTGATGACAACATTGAAACCATGATGGGGAAAGTTTTGATGTGGAAGAGATTACTGTATAGTGTACAATACCACTTGATAAATGCATCAGCCAGCCAGGTATAAAACAGTGCTTAATGAGGCTTGGAAGGCTATGTGGAAGAGGTATCGTTTAAATTGGCATTAAAGGACAGATAGGAATCTAGCAGGTGCAAAAGAGAAAAAGGAAAACATTCCAGACATAGGGAGAGTTGTGAGCAAAGGTAGGGCATTTTTTTTTTTTGGAGGGGAGGCTGCTAATGCAGAGAGTAGTTCACTTGGCTGGATTGTGCAGTGGAGAGGGGGAAGGGCGAGGGTGGCACCAGACTGGGCTTTGAACAGCAGCCCAAGAAGCCTGATTTTTGCTTGGTAGTCATTACAGAACCATTGATGATTTTTGAGCAAAGTCATCAGAGTAACATGATCAGACCTAGGTATAGGGAAGGTAATTTGGTACTAATAGGAAGCTTTTGGTGATATTTTTAAAAGTGGCTACTTAAAAAACATCATCTTAAGCAGGATAAATTGGAGGGAGAATAATGGATCCTGTTAGTAGCTTGTTAGGAGGCTAGTTCAGTAGTCTGGGAGGTAATCGTAATGAGTACTTTACTAGGATGGGGGAGAAGTGGCGTATGAGAGTCCTGGGGAGATGGAATTGGTGTAGAAACCTAAGAGCCAGTTGGAAGGGCCTTCCGTTGACATAAAGGGCCTTCCATATTTACATAAAGAACCTCTGGACAGATTTTCTGTAAGAGATTATTCTACTTCTAAGGCTTCATTCAGATATTTCCCTGCTATAAATGGCTCCCAACAAAAAGAATTTTAAGGAAACTTACTGGGACATCAAGCAGATGATGATTTGCATAAATAATCAGATACTCAAATGGCTCTGTGATCTTATTGATTTTAGAGTTCCCTCCAGTGATTCAGATTCCAAACCACTCAGGCTTGCCCATCCTGCCTGACTTTTACTGAGATAGTTATGTGGCGAAGCGGATAGAGTGCCAGGCCTGGAATCAGGAAGTTATACTTACTAGCAGTGTGTTCTTGGGCAAGTCACTTAACCTTTGTTTATCTCAGTTCTCTCAATTATAAAATAATGACAATGCTACCATCTAACCCCCAGGGTTCTTGTGAGTGTCAAATGAGGTAATAAGGCACAGTGCATAATAAGCATACCATAAGCATGAATGTTAGCTGTGATTATCACTGTTGTTATTAATCACTGATAATAATTATGATTCTTCTTTTCATCCCAAATGTTTGCATAGGAGGTTGTTGAGCTGTTTCATTTGTGGCTGATTTGACTCTCTGGTGAATGCGTTTGGGGTTTTCTTGGCAAAGATACTGGAGAGGTTTGCCATTTCCTTCTCTAGCTCATTAGATAAATGAGGAACTGAGGCAAACAGGGTTAAGTGACTTGCCCAGGGTCACACAGCTAGTACGTATAAGAGGATGGATTTGAACTCAGACCCTCCTGACTCCAGGGTCGGAGTTCTATCCACTGTGCCGCTTAGCTGCCCTCCAGTGTGCTGGAGGCCTTCCTCAGTTTCCCCTGACATTGTTAGGGTACCAGTGCAGGCTGTGACTGGTCATTGGTTATCGTTATTCTTGTCACATTTCAAGTCCATTTTCTCTCATCACATAATTCCTTGCTGTCCTGTTCAAAGTTACTGGTTATGTGTAGTAACCTGCTCACACCCACCATCCATCTCCATTGACCTCTCTGTGATACTCAATTATAGTTTTCTGAAAGCAGGTCTATTCCATGTGTCACTACTACATATCAACACTGTTGGAATGTTAATATTGAAAAGACAGGCTTTTGCTTTCATGGGGAGCTTGGAGCCTGTAAAGAGTGTTGCAGTTTCCAGAAAGCAATCCAATCTATTCTCCCTCCCCTCATTGAGCCCAATTCCTCCATCTATCCCTCTGTCCTGGATGTCCATATTGTTGGATAAGAGCTAGTGCTTTTTGAATTCTGAGCAATAGACATTCTTCATCCACTTAGTCTTCTTTGTGAGAATGGGTGGTCCAAATTCCTTTGAGTGGTGAGTGGTTTATTCCAGGAGGTTTATGTAGATGTGTGGTGCCTGATACAATCAGGACAGTTTTATCCAGTTACGGTAAATATTGTCACATAAAGTAGAGAGAAGCAGTAGATGGTAAAGGTTTAAAGAAAGCTTGGAAAGAAAGCTAACTAAGCAAAATCATTTTTTAAGGGGCATTTAAGGATGAAACTGGAAGGAGGACTACAGAGGAGAAAGGGAAAAGTTTTGTAAAATAATTTTTTAAAACTGTTTTCTTCATCAAGGACAATGGAATCACCACACTTGGACTCTAACTTCACAGACCTGGATGTGATTATAGAGGAGGTAGAAAACACTAATGGGATCAAGGACAGGAAAAGCAGCTGTATCGGACCAAGTGCGAACAGAGGTGCTCTGTGCTGGAAGTGATGGAATATCAGGCCTGATATGCTAAGCACAGGAAGGAGGGGAAGATCCCAGAGGCGCAGCAGAAATCTCAGACCTTATGAATTCAATTCACACTTTGCGTTCTTTTGTGTTGACCTGTTGCTAAATGGAATTTGCAGTGTGTTTGTGGGTGGAGGGAGACAGAAGTGAACACCTTTGTTTCAGAATTTGAATATACCTGGTTTTATGGCCCATTTTTTGCTCTTTCATGATGTCTTTCACTCTAAACTTTCGCCGTAAAGACTTACTGTATTTTCCTGATGCAGATTTACCATGACTTGATGAAATTCTGTCATTTGGGCAGATAGGGACTGGTGAATATAGAAGGGTCAGTGCGGGATATCTTTTTTCTTGGATTTTCTTGTGATTTGTTATGTTAATTAGAGGCTGTTTGATTCAGATTCTCCTCTAGAGTCATTGTAGAGTAGAAGTCAGAGAGGGTAGAATTTTTTGGTTTTAAAAAAAATAAGGGCATTTATTAAAAAAGTCATCTTTAAAAGGTGTCTTTTTTGTGCTTTCCTCTCTCTCAATATATTCAGTTCTAGGTAGGCCCACGTGCCCTGTTTTAGTTCTGGCCCTGAGAAACACTGCCATTCTTTAGGATAATTAGATTTAGATAATTATATGATTTAGAGCAGTACCTTAGAGATCATCTAGTTAAACTTCCTTATTTTACAGGGAAGGAAATTTGAGGCCCAGAGGTAAAGTGACTTGTTTAAGGCAACACTGAGTAATAAGTAGTAGAATTGGAATTCAGACCCCCCAGCCCTCCAACTCCAAATCCTGTTTGGGAATGTGTGAAGTTTAGGTTCCGTCAAAGGGCTGCTCGAGGATCTAGAGGGCCACATGTGGTTCCCTGCCTCTCCTCTAACTCTTCATACACAGATGCCTAAGACTAGTGAATGCCTTTCTGAATTAAACAATGGAAGCACCAGACACTTGTTGGCCTACATCCCTTCTCCCCACTCCTCATCTGTACCTAAGAGCAGGGATTGTGTGTCCCTGTCATTTCTAAAAGAGAATGTCAAATCAGAAAAGCCAAGTCCCCATCGAATTCCTCAGTCTGTGTTGGAAACTGGAGGTGTAGTCTTAAAGAATCACAAGACCTTAAATCTAGACCTGAAAGGGATCTCAGAGGACTTTTTAGTCTAAACCCATCATTTTAGGAATTGCCAAATTGAATCCCAGGGAAGTGAACCAACTTGCCTTCTGGCGATTCAGATATTAGGTGTGTGTGGCTGGATTTGAACTTGGGTCTTCTGAATTCAGAGTCTGTGTACTATGCTTACTAGACCCTGCTGCCTCCTGAAGAAGAAAACCCTCACTTGAGTTTCAATTTAGTCTCAGACACTTAATAGCTGTGTGACCCTGGGCAGGTCACTTAACCTCTGCCACAGTTTCCCTAACTGTAAAATGAGTATAATAATAATAACCTACCTCCCAGGGTTGTGTTGATCAAATGAGATAACAGTTGTGTTGTACTTAGCACAGTGCCCAGCACATACTAATAAGTGCCATAAATGTTAACTATTATTATTATTATAGTTTGTGTTGTTTAGAGGCTCTGATGACAGGGAAGATATCCTTCATCATCCAGCATTCATTCAGCACAGGCATTTAGTGAACCGTCTCTTATAGATACCACCCTGCGTGCTATGTTGGGCTGGCCTTCATGGCGTTCACCCAAGCTGATCATCTCTGGAGGACTTTCACCCTTTGCAATCAATTCATTTGGACTAACTAGTTACTTTTTTTAAAAAACGTGCATATCTTTTATGATTTGTATCTTAGTATGAATTAATTTAATTAGGAGGTTTCTCTTTCTGAGCCTAGAATTAGAACACTTAGGCCACTGAAAGTTGTTTCTTTTGGAAAGCCTCATTTAAAGAGTACATTTCTGTCATCAGGGAAGCATGGGATGGTGTTGGGAGATAGTAGAGTGTCTTTGCAGAAAACATCCTGAATACACAGGGTCACCTGGGATTAGGGGGTCCATAAAGGTTGTACACAAAAGGGAGGAGGGAGGGACATTTCTGTTGGGTGCTGAGATGAATGTAGAGGGGGTAGGTGGTGGTAGTAGAGAACCAGGGCTCCCCCAGCGGCAGTCTCATTCCTTGATGGTATTTCTACCAATAAGATTGGAAACCACCCACCCCTCCCCAGCTTCTAGATTACAGTTGTTTCTGCCTGTGCCTTTGAAAACTTAAGCAGTGTATCCGTGGAGAGTTGGTTTTGAGTCTGAGAGAGGGGCAGTATGGTGTGGTAGAAGGAGTTTGGTTCAGAAGGTCTGGGATCAAATCCTGGCTCTGACACTATCTCCTTGGATGGGGAAGGAAGTCACTGAAGCTTTCTGTCTCACTTCCTTCGTCTGTAAGATGGATTTAACAGTATTTGCAGTATGTGCCTCAACTAGTTGTAGAGAAAGTGCTTTTTGTAAACCTTAAAACTCCATAGAAATGCGAACTATTACTGCCCTTACTACTCTATTTAATAGTATGCTCATTTAATGTAGTAACCCACCGTGAAAATTGTTGACATCCTGATACCGAATTAGTTCAGTTGTGTTTGGCTTTTTGTGGTTTGCCAGCTTATTTTACAGGTGAAACTGAGGCAGATGGTTAAATGACTTGTCCATGGTCACACAGTGTCTGAGGCCAAATTTGAACTTAGTTCTTCCTGATTCCAGCCCCAGTGTTCTCTATTCACTCAGCTACCTAGCTGCCTCCAAGATACTGGTTTGCTGTTTCGTTCTCCAGTAAATTAAGGCAGAGGTTAAGTGACTTGCCCAGGGTCACATAGCTTGTAAGTTTCTAAGGTCAGATTTGAACTCAGATCTTCCTGACTCCAGGCTCAGCTTTGTATCCATGGGACCACCTAAGCTGCCTCACTGAATTGGTATTAGGAAGTAACACTAGGTCATACAGGAAGAGGAAGGTACCATCTTGTATTAGCTCCAAGAGACAGCTTGATCTTATCTGAACCTTCTCTCTCTTTTCTGGGATAACCACAGTGCTCTGCATACAACTGGGGCTTCATAAATGTTTGAATAAGTGAGTGAACCAGGTTAAGGTCAGTAGGATTCTACCAATAGCTGTGATTTTGAGCAGTTACCCATAATTTCTTCCTCTTTCCCCCCTGCCTGGAAGGGCCTTGTGAGGTTGCAGGAACTTGGTGCACATCTCAGTTTCATTTCTGGTCTGTTAAGGAAGTGACTCGATTCTCAGTCTGTATTTGGCAATGGCCAAAATAAACTGTGTTGGTTTCTTGAGCAAAATGCAGACAGTGTGTAGTATTTGGCTTCTGGTTTGTAATTCTATCCCAAGACACTTATCTCCGTCAGAAGAGAAAGAGCCAAATCCATCTTTTCATCAAAGTCTCTCATTAAAACCAGAATAGTTTTTTTTTTACCCTTGTTTTATCAGAGAGGGAATTCCAAAACATGGACTTTTTACTTTTTGGAGTTTATTTTGTTTGGATTTTGGAGTTAGTGGACTGAATCCAGCAAATGAGGAGAGGGGCTGTGCTGAATTACCATCCAGTCCATTGTAGCCTTCCATGGTAGCTTGTCTGCCACTTTGCCTCCATTGATGATAGTGATAAAATTGAGAAAGTGCTGGTAGACACCATTTCTAAATTTCTAATAAACAATAAACCGTTTTTCATAGTTTACTATGCACATTTAATACCCACTACTTCACCTTCTATGTAGCTAGTAGTAACCCATGGTGAAAGATGTTGACTTACTTTTACTAAAGTTGCCCCAATGTTTTCCTAAAGCAGAGTGGATTAAGGACATTGTCTAAAAACAGATTGTTGGACCTACATTTAATGGAGCAGTTCCCTCAGGTACTTAGCGTAGTTACATGTGGTATTCTGATAGGCCATTTCTACTAATTTACATGATCCTGGCATAAAAAAATTTTTTTTGGTAATGTCAAAATGTTTTATTATGATCTACCAGCAAATGTGCAATTTATGGTTGAAAACATTGAGTTTCCATAGAAATGCTTCTTCTAAGACACAGGGTGTTCCAAAAGTCTTAGTGTAGTAAGCTATTGAAATTGAACAGATATCCCAAAAGTCTTAATGCAATTTTAATCATTAATTAGCTTTTGGGACACCTGTATTTTTAGTCAGGTGTACCTGGTATGAATAAAAGTGTATTCTTTGTGTACTAAAGTGTATTATTGTTTCAAAAAAACAAATATTTGTTTAGCTATGGTTTTTGTTTTGTGATGGAATATCTGTTTAGATACTGCTAGGTGAACAAAAATGGAACATTGAGAATATTGGCAATTAAATTAATGTTTCTAAGTATTCTGAAACTCTGATCTTATTGACTCTGAGAATAAAAGAATTAGTCAGCTTGATTCCATTGTGAATGGCTGTTATCATGCCCCCTCCCCCCCAAGACACTGAAGAGTCATTCTGGGAAGAAATTGACAAGGCCTTCCAAGGAAAGCCTCCGGCTCTTTGGATGTGCATGACGCTGCCTTCCTTTCATGCCTGGCACATCCTCTTCCTCTTCTTCTGCCTCTTTAGGGTCCTAGCTTCTTTCAGGACTCAGCCCTGGGGTTTCCCTCCTGTTGTAAAGCAGATCTTATATTTATTCATCTGTGTGCATCTCCCATTTTTCCAACAGAATGTAAGCCACTTGAAGGTCAGGGATTAAAATCACTTTTAAATGTATATCCCTCATATTTTAATACATGGAGAAGCTAGGTGGGACAGTGAATGGAGTGCTGGGCCTGGAGTCGTCTTCTGGCATTAGACACTTCACTAGCTGTGTGACTCTGAGCAAGTCACTTAACCCTCTTTGCCTTAGTTTTCCTCATTTGTAAAATGAGCTGGGGAAGGCAGTGGCAAGCCACTCCAGTATCTTTGCCAAGAAAACCTCAAATGTGGTCACGGATGAGTTCTTGTAGGACTGAAAAAAATTAGCACATAATGACATAAAATAAACACTTAATAATTGATGCTTAATAAATTGTTGTTGTTTGATTGTTTTATTCTCTCCCCTGGAATATACCCTCGGTGAAGTATTTATTTTTTCACTTTTGTATCTCTAGCATCAGCCTGTGGCTGTTGAATTTAGAAAGTGAGCCCTCGAGTTGAGAGGGCTAAAATCTCTCAGACTGTTCACTATCCTCATGTCTGTACGTCATCTTTACAGGCAAAAAACTGTCCAAATAGTATAGGATGCTGCTTTACATGTAGTAGGCTCTTAATGCTTGAATGAAGGGAGAATTTAAGATCATGGTGTGTTAAATTGTTTATTAAATTCAAGACAATGCTACCTCAATGCTTTCCTCACAAAAGGTATAGCTCTTATATACACAACAAAGTCTAGACTGACTGTGATGATGATTTTGATACCCCTACCCAATTTAATCAGCATTTATTCAGTTCATTGTAATTTGAGGGTATCAGCATTAGTAAACTAAGCAGAATAGAATTAAGTTTGAGATAACTGTTAGTGCTTTTAGGATGAGTTATGATTGATTAATCTCTCATATATTGATGATTATATTAATTGCATTTGATTTAGCAGATAGATTCACATCATAGTAAAGTCTGTTAGAAGGAATTGTCAATGTACTAACTTCCCCCCTCCCCAACACACACCCACCCACCCACCCACACACCCACACACCCACCCACACACCCACACACCCACACACCCACACCCACACACACACACACACACACACACACACACACAGACACACACACTCTGTCTCTGTCTGTCTGTCTGTCTCAGTCTCTCAGTCTCTCTCAAAGTATGGTACTTGTTCATTTGCTGGTGCAATACCCATTTATCCCTGTGATTCACTGCTGTCCAGTCCCTAGAGGCTTTTTCTTCAAAACCTCAACTTTCTTGGACCCTAGGATACTTACTGTTGGTCAGACACCAGGATTTTATGACTTGTGGGCTGTTGAAAGGTTTCTTTTGTTCTTTGCAAATCCCTGACTGAGATGACCTGGAGTTGATGACCTGTAGAAGGCCTCATGATCTATGAGAGGCCTGTTGACAGAGTGGTTATGATTGATGAACATTTCCCTTAGCTAACAATAAAATTTCTGCATTTCTAGAATTGACGAATCAGTGAGTAGTAATATCTCCTATTTTTAGTGCTCTCCCAAGTGTGTAAAAGTAACTAGCATCCAAGGGGAGGGGCCTCTGACCATGAGGAAGGTCTTGGACCCAATTAATTAGAAACCACTGGACTCCCTAATAAATTGATTGATCATGCTTAAAGCTATCAGTGGTTTTTGTTAGAGACTGGAATTTTGTGGCCCATGTGACAGATAGGACTACAGAGGATGCTTCTCAGTGATCCTTCAGTATTGATATCAGTCAGAATGTTCAGCAAAGATCTGCTTTTGCCAAAGGTATTTGCTAGTGTCACAGAAAACGTCCTGTGTAGGGTCGACACAAAAGAATTTCCTGTTAATGGTGAGGTTTTCCAAATGTTCCAGTTTGGAGGCCAAAATGTACTCGTTGTATTGAGGGCCAGAATAGTATAAATTCAGGCCAATTCAGTAATCATTTATTTAAGAACTGCCTTGCACATTGCTTGGTGCTACAGATACAAAGTCAAGTCAGTGATGTGAAAAATACTCACTGGCTGTTTACATTGGGAAGACTGGGGTGGACACGTGACCGCATGGATGTCTCAGACCACCTTGCACTGGATGTCTAATTGAGGAGTGTAGGATTCTCTGGTTGGATTTGGGAGACTGAGAAAAACAGTTCAGCATCTAAAGGGGTCTCAGAAGCCCTACTCCAGCGCATACCAGAACAGAGGTGTTTCTATGACTCCCCAACAAGTGATCTTTGTTGTTTGTTTGTTACTGCTTTTTGTTGTTTGTCATTCCTTATAGAACAGGGTCAGTGACATCAGGAATGTGATGTTTTGACTTGCAAGTGAATTGGATTTAAGTGAGGGGGGGCTGTGCAAAGTCACCAGCCTCACTCTCTTCTCCATCAAGATATAGGTCAAGACGACTGGAGATGGCCCTGGATGCAGTGAATGACCTTGGTCTTTTTTAAGCCTCAGTTTGTCTGAGACAACACCCATTCAGTGATTAAGGCTAGGTAAAGAAGTGAGGCAAAAGACCTTTTTTACCTACAGAAATAATCGCTATTTACTCTGAGCCATCAAAACACAAACAGTGACCAACTGAGGCTTGGGTGGGACTTATTTATTATTGCCCAGTCAGTGAGAGCCAGAGTGATTTGGGTTTAAGGCATACTCAGGTAGCCCCATATGAATCCCAATGGACCTTAACAAAGCCTGTTTCCCCCTCACTTTCCCTGGCTCTTTCAAGAAATCCACTTATCTTTGGGCACATGTTAGTGCATTATTCCCTTGTGGACAGAGGAAGGGAGGGAGGAAGGGAAGAAGGAAGGAAGGAGCAGTTTTGCCAGAACAGAGATCTTTGTACAGCCTCCCAACAGGTGATCACACAGGCCCTCCTTCAAGACCTGAGATGGGGGTCTTGCTGCCTATGTAGGCAGCTCACCACACTTGAACAGTTCTAATTGTTAGGAAAACTTGCCTTCTGTAGACCTGGAATAGACTTCTGTGACTTTTACCCATTGCTCCTAGTTCTGAATTCTGGGGCCGAGAAAGTTATGTTTAACCCTCCTTCCACATGATAAGGCTTTTGAGCCCTTAGAGAAAGCCCTGCTGCTTTTTCTGCCCCTGCCACCTTTCCCCAGGTCTTCTCTTTTCTAGGCTAAATACTCCTGTTTCTTCAGCTGATCTGCATTTGGCATAGCTTCAACTCTCCTCCATCACTTTGGTGGTTCTCCTCAGGACATGTTCCACTTTGTTAACTTTTACTGGGTTATGGAACCAGACATTGGAGACAGCAGTTTCTGTAGGTGTGTTTGGATGAGGACGGTCCAGCAGTTACTCTGACCCTCCTCATTCCAGACACTGCACTTCTGGGAATGGACTTTTAAAAACCCTTCAGGTCTTTTTCACCTTAAATGTTGCATATTCAGTGTCTTGCCATCCTGTATATTTATGGTTGGTTTTGTTTTTCAAATTGTTGTCTAAGACTTTACATTTATAAATAAATAAGAGACTCTGTCTCTTACTAGTTATGTTGTTACCTTGGGCAGATTTCCCAACCCTTATGGGCCTTACCTGTAAAGTAAAGGAGTTATACCGAGGTGACCTCTAATAGGCCTTCTAGCTCAAAATCTCTGACCCTAGGCTACAAAGATGCTTTTAGAAGCCAGCTCTATATCTGAGTTAACCATTCTTCATTTCTTCTATCTTCAAACAGGATAAATTCAGTTCTTTAAGTGGTCCCAAATTCTTTGTAGCTGCAAAGGCCCATCTCTTTAATACTAACATTATCTATCAACTTGGAAGTTTTAAAAATTCAGATAACTGGTAGGATAGTAGAAAGACATATGGTAGACATAACTAGGTTGGAATGTGTTACTAAGTCACTTGGATAAGAGTAGCTGTATAAAGACATTTACTGAAGATATGTGTGATCAGACGATAACTCTAGTTTATATAGTGCTATATAGTTTATAAATCACTTTGCTCACAGCCTTGTGAGGTTAGTAATTATATAATTAACATTCTTCCTCACCCCATTCTATAAATGAGCTCAGAGTTAAATTGATCTGCCCCAAGTTCACATAATAGGAAACGTCTGAAGATGACAACTTCTAAACCTTGATTCCCAAAGAGGGGTTTGATTTATTTTCATATTTATATGTCAATATATGCATTTGTTTTATTGAGAAGCTGTTAAGTATTGACCAGTGGTATGTGTGTTAACATTTCTGGAAGATTTAACGTATTGGTCATTATCATTAATTGGATTAAGTGGAAGTGTGGTATAATGATGGAGTGTCATACTTGAAGTGAGGAGACTGAGGCAAACAAGGTTAAGTGACTTTTCCAGGGTCACACAGCTAGTAAGTGTCTGAGGTGGACTTTGAACTAAGGTCTTCTACTCCAGACCCAGCCATCCCGCCTTGAGCCATCTAGCTGCCCTTCTTACAATACTGTGTTATTTTTAGGTCATCTGTAAAGAGTGGTGGTCATACCATCATAGTGAAGGTTGGCTCCCTACTGTGGTAGACCAATTTCCAGGGGCTAAGAGAGCTTAACTTTTCCCGTGTCTTTTTCAGTCTCATTGATTTAGATGGTAAAGTATGATTTTCACAGTTCAATTAATATTGTTGTCCTTACACTCAAAATTTCTGAGTTGGAATGGGCCTTAGAGGCTTCTGCTCTTAGAACTTGTACCTGACCTAGAATCTCTTCTACCACATTGCCTAGTGACATCCGGCCTATGCATGAAGAATTCTAGTAACATGTAGCCCACAACCTCCTCAAGGCAGGTCCATTCTATTTTTAAACATTTCTTATTGTCAGCTCTGTGTGTGTGTGTGTGTGTGTGTGTGTGTGTGTGTGTGTGTGTGTATGTATGTGTGTATAAGGGGCATCCTATGGACGGCCCACAACCTTTGACTTCTAGACTTCATTTGTTTGTACTACATAGTACTTTTCTTGGGGTGTGGGGGTGGGTAAGAGAAGATAAAGTGCTTAGGTGGCATACTTGGCTAGGCCCACGTTGAACATTTTTAATGGGGTTTTAACAATGCCATCAGCTGGCACATTGTGTAACGGTTTAGGAAGTCAAAGATTGCTCAAGAGCAGATTTTGAAAAGCAAGTGTGCTTGAAAGGGGCCTGTGGTGAAAGGAAGCTTCATAGCAGGGAGAAGGAAGACGAGGAAGAGAGACTGGAGCTTCTTGCCAGCCCCTGATACTTTCCCTCTTCCCTCTAGATACCACTTTCATTGAATCTTAGGCTGAATTCAGGGCCAGCCAAGCTGTAGCTCACTGGGTCTACATTTGTACATCTCTTCCCCAATCTTCTCCCAGTGGCCTTCTTGGCCATGCCTAATCTTCCCACTGTTTTATATCAGAGAACACTTAGACATAAGAGGAGGGGGTTTAATTGCTCATATAGAAGGTCAGAGCTGGGAGCAGAATCTAGTTTTCTTGATTTGACACTCCAATGCCCATTTCCTAGATGGAGCTGCCTGTTTTGGCTTTGTGTATGAGTGCATCATTACAGCACAGTTTAGCAGCTTCCTGGCTCTCTGAGCAGCTCCATTCAGCACAGCAATTGAGTATATTATGCCGCAATGGATCTCTGAACTCATTGACATTGGGATTCTCTTCCATCAATGCAGATTGCAACCCATCTATGTGTTTTCAAACACATTTGTTCTTGTTTTCCCATAAGACTCTTCATAGGGAGGCTATCTAATACGTGAGAGGCCTTCCTTTAGGATATTTTGCATTTTGAGGGTACCCATGGAGCACTTGGACTTTACATCTGCCCACCTCCTTTTCCAATTAGACATTTCTTCAGTGTTTTATACCACTAAAAAAAAAAAAGAATCCTCCTGCTTCCTTTGGGACTCCACTCAAACAAATGCTATTTCTTATATTAAGCTCTTCCTGAATCTTTCCAGTTGTTAGGGCTACCAAATTACTTCATATTTATTTTTATCTATTTTATATTGACTTATCTATGTCTTTTATTTTCCCTTTAGTACAGTGGTTCTCAACCTTCCTCATGCTGCGACCCTTTAATACTCGTATGTGGGCATATCTGCATGTGGGCGGACCTGCCTGGAGACGGACAGAGGAGCAGTGTCTCGGTTCCTAAGACCATCGGAAATAGGTGTTTTCCAATGGTCTTAGGCGACCCCTGTGATCCCTGTGAAAGGGTCATTCGACCCCCAAAGGGGTCGTGACCCACAGGTTGAGAACAGCTGCTTTAGTAGAATGTAACCTCCTTGAGGGCCAGAACTGTTACTAGTTTGGCTTTCTATCTCCAGTACTTAGCATCCTTTTTAGAATCCTTTTTGAATGAACGAATATTTGTCTTCGGCAAACAGAAGGAGTTGGACCTCGTTTATTTGTGACCCTTAATGCCTTTCTTTAGCTCCATCTGTGTCCCAGAATCCTGTTCCCTTACTCCATTTAAACAAATCTCTCTGGGAAATCTTGTCAGGTCACAGCCAGGCCCAGTGAGGTGTTGGATAAATACCATTGGCAGCAGCTGCATTAACTCGTTCCTGGCATATGAAACTTGTTAAGATGGTTCTCGTTTTCATTCTAGGGGAAGTGCCTCAATTGCAGTTGTTCCTTTTTCTTCTCCAAGCTGTCTTCTGTCCATTTGTAAATTCTGTGGGGAGTAAATCCATCTGTCCCTCTTACAGCTAATGGTTACACTTTGAGCCTGTGAATCAGGCAGCAGAATCTATTTCCAGAGCAGTGGAGACCTTTGAATAAGCGATGATTGTAATTGGCTGCTGTAGATTCTGGACCACTCGACTCAATAGTCTGACACAACAGGAGGCATGGTCCTGGGATGAGAGGAGTTGATTCATCACCGCAGATCCTATTTTAAAGTGACAACCTGTTATCCTCCCACTGCTACCTGTGAATGCCAGCTCTGAGAGCGGAGCATGCTTTTTGTTCTCAGGGGTGGCTGGCTAGAAAGCATTGATCACGGAATAAATAGCTGAGAAAACCTGATTGAGTGATCTAGGGATGATTTGTTCCAAAGGAGAGAGAAAGGGAGGGTGGAGGAGGGCTGTGGAAAAGTCACACGGCTTATTCACTTTATCGCTTTCATGAATCATTTGCCTTCTTTCGCTACTAGTAAAATAAAAACCTCTATCTTAATGACTTTTGTCTATAGACTTATATTAGTTTAGTTTAAAAAAAATCACAGCAACAACTTGTTCCCTCTGATGTATGTACATATGTGTTTGTGCAGTCTGAAGATTAGTGGAGGTGGAGGTGGAAGGCAAAAAGAGTCTGAATTATTGCCAGGTTCGTACCTTATCTCAGACCAGGGAAATGTCTCTCCAGGCCTTCATCTCCTGTGGCTCTAGCATGCTCCTTGGTGGGCATAGCTAGAACATGGGGGGTAGGGAGGCACCAGGTGGAGGTAAGCATATTTTCAGGATCTGGTTCTAGAGCAGATATCGTTCCTTGAGTCCCAAGTTACCCTTTTCATGCTGTGTTGGGGATGATGGTTGTCCCTATCTTTCAAGCAGAACACTCATTTTTTTTTAAGCTTCTTTGAGGCTATAAAACATTTTTCTTTGCTCTGTCTTGGGCCCTGTAATTTCTGTAGAAGGGGTATAAACTGAGATGTGCACATGGATGTGTTATACCCCCTGTCATCTCCACATTATTTTGGTATTCCCAGTGGCATGTCTGAGCCAAGAACTTGATCTGGAGGTGGGATGCTCCTTTCGTAAATGGAGTTAAAAAATAAAAAGAAAGACTCCTTCCTCGTCCCTGTGTGTGAGGCGATTGGCTGGGCAGCCACTGCGACATTTTCTTTTCCATTTTAGAACAGTTACCAAGGAGATGAATTGCCTTCCAAAGCCAAATGTGATTAGAAATTTGACGGCTGCCCCCCTTGTGTTTGAAGAGCAGGCTGCTTTCTTTGCTAGAGAGAGGAGTAAAAAGGCCTTACTTACTTACACTGAGTTCTTGTAGGTGGTGCAGCCCACAAGCTTTGGTGCAGTCTTGCTCTCATAGAGGGAATAAGGACTGGGCCTGGGATTTCATTGGTACAGGGAGCTCCTGGGTGAGGAAACTTTGTACCACATTTCTTTGCACTTTCAGTGCCCAGAGGCACTGAGACGGGTTTGTCCAGGGTCAGATAACCAGAGTCTGTAGGAGATTTTGCATCTAAATATGGGTTTTCTTGACTTTGAGGATGCTCTGTATCCAATGAACCATCCACACTTTTACCATTAAAAAAATTCAGTAAAAATCTCTATAGCCTCCCTGCCTTTTAGGTTCTTATCAAATGCCATTGGATGGAGCAGTCATGTAGGCAAGGAAGGACTGCCCCCAGAAGCGGATGGAAGTGGGAATAGGACAGTGGCAGTAGCTTCTGCCTGTTAACACCTGTGTGACCTCTCTGGACCTCTTTGTTCTCATCTTGGACTAGATGGCCTCTACAATTCTTCCATTTCTTTTTTTTTTCTTTTTGGAGGGGGGAAGGCAGGGCAGTGGGGGTTAAGTGATTTGCCCAAGGTCACGCAGCTAGTAAGTGTTAAGTGTCAGAGGCTAGATTTGAATTCAGGTCCTCCTGACTCCAGGTCGGGTGCCCTATTCACCTAGCCGCCCCCAATTCTTCCATTTCTGACACTGATACCTCTACCCCCTTGAGTGACTATGAGAGAAAGTGGAGGTTGAGTTTATAGAATCAGGGGATCATAGATTTTTGAGTTGGGACCTTAGAAGCTGTTAAACTCCATCTTCTCATTTTATAGATGAAGATACCGAGGATGAGAGATCTAGTGACTAGTCCAGGGTCACTTGGCTCTAAGGGGGTGAGGCAGAATTTGAACTTCCTCATTGGGGCACATGGAGGCAGAGCAGGTCAGTGGTAGTTCCCTAGTTGTGTATGTGTTTGTATTTATAAATGTGTGTGCTTGTGATGGATGTGTATGTGTACATGTATATGTGTATTTATATGTGTATATGTAAACGAGTCTAGAGAAGCCCATCATAGATGAATATTCATGAGACGGACCTTTACTCCTAACAGTCACATGTGTGGATAGGGGTGCAAAATGGGAGGCGGCAGTAGTAATAATGGGGTCCCTCATTTATTATAATACGCTTTGAAATCCAACTCGACAAGCATTTCTTGTTCAGGTTTGCCATGTTCAAAGCATTGAGGTAGGTGTTACCAAGAGAAAATAGAAGAAAGATGGAAAAGATCCTTTCCCTCCAGATGCCCGCTGCATTCATGGGAATAGATTGAAAGAGTAAATTGACCCACATTGTAGCCGTGGAATTTCTCTCCAAGTCAGGGAGGAAAGAGTGATGGAGAAGATGGATTAGGTTTGGACAGAATTAGGCCTCTTTGTTACTGAGCCCTTCTTATGGGTCAGGCCTCCTGGGAGCTGGGCATAGAAAACCAGAATGAGATAAACTCTTTGTCCTCAAGGAGTTTATATTCTTCTGGGAAAGAAATTGTTATCTACAGAAGTCAGTACAAGAGTTACAAAATAAATGCAAAGTAATTTTGATGGAAGGGGGACAGAAGAATCAAGAAAGGTCTCTTGTGTGTGTAGACAGGGGGAGAGGCAAGCAGTGTTAAGTGATTTGCCCAGGGTCACACAGCTAGGAAGTATCTGAGGTCAAATTTGAATTCAGGTCCTGACCCCAGGGCTGGTGCTCTGTCTACCAAGCCACACCTGGCTGCTGCATAATCCAGCATCCTTAGCCCAAAGCTACTGATAACAAATTTTAAAGGTACTTGACCACAGCTAAAGACTGCCAAAAGAATTAATACTGGCTGCCTTCAGTTTGCTTGCTGTCGCTTTCCCCATCTCTTTGGTCAGTGGACCCGATGACCCCAAGGTCCCCTCTGGATCTAAATTTGCTATCTCTCCCTGACCTCAAATAGCTGTGCTGTGCTAAGGACTAGTAAAGTTGTTTTGGCCCTCAAGGCCAAAAAGGTTAGAAACAGCTGATCTTTAATATGCCTGGGCATTTGCTGTACTGATGGAAAGTTTGGGAAAGAAAAACCCTGGCAGACCATCAAGTCTAACTCTTTATTTTACAGATGAGGAGAGAAGTTTATGTGGCTCACTCAGTGACAGGCAAGTAGTTAAGTGGCAAAGCTACAATTTAAATCCAGGTGCCCGTGGCAGCTGGTGACTCAGGGGATAGAATATTGGACCTGGGGTAAGACTTGAGTTCATATCCAGCCTTCAGACACTCACTACTAACTAGATTACCTTGGGAAAGTCACTTAACTTCTGTGTAACTCAGTTTCCTCAACTGTAAGATGAGGATCATAATAGCACCTATCTCCCAAGGTTGTTGTGAGGATCAAAGGAGATAATATTGACATGTTTATAACATGTTGTACCACATAATATTTACAACATGTTTTATCCCAGTGCCTGGCACAGAAATACTTGTTTCCATCCTTCCTGTGCTGATAAAACCAACACCTTTTCCATCATACTGTGCTGTTTTAACCACAGTTGACTTTAAAAAAAGTACAACTTGTATTGTACTTGTAGGTTCATTGCTAGAGGTCTGTTGTCAGTGTCTTTTTAAAACATAAACTTTATTTTGTTGAGGTAGTAGGACGGGAATACTCCCATCTAATGAATTAGCCTCATTTCCCCTGATTAGAATCTCTTGCCTCTGTTTGCCAGAAATGGTTCCAGGTACTGTTTGAGTTTTAGTTGGGACACATATGTGTGATTTATTGATCTTTCCCAGAAGGCCCTGTCCTCAGCTGTTGCCAGTGGAAACCTTTCAAACATAGGACTGTCATAGACTCAACATTGGTTACATAGCAACAAAACTCTGTGTGTGTGTGTGTGTGTGTGTGTGCGAGTGTGTGTGTATGTGTGTGCATGCATGTGCAAAATAAGACAGATAAAATCTTTCTATGGAGTGTGCAGTGCAGCCTTCTGCATAATGGATTCACTGAGTCCATGGTGATGAAACCCTGTAAGGGAGGGCTGAGATTCCCTTGTAGCTATTAACAATTCAAGTTTTTAGAAGCCCATTATTAACAGGCAGTTGGGATGAAGGCCAGTGACACGGAGGCTGAAAATCTGCTCCAGTACTGCTCAGTTTCATGATTGCAGTAACCCCAAACCTGGGGAGGAACGGACTGGTTTTCACTTAATAGCAATTGTCTGTTAATGGGTTGGAAATGCCCTGTGGTCTCCAAACTGTAATAAACCACTCCACTTTACACTTGGGCAGTAATCACCAATAAGAAGATTTCCCAGTCTGGTTAGAGGAATAGTGGCATTGTCAAAGTAACCCTGCCATGGGCTGTTAGGAAATGCCTGAATCCTCAGTATTATGTTTGTGGAAGCCCTTTTGGACCAATCCAAGAAATATGTTTGTGGTTTGGTATGGTTTGTGGGGCTGTGTAGTGGTGCCAAAAATGTATTGACTTTTCAGAATACATAATTGAGTTATTGGTAAGGAAAGAGTTCTGTAGCATTCCATAAACTTAAATACTTCAGAGAGGCCAGAACCGAATGATATGTCCTTCATTCATTTAACGAGTGTTTTTTGGGCAAGTGGATGAGTGGAAAAAAGAAAATCAGCTGCTCATGTGTTTGGCTCAGGGATGACCAATGGATAGATAACCTGTGTATTTCATAGGTTTGCTCATGGTTTCACAAGAAAACCGTGGAGGTCCCCTGTGCATTGGGTGGACCCATTTGTTTTTCTTGGCCCCATAGGATTGAATTGGAGCAATGGGTGAAAAT
>CM053581.1:318073604-318093466 GCA_028627135.1 Pseudochirops cupreus | reverse complement strand
CAGCGTTGGTCATCATACATACTATGTGTCTCTGATTGTGTACAAATTTTTCCTGGTTCTGCTCTTCTCACTTAGCATCAATTTATATAAGCCTCTCCAGGTAATTATGAAGTCCATTTCTTATAGCACAATAGTATTCCATTACATTCATATACCATAACTTGTTTAGCCATTCCCCAATGGATGGGTATCCTCTATATTTCCAGTTTTTTGCAACCATGAAGAGAGCTGCAATAAATATTTTTGTACATATGGGTCCTTTTTCCCACTTCTGTGATCTCTTTGGGATATACTTATATTTATTTCTAATAAATTTATTTAATGTCCTTGAGCAGTGGTTCTCAACCTTCCTAATGCCGTGACCCTTTAATAGTCATATGTGGGTGGACCTGCCTGGAGATGGATAGAAGATGTTCCTAAGACCATCGGAAATATGTGTTTCCTGATGGTCTTAGGCGACCCCTGTGACCCGTGTGAAAGGGTTGTTTCACTCCCAAAGGGGTTGCGACCCACGGGTTGAGAACCGCTGTCCTAGAGGCATTAACCTTTTTCTCTCTGGCAGAACAAACTGGTTTATGAATATGATGGAATACTAGTGTACTATTGAGTGCTATTGAGAAATGAGGAAGGGGATGATTTCAGAGAGATATGGAAAGTATGAAGTGACAAGTGAGCAGAACCAGGAGAACAATTTATCCTGTAACATGAATATTATAAAAATGAATGGTTTTGAAGACATGATACCCATGTCTGGAAGTCAGTCTGCTCACCCTTGGAATACTCAGTTTTCTTCAAAGCCCAACTTAGGCCTCCCCTTGGTACTTTAAACCTTTCCAGATCTCACCAACTGCTAGTGCCACGTCCCCACTAGTACCTTAGATTTATTTTGCTTGTGTCTGGATATGTATTGATTCCCTTGATAGAACTTAGGCTGCTTGTGGGCAGGGATGGTTTCATTTTTTTCTGTTACTGTTTTAGCACTTAGCATGGTTAGTGGATAGAGAACCAGTCTTGAAGCCAGGAAAACATGGGTTCATTGAAATCCCACCCTCATACAGACTAGTGTGTGACCCTGGACACGTCATTGACCCTTTTAATGCTTTCAGCAACTTCCCCAGACTAAGAGAAGAGAAGCTGTTGGCCTGCACTGGTAGAAGGAGTTTCCTCACCTCAGAGTTCTTGGTACTAATGAACATAGTGTTGTTTGTGCTTGTAATCAATGTGGATTTTCTCCTGGTTTGGTTATGTTACTTTGCACTAGTTGATTCAAAACTCTGCATCTTTCTGAATTCCTGGTATTTATTATTCCTTACGAATGCAGTTGTATTCCAATGTAAATTCAGTGTAAATTCTTGTACTGTAATTTCTTTAGTCATCTTCCACTCAATCGTTGGACGCTCACTTTGGTTCTTTCTTTCTTTTTTTTTTTTTGCTATCACAAAAAGTGCTATGATAAATATTTTTTGTGTACGTGTGTGTATACACATGTTTATATTTGTACATGCATATATATGTTTAAGCACACAAATTATACATTAAGACTTATTAAATGCAGTGATGGTTTTAAGGGGGCAGATAATTAAATCAGTCAACAAGCATATATTATTAAGAAACCAAATCGCTATTTTCAAGAATTGCATACATACACACAGAGACATCCCTTCTCCTTTGAAGCTCCTGTGGGGTGCATGCCCAGCAGTAGGATTTCTCAGGCAAAACTTGGTCTCCTCACTCCAATTTGCATACAAGAATTACTGGGCTGGTTCACACCTTCACCAGCAGGCGTACCTGAGGCTGTCTTCCCACAGCTGCTCCAGCATTGTTCTCTCTTTTATCAGCTTTGCCAGTGGGATGATGAGTGTGATATGAAGGCACTTCTTAGTTGCTTTAATTTTCGTTCATCTTGTTTGTGATTTGGAGCATTCTTTTCATGGTTGATGGTGCTTTGTCATCTTCTTTTGAATGCTGTTGCTTATCGCCCTTATGTGTATTTGAAATGTTTCCCACCACCCGTGGTGCCTAGAAGCTCTGTGTCCTGGGTGGTATCACTGTGTCCTAGTACTCCCAAACTGAAGAGAATGGGACTTCCTTCCCTTCTGGCTTGATAAAGCACTATCTCTTACTCTGTTTCCTGGGTGGTGACAGTGTATGCCTGTTTAATGACTGATGTAGCCAAGTGTGAAAATGGTGAATGGAAGGAGCAGATATGAGGTTTCCTTCCTGACAGGTGCCTCTCTTCTGCTGTCCTTGGAGGATTAAAAGCTGTGCTGTTCTGGAAAGAGTGGGTTGCTTGCTTCTTCAGCCAGTGCAAAGCCAGACTTCTAGGGTTCAGAATTGGATGGCACCTTAGAGATCACATACCAGGGATGGGGAACCTCAAAATCCAAATTGGATTCAGTCAGAGGGCCTCACTAGATGACCTGGAGGACCACATGTGGCGTCGAGGCCAAAGATTCCCCACCCCTGACCTAGTCTAATTCCCTGAGTTCAGGTAGATTATAAGGCCTTAGGCTGCAGCAGCAGCCACAGCTGCCGCCAGTTGATTTAAGCCCGAAAGTGGGTGTCCTGGCAGGAAGTGAAGGCAGGTGATTTGCCAGATTGTTATCTGTGGGCTGCAGTGGGGGGCAGGCCTCCCTGAGTTTTGAAGGGTTATAAAAGGAGGCTGCTTACCCAGTCCTGGAGCAGAGCATGTCAGACTGCAGGCTGCTCGCCCTGTGTAACTAAAGTGCCAATAAAAAGCTATTTTTTTTTTATCAGGGGTTTGGCGTTTATAAGGAAGAGTTCTGTGTCCCTCTGGTGTGTTGTTAGGGCTTCTGAGGGATCCTGATAATGTTGAGAGCATTTTTAAGCTGAAGTGCTATGCTTAAGCAGTAATGAGTGTATCTTAGGTTTGGGGACTCAGAAGCCATTGAGTCCAAACCCCTCATTTTAGTGATTAAGTGACCTGCCCAAGATCACGAGTTCCACCATCTTCTGCCTATCTCTCTATCCCAGGTAGGAAGGTGTTAATTAACTCTACAGGGAAATAACTCTGGAAGGAATATTTTAGACAACAGAATGCCATCCTTTCCCAAACTGTTTTGGTCCTTTGGGGGCTTTAGATATATAGAGGTAAAATTCCCAAGTACTCGTTGCAGAAGTGGGGAAGGAAGAGTTGTGAGCAAAATAGAGGAAACATCTATCACATAATTTCCTTTAAAAATGGATTTTATTTATTTCATTGAATATTTCCCAATTATGTTAAAAACTATTTAACATTTATTTAAAAATTTTTAATCTCAAATTCTTTCTCTCCCCTCCTCCTTCCCCCCCCCATTGAGAGGGCAAACCACACACACACACACACACACACACACACACACACACACACACACACACACACACACACACACACACACACAGACAAACAATTTCACAGTTAGTATTTTATGGGGAAAATTATTTCCTGAGTCAACATCTTCTCACAGAACACCTGTGCGTGTCTTGCTGCTGACAGTAGGGTGCTGGGGGACGTGGTTGAGGAAATGCTTTCTGAAAGCCCTTGGAGCATCTGGGTATTAGAATACTCCACCTCTGCCTTGGATTTGAGTTACTTGGTTCTGTTACTTGCTAGATCTGTGACCTTGGATGAACACCTTTCGACTTATTATTCTTAATATGAGGATAATCGTACTTACACTCCTTACCATTGTAGGATTATTGTGAATGAAGAGCTTTGTAAGCCTTAAAATGCTGTGTGCATGTGTAATGGTGGTGGTACTATTATTGGTTCCCATTCTCTGTTTATAATCCTAATCAGGGTTGTTTAGGGCGTAACAATCATAATAACTTTATAGAATCCCTCCCTCCCTTCTTTTCTTCCTTCCTCCCTCCCTCCCTTTCTCCCTCCCTTCCTTCCTTTCTTCCTTTCATCTGTTGGTCCATAGACCTAGAGCTAGAAGAGGTCTTATAGTTACTTCAATCCAGGTCTCTCATTTTTGCATTTGAGCTGAGGCCCCAGTGAAGTTAAGTGATTTGTCCAAGGTCACAGAAGTAGTAAATGGCAGAACTGGGATATGAACCCAGGTCCTCTGACTCCACACATAGTGCTTCAGAGACTGTCCATTGTACCACTGTTGTCCCCATTGTATAGATGTGGAAACCGAGACCACCATGTCATAGAGGAGTGGATGAACTAACCACCAAATAAATGTTGCCGGCCCTCTTAGCCATACCCTGCTCCAGGAAGGTGGCTCTTGCATTTGGATTGAGGATCATTGTGGGTGTTACCTCTTGCCATCAATATCAGTGACTGAGTAGCGCATCATACTGGATCCACAGTAGTGGGGACTGATACCTTTGCTTTTTGCTATGTTCCTGGAGAGTATAATAGGGTGGAGAGGAATGTGTTGTCTAGTCTACCTGATGGCTGCTGAACGACTTTTGTATCCTGATTGACTAGAAGAACATTTTTTTTTTAAAGCACTAAATTGGTAGAGCTGGACTTGGGGTTGTGATGAGGAGAGAGGTAGTCCTAGGGTCCTAAAACAAAGCTTCCTGCCTTTGATAGATTTCAGTTTAGTGGAGGAGGAGGAGGAGAGAGGGCAAATTTCTGAGTCAGTAAGTTACATTTATCTAAGTCCTTGGTGAGAGCTGAGCTCAGAATACAAATGCAGACCTGCTGTGACAATGTTACTTTTCCTCTGTTCCTGTCACAGGGCGTCCCTCGTGGGGCGCACACAGCAGAATTCTAGATTTAAGGAGTGTTACTGTGATGTGTAGCAGCAGAGGGATATATATCTTATTCAGACAGAACTGATTAGAGAGATGGGGCAGCAGAGAGTAGCATTGAAGGTGGTTTTAGTCGTAATAAGAAATCTGTTACTCAATGCTGGGGAATGGAGCATAGGGAGGATGTGTGGGGAGATGGATTGTCCTAAGAAAGAACACTTGACTTGGAGTCCAAGACCCAGATTCATATTCTAGCTCTCTGACTTACCTGGGTGACCTTGGGCAAATCACCTCACCTAAGGCCTCCTTATCTATGAAATAATTAGGTTGGAGCAGATGCTCCCTAGGATCTGTGTCTGAGGGCACAGATAGATTCTAATCTAGACATTCTGAGGAGTGAGTTATAGGACAGTATGAATTACCCATCAGGATATGTAATTCTCTTAGCAACTTGTTCACTAACCCTGGGCAAGTTACTTCTCTGTTCTGTCTTATTCAGTGTTTGAAAAGGAAAACTTGGAGAGCTTTTGGGAGGATGATGTAGAAATGTGGGCTTTTATCCTTGGAGGCACATGGGATATAATTGATACAAGGTTTTCCCTCACTTGTGCATGAGTGTGTGGGTATGCATATCGGAGAACAAGGACCCCCTTATTTCTCTGGGAACAGCTATGGAAGAGATCCAGTCATTGCCTGACAGAAGAGCAGCCTGACTAGGAGAGATACTTTAAACCCAAGGCTTAATTAAGGCCTAGAGGCTTTCTAGGGGCTTTTAATGTCAGGCAACTCGGGGTATTTGAGTATGTACCACTGAAAATACTGGTGACATTCTGGATGTTCTGTCCCATTCAGGCAGGCACTCCTCGGTAGAGATCCAAGATTGCAGCCCTGTAATACTCACCGTCCGTTGTGCCTTACACATCTTTGTGTCCCCTCATCATATCCAGCACCATGCCTTCCTTGTGTATAGTAGGCCCTCAGTAAATATTTATGAATGAATAAATGAGTTTTACCATTTCAGATGCCAAAGCTTAAACATTTTAAAAACTATTTTTGGTGAAATTATTAGTAGAAAGTGTCATACGCGTACTTTCCTTTTTACATGAAGGAAATGGAACATTATATAAAACCTTTTTTGAGATGGCTTGAAGTCATGATGACCGAAATGCCCAGTTGCACAGTTTTGTGTCCTACTTTTCCATACTTTTATTGCCGTCCTTGATGCTAGATGATTATCTTTTGCTCCCAGTGTGTCTGCTCTGTAATATTTTTCTTACTTTCTTAAAATTTTTTAATTCCAATTTGATCTAGGCTGGAAAACAATTTTAAAAAAACTTGTTAAGAATTATGTGTTAAAAAAATCCATAAGATTATGCCTTAGGGATAGATGAGAGCTCAGAAGCTCTTGTTGAGTTTAGTATGACTGAGTGATGATAAATAAGGGTTGAGTTTTCTTACAGACATTTCAGGTGAATTAAATCTTTAGTTTAAAGGCTTCCTGCTTAAATAGAATACGGAGGCATAGTGTGTGTGAAGAGATTGTGTGAGAAGACATGTGATGTGTATCTTGTGTCAAAGGTATACAGAAGTCACCCGCAGAGCTGGGCTTGAGGATTCCTCGTATTAAATCCATTCCTTAACTCCAAGGCTTAGCTATAACACTACTTCCTAGTACCTCTAATGAATGATGAGATGTTGCCCTATTCATTCCCAGAAAGGCTTCTGTGTATACCATTACTGATTCTATTGTTAGTCTCTGGTTTCTTTGTGTAGAACAGCTTCAGGTCTCACAGTGCCAGTCCCTCTATAGCTGGCAAAGTTGGGAATTATTTCTCCTATAGTGGAGTGTGCCACGCCTATCTTTATCATTCTGCTTGTCTGAAGTTCAGAGTTTAGCAGCAGCTAGCCAGGGGGCACACCATAGATAAGGATTCTCTCATTCATCTCAAGATGAGTAGATTGGGTGACATAACTCTATATAGTCATTTTCAGTTCTGTGTTCTATGACATGAGACCCAGTTTAAAAGGTTTTTTAGATATTTGAGAATTTGGTATGCATTTTAGATCTGAAATTTGGGGATTGGCACACACCCTTTTCCCCATCTATGAAGTAGCTTCTGTCTATTAAAAATTATTAGTCTATTAAAGTTCTCTGCAGTTTATCAAGTAAGGAGACTCACTCTTTGAGTCTTTAAATGGAAAAATAAAATATGCTTCAGTTTTAAGCAACCACATCTATTATCTGAGCAAAAGAAAGCACACATTTAAGCATGACCGATGAATTTATAATGTGTAGCAGAATAGCAACAGCTGGCATTTATAAAGGACCTTTTATGTGCCAAGCACTGTGCTAAACCCTCTATATATTTTCTCATTTGATCCTCACAACAACTATGAGAAATTGGTGCTATTATTTCCCCCATTTTATTGTGGAGAGACTGAGGCAGACAGAAGTTATGTGACTTGCCCACAGTCACTCAGCCGCTAAGTGTGTGAAGTGGGATTTGAATCTAGGTGACCCAACTCTAAATCCAGTGCTCTTTCTGTTATGCTTCCCAGAATCCTGGCTTTGCTTCTTGTGCCGTACCCAAGTCACCTAACCTGTAGGAAATCGTTTCCGCATTGGTAATATAAAGGGGGCAGTAATCTCCAACATCCCTTGCAACTCTAAATCCTATTCCTTATGACTGTGCCAGTGATTGCCCTGAGCGGAATCTGGAAACAGACCCCATGGGTCACAGCCTGGGTGCACCTCAGAGACACCGTCAGTGCCCATTAGGAGGAGGAGCTGCAGGGGCTTCTTGGCAAGTAGCTTGTAGGGTTTTAGGATCCCAGAGTATTTATAGTCTCTTTGTAGCTGGTCACCAATCATCTGCAGGGTGGCCAGGAGCATGAATGGTGCCTATAGGAGACTGTGTTACTCTGGACTACAGGCGACAGTAACAGGCTATAATGTTAATGCAGAGCAGACACATTTTACAATGTTAGTGATATCCTGTGTCACGTATCTGGCTGTGCTCACCAGGCTTGCTTTCCTGCCCAGGGTACTGGAATTGAACAGTAGAATTTGAGATGCCTGTTAACATCATCCCCATCCGTGCCCTAACCTTGTTCCCTCCCCCAAAAAACCCCAACAGCAACCAACAACAAATAAACCCACAAAACAGTGGGCAACCTTTGGGTGTGACACTTAATCTCTGGGTCATAGTCTCATCTGTAAAATGAAAGAGCTGGATTTAAGGTGGTTTCTAAGGTACATACAACACTGTTCCAGCAGTGTTGGCATTTAATTGGGACAAAGTAAAATAATTAGATTTATTGACATGCAGTAAATACCCTTTGCAGTCTTTGAACAGTTTTAAATATGTAGTATGTTTAACATGATTTGGTGTTGGTACAGCCCTTCATGGAACCACACTTTTGTCGTATTGCATATCAAGTGTATCTTTGAACAGTCCAGTTTCCAGGTCTTGTCTTCATTATATCCATTGTTTTTCTTTGAAAAAAAAATACATTTTATTTTTAAATTAATGAAAGCATGTTTTCTCATTTTACCCCCTGCTTTTCCTATTGGAAAAAAAAAAAGAGAAAACCCTTATAACAAATACAGTCAAGTAAAACACATTCCTACATTGGCCATCCCTTCACCCCCCCAAAAAGAAGTCTCAAACCATCAACTCTGTCAGGAGGTGGACAGCATGTTTCATGTCCTTTATAATTAGGGTTGGCTATGCATTGATTAGAGTCATTTTTAAAGTTTGTCTTTACAGTGTTGTTACTGTATAAATTGTTCTGTTTCTGCTCATCTAACTCTGCATTAATTCATATAGATTTTCCCAATTTTTTGTGAAACTTTCCCCTTTATCATTTCTTATAGTTTTTCAATAGTTTTCTCTCACATTTATATACCACCTCTTGTTCAACCATTGCCCAACCGATGGGCTCTCCCTGTTTCCAATTTTTTGCCACTGCATAAAGAACTGTTAAAATATTTTTGATTATGTTACAGTCGTTGCTCTTGTCCCTACTCACCTGAGGTCTAGGTACAGTATGTACATTTCATTCTCTCTTCTTTGGTACCCTGAAGGTATTGAGCGGGGGTAGAGATATGTCTTGGGTGTGTGTGTGTGTGTGTGTGTGTGTGTGTGTGTGAGTGAGTCTGTAGTTCAAGTCCCTATCCATTGCATTGTGTTCCTTAATTTTTAGGGGTTCAAGTACCCCAGTTCCATTTAAACACTTAAATTAGCTTTTACAAAGGTAAAAGCCTTACTTCAAAGATACATCCAGAAGAGGCATACAAACATGACCCAGTGCCTGCCTCTACACTTTAGTCTCTAGGGTGATGAGGGAGATTAGGCTTATAGTTTAATTCAGTTCCTACATAGCATTAGTCCCACTAATTTCCAAATTCAAAATCTCCCTTTGAACTTGGCTTCTCAGGGCTTCCTTACAGGACTGGTAGTAACTTCTGGGCTGGAATCCTGGTCAGAACTCTCCATGGCTCAAGTACCTGATTTGGGAATCTATTCCCTGCCCCTTGGAACTGACAACTGACAAAAACTGGCCTGAATTTCAAGTCTATTCCTTAGCCATGTGAGGTGGAGGAAAGGGAAGGTGACCCTTAGAGCCTTTTCTTGTCTACTGCAAGGTGTCTCAGCTGTTGAGTGAAGGAGACTTTTCACCTCTGGATTGCTGTTGAAAAAAGAGCATACCGTAGTTTTGGGTTAAATCATTCAAATTTACAAGCCATTGAAGCATTTTTCTTTCTGTATTTTGGTTAAATTCCTTAACCTTTCCTGATGTATGGCATTGTGCAAGTCCATGCTGTGCCATTTCTTTTTTATTTGAGAATTTCTCTAGTTTTTCTCCCTCTTGGTGTATTGATTTATTTGCCAGAGTTCTTCATTCTTTTAATGGGGAAAAGATTTTCAGGACCATTGGATGTAAAAATCCTCCAAACATTTTTTTGAGGGGGGTGATAGGATGGTGGCTGTTTTATAGTCTGAAAACGCTCAACTCTAATAAACCCACTTGGACTTTTTCTGATGATAGTTTTGGTATAGCTTTGAATGAAAAATGAAAATGACCTCTTTCAAATCTACAGTGCTCCAACATTCTTGTCCTTAGCAGTCTAGTTACTCTCAAGTACCTCCTGTATACTTTACCTGCCATTCATTAAAAAAGTATTGGCTTCTGTTGCAGTGTTTCAGGGTTATTAGGAAGCTGACCGAGGTGTCTCGGACACAGGTTAGCTATGTTGGAACTTAACCTTTTAGTGGGCTTAATCTGAACCCTCTTCCCCAAATGCTCTTTCTGCTACTCCAGGGTGCTCCTTTCCTGCATTCATCAATAATAGAATCTCAAGAGTTGGAAGCATCCTTGGACCACTGAGTTGAATTACTGAGGCAATGGTCTTTTCTGCAATATGGTGAACATCCATCCTTGGCTTTCAGACCTTAAGTGAGGTGGGGCAACCTTTGTCACTATTTATATCAAACTTCATCCTGCTCTTTTCCATTTCTACCCATTGTTTCCAGGTCCTCTCTGGAGCCAAGCAGAAGATGGGTCATCTCTCCTTCACATGACAGCTCACCCCATATTTAAAGACTGCTATCATGTACCCTCTTCCCCACCCCCATAGAGTGGCCATATTACCCTGATGAGTCATTGAGCTTTCATTCTGTGAAAACTTTCAGATTAAAAAAAAAATGAATTGTTCTCAAAAAGTTGGAGAGGGTCTCAGAAATCATTTAGTCCAATTTCTACCTGGAGGATAACTTCCTCTTACTTGATGGTTAACAAGTGTTTTTTTTAACCTCTGAAATTACAAACTGTACTCTTGGGGGACTCCCTGCCTTCTGTGGTAGTCTGATCCTCTTTGTGGTAGCTTTAATTATCAGGAATTTTTTTTTTAAAGCCAAAACATTTCTACTTTTCATTAGATTTACTCCTTCCCAATGAGGGTTGGAGGTTGGGGGTAGTGTGGTAAGCATTCCAGTCTTGGGTCAGCTTATGCCAAGATGTAGACACAGGAAATGGAGTAAAGCAGCCAGGCTGCAGTCATTTATTTAGCACTGTTCCAAGTTCAGGGGGTAGGAAAAAGACAAAAAACACGGTCCTTACCATTAAGAGCCTCCTGTTTTACTGGGAGAGACAGGAGTGGTTAGAAAAACAATGGTTTGTTCCTAGGGCCAGCAAAATTAGTCACTTCTGGACCATCTCAGCTGTTGGAATGAGATGATATTTTAGGTATGTGAGACTTTGGCACTCTTAGTCTTTTTGTCCCTCATCCAGAAACTTGTGCATACTTGCAAAAGCTTGTATATACACAGATATATAGAGAGTATAAATAGAAGGTAATCTTAGAGGGAAGGCACTGGATGGTACAACTGGAAAGGCTTTCTACAGAAGGTGGGATTTCAGCTAGGTTTGAAGGAAGCAGAGGTGAGAAGGGTGAGCATGAGAGGCCCGGGGAAGAGCCAGTGAAAATGCAAGAAAATCAGTGTTGCTGGATTGTTGAGTATGTGGAAGGGAGTAAAGTAGTAAGACTGGAAAGGTAGGAAGGGCTTTAAATGTCAAACAGCGTTTTCTGTATGATCCTGGAGGTGATAGAAAACCACTGGAGTTTATTGAGTTGAATGCTGACATAGTCAGCAGCTCGGTGGAAGATGAATTGGAGCAGAGGGTGACTTGAAGCAGCAAGTCCAAATAGGAGGCTGTTGTAATAGTGCAAGGGCCCTTGGTGGGTTTATGAGGAGAGAGAAGGGGGCACTTGTGGGCATTCTGAAAGTTAAAAAAACCCCAACAAACCCACAAGATTGGCAACAGTGCAGGTGAGGATTTGAGGATGCTACCCCAGGTTATGAGCTGGGTCACTTGGAGGATAGGTATATCCTTGACAGTAATTAGGGAAGCGTGGAAGAGGAGAGGCTTTGGAGGGAAAGATAATGAATTCTGTTTAGAATATGAAGAATTTGAGATGGCTCTGGGGCATCCAGTTCAAAATATCCAAAGGCACTTGAGGCTGGAGCTCAGGAGAAAAGTTAAGGCTGGAGATTATCTATCTGTCTATCTGTCTATCTATGTCTCTTTCTAGATCTATATATATATCTATATATATCTATCTATATCTATCTATATATATATACATATATATAATATACATATATATATATATACACACATATATGTATCTATATCTTCATATCCATATCCACCCATCTGTCTGTCTATGTCTCTATCTAGATCTAGATATATAGGTATGTATATATACATATATGTATCTATATCTTTATCCATATCCATATCCATATCCATATCCATATCCATATCCATATCCATATCCATCTGTCTGTCTGTCTGGCAGATAGGAGGCACAGAGCACTCACCGGGCTTGCAGTCAGGAAGACCGCTGAGAGCAAATCCAGCTTCAAACACTCACTCACTGTGTGATTCTGGGCAAGTCACTTAACCTCAGTTTGTCTCAGTTTCCCCAAGTGTAAAATGACTCGTATCTCCTGGGGTTATTCTGATGATCGAATGATATAATAATTGTAACATTTAGCAGAGTGCCTGGCATATAGCAGGTGCTTTCTAAATGTTAGCTATATTATTATTATTATTATTATTGTTCTTGTTCTTGTTATTAGAAGGTAACTAGTTTGGATTCTAGAACATATGTAAGAAGACTAGAAAAAATAAGAAGGGGCTAGGTTGTGAAGAGCTTTAATGCCAGAGGGCTTTGAGTAGACAACAACACAATATTTACTGAATAGTTATTGTAGTTGGAAGAACAAATGCAGGCTACACTGGAGGCAGGACAGAAACTTTATTATTAAAAGGATTAAGTGTTATCTCAAGCAGACTAGGAAGTAGGGAAAAATGCCCCATTTAAAGTGAAGTGTTCACACATACTGAAAATGTCTTTTCTGCTCTGTGGAAAGTCTCATGTCAGCTCAGGCTGTTTAAAAAAAAAAAACCCAAACAATGGTTTGTTTATAAGACCATCAGAATTAGTCACTGTCATTTCTGGGCCATCCATGCAGTTGCCATTCAGTTAGCTGACATGAAGAATAATATATTTTAGGGCACTCACTTGGTAGCCAAGGCTGGCGAGGGGAGATGATGTTTTAGATATGTGAGACCCTAACATTCTTTATCTTTTTGTTCCTGCTCTAAAACCCTGGCCATGGGTTTTTAGTCAGATTTTTGTTAAAATCCCACCTCTTAAAAATTTGGGTTTTTAGATCTAGAACTAGAAGGAACCTTTTTTTAAAATCTTATCATTGTACTGATTAGGAAATTGAGGCTTTAGGGATAGTTGAGTGATTTGTTCAGGGTCACAAAGAGATTAAGGGCCATAAACTGCTTTGGGACCCAGGTCTTCTGACTCCAGAGCCTCCGGGATCTCTTGCTGTGTGCTCTTCTAGAGCATCTGTTTCTTCATTTGTAAAAATTGAATACTAATAGGTTCCTCACTCCTGGACTTAACTTTACCTTCCTTAGAGAGTTTTTGTGAGGGTCAGATGACATAACGTATGTAAACGGATTTGCAAACTGTAAAGTGCCATGTAAATTCAGTTCTTTTTTTCCTGTGAAACAGGGAAAAATATTTGCTAGAATTCTTATGATATGAGTATTTTGCAAAATTAAACACTTGTTTTATATATGTGTGAGCACTTGTTATTTATTTTTACTCCCTTTCTAGTGGCATTATAGTATAGTGGAAAGAACTCTGGATTTTGAGCAGGATGTGGGGTTAAGCCCTAATTCTTATAAATATCTGTATATAGTTTTGGACCTGTCATCTCCCTGATGCTTAATATTTTCATTTATAAAAATGAGGGTTTAGGGGCAGCTAAGTGGCGCAGTGAATAGAGCACTGACCCGTAAGTCACTAGAACCTGAGTTCAAATCTGGCCTCAGACACTTGACACTTAACTAATGGTGTGACCTTGGGCAAGTCACTTAACTCAAATTGCCTTGCCTTCCCCCCTCGAAAAGAAAAAAAAAATGAGGGTTTGGTTTAGATGATCTCTAAATCCTGTAATGTAAACTCCTTGAGGGCAGGGACATTTTTTTTAAAAGTCTATATCCTGGTCCTTAGTCTAATACCTTGCAATGGTAGACACTTAATAAGTGTTTATTGAATTGGAGAAGGAGCAGTGTGAAATTGCTTCTAGGCCTGGATTATTTGTAATTGGTAAAGTTGTTAATAGAGACTGAGAGAAAAACAATTTTTAAAATGTTTTCTTAGGTTGAGAGATTTTCTAGCCAAATTTTTCTGAGTGATATTTTTGTCTTCTCTGGTTTTAAGAATTTTATTGTCCTCAAGTTATCTGCCAAGTTATCACATGGCAATTCTGAAATGACAAATGGAATTTTTAATGTAGAGTTTCAGACCTTGGCTGTGTGACTTTTTTTTTCCCCCTCTAAGATTTTCCTGTGAGCTACAATACTGGTAGTCTCCAGAGGCTCGTTAATGATGCAGTCATAGTTTTGGCAAAAGAGAAGCAAGGTCATGTTTCAAGTCCCTTCTAAATTTTTAAACCATGTTTTTTTCCTCCATGTGTTCAGAGTTATTGATCACTTTGACAGAAATTCATGGACAGAAGAGTTGATTAATTGATTTCTCTTTACCATCAAGATGCTCATCTGTGTCTCTCTGTCTCTCTCTCTCTGTCTCTGTCTCTGTCTCTCTCTCTGTCTCTCTCTCTCTTTGTCTCTCTCATTATAAGAAGCAATGTGGTATTAATGATTAGAGGGCTGGACTTGGAATTAGAAAGACCTGGTTTCAAATTCTGCTTCTGATACATATTTACTTTGTGACCTTGGGCAAGTCACTCAATCCCTTGTTCTTTCCAGAAACTTTATATGAGATTGTAAATTACTGAGCTGCTGACCTTGGGAAGCTGGAGGTTTGGAGGATGGGGGAGGGGAGGGAAAATGGGGGAGGGGAGGGAATGGAACTTTCTGCACTGAGTGCTTCTTCTACACTTAAAACCACAGATTCATCCCAAAAATAAACAACCACAGCAAAAAATAGTGTGTGTAAGAAACATTAAAAGTATAGTTTTAAAAAATATGTAGCTAGCAGTGTCCATGAGAGTAGGAAAATAATGTCAAAATTCGGGAGTCCTTCACCTGAGGTCCTTGTGTTTCTTCTTTATAAAAAATATTTTGTTAAATAGCATTTCGTCAGAATTGGTTTCTTAAATATTACTATGTCTTCCATTTTATATGCATTTTAAAGTGTTGCTTTAAGGGGGGACCCAGAGGCTTCACTAGAAAGGTTAAGAACTCCTATTTAATCTTTGTCTTCCCCATTTTGCCATGGAGGGTCCTCTCAATGTGTTGGGGATCTCCCTGGCTTTCTCTTCACAGCTGCTGGCTGGCCCTTGGATCAGTGGTTCTCAACCTTCCTAATGCCGCGACCCTTTAATACAGTTCCTCATGTTGTGGTGACCCCCAACCATAAAATTATTTTCGTTGCTACTTCCTAACTGTAATTTTGCTGCTGTTATGAATCTATCTGATACGCAGGATGTATTTTCATTGTTACAAATTGAACATAACTCACGGGTTGAGAACCGCTGTGGATGGTTTGTGATCTTAATCTTTTTTTTTTTTTTGAGGGGAGAAGGCAAGGCAGTTGGGGTTAAATGACTTGTCTGAGGTCACACAGCTGGTAAGTTTGTCAAATGTCTGAGGGTGGATTTGAACTCAGGCCCCCTGACTCCAGGGCCATTACTCTGTTCACTGTGCCACTGAGCTGCCCCATATGATTTTTGTCTTTGAAGGGAGAACTATGTTGATGAGCTTACAATTTCGTTTTAGGACATGCACACTTCCTCCAGAGGATACCATTCCAGTGGTTAATTTTCATTAACTTTTCAAGTTTATTGGTTTGAATCTTATAATCCTTTTATTTATTAGAAATCCTAGCAAACTTAGGTCAAGGTTGTTATTATATGTCAAAATGTTAAGATCCTAGCTAATGTAATTTTGCTAATCTCCTTCTTTTTACTGTGCCTACCCTTGGGAACTTGTGTACTGGGTGGGATAAAACAGTTTCCAGGACTGTATTTGCCTCATTTCTTTTGAGGTACAGAACTTTGGATAGGAAGCAAGATTTGAATTCTGTCTCTACTTCTTATGTTGAATTAGCAGCATGAAAAATCGTTGACTTTTGAAAAATCTTTGATGAAGTTTCAAATTAACTCTGCCCAGTGCTCATGGGTCAAAGTTAAATTGAACAATGTATATTGGCAATTGATCACTCACTCAGTGCTTTGAGTATTCATGTTGCTAATAGCATCCTTCACTCAGCTTGGCAATCTTGGAGGACTTATCCTTGGCTCTTCACCCTCCGTGTTCAGTCATTTGCCAAGTCCTATTTATTCTCCCTCCACAGTATCTCTTCTATTTATCTTCTTTTTCCTTTACTCACATAGGCACCTCAGGTCCCTTTTAGACAGATTATTACAGCAGGCCCCAGGTAACAAATCCTCTATAGGTCTTCATTGGTAGAGAGAGTTTCCTTTCTAGGAATTCTAGGGACACTAGTGACATCCCAGGTCTATCCCTCTTTTCCCTCCTCTCTCTTCCTCATCGGTGCACATGTTGTAGTACCCTAGTGGAATGGAAACTCTTTTAGGCCAGGGACTATATATTTAATTTCTGATTTAAATCTCCAGTGCCTCCACAGTCTTTGGCACATTCAACACTCAGTAAATGCTTGTTGAAATGAATTGCTCGGAGGGTATTCTTGAACCAGATGGATTCTGAGGTCTCCTCTAATTCTAAGATCCTGATAGATTTTTGCCTACTTTTGTAGTTTTGAAGACTTTTCTTTCACATTTTCTTCAGTGCTAGAAATTAAATGATCTGGGGCAGAAGAGTAGTGAGCTTTCCTTACCTGGGTATTGGGTGTCATAGCTCTTCTCTGAAGGAGCCAGTTCCCTTTGTTGAGTTTCCAAATGGTCTGGGGTTTCCATGTATCCAGGATGAATTATATCCTCTTGTTCTCCCATCTTAATATATTTTGGCATATCCTCAAAGGCTTTTAATTTCACTGGAGGAAGAGCTTTCAGGTTGTGTAGGAATGCAAATGAGGAAAAGGAGTCTCATTTGTAGAGTGGCTCAGAGAATACGTGTGAAAAATTTCGCAGTCAGAAATGCATATGGAAAGAGTTCTGTGTTTGGAACTAGAAGGTTCTGAGTTTGAATCTTGAGTCTTTCATGAACTACCTCATGTGACCTTGAGTAAATCATTTAACTCTGTGGGCTTCAGTTTCCTCATCTATAAAATTTGGGAGGCTGTGGTCATTGTACTAGATAAACTCTAAAGCCACCTCCAGCTCAAATCTGTAACACTCTGTCACTTGAGCTCAGCTCACTTATCTCCCCCTCCAAATATTCCAGGACTAGAGATCTTCAGTGTACTGCTCCTTCCTCAGGCTTGCAGTCAGTAGTTGGGGAAGGATTTCTTCTGCCTCCTATTTTCATTTCTTCTCTGGGCTGTAAGGATGAAGTAATCTGGTTTTCAGGGTCCAGGATTAGTTTCTCTTTAAGTTGCTTGGCAAGAGAGAACAAAAGGGAAGACGTCATGAGAAAATTTCCCAGTGTATCTCTAGGCTCAGAGCAGGAAGAGCTATTGGAAATTTCTGGCCTTCCCAGGAGGGAAATTAGAAAGGGAAGAAAGATCCTGGAAACGTACCCCCCACTCCCACCCTGTGTCCCTGATCTGACTTCAGGAATTCCACTGTCTAAGCTTTCCATTGCCTTTGCCCCGCCTTGTAGCTCACTCTACTGCATGCATTGGCAGACTCTACATTGACTGCTACCAACTCTTAGAGGGTGGTTTTTCCATTGTTCAATGAAAATGAGACAACCAAGACCTAAACTGCCTTTTGCACATTCATAGTTTCTTCTGCTTTCTTAACTTTTTTTTTTTTAACCATCTCTGCTTTTCATCCCTTTCTTGGGCTGGAGATATCCCTTGGAAGGAGGTGTCCTGGTGTTCTCTTGGTGGGGCAGAAGATGACGATTATGAGAATGAAATCAAGTAGCGGGCATTTTGGGTACTTTCCAGGTTCTCGTATCCGTTTTTCTTATCCCGGAACCCTGAAGTAGGACTTGACAGAAAAAAAACAACTTGGCTTATCAAGTGGCATCGGGAAGGTGGGGTTGTGGCTTTCTATCCCCACTGTCAGGTACAGAGCCTTGAACATACGAGGCCTCTCCTTCATATGTGATCATTGATTTGGGAGGTATCCTGCGATAGTGGGAAAAGCTTTGGTTGTGGTTTAGAATTCTGGTTCCATATATTTACAACCTGTGTGACCTTTGTCAAATCACTTAGCTTTGGTGAGTCTTGAGTTTTTAAATCTCTAAAATAGGGGATTGGGTTATATGACCTCTAAATTCCCTTTCAGCTCTATCTCTGAGGAGATAGGAAAGAGAGAGTGATAACTTATGTTTACATAGCTTAAAAATTTATTTTTAATTTACAAAATGAAACAAACATTTCCATAACATAGAATAAAAATAAGGATGATTGGACGTGAAACTGCAGATCTATTATTGTACAACTTGCTGTTCCTTTTAAATATATGATAAAGTTATAATATATTTTTTTCTCCCCCAGATTGCTACCATTAGACACAAATATGAATAGATGTAAAAATCGTTCTCTACGTACTTCTGTTTGTCAGTTTTCTTTGAAAATAGCAGCCACAGGAGGTAGATAGATGCTATCCCTGTTTTCTTTTTTTGCTTTTTTTTTGGAGGGCAATTGGGGTTAAGTGACTTGCCCAAAGTCACTCGGCTATTAAATGTGTCAAGTGTCTGAGGCTGGATTTGAACTCAGGTCCTCCTGACTCCAGGGCTGGTGCTCTATTCACTGCACCACCTAGCCACCTGTATCCCTATTTTCTAGGACGGAATAATAGAAGAATCCACTTTGTTTAGTGCTTGCTTGCTTTCACACCCACACCCTATCCTTCCATTTCCCTCCAAAGCTCTCTGAATTGTTATGGACTGGCTGGCCAGCCAGCAATAAGCCTTTTATTTCAGTTTAGTATGTTTCGAGGCATTATTTTTTGGAACCGGGGATCCCACCACGAGCCCTCACTAACCTTAAATCCAAATGGAAGAAGATAACACATGAAAGAAAGATGAAGAGAGTGAGAGAGATGAGTACCCAGGAGGGGGCATGGCATTGAAGTCTGGGGAGTCAGTTGGAGGCCGCTCCTCTGAACCTCAGCTTTCCTTCCTTGTCACATGGGGTTATTAATATATGTGGCAGAATACTGTTAGTATTATTGCTGCCTGTGGAAGGTCCTGTGTTGGGCCTGGTGGGGTAAGGAAGTGAATTGGGGTAATTAATACTTAATATTTTAATTAATTAATATATGTATATATGTATGTGTGTATGTATATATACATACATATACACACACACTATATATATATACACACACACACACGTATATACACACACACACACACACACACACACACACACACACACACATTTATGCCTACCCTTTGGAATGTAGGTAGAATAAATAGGACTTGGCAAGTGATTGAACATGGAGGGTGAAGAGCCAAGGATTAGTCTTCCAAGATTGCCAAGCTAAGTGGAGGATGCTGTTAGCAACATGGACACTCAGATAATTATATCAAATTGCAAATTGTATATTAAATGTGCTGTATTATTATTTTATGTTTATATTATTATATATAAAATTATATTTAATTAATTAATTTAAAAATAATATTTCTAGACTTCTGTGAAGTCTCTTGTATAGTTAGTTACCTTTATATCTTATTAGAAACAGGCACTTTTTTGTGTGTAGTTTAGGGTCACTCTTTCCCTGGTACCTATTGATATTCTTGTACTTATTTAGAATGAAACAAAATTCAGTAGGGGGGTGTTCCTACCTTTGGTGCAGATTGCAGCTCACCCACACCTTCTCATCCTAAGATTCTTGTCTGTGGGTTCTGTTATGGGAATCTGAAGATCTTCCCTGCCCCTAGGCCCTTTGCTAAACTGGCTACGTGACTCTGAGGACCTTTGGATATTTGAAAGTATACTCTGTTCCCTAATAGGCTGAATGTGGTCACATGGAGCCTGTGGCACCAGGCTT
>CM053581.1:317966803-318073104 GCA_028627135.1 Pseudochirops cupreus | reverse complement strand
CTGCCTGATTCAGGGACTCTCCTGTTAACTTCTCATCTTTTCTTTGACCTGGATAGATGTCAGCTGTCACTTCTGCAGAATCACTCCACCTTACAGAGATTTGCTGCCTTGAAACTTTCTGCTTCTCACTTCTTTACCTTCAGATTCCATGAAGGGGAAGGCAGCTCTTCAGAGGTGACCCAGGGCCAGTGACTCTGCTTTGTAAAGAAAGTATTCAATAAATCTCAAAAGATCTTCTCCCAAGAATGAAATGTGTTGGGCCGTCTAGTTACATTTTCCCAGAGACTTGGTAGAAGCTGCATCCTGGAGGCAGACTTCCTCAAATTGGGGAACCCCATAGTTAGTTTCATCTCAGTGCCCCGTCACTGCTGATGTGTGCGTGTGCACATGTGTGTGCATGCATGCATACATATTTTTTGAGTCCCTTTGTAATTCTGAGATAGGAAGCTTTCCTTAATCAGCTATTGCTGAAAAATTTACATTTTTCCATTTATTTCCTCCCCTTTGCCACTCTCCTTGTAACCTATCACACACGCACACACACACACGCACACGCATGCACACACGCATAGTTTGCTCTTATTGAACAACAAGGTGTGTGTGTGCTTGTATGTTTGTATGTTTATATGTAGGTGTGGGTATGTGTTGTTGAACAAAACAGATTTCTGCATTGGCCACATGCAAAAATATAGACCTCATTTCCCCCTTTGAACCTGTCACTTCTGTGCCTGGAGCGGAGCATCATCATCATTCCTCTGGAGTTGGGGTTGGTCATTGCCCCTTGATCAGAGTTCTTAAGCTTTTTACTTAATGAAAAAAACCATTTATTAAATGCCTGCTGTCTGCCAGGATTGTGCTAGGCACTGGGAATACAGACACATAGTCTCTGCCCTCAGAGAGCTTGCATTCTCTGGAAAACCACCTGTGCCCACCAAAATAAGCGCATGCAAAATACTGAACTTCCAAAGAAGACAAGGATCCTGGCAGGGAGAGGTGAGGAGAGAAGAGCATTCCAGTTGTGGATCTGACATATGGAATATTTAGGAGAGGTGGGGAAATCAAGTAATATAACTCAACATGTGTTATCAACCACTATTTTCCAGGTACTGTGCTAGGTGCTGAGGATGGAAAATCAATGACAATAATCTCTGACCAAGGGGCTATAATAATAATAATAAATTATAATAAAAATTATTAGGAACAATAATATAATAAATTATTACAAACAATAATAAATATAAAATGACTGCAAAGAAAATTTAAAATAATTTTGGTGATGGTGGGAGAAGGGTATTTAGGAGAGACCTTGTGTAAGGGTGGGGGCTGAGTTTTAAATGAAGCTAGAAATAGAGGTGAGGAGGGAGGGCATTCCAGACATAAGGAATCTTTTGCTTGTGCAAAAGCATGAAGGTATAGCAAGTAGTACAGCTGGTGTGGAGTGCAGAATATTTGAGGGGAATTTTTTCTCTGAGAGGAAGTAGGGAGCCTTTGAAGCTTTTTGAGCAGGAGAGTGACTTGCATAAGCCTGTATCTTAGGAATATTTGGCAGCTGTGTGGAGGATGGATTGAAGAGGGGAGGGAGTCCTTAATGGGAAGACAAATAGGCTTGAAAAAATGCCTAGAAAGGGGGACCTCCAACCAGTATGACTATTTGTGACTTTGGGAGGAGCCAGAAACATTGCTGGCGTTAAAGCCAGAGGAGCATACGGTAGGAGCACCAGGCAGATGTCTTCCGGATTCAGGGCAAGCTGTTGCCTGATTTATGTGTGTTTTGAAGATGTTTAACCTGGGGAACAGCAGGGAATGTCAGACAGGTTACTCACGTTCAGATGGGGTTCGGCTGGCAGAATGTTGCTGGAATAGGCCCTTCTCCAAGACCCCTTTGGGGTGAACTTCTGCCCTGCTCTGGCTTTATCATTACTTGCCGAGATGCTTGGTATAGGCCTGAAACACCCTCTGCAAGACCCTCCGAGGAGGGGTGGCGGGGCTTTGGAAGACCCGGGAGAGTTTTACCAGAGAGAAAGCCCCAGGCCCTCGAAACGAGGAAAAATCTTTGTTGTTGTTGTTTAATTTTGTTCGGTCACGTCTGACTCTTTGTGACCCCGTGGACTGTATAGCACGCCAGGCCCTTCTGTCCCCTTCTGTCTCTTAAGTCTGTCCAAGTTCATGTGTGTTGTTTCCATGACACTTGAGCCAGCTCATCCTTTTCCAGCAAATCCTGTCGTTCCATTATTTAAGCTTCTGCTTCAGTATTTGACTTTCCAGTGAATAGTCTGAATTAGTTTCTTTAAGTATCAACTCATTTGATCTCCCCGCTATGCAAGGGACTCTCAGATTTTCTCCAGTGGCGGTTTGAAAGCATTAATTCTGCGGTGCTCAGCTTTCCTTATATTTCAGCTCGCAGCTGCCTTGCTACTAGAAAAACCATAGCTTTGACTGTGTAGTTACTCTGTCAGCAAGGTGATGTCTCTGCTTTTTAGTATGCTGTCCAGATTTACCGTAGCTTTCCTTCCAAGGAAATCTTTTAATTTCATGGCTGCAGTCACCGTCTGCAGTGATCTTTGAGCCCAAGAATATAAAATCTGACACTGCTTCCATTTCTCCTCTCTCTGTTTGCCAGGAAGTGATGGGACCAGTTGCCAAGATCTTAGTTTTTTTGATGTTAAGCTTCCAGCCAGCTTTTTTTACACCCTCATCAGGAGACTTCTCATTTCCTCTTCACTTTCTGCCATCAGAGCGGTGTCATCTGCATATTTGAGATTGTTGATGTTTCTCCTGGCAGCCTTAATTGCAACTTTTGATTCATCTGGCCTGGCATTTCGCATGATGCACTCTGAAGGTGACAGTACACAGCCGGGACTCCTTTTCCGATCTCAGACCAATCCCTCGATCCGTGTTCGGTTCTGACTGTTGCTTCTTGGTCCACGTACAGCTTGCTTTCTCTTTGGAAGCCCCTCTTCCCAACAAACTCACACAGTAAAGGGTCATCCTTGTTATTTCTTTAAGGCTTATTTTTTGAATTATCAGAGGCAGCAGCAGATTCTGCAGTATCAGCTCTAACTCCATTCGTAGTCAGTCCTCTGAGACAAGAAATACCGGAAGAGTTGCAATAATAGTTATAAATGCCACAACTCTGCCGTAGCGCTTGGACTGCATTTTGATCTAGATAAAGTCACGAGAGCAGAATAATAGTACTGGTGAAATGCTGTATTAAGATGCGTCCCACGTCCCCCACTCCACTATGGAACAAAGTGGGAATGTGGGATGGGCTCCTCTCAGTTGCCCAGTGTTAAGAA
The DNA here is from genome assembly GCA_028627135.1 of Pseudochirops cupreus. Lineage (NCBI taxonomy): Eukaryota > Metazoa > Chordata > Mammalia > Diprotodontia > Pseudocheiridae > Pseudochirops > Pseudochirops cupreus. The sequence goes on along the minus strand of CM053581.1, from coordinate 318,069,808 downwards.
GTTTTGTTTCTGGTAAGGAAGGTTGAGTATAAGGAGTATATTTGCACTTCCTGCTTGTTGAACTGAGTTGGATTTTGGGTACGTATGGAAAGCGGGTTAAGGCACTGGAATGAATATTGAGGAGGAGATCTCAGGGGTGCTCTTTGAGATATCCTGGGATTATAGGATTACAGATCTGGAAGGGAGATTAGAAGATACCTGGTCCAATTCTGATTTTACAGGTGGAGAAACTGAAGTTCTAGTAGACTTGTCCAAAGTCACATAGCTAGTAAGTGGCAGAGCCAAGATTTGATTCTCAAATTCAGTGGCTCTTTTGGAGCCTTTTACAATTTGAGCGTGTCTAAAAGCAGACCTAAAGATTTTTGTTTCCTGGGTCTTGTAAACGGCTGACTCTGCTGGACCCTGGGATGCAGTGTTTGTATTATGCCCTTCAACATATGAGAAACTGGAACATTATGTTTTGAAGCCTTCAAGAGCCCTAGTTCTGGGGAATGGGGTGCATAAGTATCAAAGGTGAGGGAGAGGTGGACCCAAAAGTCGGTTGGGGAATTTTCTTCAGTCAGAATATCTGCAAATGTAAGAAGAGGTTGTTTTGGGGGTCATGGAGCATGGAGCAAGTAGGGAAGGAAATTTTGGTGGGAAAGAAAGAAGAGGTTTTAAGTGTTGAAATTTCAGACTCAAGCCTTGACTAATAGAAGCCTAGAAGATGCCTATAGGGAAGTTTGTGGCTGCCAGAGTGGTGCTGAAGCAATTCCTCTGACCCAGGTATGCCATCCAGCCATAATAAAGAGTAAGGAGGGTATCAGGAGTGGCTTGAGATATAAAGTTAATGATCTGAGCAAACAATGGCCTGGGTTTTTTTCCCCAGGTTGTCCCTTTCTCCTCCCCCACCCTCTTCCTTGATCTCACTTTGCCAGGGACTTTCCAGGTCTACATATTTCTCCCTTTTTTTTTTTCCTTTCTCTTTCAGAGGATCACAGGAGCATAAATTTAGTTCTAAAAGGCACCTCAGAGGTTAGCCCCTCTCACTTTACAGAGGAGGAAACTGAGGCATAGAGGCATAGTTATAAACATGAATCCAGTTATCATCCCCCACCCCTCATCCCACATGGTGATTTTTTTTTCCTTCCTTACTGGGCCATGCAGCATCTTTCCATTTATTGAACACAAATCTAGGCATTGTCAGCATTTAAATCACTTGTGCTTCTGGTGCATGCCCCAGCATATTTTTTATAGTATTTTTTTAGCCAGACCTGGTACATTTAAAAATATTTTCCCCCTTCTTTTTGCATTTATGTACACTTTATATATATAATCTACTATGGTGCCAGGGCTCCCCAGACTACATGGATAAAATTATGGTATCTCTATATATAACACTCATATATACCTCCCACAAAATCTACTCATATCGTTTGCTTTTAAGCAGAGTATATTTAAAATGCCAAAATGTTTGGTCCATTAGCCATTAGAAGCTTTATGATTCTACCCAAGGAGGAAAAAAAAGTTAATTTGTTCAGGGCCTTAAGGGCTGAAGTGGCAATTGGGGCTTTTGGGTAGAATTTGCATGCTGTGGTATTTTTTGATTGGCACCTCAATCTTTCTGTGCTGCAAAGTGGGATTGTACTAATTTCCAACCAATAAGCATTTTCAAGTGTCTGTTTTGTGCCCAGTGTTGGGCACAAAATAAAGCATAAAGTAGTCCCTGCCTCAAGGAACTTGCATTCTCTCAAGTAAAACATGTACACATATAAGTATATACAAAATAATTATAATGTAATTTTGCTAAGGGATAGGGTTAGGTGGGGAACAAGGGTCAGTATCACTGGGGAGGAGAGCAGGCAGGAAAGGCCTCAGTAGGAATTGGTACTGAATTTTAAAGGAAGTTTAGAGATTCTAAGAGGCAGAGATGAGGCGCATTTCAGGTGTGAGGGACACTCTGTAGAGTGTTGGCTCCTGGCTTGCTTAGAGCTTTCATCTCCCCCATTGCTTACCACAGGGCTCTCCAAAAAGCAGGTCATTTTAAAAAATGTTCCTTGAATTGAATAAACTAACCTTGGTTCATCCACGTGCCCTCCCTCAGGTGCCCTGCTTTCTCTAGTTCACCATTTGCCGGTCCTTTTTCTGGCCCCTTTTGCCTGCATTTCATGTTAGATTTATTAACCATAAACCTCAGAAAAGATTCATTGAGCTGAGTCCACATTGGCAACTCCTCATCATGCTTGTGGTCCAAGAGTACTCTCCTTGCCACTGAATTTGGATGAGCTGGACGTGAGCCATCACCTTCCTGGGGACTCTGGTTTCCGGGTGGGTGCCCAGGCCATAAGTCTGCCTGTCACATACCCTCAGGGCTCTCTGTAAAGAGGAAAGACCTCAAACTGAGCAAGTGTTGTTGGTCTGTGTGTTTGGATTTTTAAAGTAAGAAGTTGTAATTTCAAAAAGAAAGTCTTTGGGAAAGAGCTCAGAATTTGGAATTTGATTTTTGGATTGATTTGTTTGTCCAGTCTATCAGTCAACATTTATTAAGTGCCACTGTACTGTGCTGGAGATACAAAGAGGCAAAAGACAATCCCTGACCTCGAGGAGCTTACACTCTAACATGGGGAGAGGACATGCAAGCAGATATGTACAAAGCAAGCTATGTACAGGATAAATAAGAAATAAGTTACATAGGAAAGACTCTGGAATGAAGAGGGGTTAGGAAAGGCTTCCTGTGGAAGGTTGGATTTTAGTTGGGACTTAAAGGAGGCCAAAGGGGTCTATCCACCACAGTGGATAGAACCCTGGACCTGGAGTGAGGAAGACCTGAGTTCAAATCTGGTTTCAGACACTTATTAGATGGGTGACCCTGGGCAAGTCATTTAACACTGCCTCAATGTCTTCATCTTTAAAATGAACTGGAGAAGGAAATGACAAACAAGTCCAGTATCTTTGACAAGAAAATCCTAAATAGAGTCCTGAAGAGTTAGACACAACAACAATAGTGCAAAAAGTGTTTTGGTTTTTGAGTCAAGGGACCTGAATTCGAATGTTGACTCTGTCTCTTACTACCTTGACCAAGTCATTTAAACCCTCTGGCTTCAGATTTTTTCTTTTAGATTGTAAAATTATTGAACAACAACAACAACAACAATGAGCCAAGCCAAGGAGAGTAATTGTTGGAGTGGGTGGGAGAGCATTTCAGGCTCGGAGGACAGCTGGAGAAAATGCCCAAAGCTGAGAATGGGGAGTCTTGTTTGTGCAACATCCGGGAAACCAGTGTCACCAGATCAAAGACTAAGGCACCTGCACTAGAGGGGCAGGGGTGGCAGAGGAGAGAAGGGGGCATATGTGAGAGATGTTGCCAAGGTAAAATCAGCAGACCTTGGTAACGGTTTAGTTGGGGGTGCAGAGAGAGAGAGAGAGAGAGAGAGAGAGAGAGAGAGGAAGAGACAGAGACAGAGAGAGTGAGAGAGAGACAAAGACAAAGAGAGTCACAGAGAGACAGAGACACAGAGAGGGAGAGGGAGGGAGAGAGAAAGAGAGAGAGAGAGAGAGAGAGAGAGAGAGAGAGAGAGAGAGTGTGTGTGTGTGTGTGTGTGTGTGTGTGTGTGTGTGTGTGTGTATGTGTACAGGTGGAGGTGGGAGAATGGATGAGAGAGGAGACATCTAGGATGTGAGTCTGAGGGACTGGGAGATAGGGAACATAGGAGGGTGTGGGGTTTTAGGGAGAAAATTGTCTACTTGGTGACATCCAGTTTGAGGTGTCTGAAAGGTCAGCATAATGATGGTAATTAAAGTTTTGGGAGCTGGTGAGATCACTAAGTGCAGTAGTATGGGGGAGAAGAGAAGAGGGCCCAGGACAGAATCCTGAGGGACACCCGTGGTTAGAGGGCTTCATCAGGAGGAGGATTCAACAAAGGAGACACAGAAGGAGCAGTCAGGCAGGAGAACCAGGAGAGAATGGTGTCCTGAAGACCTAGAGAGAAGAGAGTGTCAAGGAGGGGAGGGTAAGCACTTGCGTCTGCAGAAAGGAGATCAGAGAAGATAAGGATTGAGAAAAGGCCATTGGATTTGGTGTGTAACCCTCCACCCCCCCCCCGCCCCCCCAAACCAAACATAGGAAACTACCTGGTTAAAAGCTGGAGTCTGGCATCAGCACAGGATGGTTCTGTAGAGCCCTTCCTGTGATCTAGACTAGAAAGCCACTGCCCATTTAGAGGACTTATTTCTGAATGAAAAGCTCTGATTTTTCTTAAAGCATTTCAAAGCCTATTAGAAATTGGATGCAATCAGCATGAGTGGGAGAAGGAATTTTAAAATTTGGATGAGGAAAGAAGGTTATTTTGACTAAGGACGATGAAGGTGTGAGGAGTAGGTTAATTCATTAGGGAAGGAACTGACTTTAGTGAAACTGATCTCTGGACAATTATGTATATAGTCTCCTGTGGTCAAATATATTTGTCAGGTGTCGGTGGAAAGAGCATTAGACCCTAGAGACCTCGACTTGAATGCCAGCTAGCTTCTATTTAGCTGGGTGATGTTGGACAGGTCTTTTCTGACCCTCAGTTTCCTCAGCTCTAAAATGAAAGGGGTTAGACTGGATCACCTCACTGGTTCCTTTCAGCTCAAAAGTCTGTGAAATCAATGAATATTCCTTCCTATGGAAATCAGCCCTCCAGTGGACAAGAATAAATGGCTTTCAGTGTCAGAAAGATGTGGGTTCAAATATTGGCTCTGTCACATACTGGCTTTGTAACCTTTAGCAAATCATTTAACCTCTCAGTGTCTCTAAGGTTATAAATTTCAGAGCAGGTGCCAGTCTTCATTGATAGAGGGAGTGCCCTTTCCAGCAGTTTCTTATATTGGTGAAATCATGGGTTATATTTCCCTTGCCTTTAACCATCCATTCCCCCTCCACCCCCAAAGAAAAAAAAAAGGAGAAGAAAATGGTAGAGCCAGATGTCTAATTGGCAAAGAAAGTGCAGCCAACTTCTGGGCAGTCCTGACTAGGTGTGTCCCTTCTTAAGGGCTTTGAGAGAACTCAGAACAACTTTGTTCTGAATACCTGGGGACTTTTTTTTGGGGGGGGGGGGAAGTCTAATCCACAGGGAGACAAGCAGATTTTCTTCTCTTGATTGAGCTTGTTCTGCTACTGAGGAGGTGGGCCACCAAGCTCCAGTGGCATTAACTTTGAGGAGTGCCTTCCTTGCTGAGCTGGGCTAAGGGATTATGTTGCTTCACTTGGGCTTTTAATGACATGGTTGGAATTGGAAGGCTGATGAGATCAGTGGAGAGGACCAGAGGCATCTTTGAAATTAGGAACTAGAGTTGAGGGGCACCTTAAGGCTCCTTATAAGCCAAGTCGCTCATTTTATAGGTGAAAAAAACCCAAATGGGCCCAATACAGGTCAAGGAATCAGATAAGAAGCATCTCTGATGCTTCAATTAAAAAAATCAATGGGTGGAAAAATAAATATTGTTTAAAAATAATCTGGATGGGGGCCTGTGATTACAAAAGAATAGGGTTTTGCTTCAGATAGCCTACGTGTCATTACCAATGCTCTGGCTTCCTAAGCAGGAAGGTGGAAAATTTGGAATCCATCTCATGCTTTGAACCTGTATACCTGCTTGTGGAACCAGCTATTAACTGCCACCTGAGAGCTTATTTTACTCATTTACTAGGAGAGCCTCAGGGCTGTAGGTGTATGTATCCTCGGTTTTCCTGTGTTGAGACCCTCTTGTGAATAGTGTCTGAGGACAGTTGAATGTACATTTCTCTGATCAGGAAAAATAGGAGACTCCAGAATAATTCTTACCATGCCCAGGATGTGTCTGTGTGTTCTTAGACAATATTTCATAAAGCTTAAGGGAGGAGGAATCACTAAGTACCTACTATTAAGTACCACCCCTTTTTTTGGTACTGGACCTTTGATTGCATTGAAGCTCCTGTCGAGGAAATTTCCTCTACCTCTAAGCATGTGCTGAATTAATAAAACTAATGGAAAGAGGCTTTAGGAATCAGAGGGTCTGGGTTCAAATCCTTATATGGGAGGGACATGTGGTTTAAATGTTGCTTAGTACATGTGTGATGGCAGACAAGTCAATTTCCCTTTTCTGGTCATCAGTTTCCTCCTATGTGAAATGAACCGGGTTGAACTAGAGGACCAGGAAGAGGTCCTTTCCAGTTAAAAAACCCGTGGTTGATTTCATGCCCCAGTCTAGGGAGCATGGTATAGGAGTGGTCACATTATGTTCTTTTGTGGAGTAACTAAAGGGAAAAGAAATCAGTTGCAAGGTTTTTTGTTTGGTAATTTGCAGAAATCTTTACAGTAAATTGTAGCATTGAAGATTTTAGAGTTGGTAGAAACCTTTGAAGAAATCTAGTCCATCTCCCCACTCCTTCCCCATCTTACAGATAAGGAAACTGAGGTCTAGGAATGTTAAATGGCCCTTGCCCAGGGCCCCACAGGTGTAGTAAATGGCAGGGGCTCTGACTCGCAGGTTGCCCTCAGACACAAACGTTTTGTACAATTTTTCTAACTTTTCACAAGCATTCTCTGAAGGGATGTGGAAGGACATAGAGAAGGGGCAAAGCCACCCCATAAATCAGTAGCTAGAGTATTAGAGCTAGAATTTCATTTCTAATTTAACAGAACTTACATATTGAAGGCAGCAGGTGTAATGGAAAGAGCGTTCATTGGATTTAAAGTCAGATGACCCAGGTTCTAATCTACACCCACTCTGTCACTTTAAACCTTTGCAACCTTGGGCAAGTCCCTCTGAACCTTTTCTCCATTTCCTTCTGTAAAATGAGAATGTTGGACTAAATGAATGACCTCTAAGGTACCTTGTAATTCTAAGTCCTATGATCCAGCCTTTCTTTTTCTTCTTTTCTTTTTTCCATGTATCTGGGTGCAAGGTCTCTTAAGAATAAGCCTTGTGGGAGGTGTAGTGGGGTGGGTCTTGGCTCCATATGGAATTAATTTCCTTGTCTTTATGCCCTTCTCTTTTCTGTTCTGTTGGCAGGAAGCTTTATTTGTAAACCTCATCCAAGGATCTCTGTGTTCCCCTTGAAGTGCTACTTTGTGTAGTATATTACCATAAATTTTCAGGTGGTACCATGTGGCCTTCTGAGTCTTAATTAAGCCAATACATCATTGTTTAAAAGATCATTTTATTTGGGGTATTAGTTGCCATGGTTATGTGGTGTGACCCACGGAGTACAGCATTGGATAGAGTCTGTGTTATGTCAGACTAACTACTGAAAACAGCTTGGTGGGTGAGGGACAGGTGTGCCACATTTTAAAAATCTTTTCTTGGTTTAAAAATCAGAATCCTATAAGCTGTGTGAGGTGTGATTCTTCACTTTGAAAAAATAAATTCACTGTTAAGTTCTCTGACATGGAGGGCACAGTGGCACAGTGGAGCAGTGGGATGCAGTGGAAAACTTTGGAGACTTGGGTTCAAATCCCACCACTTAGTTACCTTTGTAACCTTGGGGAAATCACTTTCTGGGTTTCAGTTTTTGTAACTGCAAAGGCCCGCATCAACTCCCATATGGGGCTCAAATTAGATTAAAATATAATTGGGAAACATTAACAAAGTAAAAAAAAAAACCATAGGACATAGATAAGGTTAATACATGGTTTCCTAAGTTAGTATATGGCTTTGTACAGTTTAGTGGCACTGGTTTCTATTTGAGTTTGACATGGTTGGAACCTTTGCCCCTTTAATTCTGTGATCTTAATAATTAAACTGTTTCCTAAAAATGTGGAAAATGTGAAATATGCCTGTAATTTTAGATGCAGAGTTAGGATCATAGATTTAGAGCTCACTGTAAGAGCCTCTGTGACTGGGAATTTCCTTATCTGGGAGTTGTCTACATCAGTGAAATCATAGGCCTGGGCCCTTTCTATCGAAAGCCAGAGGTTCACATTTGAGAAAGTGACAAACTCCGTCACCTGCATTTTAGGTAGTGATAATGACAATTATCACAGCGATAATAACCAGCATTTATATAGGGCTTTTGGGTTTGCAAAGTACTTTACAAATATCTCATTTTATCCTCATCACAACCCTGAGAGGTAGATGCTGTCATTCCCATTTCACAGATGTGGAACTCGCCCAGGGTCCAACTGATTTGAACTCAGGTCTTTCTGACTCCAGATTCAGTGCTCTATCCACTAGGGTTACTTGATTTGTTTGTGTATATTGAATTAATATATCATGTTTTAATTGGAAAGAGTCTTGGGTTTGGAGTCTTGGAGTTTGGAACTTTGGTTCAGAGGATCTTGGATCGGCTACTTTTTCTTCCTGTGTGACTTTGGACAAGTCATCTATAAGGTCCTTTTTATATCCTGTGACTCAGGTCATACTATTGGGCATATGTCCCACAAGGGTCAAAGCCAGAGAGAAAGGTTCTGTATGATGGACTTGCCTTCTTTGTTTTCCTGCTAATCCCTTTGTTGGTTTTCTTCCTTCCCAGCAACACACCCTTTTAACTTCCACATCCATCGTTTGGGGTTTGCACACTTTGAACTGTCCTTGACTTGCTATCATGTGGAACATCTTAACTTGAGCTGCCCCAGCTGCCTGGAAATACCCTTTCCTACTTGCTCCCTCACTTCACTCTTATGTCCAAAAACAGTTTTCTTTTTTGTTAACGAAGCTAATTAACATTATCCTTTCTTGGAAGCTTATCTTTTGCCAACCTCTGGTTGTCACAGTGTTTACTAAGTCTTAAGGGTATTTTTTCAAAAAAATAAAAAACAAACATTGGTTCCTTCCCCTTTCATTCTCCCCGCCATCCCCAGTTTCTAAACTATGTTTTATTTAAACCTGTTTCCTGAAACTATTTGCCATTTCAAGCATGTAAGCTTTCAAAGAGAATGAAATATTTTCAGCAATTTCTCTTATGACTTACTATATGTCATTCTTATATCCCAGTTTTGAAAAATGTCTTACATTTTATGTTCTCAAAAGAGCAACAAAGAGAAACAAATTAAATATTGAATAATAAGAATTATTTTCATGTGTAATATCTTACTTTCAAAGACACTAACGTGAGACATAGAAGTGAGGCTGATTTCGAGTTTCTGAATACAAGTTAGGTTACAATACGTACTTTTTTATGGTCATCCATTTTCATATTTATGTCCATAAATGTCTAGGGCAGTGGTTCTCAACCTTCCTAATGCCGTGACCCTTTAATACAATTCCTCATGTTGTGGTGACCCCCAACTATAAAATTATTTTTGTTGCTACTTCATAACTGTAATTTTGCTACTGTTATGAATCTATCTGATATGCAGGATGTACTTTCATTGTTACAAATTTAACATAACCCACAGGTTGAGAACTGCTGGTCTAGGGTATCATTAATTTTTTGGGGAAAATATTCACTTTTTTTTTTTTTGCCAGGGAGAAGGCAGGGCAGTTGGGGTTAAGTGACTTGCCCAAGGTCATACACTTAGTAAGTGTCTCAGGCTGGATTTGAACTGAAGTCCTCCTGACTCCAGGGCTGGCGCTCTATTCACTGTGCCACCTAGCCACCCCAAATATTCACTTTCTTTATTCAATGAATGCTTGCTCAAGAATTTTTTTAGGGGATGTGTCTTCATTAGTATAGGGAACTTTACAAATGTGTATCTGTACCTGTTCTCTAACTGGGGGCCCAGATTGTTAAAGTAGTTTCCTCAGAGCCACATAGTTCTGTTAGAGAAGAATTTGTACCTAGGTCTTTCTAGCCTTCTCATGCTTTTGTCCATTTCTTTTGCTAAGGATCACACACTTTATTGATTCTTTTCTTGCTTCATTTTTCATTCTTTGTTGTGTATTGCAGCAAGTCCTTATGTTTAAGTAAGGGACTGCGTGGGTCTTGTGGTGTGTTTGAGTTCCAGATGTGATTCTACTATTGTCTTAGTTTGTGACCTTTATCAAAACACTTTAAAAATCTAACTGTGCCTGACTTTTTTTTTAAATAAGGAAAAGGGAATAGAAATCTTAAAATCTCTGTGTATTGCTTTGAAAGATAGCTAACAAAATAATCACAAAGCACTTAGGAAATGTAAAAAGTGAGATGTGTTTGTATAAAGAAAGATGCTGCTCCTGGGCCACAGTGCTGCTGTCAACAGACAGACTGAGGGAGACTGACTTAAGCCCCCTAGTCCTTCTCTGGACTGGTGGTATGCAGGTGATTGCCCACACTTACAGCTGGGTGTTGAGGGGGGCTGTAAAGTATTTTTTCCTCTGGCATTTAAAGCCTGCCATTCTGATTTCCTATTTATACTCCCCTTCATGCATGCTACATCCCAGCCAAGCTGTCCCTTTTGCTTTTGCTTGTCCCTCACATGCTACATTCCATCTCCCATCTCTCTGTCCTGCATGCCTGGGATGCTCTCCTCCCTCCTCCCCTCTGTCTCTTAGGATTCCTTGTCTCCTTCAAAGATTAACATAAGTGCCTTCTACTTGAAGCCTTTGCTGACAGTTCCCTGCCCTCTCCCCCACCCACACTCCCCATTCCTGTGCCCTTCCACCCATTGCCTCATATTTATTTGGTATATAATTATATGTGTGCATATAATATTCCCATGAAATATAAGGTCCTTGATGGTAATTTTTACTGTTTTATCTCCACAGGGCCTGAGACAAAGTAGGTGATTAATAAGTGCTTTATTGGTTAATTGAATGAGGTTATGTGTTCCATCCGAGGATTACATATATAGCCTCATTGAGAACAGATATGCTTTAAAACACTATGTAAGTAGGTAATGCCATAGTGAAAATTTGAGTGCAGGGAAAGTGTGTGTTCTAATACCTTTCTACCCCAAGACATTTCCATTCAACAGCAAGCATGTCAATGAGAATTTAACTGCAGTCTTTTATGGAAAAAGATAGCAAATATTTATTTCTTTTAGCTCTTTTATTTTGTGTAAAAAATTTTTAGTATCCTAGGTTTGGGGCCTGGGTTCTCTTAGGAACTCTCATTTCCTATAGTACCTTTTCAGGCCTCAGGGGAAAAGGCTGCAAGTGTGTACTGAGACATATGTTGGTACATGACAGCTAATAGTGAAATGAGCCTCTGTCTAAGCATGCTGTAACCAGATTTAGAAGGGTTTGGGAGATGCTCTTCTGGTCAGTAAATGCCGTGGGGGTTCAATTACACATTGTGATTTCTAGATCTTTGCTTTCCTGCCCAGGGCTTGCATAGATAAAGCCAAGTATACTCCAGCCCCTCCCCTTCCCTTTCCATGTCCCATTCACACTACATTAAACTAAGGGAGCAGGATTTGTGATCCTGGGAAATCTCTTGCCAATCCCCACATTCTAGGTAAGCCAGGGCCTTCCTCTCATTTTTCGTAGATACTGAATCCTTTACATATAATTCATTCCTTTCAAATCTTGAATGTAGTAGATTGCCACCTACTGCTTATGGAGCAGAATGAGGCTCACTGGAGGAAGGTAGACATGCTTGGAAAAAAAGATGGCATTTTCAGGAAATTATGCCGAAAGGATTGTCGATTTGTCTAGAAGAAGCTTTACAGATCCTTTACTCCAACTCACTTATTTTACAGATGAGAGTGACTTGTCCAAGTCGCACAGACAGTAGCAAAGACCCCTAGTCCTCAGATTACATATTCAGCATTCTTTCTATCACGACCAGCTGTATCCAGCATTCTTTCCAGTACCTCCCTTTGAGAAATATTAGGACAAATAATTTCTTCTTTCATTGATTATGTTGAACTGTGTTTCAGAGGCTATGATGTAAGGTCATAGATTTAAGGCTAGAAAGGACCTTAGAGACTCTTCCTAATTTTACATACCAGAAACTGAGGCCCATAGGAGTTTAGTCACTTGGCTTGCAGATGTCTGAGATGAGGGTTGAACCCAGATTTTCCAAGTGCTTTATACATGATACTATGCTTCTCTCAGGTATCCAGGTACTCTAGTATTTGCTGATAAGAGAAAAAAAATCTGTACCCAGTGTATCTGATAGGTTATGGGCTAAATCACAGATTAATAATCTAAGTGAGCTATATTGGAGTGAGGCAGAAGAAAACCAAACTTTTCAGGCTTAATTTTGCCTTTTAAAAATAAGACCGTTAAGCAATTACCAGGAACTATTTTTAAATTGCTTTGACATTTTTCAGCCAGTTTAATGATGGATTGTTTTAAGTCTCTGGAGTCATAGGTAGGGGTTCCTCTGAATTTTATTATATTATTATTATTAATATTATATAATTACACAATTATATAATATAATTACATTACATAATAATATTAATAATAAATTATTATTATTTTATTTTATTCTTCTATGGCCTTTGGAGCTGCCTCTACTTGTCAGCATTTTTGTTTTAGTGTCTTAATCTGTGATTTTATTTCTGTATGCTGTGGCTCTGTTTGATTTCTGTATGAATGACTCCATGGGTCCTAAGGAACCAGGGCCATTTTTCTATTCATGGAAGAATAGAGTTTTCACAGAGAATTTGCAGAGTTTAGAGCTCAAAGGACCTTGGAAGCTGTGCCAGGTGCTGTGCTCAGCACTTTGACAAATATTATCTCATTTGAACTTCACAACAGCCCAGGGAAGGAAGTGCCATCATTATCCTGTTTTACAGTTGAGGAAACTGAGGCAAAAGATAAGTGACTTCCTCAGCGTCACACAGCTAGTAAGTATCTGAGGCCAGATTTCAGTCAGGTCTTCCTGAGAAGAAAACTGAGGTTAGAGAGGTGCCTTGCTCAGGATAATAAGTAGCAATTCAATCTGATTAAAATCCACTTATGGAATATCTGCAAATGTAAGAGTGCGTTGACAGCAAGCAAGGATAGACTGTGTCTTTGAGAATGTTTGAATTTGTTGGTGAGTAGGGGGAGAGAAGAGCAGTAACCTGTAATTTGGTAACTAGAATACAAGGTAGTTTGAAGAGACAACATTAATGCCTTGGAGGAGGCTGAGGGGGGTGGGGATCCAGAGGAGCTTGATGTAGGAGGTGGTACCTGAGTCGAGCCTTGAGGCCAACTAAAGATCTTCCAGGAGGGAGATGATCCAGCCAGGGAATACATTCCAGGCTTGGATGGAGGACCAGATTCACAGAACAGCTAGTGGTCCGGTTTGGCTGGAACACAGAATAAGGAATCGAGAATGGGAATGGGGGTAGGTGTTTAGTACTCTCTTCTGAGGTTTGGTAGTCATTTATGTGGTGATGATTAAGCCTGTTTTTAAGAGAATGAATAGAGAGAAGAGGGCCTAGGACCAAACCTTGAGGGAACACTTCATGATTAGGTGACAGGAGATGGGAGATGATTCAGCAAAGAAAACTGAAAAGGAGTGGTTGGATTAGTAGGAAGAGAACCAGGAGAAAGTGGTATCACAGAAGCAAAAGGGAGGAGAAAGTATCTAAAGAAAAGGGAACAGTTGCTAGTATAAAAAGCTTCAGGAGGGCAGGTAAAATTATGGACTGAGAAAAGCCCGTGGAATTGAGTTTAGATGGCTAGGAGCATGACATACAAGGGAGAAGAGAGGCCACTAGCACTAAGAAATGACAGGGCCAGGTCGCAGTTTTTAAAAGCATGTTTGTAGGAAACAGGAAAGAAGCCAGTGGAGATCAAGTGAGACTAAAGATGGGAAAAAAGGGGAAAGAGTTGCTTTATTGGAGCAAGCTTCAGGAGGATATGAGAAGAAATGGATTCAAGGAATAAGGAGTTAACCGTGGCAAGGGGAAGGATGGCCTCTTCTCAAAGGAGGCAACGATGTCGAGCCTGGTCCTTTTTTAGGTGTGTCGTAGACCCCTTGTCAGCCTGTGGTTGCCGTGGGCCAATTCTCAGAATGACAGATAGGCATTAAACAAAATGTACAGGCTTACAAAGAAAACCAGTTATATTAGAAATACAGTTATTATATTTATTTTTTTTTTGAAAAGTTCACAAACCCCAAGTTAAGAAACCCTGGGATTGTTTGCATGGTTAAGTAGGAGAGCCTGAGTCAGATGTCTTCAGTTTCCTCAGTAAAGTAGGAAGTGAAGTCTTTGCCGAGAGGGGAGGTATATGGAGTTTTGAGGAAAGAAGATTTGTAATAGTTATGTAGTATAATAGTGAAGGATTGTAACACAGTATAAACAATAAACTTGTTGCGGACCAGACATTTTGGTCTAAGGGGGATTCAGCAACTTTTGAGGAAGAACAGAGCAGTCAGATGGGGGGGAGTGATGCCCTGCCATTGTCATATGGCAGGAGCAAGGGGGTAAGGGATTCAGGGACAGAGGATGCAAGGGGGGAACTGGTGTAGAGTATATTTGAACTCTTTACCTATTAGGTTCATAAAATAAGAATGAAATTGGATGATGGCTCGGGGAAGAGGGAAGGAAGGATGGAGGGACTAGAAATGGAGAAGGTGAAGAACAGATTTTAGAGGAGTGAGGTAGAGGTAGTTCGAGAATGACAACGGATTATGAGCAGAGGGGGAATTTCAGAGTCTTGGGACAATTATGGATGATGGTAACTTCTAAAGTATGATCATCTCTGTGGGTGGCCGAGGTGGGGTGAAGATATATAGGTCATGAGAGTTGTGGAGGTTGATGAACTGGGAGGTCAGAGTATTTGGAGATAACCTTGTGCATACTAAAGTCCTCAAATATTGAGGACAGATTTTGGGGTGGAAAGGAAAACTGTGGGTCTGGTAGCCAAGTGCAACCCTTACCATCCTCCCTTGCCTGCCTTTGTCCCCAGGAGGGAAAATGACAGAGGTCCGGAGATGATGGAGTTGCCCAGATGGATTGAACTTCAAAGGAGAAGTTGCTTAGTTGTTGTGGCCACAGGAAGGGTGTGAAAGAATGAGAGTGAGCAATCTGTCCAGCATCTCAGGAGATATGAGAGAATCATTTATTACTGGAGAAGGTTCTCCAGGGATACAGTATCTTCTGGAGGAAGCCAGATTTTCATCAACATAAAGAAGAAGGAAAGTGTGTCAGAAAAAGAGGGGTTTCAGGTTGGGAATATGTTACTGATAGGAGTTGCAGAGGATATTGCAGAAGAGACAAGGAGAAGTTAGGTAGGGAGGGAGAGAATAGGAATGGGGATTTTGAGTCACAGGTATTAACAGAGAAGGAGGGGGAGTTTGATCCTTGGACTGGAGTATTAGTTACTGGGGCTCCTACTCTCCCTCCTGTGTCATCTTCTCTCTTCTCAGTCTGAATACCAGGAAGGCAGTGTGGAGGTGGAGAGGGAGATAGGGCCAGTCAAATGAAGAAGCCTTATGCCAGACACTGTGCTGTGTGCTGGGGCCGCAAGTATCAAGAATGAAATAATAATGTCTACTCCTAAGGAGCTGACATTTAGGCTCCAGGTGATCTGGTCCCCAAGAGCCTGGCTATGTGTACAGACAACAGCCAATTCTTGTGCTCCATCCCAAAATGGGGCAAGGGGGTGGTGCAACCCTGGAAAGTACATTACTTGTGGAACGCACTCTGGGCAGTTGATAATGGAGGGCTGAGGGATTTGTTGTTGATTTGAACCCAGGCCTTCTATTTCCAAATCCAGAATTCTTTCCCTTATACCTGCTGCCCACTCTTATAATTCAGCCTGATCTCTAGCTAAAAAGCATCAGAAAAAGTTTATGTTTCTAGTTGACGTTTTCACTGCTTTTTTTGGTAGCAATTCACATTTTGTCTTTGTGTCTGTCTTTGTGCATTTTGACAGGAGCTCAGCCTAGGGGTCCTTGCTGGGGGCCCTCCTTGAGACCTGGTATGGGATCCTTAAGATAATAATGGCAGTAACAACTGACATGTGAGCTTTCTGCCTCAGTGTTCTTATCTATAAAATGGGGATAATAATAATAAATACCCATGTCACAGGGTTGTTGTGAAGAATAAGGGAAATCCTATGACATAAAAAGAAAAGCCCTTTGTTAACCTTAAAGGGCTATAGATTATGACTGTGATTGTTGTTGTGTTTGTGGTTGTGTTTGATGTCATGGAGAGGCTGCCTCTAAAACTGATTGTGTAACCCTTGAAAAAGTCATTTAACCTTCTAAGTTCCCGAGAAGGTGCTGATCTGCATTGGTGGAGGGAATTTCCTCATCTGGGAGTTCCTTACACCAATCAGATCAGAGCTCCTCTCATTATTTACATATGGCTTCCAAAGTGCTCTGCATACATTATCTCATTTGATCCTCCCCATATCCCTGTTGGGGGCAAGTACTTACTACAAGTGTTACACTCATTTTACAGATGAGGAAACTGAACCTGAACAAGTTACATGATTCTTGAAGTCAGTTGATAAGTTTTTGAGATAGAATTCAAACCCAGGTAACCCCAAGTCCTGTTCTCTTTCTCATAGAATTCAAACCCAGGTAACCCCAAGTCCTGTTCTCTTTCTCCTACCACAGCACCTTCTGATGGCTTTTCAAGACTAAAAAAAGATTGAAATTTCTTGAGTAGCACAATTGAGAAGATTCTCTTGGTTACCTAGGTTATTTCTTTGCCTCTCTATGTAATTGGTATTATGTAGGATGACTGGAAAAATCATAATGCAATTTAAACTATCAAAGTTTAAAATTGCACTAAGGCTTTTGGGACACCCTGTATTAAGGGATCAGTTGGGAGGTGAGTGCTGTTTTCAAATGATTGGTTTCTTGAAAACCTTTAATGAAGTAAGAATGATGGGACCATATGGCAGTGACTGGATGTGAGGCTAAGTTTTAAGTGTCTGTCTCTTAGTTTTTGGTCAGTGAACGTATTTATTTCACAAATGCTGGCTGTAAGTGGACTTGTGGTCATAGCTCAGAGGGTTCATTAAATCATTAAATCAATTCAGGAATTCAGCAAGTATGCAGTGAATAAATCTGTGCTGTGGGCATAGGAAATACAAAAGATTATCTGTCTTATCTGCCTGCCTACCTACCAGCCACATTTTAAAGATGTCTTCATCTTTATTTTTATTTGACCGTTAGCCATGGAAATCTGATTTCTCTAGAGAATTAAAGTGAATATTATACAGAGGGCAATGGAGAAAGGCTTGGTAGATGTGAGCAGGCTGCAGTATAGACAGGATGCTTAAAACTGTGCCAAGACTTTTGAGACACCTTGTATAAACAATAGGGAATTCTGAAGAAAAACTGTAATAGAAGCTGTCATTGGGGAAAATGTATGCTCAGAAGAGAAGATGGGCTAGTCATGTGGTGAGTGAGGAAGAACAAATGGACAGCTTGCATATTGCACTGGTATAATTGCAGCATCAGGAGAAATTGAGGAAAGTACCCAGCACGTTGAGTGAACCCCCTGATGTGAACTTGTAAGAGGTTAATGGAAGCGTTTAACAGGGTGGGTTGCAATTATCATTGGTGGAGAAAACATCCTAATTGATGAGATCACAGGATTATTTGGGTGTTGGGGTATCTAGTTATGTCTAGTGCTATGTCTTTTTTGCTTGTTTGATTGAATATAAATGTCAGATTTGGGAGGGACCTTGTAGATTACCAGCGTAACCTTTAAACTTCTGTTTGGGGACAAGAGTCTACCATGCACTAAACAATTAGAGAACAATGCAAGTTGGTATGGAGCCAAAGCATTAGATTGTGGAATATAGGCAGTGATTATAATTCAGAGAAGGGAGCAGTCTCATCTGCTTTCATATCTGTCCATCCAAATCTGCTTTTAAGTCATATGGTGTAAGAACAAATGCTCATGTCTTGCGACATGTACATACTTTTATGAATTGCTGTCTCTTTAAAAACTCTTGAAAGTATCTCCTCACTGTAAGGCAATTAATTATGCTGGGCAGTAGGAATAGAGAAAAAAACTGATACAACATTTATGTAGAAAAATGTGATTCAAAGTAGTTTAAAGAGAGAAGGAACAATTAGGGAAGACTTTAAGGGAGGAGGTCCCATCTTGAAGGAAACCAGACATTTTAAGAGAGGTGAGGAGAGAGTATATTTCAGAAATGTATGTATGGGCAAAGGGAATGGGAGACAGAAAGTTAATTTCAGAGTCCAGTGAACATACCAGTTTGGCTTAGACAGAGTTACGTGAAAGGGAAGAAATGTGAAACAGTTAAAGCTGGATTGTAGAAGGCTTTACATACCATGCTGAGTGGTTGCTGAATTTTTTTGAGCAAGAAAATGACATGACCCGTGCCTTTGGAAGAGTGTCTTGGTACCTTGTAGAGGGTGAATTGTGTGGTGCAGAAAAGAAGGTGTGATCTATCTATAATCAGGGGAGAATATGGGGTTTTGGATGGGAATTAAAAGAAAAATAGTTTGCCTATGTTATTGGGAAAATGCTGGAAATAGTCCTAGGAGTTTTTGTGTCCTTCATGTTGGAGACTTGTAAATTCTCTCAAAAATGAAAATGAAGGTAATTTTGCCTGAGATTTTCCTGGCAAGAGCTGGGTAAAATTCAACTAAGGGTTGAAAGCTCATTAATGTTTATTGGTTATTACTCCTTTAGACTTTCTATTCCAACAAAAGCGCTGTTGACTTCAATTAGCTCTGTTATTCCCAGCTTTCAGTGGGAGAATTTGAATTGCCAAGAAAAAAAACTACTCTTTGATGAAGAATGAAGCCTAGACACCTAGACTTCTAGTTCTTCCAGAATCCCTTCTTGGCTTCCTATGGTCTCTTTCCACAAAAGAGGTAGAGAATATTGATTTTGGGGAAACAGATGCACATCCCAGATGCTGGTAGTTAACGTCTTATCTCGGTCCTGGTCAGACTTCTGCCTTCCTAGCAACAGATGTTTCTGCAGAGTAAATGTTACTGACTCTGCTTGGCTCCCCTTTCTGTGTGCTTGTGTATGAAGTTGGTTATAGGAGTGAGATGCCAGAGAACTTGGCCTGCTTCCAGCACTTTCACCAGCCTCTCCTTTCCCTTTTTCTGTGGTGGAATGTGACTCTTGGATTCCTCTCAGCGTCAGAGTGAATGGTAATTGGAATGGATCTGCCCTGACTGGGTATCTGAGGTGCATAATATATTCAGGATATCACTAATCCTCCATGGGTGTGAAAAGGAAAGTATGCTGTCTTCCCCAAACAAAGTTGCTGATGCATAGGCATGCCAGCTGAGGTCTTGGAAACAGAAAATGGTTTTGCATAGGCCTATGGCACCCCCCTCTCCCCACCAACTCCCACCCCAATCACAGTGGTGTCACAAAAGCCCAATTTGCAAAATTTCTTACAAATGCGCCAGAGGGGCAGCTAGGTGGCACAGTGAATAGAGCACTGGTCCTGGAGTCAGGAGGACCTGAGTTCAAATCCAGCCCCAGATACTTGACACGTAATAGCAGTGTGACCTTGGGCAAGTCACTTAACCCAAATTGCCTTGCCTTCTCCCTTCAAAAAATAAACAAACAAAAATGCACTAGAAATGTACCCCCTTGTTATACTGATAGGATGTGTGTATGTTAAATTCATATTGTATATTTCATATATATTGTATAAATTTCATGCTGGGATAGTGTGATAGAGTTGGCCTTGGAAGTAGGGAGACCTGGGTTTTTAAGCACCACCTTAGATACCTACTGCTTGTGAGGCTCTGGTAGGTTATTTATGTCCTAGGCAGCACTAAGTCAGAGTGAAGGCTAGCTGGTATTGGTAGAGGGAATTTCCTCTTGGGCAGTCCCCTGCACCAGTGAAATGATAGTTTCAGTCCAAAAACACAAAAATTCAAGCAAAATAAACTCTGTATCATAGCTAGGTAGTGAATCAGATTTCCCATTTCCTTTTCTGACCCTACCCTTCACTATCCCAGGTTTCCACCTCTCTTCTTGGCTGCCCAGCCCAGTCATTCTCCCTGACCTTTCCCCTGCCCCCCATTGTTGCATAGTAGGGAGGTGCAACTATGCATTGGAATCTCAGAGGGGTGGGTGACTGAAATCTTTTTTTTTTTGGAATTGTGCCAGGTGGATGCCAAAGGTGAACCCCGAATGCAGAAATTCTATATTTTTTGCTGTCACCTCAGCTGAGTAGGGCCCTGGGGACCAGTTCATGTGCATAATGGGAAGCATAGCTTGGGATGTTTCCTGTGAATACAAACAGGCCTGACTGATAAGAGAGCAGAAAATGAACTGATAGGAGGTATAGGGGATAGAGCTCCAAGTTTGAAGTTCAAAGACCAGAGTTCAAATGTGACCTAACACTTACTAGCTGTGTAACTCTCTGTTTGCCTCAATTTCCCCATCTGTTAAATTGTGAAATAATGGCATCTATCTCCCAGGCATGTTGTGAGGATCAAATGAGATTATAATTGTTAGCTATTATTATTAACATTAACTATTATCGTGGAGAGATTGATAAAGGTTTTAAAAAATTTTTTTATCATTTATTTTTATATAATTTTCTTTTTTTTCCCTTTCTTCTTTTTTTTAGAACAAGGCAATTTATTAATGAATATGGTATGGTTTGTCCTAATGTTTCTTGTTGGCAATTGCCATCTGTGTGGCAATTCCGTCCAGGTGTCTCTGTCGTGTCAGCTTCTGGCCCCCATCCTGGTTCTTCTTCACCATCTTGAGCCCCTCCAGGGCCTGCAGGACCCTCCAGGCCACACTCTTGGAGTCTGTACTGAAGTGGCTGGGCATGATCTCATTGCACTGGTGCCTGCTGTAGAGCTTGGTCATGAGTCCACCCTGGTGCTGCCTCGGAGGTACAGGTGCTGGGCCGTGGAGGCAGCTCTTATGTAGAACCAGTTCTTGTCATTGGGTGCCAGCTCCTTATGCTTGGCCAGCTTGATCGTGTCTATGCATTCAGGGACTTTCAGCTTCCCTGACTTTTTCAGGAAGTAGCCAGGCCCACATGAACTCCTGCTGGTTAATGTCCTTTACTGTGACTCCGGGCATCGTGCACGGTCCGCACAGCCAACCCATCACCCTCATTTGTAAATGTATCTCTCTACTACTCAAATAGCCATTCCTTGTAACAAAGAACAGGGAGGGATGGAAGAGAGAATAGCAGCTGAGCAAAATTTGACATGTAGTTATATATCAAATGAGCCTGCAATATGTTTATTTATTTGCAATATATACATTATAGATATCATATATTATATAATTGTTATATATAAATATATATTATAACAGTGGTTCTAAACCTTCATAATGCCACGACCCTTTAATACTTGTATGTGGGTGTATCTGCATGTGGGTGGACCGGCCTGGAGATGGATAGAGGAACGGTGTCTCGGTTCCTAGGACCATCGGAAATATGTGTTTTCCGATGGTCTTAGGTGGCCCCTGTGACCCCTGTGAAAGGGTTGTTCGACCGCCAAAGGGGTCGTGACCCACAGGTTGAGAACTGATGTATCATAACATTATATCTATTTTATATATATATGTGTATATTTACATACATATATACACACATACACACATACACACATATATACATACATACACATCTGGAGCTCCCCACCTCTACAAAGAAAAGAGGGAGATATATTTCTCATCCTTTCTTTACCATTAGGTTTAGGTATTCTAATTACAGAGCATTCAGTTTCACTTTGAAGAAGCTCTTACAAGTTCATTTCTTTATGTTCTTTATCTTGATTTTGAGATTTTCTGTATGGATCAGTGTGCTCTTTTTTTTTTTGGAAGCCCGGCTTTTGAATTCTCTTGCTTTTCCTGTATAGTTGCTTTTGCTAGCTTGAGTCTTAATATCGAACCCCTTCCGCCACCCTCCACAACTAGGAAAGCTTCTTTTTTCTTTGCCCCATCTTGCCGGTTGGCATCTCTGTTAGCCACACAGAGTCATTGGCTATGGAGTGACAGTGTGTGCTGTGTGTTACTGGACAGGAAAATTGTGGTAACTTTTTGAAACATAGGCCTCTCCGTTTCAGGCAGGCCCTGTTGAAAACCATGCATGCTACTAAGTGGGTCCCTCTGCACAAAGGCTTCACAAAGTCACCATTGTTCACTCTCTCATACTGGGTCCCCATTGGCAGGTGCTCCTGGCCTGGTATCTCTTCATGAGGATTCTGGATCCCTGCCCAAGTCAGGGCTTCATTTCACTTTTATCACTTGGCTAGGTTGATTGTCCAACTGGAGAGCTTTTCTTTGTGTTTTTCTTTTCCCCTGTGATGGGGAAGCAGAGAATAGGTGGTTGGGGAGGCAGGGAAATGAATCTTCTTTTACTTTTCTTCTCATAGTCTTTCCTTTGTGAAGCAAAGACCAGGGAAACATTTTTCATAAGGTGAGAACTAGTACAAACAATACCATATGGGTCAACTCAAGTGCTGTGTTTTTGTCTTTTTTTTGAGGGGGGGTGGCGGTGATAGTGGTGAGGATTCCCTGCCTTCCCCTTTCTGCTTGTTGGTCGGTGCAGTAGAAAAGGGTGTCATGTCTGGGGTCAGAGGTCCTGGGTTTGAACCCTGTCTCTTCCACTTGTTGGCAAGTCTTTCTGGACCCGCGCGTTGTCATCTATAAAATGAGGTAGTTGGGCTCCATGGTGTCTATCAGGATCCCAAGATCCTGGGTAGTTGTAGCTTCCACATACACCTGTTCTAGTTGCCCCAAGGCCTGGCTGTATTCTCTGAGTGATGCTGTCAGCCTAGCCTGGTCAGTTCTGAGAGACTTTGTTAAGCTCTCAAACTGCTGTTTTGAGCAGTATCTTTGTTTTTTGACTAGTATGATAACAAAGTAGTTTAACAAAAGATGTGTGTATCAGATGTTTTTCCAGGGTTCATTTCCTCATCTTTGTCTTTTGGGTTTTGGAGAACCACCTTGGTGCAGGGTGAAGCTTGGCATTTCTATGAGTTCAGGGCTGATTTGAGGATATCCCAGCACCAGATATTACTTGGGCCACCACAGCCACCTCCATCATCATCGTCATCATCAGGACATGACTTTGATTCCTAAAGATTTAAGAATATCATTTTTAATAGACAGTAAATGTGAAATACTCCCTAGGCTGTTGGCAATAAAAAGCCAGAGGGAATAGCAAGACAGTGACTTGTCCTAGAACCATTTCTTGACAAAATCCATTGGAAAAGATGAAGAATATTAATAACGATGAATGATGATCCCAGCAGCCGACCCTGTTGGTATAATGATGTTGATGATAATGACAGTTACAACAGTAGCTCTTTAAGGTTTTCAAATCACTTTGCTCATCATAACCACCTCTGAGGTAGGAAATGTAGGCTGTATCATTTCCATTTTACAGATGAGAAAACTGAGTCAGAGACAAGTTAAGCAACTTAGTCTGCTAACGGTAGTAGTAGTAGTAGTGGTGGTGGTGGTGGTGGTCGTCGTTGTAATAATAACAACATTCCAACCCATATACTTATTCCCTCCCCAGTCTCAGTTTCTGCTGTCTGTACATACATACATATATATACACACATACCTACACACACTCAAGAGAATATACATTTAAGAGAATAATCTATAAATGCATCAAGGGCATCCTCGGTGAATATATGAGAAGGAAGGACATAAGGTTTCATTAAGTACCTACCATGTGCCAGATACTATGCTAAGCAGTTAGTTTATAATTATAATCTCATTTGCTCCTCATAACCACCCTAGACAGTAGACACTATGATTATCTTAATTTTACAGGTGAGGAAAGTGAGGTAGGCAAAAGTTAAGTGAGTTGCCTAGAGTCTGAGGCTGGATTTGAACTCATGAAAATCTTCCCGACTTCAGGCTTGGCACCTGATCCACTGAGTTGCCTAGTTGCTCATAATATAAAGAAAAATTAGCCAAATACTCAGAACATCTTTTTAGAAAAAAGTCCCTGGAGATAGAGAAACCAAACCACAATGGTCACTAACTTTAGGGAGCTTATGTTGTTCTGGGAGTTATAGCATACAGTTAGAACGGTACTAACTCTGGAGATCTCCAGACTGAAGAATTAACACCGCCATCCTCCCAGTGATAGACATATGCATCCTAAGAAACTCCTGGGGACTGTGTCTGGATGGCTGTCATCCCTCTCTCCTGGGGAGTTATGATGCTCTCAGTATGCCGGAGCAGCTGTACTGCAGGCAGGCCTTGCTGACAGGCAGGCCTCATTTCCCTTCCCTGAGGCATTTAAACATAATGCCATTTCCCCTAGTCCCCAGAGAAAAAGACATGAAGGCAATTGGAGTGATTAGAGGCCTCCATAGGAAGGCTGCATTGGGCACATATGGGATTGAGCTCCGAAAAGTCTGTACTGAGCACAGCATCTGTCAATTCAGGTCACTCAGAGTTAGCTTGGAGGTTTCAGATTCTCAACAGAAGTTAAGGCATTGTGAAAGATCATTTGTTTTTATTACTGCATTAAACAGAAGCTTATTTTTTAATCTTCCACGAGAGTTTGGAGTACTTTATAAACACCATATGTGTACATGTATGCCCTCATACGGTACTCATTGGTTGCAAGATCCTGGGACTCCCGTTGGCAAGGAGGAGCCCTTTGGAGTTCAAGGTTGATGAAATAGTTCAAATTGACATCTGCCAGGCTCCCGTAATCTGCCAGGTCACTCTTGGAGGGGAAAAAAAAAGTCCCATATTGTTTGGTTGTTTTTAATGAGGTCACTTAGAGATCTGTTGCTTTTATTTTACACTTCGGGAGGAAGAGGAAGTGTGAGATCACCTGCCGTCAGGGTTAACAGCAAGTTGGCCACATTTATGAACTGTGTTTTTTTCTGCATCGCTTTGTGCAGGCTGGGTGGGAAGATCACTGGCTTTTGGAGTTGGCAGACCTGGTTTAGAATCTGGGTGCTGTCACTTTAGTAACTAAGGGCAGCTAGGTGGTGAAGTGGATAGAACACTGGCTTCATCTTCCTGAGTTCAAATCGAGCCTTAGACACTTAATTGTGTGACCCTGGGCAAGTCATCTAACCCTGTTTGTGTCATTTTCCTCATCTGTAAACTGAGCTGGGAAAGGAAATGGCAAACCACTTTAGTATTTTGCCAAGAAAACCCCAAACGGGGTGAGAAAGAGTTGGAAATGACTAACAAAAAAAATTGGACACAACTAAACTGACTTAGTAGTTATGACCTGGGGCAAGTCACTCAGGATCATGGAGGCCCTATTTCCTCATTTGTAAAGTAGGAGTAATATTCTTAACACTAATGGTATTATTATAGGACTGAGAATCAAATGAGATGATTTATGTAAAGCATTTTGTTAAACTTCAAAGGCCATATCAATGCCAGATCATGACTAGTAGTACTATGAAGAAGAGCCAGGGGAACATTCAAAGGTAATAGACAAAGAAACTGTCCTTAGGTTCTGGTGATACAGAGACAAACAAGTGGTCCCTGGTTTTAAGAGAGCTTTCATTCTAGGGATATGACATATAAAAAGTACAATTAGGAGGTTCAGGAAACACTTTCTGTAATAGTGAACCCTCATAATTTCTTATGTAGTCCTTAAGATGCATACACATGACACTTACAGCTTTAAAGCTGCCGAGAGTTCTGGTCGTGGTAAGGAGAGATTACATTCAGGCATGAGGTACATCATGAGCAAAGGCACAGAGGTGGGAGATGGGATGCCAAATTCAGAAAATAATAAGTAGGCCTATTGAACTGAAACAGAGAGGGAAATTGTATGAAACAAATCTAGAAGTAAAGTTAGAGCCAAACTATGAAGGGCCAAGCTGAAAAGTTTATGTTTAAACGAGTTCCACTTAAGATTCTCCAGTAGTTGAGAGACATGATAAGACTTAGACCTTAGAAAGATTATTTTGATGGCTCTGTGGAAAATGGAATGGAAGTAGAGAGACCAATTAGTAGTCCAGGTGAGAGCTGATAAAAGGCCTCAAGTAGAGTATGACTATTTTAAGTGGGGAGGAAAAAGCAGGAGATCTTGTGAAGGTCCTTAATGGTAGCTGATTCTATCTGGGGTGAGAGTTGAGAATGACCTCAAGTCCGCCAATCTGGTTGTCTGAAAGGGTGGTAGTGCTTTCAGCAGAAACAGGGAAGTTTAGAAAAGTGGCACATTTAGAAGGGAATATAATGAATTCCATTTTGGACATGCTGAGTTTGAGACTCCTAATTTGCAAAAAATACATAGACAAGACCCTCTTTGGAGAGGCCTCTTTTGTGTTAAGTAAGAACTGTCAGTAAAATGATTAACAGCTGTTAGTAATTAATTAAGAAACACTCCTTCATATGCGTTTCTTTTTTCTTTATTTCTTGATAGATTTGTCTTCTGCCAAGCGGAAATTTGCTGATTCCCTAAATGAATTTAAGTTCCAATGCATAGGAGATGCAGAGACAGATGATGAAATGTGCATCGGTAAGTTGAGGAGCTGGTAAGCTTAAAAATGGTCGAGATGCTTTTCTTAGGGATTCCATAATGACATCCTTTCTGTTTGGTAATAATATTTTACTTTTCATACTTATTACACTCATAGATTGTTCAAGCTGGTTTGGCCTTTAAGGTTATCTAGTCCAGAGGTATGGGAAATGTTTAATGAAATAAATAAAAATACGATGCATAGTTTTGGGGCAGCCAGATGGTGCACCAGGCCTGGAGTTAGGTAGACCTGAGTTCAAATTCGGCTTCAGACACTCACTTGTCGTCATTTAACTCTGTTTGCCTCAGTTTTCTCATCTGTAAAATGAGCTGGAGAAAGAAATGGAAAACTACTCCAGTATTGTTGCCAAGAAAACCCCAAAAGGGGTTATGAAGAGTTGGACACAGCTGAAATGACTGAACCACAACAACAGAATGTTAATTTTTGGTTTTCTAAGTCAGTGTGTGGCCTACAGGGATCCCTTTTACACCCCTGATCTAGTCCAACATCTGCCTTACTTCACACATGAGGGAAATGAGACAGAGTTTGAGGGGCTTGTCCCAGACTCACTCGGGACACTTCTGGGAGAGCTGAGACTTGAATCTAAGTTTCTCTGGACCCATGACAGCTATGGGCAGCTGAGAGGCCTCTCAGTACAGCAGTGAGACGCCCTAGACAAGGAGTCAGGAAACCTGACTCCGTGGCGAGGGCGTAGGGCATCTTTCTGTTGTACCGTGAGGCCTCTCAGCTGCCTACAGCTGTCATGGGTCCAGAAGACCATGTCAATAGGCCCATTATTGGACTAAGCTTTTGAGGCCTGGAGTATCTTGGGAGTGGGGAGGTGGGCTATTTATAATCCTTTACCCTGGAAAAATCTGTGACTTTTCTTTTCCTTGTGGCTGTGCTCAGCCACAATGTCTGGAGCTTATAGAGGGGTTAAAAAATAAAAGGGGGTACTTGTAGACAGGGAAGGCTGAGGAGAGACAAAACAATTTGGCCTTTGGCAAATCAGTTCATTACTCCTGTTTCTGCTTTGGCTGACAACATTGAGGGATTGTGGTGTTACTTTGAGAATACTTGATTTGAAGACAGGAGGACAGGAACTCGAAACCCATCTCAGGTAACTTACTAGCTTTGATCATAGGCAAGTCTGAAAAACTTTGGGACTCATTTCTCTCAGTTGTAGAATGGGAATCATGATACTTGTAATACTTCTTCACAGAATTGTTATGAGAATTACTCGTTGTGATAATATACTCTCTAAGCCTTAAAGTGCTATGTAAATATAAATTTTTGTTACTATTGTTATTAACTCCTACTATTATTACTGTAGTGGCTGGATAAACAAGGATAGAAAAAAATCAAGAAATTGTACTTTCCCAGGGTACTGCTACCACCACCACTCAGCCTACCTCCCCCAAAACAAAACAAAAACCAGCCCCCTGAACAAAAAACCGCAAAACCATTTCAAAGACGACTATAGGATCCATAGTTGAAGCCCCCAATTCTACAAATGTCCTTTTGGCTTTTAGGACAGGTGTCCATCCTTGCCTATGTCCCTTGGGGATAATTTAATGATGATCATGGTGGGGTCCTACTCCACATCCTGTCTGTTCATGTGGGCCCTGCTATTCATGGGAGCTATAGAAGCTACAGGCTGTATTGTGGGATGTGAGGGAAAGCCAGTGGTGTTCTTACCATTGGGATCTCTCCTTGGTTGCTGTGGTTGCTGAAGGAAAAGGCCAAGTTCCTGATGCCATTAGAATTAGCTGAGACTGACGACAAAGGGTTGAGGAGGTCATTTTCCGGACAGGAAATCTTTGAACTCCAAAACAAACTGCCCTCTCCCCAGCAGACTTCTCACTGTATTTATGCTTGTAGTACTTCTCCACCCCCACCCCAAAAGCTTGTAGTCTCCTCCTCTTTCCACCCCCAGGTCCCCATACTCCTGGGTATAGACACATCTTTTCCTTGAGGAAATCCTTTTTCTCTCCACAGAGGCCATAAGGTTGCTGCATAGGATAAAAATACATTTCCAGATTGTTTTTAATGGTCACTGATTAAGAAAAGAAAAAGAAAAAAGAAGGCTGTCTGGGGAAGGGACTGGCTTTTGACATTTGGACTGTGTTGGAGGGTGGATCCCTTAGGGGAAAAAATGGACAAAGAAAGGGAGCGGATAGTATAGAATGTTGAAAGCTCATTTCTCTCCTTGTTACCCCATCCTCTGTCTTTTTCAGCAAGGTCTTTGCAAGAGTTTGCCACTGTTCTCAGGAATCTTGAAGATGAGCGGATAAGGATGGTAGGTATGATTGGGATCCTCTCAGCCACAAACACCCACCCTGCCCCATCCTGGGGGGAGGGAGTGTCACTGAACTGTGGTCTTGCCCTTGTGCCTGTTGTCTCTTATTAGAATGGAAGCTCTTTGAGGCCACTAAAATTCTTTGTTTCTTCAGTGCCTAGCACATAGTAGGTACTTAAGAAAAAGGTGATTGAACTGATTAATATGTATTGGCCCAAGACTTAGGAAGTGGGTACTTTACTCGTAGCTTTTTTTTTTTTTTGGTTTAAATATGAAACTTAAATTAAACACTTTGCCAAATCTTTAGTGGTTCACTTCAGTACAGGGCTCATTTATTAAGTGTGCTAGGTGCTTGGGGTACAAAAAGCAAAATGAACAAAAATAAAATAAAAAGTATCCTGACTTTAGATTCTGCGGGGGTGGGGTGGGATGCAACATATAAACCAGGGGTGGGGAATCCAATGCCTCCAAAAAATCCTTTTATTAAGGGGATTTGTTCTGTGAAGTTGGGATTCAATCACAGGGCTGCACTTGAGGGCCTAAAAGGCCTTGAGGCTGGAGGTTCCCTACTCCCATATAAACAGATAAATATACACACAGTAATTTGCAGGAGAACAAGCACTAAATTAGGAGAAACAGAAAAGACTCCCCATAGGATTTGGCCTGAGAGCTGAGCCATTGAATGAAACTAGATTCTAAGGGTTGGAGAGAGTATATTCCAAAGAAGGCAGGGCGCTGAGTCGGGAGGTGTCATGTGGACCTCAAGAAACAGCAAATAAGCCAGTTTGGCTGGAGATAAGAGTCTATGGAGGGGAGTGTTGGGCAACAGATTTGGAGCGGTAGGCTGAAGTTAGATTGTGAAGGACGCTTTAGATGCTAAGCGCAGGAGTTCACATTTTATCCCAGAGAAGTTCTTCGTGGGGGATCTGTGAACTTAAAAAATACGGCGGTTGATTTCTTTTGTCTTTTCCTTTATACATTTAAAAACCATTATTCTGAGGAGGTGCCCGGATGCTTTACCAAACTGCTCCAGGGCTCAGTGACACAGTCCAGGTTAGGAAGCCTGTTCTAGAGGCAGTAGGGAGCTGCATATAGTCAGACTTGTGCTTTAGGAACATTTTGACAGCTGTTTGGAGGGTGAATTGAAGTGGAGAACTCTAGAGTCTGGTAGTCCAATTAGGAGACTGTCGCAGTAGTCCAGGTGAGAGGTGATTTGGGACTTAATTATGGAACACATTCAAGAGATGTGTGGAATATGAATGTGTGACAGGTCCTATAGAGTGAGTCACATTCAGTGAATGAAGATGATGGCATTTGTGAAGTGCTCTGAGCTCCTGAGAACAGGGTGATATTTAATTTCAAGGATTAAATACTACTTTCAACATTCTTTCCCCCTCCTGGCTGTTGATGATGTGCAGGTACTTTTCTGGTTTGGCAGTGTAGGGTTAGTGGGTGATATACTCTATAAAGTCGATTTGCCCTTTCCTTAGAATTCCTTAAATTCCAGGCTTAAAGGGTGGTTTGAAAGCTGCTTTTGGTGGTATGATGGCCTCTTCACTCATCAGGCCCTGGGCAGATATCCAAGGGTTAGAGGGGATTTGGTTACTGAGTACTTTCCTCCTCCTCTCTTGCCATGCCCCCAAACCCAGTGCCTTTAACCAAGCAGGTTGGCTGGCAGAAAAGCTTTTGGAAGGGGGGAGGGCAGGCTGAAGCCTCTCTCTCTCCGACCTGCTACTGCTTTTTGTCTTAATGATGAATTATGGTCCATGCTCATTTAGGAGATAACAGAGTTTTTATTCTACAATTATTAGATTGTCTTCCAGGCAGGATAGAAGCACCCAAGGGCCCCCACATGTAGTCCAATCATTTCTCTAGAGCCTTAATCATGGGATATTCCAGGGGGAAAGTTAGCAAGGTTGGGAGTTAGGGAAAGGGAGGGGTTGTGGTAAGGGTGTTGAATACATCTGCCTGAGAGGGAAGTGACTCCCTTGGGGTCTGGTTTTTGGCAGAGTTCGATGTTGGGGGTGGGGGAAACATCACAATACACTACTCTCCAAACTGCCTTGACCCTGTGTTAAGGGAACAATGGCTGGCTTATTCTTTTCAGTCAGGCTATGAATTCTGCTTATTAGTGTCAGTGAGTCAGGTTACCCTGGTTACATCACTGCCTCTTGCTGCTCTGGATTACTTCCCTGCCCCCATTTCCTGTGGCAGGTTGACTATTTATTGAATAATTCCTATGGGCCAACAGGTAGTGTGAGGGATGCAGAAACAGTATTGGATAGAATTCCTGCACTCAAAGAGCTTACAGTTTCAATTTGAAAGACAAGATATAAAACTTGTATAATGTAACAGTGGACAAATTCCTTCACCTCTGGACCACGTTTTCCTCCACTGTAAAGTGAGGGAATTAGACTGTTATATGATAGCTATGGTCCCTGTCAATTCTAATGAATGATCCCTAATAGACAATGAATAATTGTCTGTAATGAACTGAATGAATTAAAATAACATCCCCACTCTTAGGAGCTCAAAGCACTTCCCATATGCCATCATCTTCATTCACTTAAGTACCATTCACTATATAGATCACTAAAGGGAAACATTGCCTGCCATCCGCCATTATATCAGTCTACTTCCACATATCTGAACATAGTGAACTAAGTAATTCAGTTGTACATAAAGAATACTCTTCCACAGAAATGCTTCCTAATAATCTAGGCAGATTTCTGACACCATAATATGGAGAAGTCATGTATACAGCAGGTACTTAATAAATGCCTATTGAAAAGAATGAATCTAAATTTAGAGGGATTGTGGTGGGCGATTCAGTTGAGAGTCTGCTGGGGTCTTGTATGGTATGTTAAAACAGTTTATTAATAAAAATGTAAAAGAAGAATAAATATGGACTTCAGGGACTTCACTTGGCTTGTCTGGTCAGTGTTTGTTAATAGCAGAAACTATTGGCAGCTGAAGTTCTTAAAACTTTTGTAGGTTAACATCTAGATGTACCTCTTCCTTAATTTCTCCCTTTTTTAAGGGCGTTAGTACTTAGCTACCCTCACATATAATTACAAAAGCTGTTCTTCATGGGGCAGACATTGTTCTTCAAATGATACCCATGCAACACGGTGTTTGTTCCGGTGTTCGTTTAGGCATGGGCATGGTGTATTTTCTCTGCTACTTCTGTATTTTCTTCGATCACCTTTTTTGCACCTGAGTAGCTGAACTGGGAGCTGCTGTGTGACTGCATAGAAATTGCATTTCTCCTTTTGCTTTTTTTCTTTGACAGATTGAAAATGCCAGTGAAGTGCTCATCACACCTCTTGAAAAGTTCCGCAAGGAGCAGATTGGGGCTGCCAAGGTGAGACCTCTCAGAAACCTGCTCTAGTTTTGCAGAGGAGCTCAGTATGAGTCTTGGTTCTGCCCGTTACTCTCCCTGTGACAAATCTCTGCGCCTCCTTTAACTAATTTGTAAAAAAAAAAAGCAGGGGCAGGGAGGGTGGAAGAGGTTGGATTTAATGGCTTCCGAGTTGCCTTCTATTCTGGCTCTCAGTGTATGGTCCTGTACGCCTCTAAGCCTGTGATTTAAACATTGTTGAACGTTTTTCATAAATTTCTGCGTGACTGAAGTGATATTTACGCTTATGTTCTCGGCTAGAACGGTTTCCTTATTTAATGTCTCGCAACTAGATTTTTAAGCCTTCAGAGGCTTCTGTCTTCTCTGTGATGCTCCAGAACCCTGTTTCCCTACCATGGCATAGTGCCTTGAATTATATTAACGGTAGACAGTGTGGTCGGTGGAAAGAACTCTGGACTTGGAGGTTAGGACACTTGCCTCTAATTGGGCCAGTCAGCGTTACATTGTTAGGCTTCATTTCCTTCATTAGTAAAAGAAAGTAATAACGTTTACCTGCTACGTTACCTGTCTCACACAGTTGTTGTGAAGAAATTACTCTGTCAACCCCAAAGGGCTGTTTGGCCTAATGGTAGTACTAATATTTGAGTCTGATGTACAGTGCTTAATGGTTTGCAAAGCACTTTATGTATATTATCTCATTTGTTCTTCGTGACAACCCTGTGAGGTGGGTAATTATTACCTGTATTTTGTAGGTGAGAAAACTTAGAAGTTAAGTGACTTGCCCACTGCTGAGACCAGGTTTAGTCTTCCTGACTCCCGCGCTTTGTCTGCTCTCCTTCCTTTTATATAGATGTTAGTAGTCAGTTATTCTTATTAACAAAAAGAACGATGATGATTCTTCCACCGTAGTTCTCTTTTATTGGACCATTATGGGGTAGAAATGAAGGTGACCCTGGGTTCTCATTCTTTCAACAACCATTTTATTATATGGGCTTGGCGTCTTGCTGGGCACTGGGATATAAAGATAAATATGAAATAATTCCTGCCATTAGGGAGCTTGCATTCCTTTGAGGATAGGGAACATGATACAAGACATGCATATATAGGTAAATAAAAAATATATATACAAAGTAATGTTGAGGGTGGGAATTGGAGAAGACACTAGCAACTCTGGGGATTATAGAAGGCCTTGCTTTGGAAGTGTTACTGGAATTGACCCTTAAAGAAAGGTAAGGATTCTGAGAGTTGGAGGTCGGAAGGGAGAACATTACTGAAACTTGTGCCAGGATAACACAGGCTTTGGCAGGTCCTACCAAGCTAGAAAGGCTTCAGATATATGCCTAGAGAGGAACCAACGTCCTGTGATCTCAGGGTTAGCCTAACTAAGTGAGGAGAGGAGTGGCTTTATGACTAGAGGATTGGAAACCCAGGTAGGAATTTCTTTAGGCTATGGTACCTCATTAGGATCATATATTAAGGTCTAGAAGGGCTGTGCTCCCAGCATTAGAAGAGTAAGTTCCCATAAGTTCCCATCATAGTGCTGACATAAGAATGCTAACAATAGTACTAATGGTCATTGAATTAATTTTGGGAGAAATATTTTACTCTAGGTCAGTGGTTTTCAACCTTCCTAATGCCGTGACCCTCTAATACTCGTAAGTGGGCGTATCTGGGCATATCTGCACGTGGGCGGACGTGCCTGGAGACGGATAGAGGAACAGTGTGTTGGTTCCTAAGACCATTGGAAATATGTGTTTTCTGATGATCTTAGGTGACCCCTGTGAAAGGGTTGTTTGACCCACAGGTTGAGAACCGCTGCTCTAGGTGTTTTCCCAGGTCTCTTAATGATTCCCGGTGGGGTGTACCTTTGTAGTGAGGGACAATAAGGTTTCGAGCTGAGACTTCTTGGAGCAAAGCTGCCACTGTTATTGATGTGTGACTGTTAAATGACTGCAAAAGTGAATCCTGCCCACTCCTTAAAGGTGAAAAACAGTGTGGACTTCACTGAAATCATGACAGCTTATTAGATCCCTACTGAGTGCAAAGCCCCTTGGCTAACTATAAACATACCCAAAGACACATACCTAAAAATTTTATGTATAATATATGTATGTATGTATGTAGAAAATGTGTGTGAGTGCTCACACACACACACACACACACAAATATAATGAAGATAAAAGATGCCTACACACAACTTCTAGGCAATGGAACATAAGTGTGAAGAGGTATAGCCAAACAGTGTGTTATAAATAATTCTAGGAAGATTGGGAAGCACTTTCAGGGGTCAGGGAAAAGGAGGAGGTATCCTGAGCTCGGCCTTGAAGGAAAAATGATTGAGAGAGAGAACGAACATGCTGGTTTTGAGTAGAGAAGTGACACATTAGGATTATGTGTGCAGTATGAATTGGAGGGGAGAGACTGGAGATAGGAAAACCATTTAGGATTATTTAATGCTAGTCTAGGCATGAGGTAATAAAGGCCTTAATTAGGGGGATTGTAGTGGGATTGAAGAGGAGGGATCAGATACAAGGAGAGAGCCTCATCTTCTCTGGTTAATAACTAGTAAACCTGTGGTGTCTTTGGTCCTTATCAGTGTTTTGGAGGCCACTTGTGGGGGAGATACTTTGTTAGAAACAGATAAAGGTGGAATTGTCTTCAGGGTTTTCTTCTGCTACTGTATCTCTTTGCAGAACGGTCAGTGCCCAGACATAGCCAATAGCTCCATCTGCAGGCATTCAGGGGTATATCACCTTTGTCAGGAAAAATTTATTATCCATTTGGTCTCCACATGGGGAATACTCTGGCTCAAGTGACATTTTTTGGGTGGGATGAAATAATACAGGAGTATTCCATCCAAACCAATATAAGCCCCTCTTATATGCAGAAAGACTATGCTTTTATAATATAAAGACAAAATGAAAAAGGTCCCTGCTTTCAGGGAGCTTATGTTAAACCAGGTACCTACAGTGTCCACATAGACAAATATATGCAGGATAAAGGAGAGGGTCACGAATAACTTCCCCTAGTAATTGGCCCATGAGATGAGCTTTGAATGAAGCTAGAGACTCTTAAGAGGCAGGGATCCAGGAAGAATGTGTCGCTGTATTTGGGGAATTGCAAGTAAGCCATTTTGACTGTGAACAGAAAATATAAGGGGAGTAGCAAGAAATAAATTTGGAAAGGTAAGCTGGAGCCAGATTGTGAAGGGTTTTAAATGCCAGACTGGGGAATTTATTTATATTCTCTGTACTCTGTGATTCAGCAAAAATGGTCTTCTCTTGGATTGCTCATAATTGACACTCATCTCAGTGCCTTTGTCCTGGACATCCCACCTACCTGGAATGTAGCCCCTTTGTCTTCTCTTAAGATGCCGCACAAGGCATCTTCTGCATAGAACCTGTCCTGAGCCCTGGTTGGTGAATCCTCCTTGCCCCTCCCCCACTACCTTGTATTTAATTACTTCATATACGTTTATATTATTCACTTTATATCTATTCATTTTTTATCCACAGTGCTTGGCACAAAGTAAGTGCTTAATAAATAACTGTTGTTTGGTTTATATTTATACTGTAGGTTTATATTTGTTCCTTTTTTTTGAGGTGGGAAGGCAGGGCAATTAGGGTTAAGTGACTTGCCCAAGGTCACACAGCTAGTAAGTGTTTAAGATGAGATTTGAAGTCAGGTCCTCCTGACTCCAGGGCAGATGCTCTATTTACTGCCCCACCTAGTGGCCCCTTATTTGTCTTCATTAGAATGAGAGACCTTCCCAAGTAGAGATGATTTCATTCCCTTTACTTGTATCTCTAACACGTGCTAGGCACACAGTAGGTGTTCAGTAAATGTTGATCAATGAAATGCCTTTTGTGTACAGAGTACTGTCTAGTTATATCAGACACACCAGCAACTCACAATCTTGAGGGGAAGGTAAGGCACACTAATAACTAATATATGACAAGCACATTAAAAAGGGGCAGAAGGAAATGCTACCTACCTGTGGTATGCTAAACCTTAAGCAGGTTGTGACTCAGAGATCCAGGATTAAGAGACTAAAATTGAAACCTTTTTCTATTAAAATTATGTTGAGAATAAACTTAGAAATGAACCATAAAAACTTTAAAGTGGTATCTAGTTCTTGCTAACAGCAGCCCTTAACTTAAATGAATATAGATCCAACTAGGGCTTCTTTTTATAAAGAAATACTGAAAATATGCTTTTTCCTCCTTAAAAATTTAATTCTATTAAGTGATCATTTTTTTAAAATTAAATTTTGTTTTATTTTTCCAATAAATAAAAATCTATTTTCTCTTCCCCTCCTCTAGCTTGGGGTTGGGTTGGGGGTGGGGTGGGAGAGAAGGGAACCTTATCACAAATATGCTTAGAAGTGCAAAATTAATTCACATATTAACTGTGTCCAAAAAATACGCTTCAATCTACAAATTGCCAAGAGGTAGATGGAATGCTTCATCTTTAGTTCTCTGGAATCCCAGTTGGTCTTTACATTGATTAAAATTCTTAAGCATTTCAGAGTTGACTTGAAATGTTGTTGCTTTTGTATAAATTGTTCTCCTCTTCTGCCAGTGGGCATTTTCTAAGCACTCCCTTTGTGCAGAGAGCAACCTGTCCTACTAAGTGAATGTAAGAACTGATCTTGGAATCTGGAACGTCTGGGTTCATATCTAGGTTTTTAAACAAACCAGCCCTGTGATTCCATGTATATCACTTGATTATCTGTGCACCAGGCAGCTAACTCTGCAAAAGTATGAATTGCAAAAAAAATGCTGATTTGCATTGTTTGGGGAAGTCCCTTACCTGGAACTCCATTAGTAGATGATATCACTGGAAAGCTATGTTTGGTCTGTAAGCATTTATTAAGCACCTGATATATACCAACCTGGTGCTATGCTCTGAAAATACAGTGAAAGGGGGAAAAAAGCCCTAACAGTCCCTGCAGTCAGGAGGATTTACAATCGAATAGGGAAAAAAGCAAACAAAATCCCAGAATTCTGTGTTGGGTGCAGTGGATATATGGATAGAAATAATAAAGGGTCTCTTCCCTGCTGGACTTTGCAGTTGCTGGTGTCTGCTGATCAGGGGTGTGCCGAGAGGTTGTCTCAAGATGGATTTGGTGACTAATCCATCTGGTAGTTGGTTTTGTTGCTGGATGCATTACTGCTTCCCCACAAACTCCCACCATTGGCATATGCTTGCCCAAAGCACTGTTTTGAGGCTTACCACACTTACCAATAGAGGAAATTCAGAAGTCCATGAAGCTTTTGTTCAGGTGTTCGTTGCAGGAAGATCTTTTCTTCATATGAAATTAAGAAACAAGCTTGAGAAGATTAAAAAAAATACTACTCGATTTTTATACTACACCAGCACTTTCTTC
Source organism: Pseudochirops cupreus (assembly GCA_028627135.1). Taxonomy (NCBI): domain Eukaryota; kingdom Metazoa; phylum Chordata; class Mammalia; order Diprotodontia; family Pseudocheiridae; genus Pseudochirops; species Pseudochirops cupreus. The sequence continues at coordinate 318,032,556 of CM053581.1, read as the reverse complement.
TCCAGATTCCACAGGAGGCTTGCCAAGTTTGGACACACACACACACACACACTCACACACTCACTCACTCACTCACTCACTCACTCTCTGTGTCTTGCTTTGGTTCTATATCTTTTCCCTTCCATCCCTCCCTTTCTCTATATATGTTCCTGTTCTATTCTAGTACACATTTTAATGAAAGAAGCTGTGCTATCTAAAGTACAATCTTGAAGTGCCAGCAAATGACACTGGGGATGTATTTGGTAGCTGCCAAGTTCTGTTTTCTGCATCCTTCCTGAAAGGATGCTAAATTTATCCCTTCCTCCTCCTCCTCTTATATTCAGTTGCCATAACAACCTGTTGCTACTTGTAAGAAACTGAAGTTAGAGAGCCCTGTAGGGAGGGGGCTGCGTAGAGTTAGTAAGAATGATAGTAGTAGCTAGAAGGGACCTTGGGGGTGATCTAGTCTGACATTCTCATTTTACAGTTGAGGAAACTGAGACCCAAAGGTCACTACCTACTTTATCAATGTAGGTAGTGACCAGCAGCACTGGGTTTAGTCCTTTGTTTAGCTAAGACCTTTAAAATAACCTGCCCTTATGGAATTAACCACCTATCTAGACATAGTAAATATGAAGGTAGCCCTTAATTTAGGATGATACCTGATGCAAAAGTACATGTGAGGACCAGCAGGAGGGCAAGAGGAGATTCACAGAAGACTCCCCAGAGAAGTAGAGGGTGGCATTCTAAGCATAGCAAACATGTCTAGGGACAGCATGGTTGCTGGGAAATTCAGAGCATGTTTAGGAGATGGTAGGTAATACAGTTCAGTTGGAGGACAAATAACATGGAAGGAAGCAGGATTAACTAAGAGCAGGAAAATAGGGAGGTGCCACATTGAGCAAAGTCTTGAATGCCCAGCTAAAGAGCTCAAACTTTAATTATAACATGAGAGGTTGGTAATTATTCCATTAGGGAAAGGTTAAGAAAAAAAGCAAAACACAACATCCTGTGTCCTTTAGATATTTCAGCAAGCCAGTTGTTGGTAGATCCTCTTTTTTTGGTAAAAAGCAAAGCCCAGGTTCCTAGCGTAGCTGTCCTTATAAAGATCTTACTCTTTTTTTTCTGGGCAAGAGCTGGCTAGTGCTCCCCTTATCTTTGGCTCTCCTCTTGGATGTTAAATTTAGATACCCTCTGTGAGTGGTTGGAATATTGCAAAAATTTGGTGCCACGTGGCCCATGGCCTTTTCCCATTCTTGGCCCCTTGGAATGCAGTGAAGGGAGACTTCCCAAAGGCCCTAGATTCTCTAAGTAAAGACTTGCTAACATGGGCTGGCCAGCACCCACACTGATATCATTAAGGCACTAGCAGAGAGGGACCTGACTGTTATATAAAACAGATGAACTTCCTTGAGGGAACTTTGCTCACAAAATTTGAAAACAAAAACTGGCACACTCAGGAGAGTCCTTTTTCCCTGGGCTTGATGGTATTTTCCCCTTCCATTTGTTCTGATTCATTGCCTCTTCAGAAAATTCAGCATGTGCCTGTGAGGTACAGGGTTCTTCAAGTATAGGTCAGGTACAAAAGGTGATGAAGACTTAGGCTCAGCCCTTAAGAAGCCCAGTATGGGTGACAGAGGCACTGTATTAAGTTGGTTAGAAAGCTGGGCATAGTTGGAGCTGGGAAGACCTGGCCTCAGGCATTTAGCTGCTGTGTAACCCTGGGCAAGTCACTTAACCTTTCTTGGCCTCAGTTTCCCTACTTGTAGAAGGATCCAACTTTTAAGGTCCCTTCCAGCTCTAGAGCTGTGGTTCTAAGCTCCTCAATTTACAAATGAGGAAACTGAGGTCCTTGAGATTATTTAGGTGGCTTGCCTAAGATCTTACAGATAATGAGCATCAGAGTCAGGATTTGAATCTAGGACTTCTGACTCCAGTGCCAGTTCTATTTATACTGTACCTTAGGAGGGGGGATGGAAATCATAGAAACTGTTGTGGAAAAGATACAGCATTTGCTCTGGACTTGGGAGACTGGTAACAGCTGAAATCCCAAAGGAAGCTATTCAAAACACAGGAAACTACAAAGCAAAAAGATAGAGGTGGGAAAGAAAGGACAGATATGTTTAGGGAGTAGCTGGTTAGTAGAGTCCTAGGCATCTGAAAGGAACGTTATTAGCTAGCTAGTCAAGTGATTCTCTCACACTTCAGTCTCAGGATCCTTTTACTCTCCCTAACGTAGGGTCTATCCGTGGATGTGCTGGTAAATGTCTGACAGTCGGTTCTCTGGGAAAGGAAAGATTTTCACAAGACACACTTTAAAATTTAATCTGCATTGATAACATTTTCTCCATCACTTAAGTCTAGACCAGGGGTGGAGAACTTGTGGCCTCGAGGCCACGTGCCGCCCTCTAGGTTCTCAAGTATGACTCTTTGACTGAATCCAAACTTCACAGAACAAATCCTCTTAATAAAAGGATTTGTTCTGTAAAACTTGCACTCAGTCAAAAGGCTGTACCCAAGGATCTACAAGGCCTCATGTGGCTTCCAGGCCGCAGGTTTCCCACTCCTGGTCTAGGCAATCAATAAAACAATAAGCCAGATGCTGATTTGTAATATTTGCTGATTTTCAAGGTGTAAATGTTCACACTTAAAATTTAATCATCGACTATTGTGAGCTGGTATAAACTGGCTCCAGCACATCCCAGGTTATAGCTATCAATATGTACTTCATTAGAAATAACAATTTCTTGGAATTATTATGAAAATCGCTTTGACCTTGTGGTCCTTCTGTTCCCAGGGATCATCTTACCACATTTTGAGAATTGCTAATAGTCCATCCTTCTTATTATATAAACAAGGTAACTAAAGGCCGGGAATATCACCCAGCTAGTAAGTGTCAAGAAGAAGGATTTGAACCTAGATCTTGACCCCACAGCTCTCCTGTTCTTGCCTCTCTCCTTTGCTGTACAAAGAGAGAGGCACCTTAAGAGAAAGATACAAAATGGGGTAAAAGCTAATTTGGGGGAGGCAGGGATCAGGTAACATAACCCCCCAGTGTGGCCAGTCAGATTAAAATATAATTGGAAAATGTTAACAGAGTAAATAAAAATAAAGCACAAGTGGAATGCCAAGCCAAGGCAGCTTCCAAGGTTCGGACTGCCAGCACAGGAAACCCCATTTATTCAGCAAACATTCACAGAACAGAGAAAGTCAAAACCCAGTGTAACTTGTTCCTTTAGCAAGGTCTCAATTCAGTCCACGACTCCGCCCCTAGACAGTACATTCATTTAGTCAGTCAAAAGTCTCTTCTCCAATGGAGATTAGTCTCCAGCCACAAACCAAGTACATTCATTTGGTCAATCACTCAAAGGCTTCCCACCCCTGAATCTCAAAAGGGGCAGGAGAGCACAAAAGGCCATCTACCCTTAAGTTACAAGGTTAAGCTCAGCATGGAATACCCAAGGAAAGGCTATTCTCTTCTTCTCTCAAGTCAAGCCCTCAGCCATCTCAGTTCCTGGGGAGACAAGGCTCGACAAAGCCATAGTCACTCTCTGCCTGTAGAGCAGCCCCAGAACCCCTGTATTCCACATTATCTTAGGTGTGTTGTATCTTCCAGGAGAATGACCGACACTTGAGGTAGGTGCCATTTTTGTCCAAGCACAGAGGCTGGCCCATAATAAATGTTTTGTTGGTTTATTGATTCTTTTATTCAATATCTGAATGAAGGGGCAGCTAGGTGGCACTGTGGATAAAGTGCTGGGCCTGGAGTCAGGAGGACTCATCTTGGTGCATTCATCTCAAATCTGTGCTCAGACATGTCACAGCTGTGTGACGCTGAGGAAATCACGTAATCCTGTTTGCCTCAGTTTCCTCATCTGCAAAATGAGCTGGAGAAGGAAATGGCAAACCACTCCAGTATCTTTGGGGAAAAAACCCCAAATGGGGTCACAAAGAGTCAGACAGAACTGAAAAAGGACCAACAACACCAGGGAATAGACCTGGAATTGTGAAGCATGTCAGTGATAGAGGGAAGAGTAATGGAATAATCATTCATTAAGCACCTCCTGTGTGCCGGACACTGTGTTCTTTACAAATAATATCTTATTTGATCCTGAGATGAATAAAAACCCCGAGAGACAGATTTTCTGGGTAACTGAACCTGGTCCTGACCCCACAGCTCTCCTGGTCTTTCCCCTGTACTTTGACTGAGGCAACTTTAGAGAAAGATAACCAAAGTGGAGGAAAAGCTAATTTGGGTAAGGCAGAGATCAGGTAACCTAAGGGCCCAATGTGGCCATCCAGATTAAGAGAGAGACAGACAATTTCTGAGTAAGTAATCAGTTTATTAATTAGGCTAACCAGCAATCGGTGCAGACCCTGAAATTCCTTCAATCCCTTCTGAAAGGGAATACCCCAGACAAGTGAAACTCAGCCCCGATTAGTGGGCATTAATGAGGAGGGGGCCTAAAAGTCTTTTGTTCTTCCTGCTTGATCAGCAGCCTCAAGGCATCTGGGCAAGGGGTAGCCATCCCCATCCAGACCTCTCTGGCTAGTATTTTCCTTCTGGAGCTGAGTTGTCATGGACAGAGTGTTCCTCTTCCAGGCAAAGGCTCATCCAGACTGGACTCTAGAATTCTAAACCAGAAATTAGCTCTCCCAGTTGGGTGGGGTCCCACCCCAACTATGGAGCATTTGCCTTGAGGGCTAGGAGCAAATCTCTTCACTTAGCCATGCCCTTCCCAGACTTACTGACCTTTTCAGGAGATGGGTTACACAACAGCAATAAGAGGAAAAAGGATGAATCACTATTTAATAATTAGTTATTAATATAATGGTATCATATTATAATAATGCATACTATGTATGTAGTATATAGTATGTATAATGATGTAATAGTATAATATCAATTTCACTCATTTGATTTCTCTCAAATCCTTACTACAAAGCTAGGAGGTAGCTGCTGTCTTTATCCTGAGGCAAACAGCTGCTAAGTGCCCAAGGCCAGATTCCAGTCCCAGCTCTCTATCCCATGTGCCACCGTGCTGCCTCGTTACTTTTAGATTCGATAATAATCACTAAAAAATTACTTAATTATTAATTGAGTAATATAATAGCAATTAACTATTATTTTAAAATTTTCATTAAAATTTTCAGTTTCAGAACATTACCTTCTGGTACTTAGGGTGGGCTTCACCCCACCTCACATCTGAGTACCCTGGAGAATAAAGTTGAGTTCTGGGAGGATTTAGGAATTCTTTTTCCATCTTGGGCATTGATTCACAGGGGGAAAAACACTACTGGTCATCAGATAGACAAGTGAAAAACAAAAATCTGGGTCTGTGCCCAAGATTGGAAAATGAATTGTTGGTTGCCATGCCAGTGCCAAAATTTCCCTGCCTCTCGCTTCCTTCTTTACACACTTGAATGACTAATGTTATTAGACCCTATTCAATAAAAATGTCATTAAAAAATAGGAAAGTTCCTGTTTTCTAGCTCTGTTCACAGAACCTGTGATTTGTTTAGTATAGGAAACTCCCGATGAAGAAACTCCCTTGACCAGTGCAGATGACTACCTCCCCTACAATTTGTAGTCTTAATTGTCTGGGGCAGGAAAAACTTGACCCACTCTGGGGTTATTCTGCAAGGATGTTTGTGTCAGAGAGGATTTGAACCCTGGTCTTGTGATTCTCTTCCTTCCTTCCTGTTTTTGTTTTTTTGGGAGGCAGTCAGGGTTAAGTGACTTGCCCAGGGGTCATATAGCTAGTAACTATCTGAGGCTGGATTTGAACCCAGGTTCTCCTGACTCCAGGACCTGTGTTCTATCTGCTGCTGCTAGTTGCCCCTTCTGACTCTTTCTCTAAAAATGTTTTCCTGGGTTGAATAAAATTAAAGAATGAGTCAGATACAGGTAGGTAGCTAGGGGGTGCAGTGAATATAGTACTGGGCTTGGAGTCAGGAAAACTCATCTTAATAGTTGTGTGACCCTGGGCAAGTCACTTAACCCTGTTTGCCTCAGTTTCCTCATCTGTAAAATGAGCTGGAGAAGGAAATGGCAAACCAGTCCAGTATCCTTGCCAAGAAAACACCAAATGAGGTCATAAAGAGTCAAACATGATTGAAATGACTAAACACTAGCAAAATTAAACACCTGTTCTATGTTAGGCACTGTGCTCAAGTGCATTACTAATGTGAATAGGACTAGACTGAAAAAACAAAAGGACTGATTAACAACCACAGATGACCAGCTACAGCCTGTTCCTTCCTCCTGCAAAGGTTGCCCTTCCCCCTCCTATCTGCTTTATATGTGGAACTTTCCTCATTTCATAGTTTGAGCTTTAAGAAGCCAGGGACTGTTTTTGTCTCCTTTTATATGCCCAGGTAGACATGAATACGTTATGGTATTTTCATGACCAGGAACACTGTTTATAGAGCTTGGGGTTTTCTGTTAGTCTCCTGTGGTCTATGAGAAGTCCAAGGTGGGAAGAAAGGGAAGCATAAAGATGTAAGGAGAGTTAAGTGTTTATGGTAGTCAAGGCTGGATTTATTCCTGTAATATATCTCCATTTTTTGATAGGATGCCAAGAAGAAGTATGATAAGGAAACAGAGAAGTATTGTGGTGTCTTGGAGAAACACTTGAACTTGTCTTCCAAGAAGAAGGAAGCTCATCTTCATGAGGTGAGGCTGGCATCTAAACTCGTGGTTTTCAGAGCGAAGGATGGATATGCTTTGATTTTGGGGGGCATACTTTGACTTCCTATGGATAAATCCTGTTAGATTTTTAGTGTCGTAGAATGACCCTATTCTTAATAATATGAGAATCCTTTCTTAAAGTAAAATCTTTTTTTTTCTGTTTTTCTTAAAATAAGTTGAAATAGCATTACTTTATTAAAAACTCAGATTTTGTGCCTTAAAAAAAAGCATCTTTTTCCTATACCAGTCTTTTCATTGGGTCTGGTTGTTGTAGGTCTACTTTTTTTTTTTTAAGGTACTTTGGCATTTCAGTCAAATCCCCTAGTGGAACAAGCTTTTTGAGAGCAGTGACTGTTTAATATTTGACTTTGTATGCCTACCACTTAATAATTGCTTGTTGATTGATTGATTCTGCACTACAGATCAGTTGCTGTTTTTAAGCATTTGATGTGATCCATGGGAAGTTACATTCCATGCATTCATTTATAACAAACATTCTCCTGTTCTGTGCCAGCCTCTAGGGGGACAAAGACAAAAATGAAGAAAATTCCTGTGCAGCAGTGGGGGTGTTAGACATAGGGAAACAACAACATGTTCATAGGAAGTTGAAGTTGAATAAAAGTGTTTAGAAAGGAGTTTCTGGGAGGGCTTCAGCAACTGGGGAGAGGGAGGAATCAGGGGTAGGTTTCCTTTAGGAGGTGGCACCTTGAGCTGAATTTTGAAGGAAGAAAAGGATTCTCTGACTTGGAGGAGAGGAGCGAATATATTCTGGGCATGGGGCACAGCTTGTGCAAAGGTCTGGAGATGAGAGATGGGAGGTTGTTGGTGAGGAATAGCAAGAAAGCTGGTTGGCTGCAGTGTGTAGAGCAGTGGTTCTCAACCTGTGGGTTATGACCCCTTTGGGGGTTGAATGACCCTTTCACAGGGGTCACAGGGGTCGCCTAAGACCATCAGAAAACACATATTTCTGATGGTCTTAGGAACCAAGACACTGCTCCTCTGTCCATCTCCAGGCGGGTCCACCCACATGCAGATATGCCCACATACGAGTATTACAGGGTCGTGGCATTAGGAAGGTTGAGAACCACTGGTGTAGAGTATGTGTGAGAGAAGTAATATGTAATTAGCTGAAAAGATAGGTGGGAGATAGATTGCAGAGTTCTTTAAAAGCCAAACAAGGGAGTTTTGTGTTTTATCCTTTCAGGCAAGACAGTGTTACCAGAGTTTTCTGAAGGCATGTTTATTCCTGTGCTTTGGTCAGTATCATTCTAGTAGCTGTGTGGAGGATGTAGTGGATGAAAGAGAAAGGAATAAACATCCTACTATGTGCCAGGCACTGTGTAAAGGTCTTTTTAAAAATTAATTTTATTATTTTGATCCTAAAACCAACTCTGAGGTAGGTGAGACCATTTTATTCATTCTTTCATTCATTCATTTTAATTTTAATATGTATTTTAAAATTAACTATAAAAACAATTTTTAACCTTTGTGTTTAAAAAACAAAACGCAACAATTTTGAGTTCACAGTTCCTTCCCTCCCTCAATCCTCTCCCCTCCCCATTGAGAAGGCAAGCAATTTCATAAAAGGTATACATGTGTAGTCATTCAAAACTATTTCCATATTGGTCATGAAAGAAAACACAGACCAAAAAAACCCCGAACCCAAGAAAAATAAAAAAGTATGCTTCAATCTTCATTAAAATGCTGGATAGCATTTTTCATCATAAATTCTTCCGAACTATCTTTATGTTGCTGAGACTAGCTAAGTCTTTCACAATTGATCATCTTACAGTGCCTGTTACTGCGTACGATGTTCTCTTGCTTTTGCTCATTTCACTCTGCATCAGTTAATTTAAGTCTTCTCAGGTTTTTCAGAGAGCATCCTGTTCAACATTTACTTACAGCACCAAAATCATTTGCCACACTTGTTCAGCCATTCCCCTGATTGATGAGCATCCTCTCAGTTTCCAATTCTTTGCCACCACAAAAACAATAGCTATAAATATTTTTGTACAAATAGGTCCTTTCCTTTCCTCTCCTCTCCTCTCCCCTCCCCTTCTCTCCTCTTCCTCACCTTTCCCCTCCTTTTCCTTCCTCTCCCCTCCCCTCACCTTTCTCCTTTCCTTTTTTCTTTTTGCTTTTTGGAGGGGGAGGGCAGGGCAGTTGGGGTTAGGTGACTTGCCCAAGGTCATATGGCTAGTAAGTGGTAAGTGTCTGAGGCTGGATTAGAATTCAGGTCCTCCTGACTATTCACTGTGACACCTAACCGCCCCCCCCCCCCCTTTTTTTAATCTCTTTGGGATAAAGACCTAGTAATGGTATGACTGGGTCAGAAGTATGCACAGTTTTATAGATCTATGACATAGTTCCAAATTTTTCTCCAGAATGGTTGTATCAGTTCCCAACTCTACTAACAATGCATTAGGGTCCTAGTTTTCCCACATTTCCCTTCAACATTTGTCCTATTACCCAATCTGATAGGTACAAGGTGATATGTTGCATTTCTCTCATTAGTAGTGGCTTAGAACATTTTTTTCATATGACCGTAGATAGCTTTGATTTCTTTCTCTGAAAACTGCCTGTTCGTATGGTTGGAATATTAGTATTCTCATTTTTACAGATGAGGAAACTGAGGTAAATAGGTTAAGTGATTTGCCTAAGATCATGCAGCTAGTAAATATCTGAGGCTGAATTTGAACTCAGGTCTTCCTGACTACAGGCCTAGTGCTCTATCCACTGTACTTCCTAGGTGCTTCAACTTGAGACTGGGGAAGGCAGCTGTCTGATGAAGGCCTAAACTAGGGTAGTCTGTGGAAAAGAGGAAGGATATGAGATGTATTGGGGGGTGAGAATCAAAAAAACTTGACTACTGACTGAACACACCTGGGTGTCATTTTTCGATTGATCTCTTTCAAGTAGAATGACAATTAAATCTCGCTGCTCAACATGGTGAATTTTTGACTGTGTGGCCTGTTCCCTTTTTAGCATAAATGCTGAAGGTGGATTCCTGTCTTCATCTCTAAATTCTGTTCCTCCTTGCAAGATGATAATTAATTATATCCTGAGAGATTTCATCAGAGACAGCAGGGCTGAGGGCTTGGTCCCCAACAGAACTGATGATTTCAGGGGTTGGTCAATTAGAAGCCTTCCTTGCTGCCACTTTCCTAAAATATCCTTGAGCACCTCACTTCCTTTATTCCTTAGTTCTCAGAAATGGTGATACAGAGCGTTGCTACAGTTTTGGGAATGGTTGTATGGAACAACTAGCAAATTAGAGCTGGAATTAGGGCGTCAGAATTAAAGTCCCAGATAATAATAATAATAGCTTATATTACCTTAAGGTCTTCAGAGAGCTTCATAAATATTATCTCATTTTATCCTCATAACAACCCTGGAAGGCAGGTGCTATTGTCCTCATTATACAGAGGGGGAAATTAAGGCAGACAGAGGGTAAGTGACTTGTTCACATAGCTAGCTGGATTTGAACTCAGGCCTTCCCGATTCTGGTACTCTATCCACTGCTCCACCTAGCTGTCACACTACCTTGTGTCCTCTTGGACAGGTCACTTAACCTCTTGGACTCAGTTCCTCTTTTGTGAAATGAGTGGGTTGGACTAGATAATTTCTGAGGTGCTTCTAGTTCTCAGTCTGTGATCCTGTGATTGACTGATTGATGTCTTTTCAAATTTTTAAAAAAAAATTTATTTACTTTTTAATTTATGAAATAAAACAAGCATTTCCATAACACAGTATAATAAGAAAATATGGTTGCACAGGAAACTGCAAATGTTATGTACAACTTGCTATTCCTTTTAAATATGTAATAAAGTTATCATGTACCTTTCTTTTTTCCCCCTTCTTCTCCCCCTGCCCCCAGCCCTAGAGATGGCAAGCTACCATTAGAAACAAATATGTGTATATGTGTAAAATCATTCCATACATACTTCTATTTATCAGTTCTTTCTCTGGATGCAGATGGCATCCTCCTTTTTATGTCCTTTGTAGTTAATTTGGGTATTTATAATAGTCAGAATTACTTATTTCCTCAAAGTTGTTCTTAAAACAGTATTGCTGTTGCTGTCTACAATCTTCTCTTGGTTCTTCCCATTTCACTCTTCATTATTTTATGCAAGTTTATCTATGTTTTTAAGAACTTTTGAGGACAAAATAAATTAAATACCATTATCTGACAAGAATAGAGTGCCTAATGTGTAAAGAGGTACTGTTGGAGATACAAAAGAAGGTCCAGCATTACCTTCTCCTAGAGATGGTCCCAAGGCCATATGTAGATGGAATGAATTCATACTTCTCAGGTGACATATAGGATCTGCATTCAAATCCTCTATCCGACAAGTCACTTCATCTCTTCTAACTTTATTTTCCCCATCTGTAATGCCCTCAAATGGGCCCTTCTATGGTCCTGTGATTGTGCATTCCATCAGATTCAGACATAAGTATAATATGTAGTTGTTCCTCCTCTTGGTGGTTTTTGAGGCCATGCTTGCTGATGGAGCACGAGTCATACATGGGCCTGATGATCACTGATAAGTGGCTGGACTGGGATACTCTAGACGTGCTGCTCGAGAACTGTCCTGACCACGTTCCAGGATACATATTCTAGAGATATGGCCATCAGATGATAAACATTTTTAGCTCCAAAAACTGTAAAAAAAACAAACCCAAACAGCAACTCCATGGGCAGGGTGGGATGAGTGGAGAAAGTAGGTAAGGAAGGAGCAAAGTGTTTTATGTAGATGATAAAATGGTGGACCTAGAGAACCCTTGAGAATCAACTAAGTATTCATGGAAACAATACCTTCAGCACAATTACAACGTATAACCAATCCACACAAATCATTGGCATTTCTGAAAGATCAATAAAATCCAGAAGTCATTGATCTTAACCATACTGAAGTCAGTATTTGTACAGTCATCTTTTAGTTCTCCACGTATAAATACTGTTTAATTTCTAGCTGCCACCCTTGATTTTGTCAGCTGACTATATTCAGAGATTGAAAGCCAACAGTTAACTTACTTAGTCCCCTTGATGTCTGCAGAACTGGGTTTGAAAACTGCCTTTGAGGCTTTGTGACCCCAGTGAATCACCTGCCTTCTCTGAACCCTTGTTAAGCAAGGATAACAATACCTGTGTTCCTTACCTCTTGGGGGTTTTTGAGAGATCAGTGCTTTGTTATCTTTAAAATGCTATAGAAAGGTGAGTTATTGGCATTTTGCTTAGCTAATAGTAATAGTTCTGCACCTAAACCATCTTTGCCTGCTTCCATAGTTTCTGATGCTTAAGAATTCTGAGATTCTTCAGGATGGGTGTTCGCTCTTTGGAAGCTGAAGATATGGTGGCCAAGAAATCCAGCATAGGAGGAGCCTTTTGACATGTAGCTAGGATGGTTCCTGGACAAGAGAATGTGCATTCAAAGTGGAAGTAGTAGAAAGACAATTGCCTGCACTGTGGAGTCAAAGGACCTGGGTTTCAATTCTACCCTTTCCACTTGTGTGACCTCAGTTAAGTAAGTCACTTAATCTCTTTTTTGGACAATTCCCTTCCAGGTGATCTCCTTGGCTCAGACTGAAGTAACTAGGTGGCATAGTGCACACAACACTGGGCCTGGAGTTAGGAAGTCAGGAAGACCTGAGTTCAAATCCAGCCAAGAGACATGACCCTGTGCACATCATTTAACCTTAGTTCGTGTAATTTTCCTCGTCTGTAAAATGGGGATAATAATAGCACTTTTCTCCTGAGGTTGTTTTTAGGATTAAAGGAAGCAGTATTCATCAAAAACACTTGGACAGTGCTTGGCATATAGTAGATGCTATGTAAAATGCTTATTTCTTTCTCTTCCCTTCCCTCCCCTCCCCTTCCCTAGAGGGAGAAGGGAGCAAACATTTATTAAGTACCTGCTGTGTTCCAGGCACTGTGCTTTACATGCATCTGATTTTACAGAAATTATCTTTGCAAAATTCATGTTTGCTGTGGAAAAAAATATGCTCTGGCAGCAAACATTCACATTATTCACCTTCTAGGTTGAAGGGACCATGCTAGTGAGGTATGTGTTTACTTTTCTGAAAGAAAGGTTGAACTAGGTCCATTTTGTGATGACTAGTAATAGTCAGGCTCATCCAGTGACTCTCAGTGTTGCCTAAACCAGCTGTTGGCCACATTTTCATCCTAGTGCAGAGTTGACTTAGGCCAGATCCTTCTTTTATTTGGGATTTTTGTTACTGCTTATTTATCTATTTATTTATATTATCCTCTTTTTTTTTATAAAAGGGGTTGATTAGATGATCCTATATCCCTCGCAGTTTTAAAGTAGTGATTCTATGTTCCTAATAGTGCTTTTGTTTGAACAAAGGAATTAGTAGAAGTGTTTTCTGGCAGAGATCTACTGGAGAGAAGGAATTGGATGGTGATTAGCTCTTCTGTAATAATAATGACTAGTATTTTATTTAGTGCTTTTAAGGCTTGCAAAGTGGTGTTTACAAGTATTATCTCATACCAACCTTGAGCTAGGTGGCTATTACCCCCATTTTACAGGTGAGAAAATTGATTTCCTCAGAGTCTCCAAGCTGTTAAGTGCTGGGGGCAGTTGGATTTGAACTCAGATTTTCCTGTCTCCAGGTCTAGAGCACTACCCACTGTACCACCAAGCTGCTTCTGCCTGGCTACATCATGGCCATGAGCAAAAAGGTGTGAGACAGTGATGATAGGAACTATCTATCATCTGGTCCTAAGAGGGCATTGAACATTCAGAGTACAAAGTCTGTATTGATCCAATGAAGTAATAATTATCAAGCAATTAGCACAGTGCCTAGAACATTGTTAAGGGCTGTAGTTAGCCATTCAGTCAATAACCATTTATTAAGCACCGATAAACATGTTAAGGGAAGAAATGTCGTTCAGCCTGCCAGTGAATCCCAGACTGAGAACAGATAGCTTCTGCATGTTGATCGGTGTGATTTTTTTTTCTCAAGGTGAAACACTATTGATAATATATGATATTGTGGCCAGGAGCTAATTAGAAGGAACCATCAGAGTTGGAAGAACTGCTTCTGTTTGGCAGAATTGTTGGTCACCACTGCCATCTAGTGGTAGCAAATGAAAGCATCTCATGCACTTCCAGTAAGGGATGTCATTTCTAAAGTACCTTCTTATTCTTTTTTTTTTCCTTGTCTTTTTGGAGGGAGGAAGGCAGGGCAGTTGGGGTTAAGTGACTTGCCCAGGGTCACACAGCAAGTAAGTGTGAAGTGTCTGAGGCCAGATTTGAGCTCCGGTCCTCCTGACTCCAGGGCCAGTGCTCTATTCACTGCGCCACCTAGCTGCCCTTAAATTCTTATTAAGATTTGGTCCCAAACAGCTCGCGGTAGGGAGGGAAGGAGTGTTAGACTTGGGAAAACCGGAGTTGAGATCATGCCTTAGATACTTAACTGTGTGTCCCAGGGCGAGTCACTCAGCCTCCTTTCTCAGCCTCAGTTTCCCCATTTGTAAAATTGGAACAGTAATAATACCAGTCTCTCACAGGGATACTATGAAGGTCAAATGAGGTCTGTTGTGTGTAGAACACTTAACAAAACTGTACCAGAGAAGTCCCAGGTGACACAGCGTAGTCAAAGTCCCAGGACCCAAGTTACGATTCTCCACTAACCACTTATTACTAGTTGTGTGGTCTCGCGGGTTCTCAGCTTCCTCCTAGGTCCCGTGTGTCAGTGTTTGTGAGGAGGGTGGTCAGACTGAATGAGGAGTTTTTAAGCTCAAGTCTTTGAATATGTTTTAAAAATATTTAGATAACTTTCGTTGTTAATCACCTATATCCTACTCTTCATGACCTCGTTTGGGGTTTCCTTGGCAAAGATCTTGGAGAGGTTTGCCATCTTCTTTAGCTCTTTTTACAGATGAAAAGACTGAGGCAAACAAGGTGAAGTGACTTGCTCAGGGTCACGTAGCTAGTAAGTGTCTGAGGTCAGATTTGCACCCTGGATGATGTGCCTTCCTGACTTCAGGCCTGGCTTTCCATCTATTGCACCACTTAGCTGAACCCTGAGTGGTAGGCTTCATTGTTCTCCGCATTTTACAGTCCAGAAACCTGAGGCCATCCAGGTCGGACACTTTGGGTCTTCCCCAGTTCAAGTCTGGTGCCCTATCCATGATGCCAAGCTGCCTCTAACCTACAAAGTCAGGGAGTTGGACTGAATATTCTCTGAGGTCCCTCCCAGCTCTCAAATCTGTGATGGAAACTGTACCAAAAAGTGCCAGAAAGCGCTGTGGGGAAAAGTTTAGGTAGGACACAGTCCCAGTCCTTTCTCGTGGAGCTTATAGTCTTAGTAGGTAAGATAGGACGTGTATACAAATGACTGTAATACAGAATGGTACGTGAGAGGGAGCAGTGGCAGGGTGGGTAGCATCACTTGGAGTCATCCACCTCCTTTTTCAGCCTCCGTTTCTTCAAGTATAAAATGGAGATAATAGTAGTACCTACCTCACAGTATTATTTTGAAGATCAAATGAAACAGTATATAAAGCAGTATGCAAGTATTAACTTTTATTATAGTTATTATGATTAATATTTCATTAGAGTAGGGCATCCAGTGTTCTAGGTGAGGTCCAGAAGAAGGGCCATCATTACCATTGGGGGAGGGGGAGCAGGCATTACAAAAGCTTTGTGAAAGAGCCACCGTGAGTAGGGCCTTGATGTATCTGTAGGAATTCAGTAGGTCATTGGAGGAAAGAAGAGGTTACAAAGTTGGGATCAACATGGGGAGGGTGGAGCTAGGATGGCCGAATAGAAGCACAAACTTGGCATGAGCTCCCGCTCCAGTCACTTCCAATTCATGTAAAAAAAAAATGACTCTAAACAAAATTGGGATCAGCATAAGGAAAGGCAAGAAGGTGGGAGAGCATAGGGCATTATCTTATTTACCCTCCGTATTGATATGGACCAGGACTTTACACATGAGATATGTAAACTTGTCTTAAAAAATATTTTGATAACAGTATTTAAATAGAGCCTCCTTTGTCATCTATATTAGACCTGTACAACCTACATTTTTTGCAGGCTGACTGAAATCCTTTGTCGGGCTACAGGTTGTGATCTATATATATTTTATGCTTTTAAAATCATTATTCTGAGAAGGGTCAGTTTTCACCAGACTGTCAAAACAGTCCTGGGATGCAAAGAAGTTTAAGAACTGCTAGTCTAGATTTTGGATTGATTACAGTCTATCTTCTATTCTCGTTTGTTTATTGAGATCAGAGGAGAGAGAAAGAGAGGAGGAGGAGGAGAAGAAGAGGGACAAGAAGAAGGAGGAGAAAAAGGAGAGAGGAAGAGAGAGAGAGAAAGAGAGAGAGAGAGAGAGTGTGTGTACAGCCAGTGAATACAGCTGGAGTGAGAAATTTGTGCCTAAGTGCGTGCATGTAGGTACATGTTTAATCTCTAAATTTTCTGCTTATTAACAAAGTACCTTGCATGTAATAGTTATGTTATTTGAATGAATGAATACATGAATGGTAGGAGTTACACTGAACCGTCCCATACCTCAAAATGAATTGGGTTATAGTAGTTGGAAATATGTTCTATTCCTTCAGTTTGACCGAGGGGCCCGGCTACTACCCACACCTCTCAGGGCATCAAGAACCAGTAATTTATAACCTCATAATAGTAGTGGGGCCACATGGAGATACAGACATCATAGTACTCTAGATTTGGAAGGGTCTTCAGATAGACCATCCAGTTGAATTATGCCTCTTTGAAAATCCCTTTTATAAGATATCTTGCAACTAAATGGTCTTAAAATGACTTTTGGTTACTTTAAGACTACAGAAATAAAGAAGTCAATGTTTTCTTGTAGGAAAATCCAGATAATTGTGCTGAGAGTTTCTAGTTTGAGATTTATGAAGTAATTAACAGGGTAAATAGAAATTCCTCTCATCCCTCTCAAAATATATCATTTTTTTTTTTAGGGTTTAGAGAAAGTCTTAGTTGTAGTAGAAGAGAAAAGAATCAGAATTTGGAGTCAGAAGCCCTGGGTTTAAATCCTGGCTAACTCAGTTTTATTTAGGCACTGTACTTTTGTCTCTTGCCTCATCCATAACCATTTCAAAGGTTTATAGTATAAAGAGATAATTGATTTGGGATCTTCCATCTATAAGTTCTTTCTAAAAGAAACTACTTTCTGGAAGAGTGGTGGCCAGTCATTGAAAAGCTAGATTGCAGATCAGATGAGAAGGGATGAAGAAGGTTCTTGGGATCCTTGGGGAATCTTGCAGGCTTGTATCTTTAGAATCGTAATGGACTGTTTCTCCTTTTGCTTACAGGACACTTCCTTATAGTTCTGTCCCTGCAGGAGTAGGGCATTTCCAACCCTGGAATTTAGGATTTTGCAAATGTGCAGAATGCCTTAAAAATAATTTTTTTTTTCTATTGCTATAGTCAGAGGGACTAGAGAGTTTCCCAGGAGAGAGGGCGGGAAGGTGTGCAGCAGAGGGGGGGCATGTGTGCCGCCAATAACTGTGAGGGAATTGGGGTCCTGCTGTGGAGAGATTAAAGACAGCGTTAGCAGATGTTGACTGAGAATCGCATTGGCCCAGTTGAAGTGCTCTCAGCAGTTTTTGTAACAGAAAGGTTTGAGCCCTCCTGTGGAGGCTAATTCTGAACTTTATGATACAGTTTTCTTGGATGTTTGTTTGCATTAAAGGGTTTAGAAAAAGCTCTTAGTTGTAGTGGAAGAGAAAAGTTGTCAGAATTTGAAATCAGAAGCCCTGAGTTTGAGTCCTGGCTTTGTTTATGTGTGACCTTAAGAAAGTCACCTCATTTTCTCCCATCTCTAAAATGCAGAGGCTTATTAGATGACCTGTAAGGCTTATTCCGCCTCTTCACCTGTGATCTTGTGTTTTGGAGCCAGAGAGCTGAGTTTCACTGCTAAATCTGTTACATTTTAGGGACAGTGAGGTGTCACAGTATGTAGAGTGCTGAGCCCGGAGTCAGGAAGATCTGAGTTAGAATCTGGTCTCTGACACGTGCTAGCTGTGTGACTCTGGGCAAATCATTTACCTGCTGTTTGCCTCAGTTTCCTCATGTATAAAATGGGTTGTTGTGAGGATCAAATAAGATAAGAATTGTAAAGTGCTTTAGCACATCACTTGGCACATAGGAAGCGCCATATAAATCCTATTATTAGCATTTATTTTTATTATTTTGGTTGTGTAGTCTCGGCCAAGTTTCTTATGTCTTAGTCTCAATTTCTTCATTTGTCAGCCAGTCAGCAAGCATCTCTTAAGTGCTTATCGTATTCTCGGCAGTGTGCGGAATGCTAGGAATACAAAGAAAAGCAGAAACGTGTTCCCTCCCCTCAAAGAGCTCCCATTCTTCTTGGGGAGACAGTGTGCAAACAGCCACATGTATGTGGTGTAAATGCAGGGTGATCCCAGAGAGAAGGCACTAGTAGTTAAGGACCAGGAAAGGCCTCCAGAAGGAGGAAGCTGGGGAGGGGACAATTCCAGGGATGGGTCAGAGACCACTGAGTTATATTCCCTTGTGTGATGGCCAGTACAGAGTACACTGGAGGGTGTAACGGGGCTGGGAATTTGAAGGGGGGGAGGAGAGGACAGAACCAAAACATTTATCTAGACAGCAGAAAACCAAATTCCAGCACCAGAAAACCGAATTCATCAAAGCCACATAAAAGTTAATGCACCACAACGCAGCAGACAGCCACACCATTCTTTCCTCTTACCACAAACCAATACAAGCTCAAGATTTACTCAGGATCCTCTCTCTCCCACCATCTCTGTAGCTCTGACTCCCAGCTTCTTGTGGGCTCTGCTCCACCCTTTGCAAACTCCTCCCACCACAGGGTCCATATGACTACATTCAGCCTATCAGGAGACAGAGTTTATCTTCACAGGGGGAAGCTTCCTGTGGGCTGTGCTCCACCCTTCAAACTCCTCCCACCACAGGCCCCATGTGACTACATTCAGCCTATCAGGAGGCAGAGTTTATCTTCACTGGAGGGAAGGTTCCTGTGGGCTCTACTCCACCCTTCAGCAAATTCCCTTCATCACAGGCTCCATGTGACTACATTCAGCCTATTAGGGAGCAAAGTTTACTTTCACAGCAGGGGAGATCTTCAAACCCCGCCCCCCAAGTCTGTTAAGGAACGGGGAAGGTCTTCAAATTTCCCTTCCCATTACAGAAGGCAGAGTGAAAGTAGGAAAGGAGTCAGAGTGCCAAGGGATTTAAATGCCAAGTGGAGCATTTTGTATTTGATCCTGGAGGGAATGACCTTGGGGGAAGGGGCAGAAGAGAGAGACAGAGACAGAGACAGATAGCAAGAGAAATGGTCAGACTTGTTCTTTAGGAAAATCCTCTTAGAAGCCAGAGGGAAGATGGAGTAGAGTGAGAAGAGGCCTGAGACCAGCCAGCAGGCTATTATAATTGTTCAGGCTTGAGGTGATGAGGGTTTGCCCTCGGGTGGAGCAAAAAGCGAACGTTCAAGAAATGTTGTCTGTGTATCAATAGCGGCACTTGAAGACACTCGGAGGTGGGGGCACAATGAAGGGGCTAAAGCAAACGGTCTCTGTGGCTCCTTCTGGCTTAGATCTTATGATTCCCGAGGAGTTTTCCTTTCTGTTTTTCTTAGTAGTTACTCTCTGGCCCAGCTTTTATGTATAGATTCTAAAGTATATTCTTGGAAGACGTTGTTAAATTGTTTGAAGTGAGTTGACCTCTTCAAGAGCATCACTGATAAAACTCATCTCCTGTGTAATATCTTCTAGTGTTGAATAGAGTGGGAGTCTTGTCTTACACCACTAGCCAGGTCATGGGGTTGTATTTCTGCAGAAGCTTGGAGTCAACTTCTCTGATCTTACTTTTGCAAGACTGTGAAGGCTTACTATAAATTACACAGTTACGGTAAACTGTACAAATTATACAATATTTAAAAACTTTATTGATACGTGTTGTTTTGACATGACTGTCATTGCCCATTGCAGCTTTACCCTCCTCTCCACCTTTAGAGAGCTATGCCTTCTAACAAAGAATAAAAAGGGGAGGGGAGGCAGTTTAGGAAAACTAGCCAAACATCAGCAGATTCTTAGAATAAAAAAGGCAGCATTGCATACCCTTAGTCACCCAGAACATTTGTTCTCCCCTTTTATTTTGAGGACAGACTTGATTATTATAATTATATAGTGTTCGGTTTTAATTTTTTTTTGTTCTTTTCATTTATGTTGTGATAGTCATTATCTCTTGTCTTCCTGCTTATGTTTGCTTGACTTTGCATCATTTCATAGAAGTCAGCTTCTCTTTATTCTTCATACTCCTTGCCTCATGTGGAGCGGGCATATCCCATTATAATAATGTACCACAGTTTATTTAATCCTTCCCAAGTCAGTGGGCATCGACGTTGTTCGCAGTTTTGGGGCTGCCACAGCAAGTGCTACAATAGGTATTTTGGGGTCTTGAGGATAGTTCTTTTTGTCTTTGACTTCCTTGAGGTATGTGCCAAGCAGTGGAATCTCTGGCTCAAAGGGGATGGACTTTTTAGTCACTTTCTTAGCCATAATTCCAGATGGCTTTCCATGATGATGATGATGATGATGATAGCTGGCATTCATATTATGCACATAAATTAAGTCATTTGATCTTCACAGCCTTCTCATGAAGCAGGTGCTATTATTATTCCTTTCTCCTACAGATGTGGAAACTGACTCTCAGAGGTAAAGTGACTTTCCCAGGATCATATAACTAGTAAGAGTCTTGGGGCAGGATTTGAACTCAGACCTTTGTGACCATTATTCTATCCACAGCACCTTCTAGCTTGGTGTTTGTATCAGTTCACAACAGTGTTAGTGTGTGCTTGTATATTTATAGCCCCTTTTACACTGGGGATCTCCTACGTCTTATTCATCAAAATACATTATAAAACATACAATGGCTTACCTGCATGAGCAGAAAAAGAAAAATTTTCTATTTCTCACTACAAAAACATTAGTTCCTATTGAAAAATGGTGATTTGACTGACAAAAATTATTGTTGAAATGTAGTTTCAATGTAATGACATACATGGGAACAATCAGGGAAGGTGGCATCAGAGTGTCTTGGTCTGTTTCTTGGCCAGGAGAGTTCCAGATTCTTTGTAATCAGTGGCTTTTCCCCAATTGGCTCTTTTTACCTTGTGTTTTCAGACTTCTGTTTAGCAGTTTTATTATACACACATAAGCATGCCTGTCAAATATGCCTGCAGTTGGACAAATCATAGGTTTACATACATGCAGTATGTAGGTGGTCAGTGTGTCTTGTGGATGTCTGGGTTCAGATTTCACTTCTGACAACACTAACTGTATGCCTATGGGCAAGTCATTTAATCTTTCTCAGTTTCCATTTCCTTATCTTTATTTTTTAAAAATAATATATTTATTTTTAGTTTTCAACATTCACCATTCAGATTTTGAGTTTTGAATTTTCTTCCCATCCTCTTCTCCCCCCTTCCCATGATGGCATGCATTCTGATGTAGGCTCTACTTATATATTCCTATTAAAAATATTTTCACATTTGTCATAATGTAAAGAAGAATTAGAACTAGTAGGAGGAATCATGAGAAAGAAGAAACAAAACAAAACAATAAAAGAAAAGGAGAGCAAATAGTATGCTTCCAAGTGCATTCAGACTCTAGAGTTCTTTCTCTGGATGTGGATGGCATTTTCTTTTTTTTTTAATTAATTAATTTATTTTTAGTTTTCAACATTCACTTTCATAAGTTTTAAATTTTCTGCACCTCTCTCCCCAAGAGGCATGCAGTCTGATATAGACTGTATGTATACATTCTTATTCAATATATTTTCATATCAGTCATGTTGTATAGAAGAATTAGAACAGATGAGAGGAACCATGCAAAAGGAAAAATAAAACAAAAAGGAGAGCAAATAGTATGCTTCAATCTGCATTCAGACTCAATATGTTTTTCTCTGAATGTGAATGGAACTTTCCATCATGAGTCTTTTGAAATTGTTTTAGTTCCTTGCATTGCTGAGAAGAGCTAAGTCTATAAAGGTCAGTCATTGCCCAACATGACTGTTTCTATGTACGTTGTTCGTCTGGTTCTGCTCATTTCACTCAGCATCAGTTCATTTAAGTCTTTCTAGGTTTTCCTAAAGTCTGCCTGCTTATCATTTCTTAAAGCACAGTAGTCTTCCATTGCATTCATATGCCACAGCTTGCTCAGTCATTTTCCAGTTGGTGGACATCCCCTCAGTTTTCAATTCTTTGCCACCACAAAAAGAGCTGCTATAAATATTTTTGTACATGAGGGTCCTTTTTCCGTTTTAATGATCTCTTTGGGATAGAGACCTAGAAAGTGGTATTGCTGGATCAAAGTGTATGCACATTTTTATAGCCCTCTGTGCATAGTTCCAAATTATTCTCTAGAATGGTTGGATCAGTTTACGACTCCACCTGCAATGCATTAGTGTTCCAATTTTCATGTATCTTCTCCAGCATCTATCATTTTCCTGTTTTATCAAGTTAGCAGCCAATTTGATAAGTGTCATGTGGTACCTCAAAGTTTTTGATTTGCATTTGTCTAATCAATAATGATTTAGAGCATTTTTTTATATGACTATAGATAACTTTAATTTCTTCCTCTGAAAACTGCCTGTTCATATCCTTTGACCATTTATCATTTGGGGAATGGCATGTATTCTTACAAATTTGATTCCGTTCTCTATATATTATAGAAATGAGACCTTTATCAGAGATACTGGCTTTAAAACTTGTTTCCCAGCTTTCTGTTTCACTTCTAATCTTGATTGCATTGACTTTGTTTGTGCCATTAATAATGCAGGTACTGCTTACTCCAGAGAGTCATAATGCTCAAATGGGAGAATGGAATATAAACCACTTTGCACAATTCAAAGTCATATATGAATGTTAAGTGTTAAAATGATAGCAAACAGATATAGATACATCTCAGTGTGCAGGCATACACACACACACACACACACAGACATACAAATACATACAGTGTGTGTGTTTACAGTGGGTAAGGATATGGACATTGAATTTAAAAGCCAGGAGTAATCTGATTATTAGTCTTGAAGGAAAACTGACAATTTACCAAGTGTAGGCCTTTGTTTATTTCTAAATGAATGAATACATAATACAGTATGATATGATATGATCTAGTATAATATGATACATACCTGGGCTCAGGTTCCTCCTCTGATAAATATTGGTTGTGTGACCCTGTCCAAGTCACTCAATTTTCCAGGCCATTTTGTGTGCGTGTATGTGTGTGTATGTGTGTGTGTGCACATGTGCATGTATGTGTGTGCAGTTGGTGAATACAGCTGGAAAGAGAAATGCTGATTTGTAAATAATAGCATATTTCTTGACTAAGACAGGTATAAATTTATTCTAATTGTGGGTATGGCACTCATATACCTACACATACTGGGGCAGCTGGGTAACACAGTGGATAGAATGCTAGGCCTGGAGTCAGGAAGACTTATCTTCCTGAATTCAAATCTGCCCTCAAACATGTACGAGCTGTGTGGCCCTAAGTGAGTTACTTAATCCTGTTTGCATCAATTTGGAGAAGGAAATGGCAAACCACTCCAGTATCTTTGCCAAGAGAACCCAAGATAGGGTCACAAAGTCAGACGTGACTGAAAAATGACTGAACCACAAAAAAGAACCAACACAAGATTTGCAAAGCACGTTACAAATAGATCATTTTGTCCTCAATATCTTTAGGAGGTAGGTGCTATTTTTGCCCCCATTTTACAAATGAGGAAACTGAGGCAAGGCGTGGTTAAATGAATTGCCCAGAGTCACACAGCTAGCAAGTGTCTGGGGCAGAATTTGAATTTACTTCTTCCTTCCAGTTCTCTGATCTGTACTGATAAGAAGTTTCCTCAGCAGGTGTTTCCTCTAACCAGTAAAATTACAGGTCTAGACACTTCCTTAGCGTGTATAGTTAGTTATCCTTTCCACATCGTTGGTGTTAGGGGTATGGCACCCCCACTACCTGGAAAATCTGTGTAAAATTTTTTGGCTCTTCCTTCATACCAGATAAGGAGTCTGAATTTTTTCTTTTTCTTTTAGGGGGTGTTTATAGTGCCTTATTGTAAACTTTGGGATAAGTATTTGATCATAGGCTCTGTGATGTCTGCTGACCTTTGTATGTCATGTCCGTGGTTCCTCAAAACTCCCCCCAAATTTCCACTTAATTTCTTATGCCGACCTGTGATATATATCAAAGCCGTGATAGGGAAAGTTGTCATGTGGAAGCAATAATTGTTTTACTGAAGTACTCACATGACATTGTTCAGGGTAGTGTGAAAAAAACCAAACCCTCCTAAGTCCCTAAAATCTAGAACTGAGGCTCTTAATGTCCGTGCGCAGGCATCCGTGTGTGTGTATGTGTATTTGTTTTTCATATAAAACCTTAGGTTAAGAACAGAAGCTCTGATTCTTTACCCAGTGTAGATCTTCGTATCTCTTTGCAAGGCTGAGTAGCAGGCTGCCTCTTCCCCATTCAATATTGCCTCTTTATTTGGGTGCCAGGCCTGTGATACTGCCTTTTCCTTTTGTCACTGGTGAGTGGGATTGGGTAGTGAATTTTAATTTTCTCTTGTGTCCTCTCTTTGTAGGCAGACAACCAGGTGGACCTGGTCCGGCAGCATTTTTATGAAGTCTCCCTTGAGTATGTCTTCAAGGTGCAGGAAGTCCAAGAAAGGAAGATGTTTGAGTTTGTAGAGCCTGTAAGTAAACACTGAGTGTACGGAGACTATTAGTGGTTTGGAAATAGCTTTACGTTCTTTGGGGAAAAAGTTGACTGAAAAATTTTCCCATCCAATCCAAGGTAACAGTGAATGAATATTCCATAGTAGATAATTACGTTAACTCAGACTGTTGGTGGTCCTTGGAATGAGATTGTACAACAGGTTGTCCTGGTCCTGGTGTGAGATAAACACTATTTCTGAGGGAGAGTTGCTAAGCTGAATGACTTTTCTCTTGCCCTTGACTATCAATTGCCCCTCAACTTCTCTCACACCTTTCCCGGTCTTGAAAGTGCTCTTCCTTTGGTAAAAAGCCAACATATATTTCCAACTCATTCAACAAAATAATTGATTACCACCAAGAGACATAAGAAGGAGAAGTAAGAAAAGGGTGAAACATAGAAGCTTCCCTTTTCTTTCCTAGAATGGATTCCCAAAGCACTTATTTCACATGGTAATTTGTGAGAATATGAAAAATCTAGTTCTTATCATCTGTCAACTGGGGAATGTGATTCCTGGTAACATATTTGTTATGAATTGGGCAGTTTGGATGTTGGGTTATTTGGGATTTTGCATATAGTAGGAATTTTGCAATGGCTTTATGCTTGAGTGAGCCATGTAGTGTTGGGGGAAAACAACCCTTAGCCTCTACAATTTCCTAGTGTTTGTGACTTCCTTTGTTTGTGCCCTTATTCCCAAATTCCATTCCACTATTGCTTTGCGGCTTGACCTGCTATATCCTGAAGGTATCATTGCAGTACCTTCTCGCTATAGATCGTACGGCCCTCCAGCTAGTATGGGATTTCTGGTGCAGACCCTAGGCTGGCATCTTTGTTCAGATGGTAGCCGTGCCTGCTGCCTTTTCTCACTATGCCATGCCAATCTGGAATTGACATTCACAATTATTTCATATGTTAGGTAGGATCTTGGAGCATGATGACTAGTGTTATTTGTATAGTTTGATGATCCTTTGATCACATCAGTATAGATATCTGATGGTCCAAATTGTAAGCCATCCTCATCTTGTTACCTCGGTTCTTATTTATGTCCTTTCCACAAGGTGGAAAGCATATAGGAGCTCTCCTCCAGATGTCTTGGCATTGTGTGGAGTATGTTGGCCCTCCATCTGGTGTAGCCTCAGTCTACCTCCTTTTCTAGGCATGCTTTTCTCTAATTCTAATACTATGCTTTACGTTGCTCCTTCTGCATACTTCTTCATTGATTATGTGTTGCAGCCTATTTCTCTATGCTTCTCCAATGTCCTCTGTATGACCTAGAACTCTTAATTCTTTGGAGACTGTAATATCCTTTCACTTGCAGTCATATGGTATCACAGGAAGAATATTGATGTTATAAAGATGGCTCTTTGTTTCAGGGAGAAGCGTTAGCCAGCAAACACTTGGTCTCCTTGCCAAGTGCAGGGATGTGGCAGCCAAAGGCAACACTGGTTTAGAATATAAACTCTTCAGTAACATTTTATAGAGGAGGATGGTGGAAGATTAGAAGCAGTTTTGCCTCATAAAGTAGTGAGAAGGAGCGGAGAGAAAAACAAATTCACAGGAAGCTTGGGGAGAGACCTAGCTAATCCCAAACATCTAGATCTCAGTCAAGAAATCCAAGTGAAGATGGACAGAAGGACAGTGAACAGATGAAAAACAGGAAAGATCAGAAGATTTTTAAGCATTTCAAAGACAAGTTCTTCATCAACTATAAAGGATTCAGGACATTGAGATTCGAAAATCACTACTGTAGATGCACAACCCGAGGAAATAGTAATGGTCGTAAAGGACAACAAGGACAGGAAGAGCCCATTGGAATGATTATACATAGGGGATCTCCATGTGAGAGATGACATGACTTTAAGGGGATTGGGGGATTTATTCTTGAGATAACTAAAAGAAGAAAGAATATCCGAATGCTTGGGGAAAATATGGAATTTGTTATTATTACCAAGAAAAAAAGGCATCCTAGGGAATATTCATAACTACTGACTCATATGTCTCCTTTGATATTTCCTAGAAAACTTAATGACCATTATCTACTCACCCACTTAAAAGCATCCACGACGAGGGGATGAGAAGGGGACATGCTGGTTCTTGTAAACATTATATCTTTGTAGACTTATAATTAACCTTTAAGTGAAAGGTGCTTGTTTGTTGACTGCAAAGAAAACCTTTTATTCATCGGAATGGCAACGTTGACAAGAAATAAAAATAACACTGTTGTATGGGAAAATAGGCACTGTTAAAAGAGTTGTGAGCTGGTCCAGCCATTCTGGAAAGAAATGTTGAGTTATGTCCCCATAGCTATTAAATTGTGACCCAGTGATACCACTATTAGGTCTGTGCCCCCAGAGAGATAAAAGAAAGAGGAAAAGGATCTATATGTACAAAAATACAGCAACTCTTTCTGTGATGGCAAAGAAATGGAAACTGAGAAGGTGTCTATCAACTGGGGGATGACTGAACAAATTGTGGTGTATGAATGTGATGGAAGACTGTTGTGTTTGTAAGAAATCATGAGGGGGATTGTCTCAGAGGAGCCTGGAAATTGTCTGTGAACTGATGCAAGTGAAGTGAGTAGTACCAGGAAACCATAGTACTGTAAAGACAGATCACTCTGAAATCTGATCAGCGCCATGTCTCATTTAATCTTCACAGTCCTGTGAGGTGGGGACTGCTATTATTTTCCCCATACGAGGAAACTCAGCCTGACAAAAGTGAAGTAACTTACCCGTTATCACGCAGCTAGTAAACATTCATGGATGTGTTTGCACTTGGACCTTCCAGACTCCGAGCTCAGTGCATTTGCCCACAGTGCTTCTTGGTTGCCTCTGTGGCGTCAGAAATCAAATCAGTCCATAAGCATTATAACACACCTACTATGTGCTAAATGCTTTACAGATGTTATTTGATCCTCTCAAAGTCCCTGGAAGGTAGGTGCTGTTGTTATCCCCATTTTACAGATGAGAAAACCGATACAAACAACATTTAAATGACTGGTTCAGGGTCCAACAGCTAATAACTCTGAGGTGAGATTTGAACACAGGTCTAACCATGGAACCTCCTAGTTGCCTCAAAGAGGCCAGCCTACTGAAAGTGGCTGCAGGATATTAATTGTCCAGACTGTGATAAAGTTATATCTGTAGCCTGTCAGTAGATGATCTTGGACGGATACTGTAAGTGGATGGTGAGCTGTGCTCAGAATTTAAAAGCAGAAGGAAAGATTGCCCTGTGGAAATTGCATGCTTCTGCAAAATGGAGATCCTTTGTTTCAGTGTCAAATGAAGAGCTTTTTTTCCCCCTTGTACATAGAGCTTACGTGTCTCTCTTGAGACACTGATGTCTGGCTGAATGAATTAAATTATGAAATCAGAATTTTAATCATGACCATTTTATTTGGCTAGTCTCTTAACACTGTATTTCAGTTTCCTTACCTGGTTATTGACTAGCTTAAAAACAATTTGTGAACCCAGGGGTGTTTCAGTCACAATTCCACGATTCCTATGATAGAATATACCTACTACGTATTGTGCTAAGCATTGGCAGCCCAGAAACAAAAACAAAGAGGCCCTATGCACAAGGAACTTACAGTCTAGTAGAGAGTGACAACCTGTATAGTTAGGAGTATGTAAGAAAACATTCAAGATGAATATGATGTGATGGTTGTGGGGAGAGCACTAGAACTTGATGGAACAGGAGAGGTTTCATGTAGAAGGCTGTGTTTGAGCAGAGCTTTGAAAGATGGCAGGGGTGAGGAGGAAATGTATTCTGGCCACGGGAGAGGTAGTGTGAAGGCTCAGAGATGAGAGCTAGAGTATTATCTGTGAAAATTAGCAAGAAGGCTAGACAAACTGGATTGCAGAGGGGAGGAAAGGGAGTAATCTGAAACAAGATTGGAAAGGTGGATTGGGGCCAGATTTTGAAGGGATTTAAATATCAAACAGAAGAGTTTACATTTGATCCCAGTTTGTTGTAGGGAAGTCAGTAACATGTTCAGATTGGTTCTTTAGTAAAATCAATTCACTGGTACACAAGACCTTAATAAAAATAAAGACCTTTGACTGACTTCAGCAGTTTTGTGGAAGATTGGAGTGGGGAGAGACTTGAGGAGGGATCACCAAATAGAAGACTTTTGCAACACTTTTTAAGGTAGAGAAGACAGAATTTGACAACTGATTGATTGGATATGTGGGGTGAGAGTGGGAATTCAGAAATGACTCTGTAGGTGACTGGAAGTATCACGGTACCCTTGATAGAATTTAGTAAGTTCTGAAGGGAGGTAGGTTTTGGGGCAAAAGATAAGTTGTAATTTGCAAATGTCAAGTTTAAGAGGCTTACAGGATATCCAGATCAGAATACCTGATTGGCAGTTGGATATGTTCTCCTGGAGCTCGGACCAGGGTTGGATAAGGGAGTGATTTGTATAGAAATGGTCATTAAACTATTTAGTCACCAAATGAAAGAGTACAGAGACAAAAAGCATCAGGGCTGAGCCTTGCGACACAGTGACATTTGGGGTGGTGGTGACCTGGATGATAAAGTAGGAGACCTACTGAGAAAACTTAGAAGAGAGACTTTCTAAGAGGGGGAAATTCAGCAGTGTCATGGTGCATAGAGATATAGAAGGATGAGGATTGAGAAGAAGCTCTCAGATATGATGCTTAAGAGACCATTGGTAACTATTTACTTTGGGTAGAGTAGTTTAAGTTTAATGATGAGTCATTCAGACAATCCTTTATTAAGCACTTACTGTGGGCCAGACAGTTGCTAAGCACTGGGTAAGTAAATAAAGGCAAAAGACTGTTCTTTTCTAGGGACTGTCATGATGTTCAAAGCCACATTGCAAAGGGTGGAAATGTTTCTCAAGTCTTGTCATTTCTGTCTCCACAAGGTCCCTTTGATTCCTCTTCACTCACATGACCACCCTTCTTGGTTGGAGCCTTCTTTGCCTCTTGCCAGGATAATCATAATATTTCCAGAGCTCCTCTGTAGCGCATGATATCTCTTTCTACATTTCTATGTCTCAGTCAAACTGGATTTCTTACTGTTTCTCAAAGACAGTATTATATCTTATTATACCTATATTTCAAGGCAGTTAGGTAGCCTAGTTGATGTAGTGCTGGACCTGGAGTTGGGAAGACCGGAGTTTAAATGTGGCCTCAGACACTATGTGTGACCTGGAGAAAGTCATTTCACTTCTGTCTGCCCCAGTTTTCTCAATTGTAAAATAGTGGCGTACTTCCCAAAATTATTGTGAGGTTCAAATAAGATATTTCTTTTTTTTGATCTTTTTTGGAGGGGGGAAGGCAGGGCAGTTGGGGTTAAGTGACTTGCCCAAAGTCACACAGCTAGTAAGTGTTAAGTGTCTGAGGCTGGATTTGAACTCAGGTCCTCCTGACTCCAGGGCCATTACTCTACTCACTGTGCCACCTAGCCACCCCTAAGATATTTCTAAAGCGCTTAGTATAATAATGCCTGGAGCTTAGTAGGAGCTTAATAAATTCTTATTCCATCCATCAATCTGTCCATATTTCCTGTCCTTATGACTGCACAGGCTGTGTGTGATTGCCATGCCTGAAGTATATATACTCCTTTATATTCTTTGCCTTGTAGATTCTCTCATTTCCTTCAAGGGTTAGCACAAGTGCCACCTTCTACGCATGGCTTATCCTGATTCCTTCTTGCTCCATCATCTCTAATTACTTTGTGTATTCTCCCTTGTGTGATCTCTCCATCATCCTGTATTTCTCCTCCCTTTGAGAAGACGGTCTACAATTAATGCCTGTACTGCCTTTCCTCTCATGTTCTTCTTAACTCTGGCTTCTGACTTCATCATTCAATTGAAACCACTCTCTCCAAAGTTACCAAGCATCTCTTAATGAATTGCCAAATCTAATGACCTTTTCTCAATTCTCATACTTCTATATCTTCTCTCTGTAGCCTTTGACACTGTCAGTCACCCTTTCCCCCTTTGTATACTCGCTTCTCTCTAGGTTTTCATAACCTGACCATTCTTCCTCTTTCTTCTTTGGTGGATCTTTTTCCAGGCCATACCCACTAATGGTGGGCATTGCCTAAGGCATTGTCTTAGGCTCTCTTCTCTTCTCCCTGTATACTGTCTTACTTGGCAATCTCATCGGCTCCCATGGACTCAATATCATCTTTATGCTGATGATTCTCAGATCTCATCCAGCCCTAACCTCTCTCCCAACCTCCAGATGTGCATGTCCAGTTTTCCATTGGACACCTCAAACTGTCCCACAGACATCTTAAACTCATCAGGTCCAAAACTGAGCTCATTATTCCTTCATCCCCAACCTGTCCTTCTTCCTTCCTTCCTTCCTTATTACTCTCAAGGGAGCCACCATCCCCCAGTCACCCAGACTCCCAGCGTAGGCGTCATCACCGACTTCTGACTTTCTCTCATGGCCCATATCTAGTCAGTTGCCAAGTCCTGTTGATTTTACCTTCCTAACACTTCTTGTATATTCCTCCTTATCTCCTCTGACATTGCCGCCACCTTAATAAAAGATCTCATTGCTTTATGCCTGGACTGTTACCGTAGCCTGCTCGATCTCCCTGCCTCTAGTCTCTCCCTCCTCTACTCCATCCACCACCTAGTGATCTGATTGATCTTCCTAAAGTGCAATATCTGATCATACCATTGCCTCCCGTTTCCCTTCCTTATTCACTCAACTCCAGTGTCACCCTGTGACCTCTAAGATAAATATAAATATATTTATAAATATAAATATATAAAAATATAAACATATATAATATAAATATTTATAAATATAAAAATAAAATCCTGTGTTTGGTATTCAGAGCCCTTCATGACCCAGCCCCCCCCCCCCCCATCTCTCCAGTCTTCCTACACCGTACCACGTACTCCATGATCCAGTGACAGCAGCCTCCTTTCTGTTCCTCACACGTACACCCCACCTCCTGCCTGTGCATTTTCCCAGCTGTCTTCCATACCTGGAATTCTCTCCCTCCTCATCTGGATCTCCGGGCTTCCCTAACTCCCTTCAAGTTCCAACTAGAGTCCCATCATCTATAAGAAGGCTCTCCCCGTCCCCCTTAATGCTAGTGCCTTCCTTATGTTGATTATCTCCAAATTATCCAGTATATATCTTGACTGTTCATAGTTTTTGTATAATATCTCCCCCTTGGGATTGTGAGCTCTTGACTGTTAACTTTTTTTGTATTTGCAGCATTTATCATAGTGCTTGGCACATAGTAGGTGCTTGTTGATTTTGCTTTGAAACCTGGTCTCAAACCTATCTTTCCACTTCCATTATCTAGCCAAACTTGCTTTCTTTTTCCTCCTCACACAAAACATTCACATCTCCCATTTCCAAGCCTTTGCACTGGCAAGGAATTTTTATGCCTGGAATCTAGTCCCTCCTCACTTTAAAATCTCCACTCACTTTAGATCATCATTTAAAAGATGATTGGCTCGTTGATGATCAAGGAGACTGATATTTGTTGGAAGAGTTAACCTTTCCCATGATCTATAAAAACGAAGTTTGATTCTGTCTCTGTTTCCTTTTCCCTGTCCCTCTTCCTCTGCTAAGTCTCTTTCTCCCTCTTCCTTTTCCTTCTTCCTTCTCTCTCTTCCCTCACTCCTTCCTCATTCCTTCCCTCTTTCCCCTCACTCCTTCCTCATTCCTTCTCTCCTTTCCTCTGAGGAAAGTGTTTGATCTGAGCCTTAAAAGAAACTAGGGATTTTGAAGGCTGGAGGTGAAAAGAGAGAATGGCAAGTAGGCCAGTCTGTCTGATCGGAAGGTGAATGAAGGAAGTGATTGTGTAACAAGCCTGGAGGACTTCCAAGGTTCCTTCCAGCTCTAACATTCTACACTTCCAGGAACCCTTTGCTGGGAGACCTAGAGAGGGCGAAGGACTCTGAAACCTGACCTCCCAAAGTTTTTACCTGGTCTCTTTTCAAATGACTGCGTTGGCCTCTTACTCTATAAGGTGTTATTTTATGACTGAGGAGACTTCGCTGTTCCCCTACAACCATGATATCATTTTGGCAAATCTTTATTCAATGTTTATTATGTGAATAACATGTAGTAAAACGTGCTTCTTTCTGCTAGGGGAATAAACATTAAATAAGACACAGTATTTCCCACATCAAGCACGTAATCTAGTTGGCCCATAGGGCAACATACGAGGTGACATATGATTAGTGTGTATGTAACAGAGTTGCTATATGCGTTCAGATGTGGGAAGAGTCACTCCTGACAGGGCAGATGCAGAGAGGGGGAATATGGGAATTTAATCTAATAAAAATGTATGGCACTGCTATAGTCACTGTGCTAGGCTAGAGATAAAAAAAGACAAAAATGAAAGAACTCCTACCCTCATGGAGCTTACACTCTACTAAGAGCGAGGGGGGACAGATCTATAAATGTAGAGTCATTTGTCAAGGCAAAGAACACTAACAGCCAGGGAGATCACGTAAAGCTTCAGAGAAGAGGTAACGCTTGAGTGCAGCCTTGAAGTTGTTGTTTTCAAAGAGGACCAGACAGCTAAGACTTGTACAGATCCCTGGCAGAAAATAGCATGAATTCAGGGAATATCTGGTAGTACACTTTGCCTGAGCAGTGAGTGCCAAGTTCGGGTTTGTTCTTCGATTGTTCTCCAAGTGGGTCAGAGTCAGGTAAAATAATAGCAGCATCCTATGTTTCTGTAATGTTTTAATGTTTACAAGGTCCTGTCCTCCCAACAATCCGGTAAGATAGGCGATAGAGATATTATTAACCCCACCTGGCATGTGAGGAATCAGAAGCCCAGGGAGATGGAGGGACTTTCCCATCATCACACAGTGTTAAAATCAGGTTTCAAACCCAAGACACCCCTAAGTATAAGTTCAATGCTCTTACTACTACATCAGACAATTACATGGAAAATAAATTATCTCCCACAGATTTCTACCAAGTAGAGATTCTCTTGGATTAATCTGCTTCTCTTTTAAAATGTAAATACTCTCCAGAGGGTTGGGTTTGTTGATCATTTATATTTAATAGTAAATTTCTTTACTCAAACAATCAGTATCCTTTTGAGAATGGGAGATTTGTGAGAAGAGAGAAAGAAAATAAAATTTTGGAGTTTGTAGCACTTTGCGGGGCAGGGGTGCGGGGTGGGAAGAGGGAGAGGGCAATCCTACTGAAAAGTTAGGAACTTTATCTAAGAGACAGAGATAGGTATACTTCAGTGACTTAGGAACTTAACTTATTTAAACTCCATTGAAAAACCTGTGGATTTTGATCAAGGCTAGATTTGGAAAAGTGGAATCTACAGTTGATGAAGTCACTGTGCAGGTCAGTGATAGAGACTGTGTCCAATGGGGAAGAAGGGAGAATAACTTCTTTCTTTCTTTCCCACTCCCCCAGGGAAGTTCCTTCCATAGTGCTTCTGAGCCTATACTGCTATATTCATTCTCTGTCTCTCTCTGTCGCTCCTTCCCTCCCTCCCTCTCCCATTCTCTTTCTCCCTCTCATTCTCTCTCTCTCTCTTTCTCACTTCCTCCCCCCCTTCCTCTCCTTTCCTCCCTCCCTCCCTCTCCCATTCTCTTTCTCCCTCTCATTCTCTCTCTCTCTCTCTCACTTCCTCCCCCCTTCCTCTCCTTCCCTCCCTCCCTCTCCCTCTCCCATTCTTTTTCTCCCTCTCTCACTCTCTCTTTCTCCCTCCCTCTCCTCCCTCTCTCCATCCATGTTCATGTTTGTTTTGTTGTTGATCTTTGTACCTAGCATTTAGCGCAATTCCAGGAATGTAATAGATATTTAGTAAATGCAGATGGCTTTCTGTAGAAGTTTGACTGAAAGGGAAAAGAAACGTCAGATGTTATCTTGGGCATTCGTAGGGTAGATGAATGGAAAGGCATGCAAATGATTTTTTCCAGTTTAGGATGACTGAAGCAAGTAAATGTACTAAGAGCTGGAGACAGTTTTCTGTGGTCACTCTTGTCTTCCCAATAGAATGGAGGCTTCTGTTCATTAGAGTTGCTCATTAGTGTTGCTCCGTTTGCTACTGCTACTGCTACTACTAACGTCTTCCTTAGAACAGTAAAAGAGACCAGCCCTCTTTGGTGGTGGTGGTGGTAAGGGACAGGGAAGAAAACGTGTTGTTCAGATTGTACCATAAGGGGGCTGCTTTTGCCCAGCTGCACCTTAATTAGCTAGTTCCACGCTAAGAGGAATTTCAGGGTAGATACTCTCCCTCTGTAGGAGCTGTTATCACTGACCTGTGACTCTGATTGTCTTGACTTCTATACTTACATAGTATCATTTAATGAGCTTAGGATAAAGGAGATGGAGAAGATGAAGAAACTTAGGGTTTATCTCTCTTTCTGTTTCTGTTTCTTTCACCTCCCTTTACCTTTCAGGCATCGTTAGAAATAGAATAGAGAGGGGCTAGGCCTCAGCTTCGAGAAGTCTCTCCAGGGAAATGAGGCTTGTGACGTCAACAGATTGCACACTTATGTGGGCTAATGGATTTAGAGTAGACTCGGAACATGCCTAGGACATAACACATCCTTTGGAAATAGGTATTTGATGCTTGTTCAGTAAAAGTAGGTTGAGGTTCCTTTGTTACTCATTTTGGAGTAATCATTTGAATGATTGATGATGATGAAAATATATTTAGTTATTTAAAATAATTTAAATATTTTTGATGAACAAAATCCATTTTATGCTAACTCATAATCACATTAAGCAGAATGTCAACATACCAAATGCATCAATACTTTAGGGGATTCTTGACCTCATTGATGAGCATTAGTAACAAAGGGAAGAAGAGATACAGGATGAAAGCTAGCAGTGACTGATGGATTAAGTGGTGGATTTTTTTTGTTTTTGTTTTTTGAGAATGAGCAAAATGTAATCATGTTTGTGGACATGAGTCCTGGTCAGTAGACAGGTGATTAAAGATTAGTAGGAGTGGGAATTATCTGTTGGAGAAAATGGGGTCATTTGTATGGGTACAGGAGTTTTCCTTGGAAAAGAGAAGGACCACTTCATTATGTGAGATAGGGATGAAGAAGAAGATAGTGGCTGAAGGCATCTGGGATAAAAAGGTTTGGAAGAGCCACTCTGGTGAGTGCCATGGTGAATTAATTAGGAAGGTATAAAAAGATTGTGTGAGGGCCCATTTGAGATTATGTACTACTAATCTGGAGTGGATCCAATCAGCTTGCTTTTATGATTTTCTCTATTCATCTATTCAGCAACATGTAGGTAGGACCAAACGTAAAGGGTGATGGGAGTAATGTAAAGCTGAGGCTTTGCATTGTAAGACTGGTGATAGAATAATGTGCTAAGGGACTGGAGTATAGGATAGTGTATAGATTTGAAATGGTTCATCAAGGAGTCAAGGTGGTCAAGGGAGGTGTGTACAGCCAGTAAGGGTTGATGGCTTGGGGAAGAACTGAAATGGGGGTGGTGGTGGTGGTGGTGGAGGGATTGGAGGTCATAATGAAGATGAAAAAGAGCATTTGAAGTTGTAAGCTAGGAGGAGAAGTGGAATGACAACAGATTCTGACCAGATAAGGGAATTTCAGAGTTCATGAACATGGAAGGTAGTACATTTGTGGGTCAAGCTTATTGGCCTATAGTTTTTAGATATTGTTCTCTTTACTGTTTTGAAAATGGGAATTAAAGTGATTCATCTCTTTCAAACTAACCAAGATGCCTAAATTCCTTGAAAGAAGTTGTTTTCGTTAGGTGAGTTCCAAGTCCCTGAACACACATGCCTTAATAAATTATTGTTATTATTATTATTATTACCTTATCTCAGCAACTCTCCTAAGCTTTGAAGTTTTCAGAGACCTTGAACTTAAGGACTTGTACTTTTACTTAATGGATCAGGAATGAGGAGACAGTTTCTAGGGTTGTTAGTTATAGTCAGAGAATTACGTAGACACACAAAGGATGAAACTCGTTAAGAACAATGTGTGTCTTGTCATTCACTAGCTGTGGCATCCTGGGTAAGTCACTTGACATGTCTAGGTTTCATTTTCCTTATGTAAAATGCGCTAGGCTGACTTTCTGTAATTCTGGGACTCAAAGAACTTGAGTCTATTAAGGAAGGGAAGGTAACTACAATAATACACAGTGAGACAGTTCTGTCTCGTTGAGAGATTAGGGGGTAATAGTGGACCACAAGTAAAATATAATTTAGGGATCCAGTACATTTTTAAGAAATCATATCTGGTATCTGAATGAAGAGCATGATCATGTGAGATATCCCTGATATAATCTTTCCTCTTAATCTTCTTTAGGTTTTTATTATAATATGATATTCCCTTTTGGCATATAATTCTGAAGTAAAGTCTAGAGTACTTAAAGTTGAAGTTTGGAAAGTCTGCAGGAACATTGTTTAGGCTGGAGAAATCAAGGCTGGTGGGAATTCAGTTTCCAAATCTGTAAAGGGATATTTTGTTCATCCCATTCATATTCATGGTTATGTTTCTTAATTCTATATTTGCCTTCCATCCTGTCTTCCTCTGTTTTTTCCTGTCTTTGTTTCTGTTCTTCTCTACCATATGAAAGAGAAGGTGATGGAAGAAAGGGTGGGCTTGATCCTGGTTCTCTGTAATGAAAATGTTCCGCTTTTGTTCTGCTGCCTCTCTTCTCTTCCATCTCTGAGCTTAGGGTCTTTTTCTAGGTTTTCTTTTCTTTCTTGCTTGATGATGCAACTTCTCTTGCTTAGAGTGTCCTTTGCCTAGTATTTCTTTCTTTCTTATTTTACCCTTCTCTTCCTTGCCCCCTCTGGCTATTTCCAGATTTTGTTTAATGTATTTCTATACCAAACCTCTGTGTGTATGTGTGTGTGTGTGTGTGTGTGTGTGTGTGTGTGTGTGTGTGTGTGTGTGTGTGTGTGTGAGAGAGAGAGAGAGAGAGAGAGAGAGAGAGAGAGAGAGCATGAGAGAATGAATAACAAACATTTCTCAAAGAAAGCCGCTGGAAATACTGTCAACTCTCCTGTAGTTTGGTTCCACCCTGTCTCCATGTCTACTCTTCATTTCCTATACTCTCATTATGTGAGCTATCCAGTTCTTTCCCCCTTCTCCTTGTAAGTTACTTCCCTGGTAGATTCCCTTTTTCCAAACAAGGGATATTTTTAAAATTGTGTGTGCTAAAGAAACACAAAACCCCCAGCTATCTGTGCATTCCCTGAGGACAGGATAAGACTTCACTTATATTTCCTTACAGGAAGTGGTTGAGAACTTAGGTTAGATATTGGGGGGGGGGAAGCAACCAAAACCATTTCTCCTGAAGGGTTATAGAACATCATAGTAAAATACAAAAGGGTCTTAGGGAGTTGTTTGTTTTTTTCTGAAGACATTAAGAGAAG
This sequence comes from Pseudochirops cupreus, assembly GCA_028627135.1. Classification (NCBI taxonomy): domain Eukaryota; kingdom Metazoa; phylum Chordata; class Mammalia; order Diprotodontia; family Pseudocheiridae; genus Pseudochirops; species Pseudochirops cupreus. The sequence continues at coordinate 317,994,736 of CM053581.1, read as the reverse complement.
AATAGACAGCTAGCCTTGTTTAAATTGAAGAATGGTTTTAAAACATTCTTGTTGTTTGAAAACATTCCCTCTCTTGACATTTGTAGATGTGTCGTTTTTCTCCTCGAAGTTAAAAGGGCTCTTTTGAGGAGTAATTTGATTTTCAGCTTGGTATTCAATTTAAGAAAGCAGTGATTTTCTTATTAGAATTTCCTGCTACCACTGAGACAGCGAGCTATTCTCCCTTTCTAAACCTGCTCGTTTCTACCTTTTCCCTTCCTTCCCTTACAGCTGCTGGCCTTCCTGCAGGGACTTTTCACCTTCTATCATCATGGTTATGAACTTGCCAAGGATTTCGGTGACTTCAAGACACAGCTGACCATCAGCATACAGAATGTGAGTGGGCAAAGAGTCAAGGCCTTGGAATGGGAGGGGCAGGGCACTTTGCATGGTGTCTTTGCCTTCTAGTGGGTGTATTTGGAGAAGGCCAGGCAGTTAAGGATAGTTTATTACAAAAACAAGTAAAGAAAAAAGGAAAAAGAAAAGAAAAAGAAAAAAAAAGAACGTGGCTGACCCTGAGGACCACTGCCTTGAAAACAGAGTCCAGATTATGTTTCGCCTGGGTCTTAGTTCTCTCTGTGGGCAGCAGAGAGACAGACACCTTCAGGACATTAGCTCCTTAGCCATTCTTTTAGAGGGCAGCTAACTTTTGTTTTGGGGGCGGGTTTGCTGTCAGTTTTGTTTTTTATTTCCATGTTACTGTAGCTACATGGCACATTGCTCTTCTGAGCTATTTAGCAGTGAGGACAGGGGCTCTTGCTTCTTCCCCATGGCCTTTAATTCTTAGTAAAGTCTGCAGAAAATCCAATTTGTTACTAGACTCATTTTCAATATTTTCATTTTGCATTTCTTCTCCCTCCTCTTATTTTATTTAAAAATAGCCTTACCATTTAATAGCTAACATTTATATAGCACCTACTGTATACAGTACCAGGCACTGTGTCAGGCTCTTTACAATTATTTTATCCTTTGGTCCTCTCAACAACCCTGGGGGGTAGATGGTGTTATTATCCTCATATTACAGATAAGGAAACTGAGGCAAACAGCGGTTAAGTGGTTTGCCCAGGGTGACTCAGCTAGTGAGTGTCTGAAGCTGGATTTGAACTTGGGTCTTCCTGACTCTGGACCTGACTCTCAATCCACTGTGGCATTTACCTGTCCCATTTGTGTGGTCATTTCCCTCATCTCCCACAGTTTTGCCAGTTGGCACTTCAGCTTCTCCTAACAATAGAAACAACCTTTTGCACCTGTATTATCCCACCGCTCACCTGAGAGACAGGGGTATGTTTCTGTTCTCTGGGATTGAGATTAGTCATTGTGATTAATCAGATTTCAGCAGCCTTTCACCATTTTCATTTGCATAAGTAAGAGTCACATATATTATTCTTCTGGCCTTCTTGTAATAGCTTGTATAACAGTTCAGAAGGCTTTTCAGGTTTCTCTGACTTCATCATACCTGTCATTTCTTATGGTGCAATAGAGTTATAGTCATACACCACTTTTGGCCCAGTCCTCCCCTAGTCATTGAACCTCCCACTTTGTTTCCAGCCTTTTCTCTGTTTCACTTCCTTGGATTATATGCCCAGGTGTGGGTTGTGTAGTTCAGAGTTTCATTATTCTTTTTTTTTTTGCCTTTTTGGGGGGGGAGGGCAGTTGGGGTTAAGTGACTTGCCCAAGGTCACATGGTTAGTTTTTATGTTAAGTGTCTGAGGCCAGATTTGAACTCAGGTCCTCCTGACTCCAGGGCCAGTGCTCCATTCACTGTGCCACCTAGCCACCCCTGAGTTTCATTATTCTTAAACAGTACCAGGAGATGTTTGTTAATTAGGGTCATTTGCCTTAAAAAATGAAGCTTTAATATACCCTTCCTATGTCATGGTTGTGCTATGATTCTGTTTTTGCTCATGTGGTCTTTATATTCTAGCTCAATAAAGCATTTATTAAATGCTTACTCTGTGCCAAGGTCTTTGCTAAGCAAACCAATACAGAGAAGAATAATTTAACTCCAAAAGGTCATCGGAAGAAAGCAGATAAATGGAATCCCCTCCATTCTCAATTGTGTAGCTTTTGTTGTTGCTGTTGTTCTCTCCTAAGTCTTACGGACCTGGATATTGGTAGAGCTCAGGACCTTTGAAGTCTTGCCCTCCTCTTAAAAAGACAAACTTAGATTCAAGCACCCTTAATTATTAGTCTTATTTACAGATTAATGGAGGTAGGAGCAAAGACTAAATTTTTCTGATTTAAGTAAAATTGTTTTCATTATAGACAAGAAATCGCTTTGAAGGTACCAGGTCAGAAGTGGAGTCACTGATGAAAAAAATGAAGGAGAACCCTCATGAACACAAGACCATTAGTCCTTACACTATGGAGGGCTATCTCTACGTCCAGGAGAAACGTACGTGATATTCACCACACAGAGGGGGTGGGGTAGGTGGGTGATGGAGGAGAATGGAAATCTGCCAATGACACTTTGGCAGAAAGATGCTCCAGTTTGCTGCCAAGGGGGAATTTTGAGTGAGAGGCTCAAAAGCATACAGGGAAAAAACAAAACAACCTGAGACTCGGTTTACTTCTGGGTCCTCTTTAGTTCGGTCTCCTCAGATAGGAAGTTATATGAAGGAAGAGCAAATATTTATCAGTTTGGTTCTTATTGAATTGTTGTTGGTCAGTCATGTCAGACTCTTTGTGACTCCATGGACCATACTCCCCATGGGATTTTCTTAGCAAAGGTACTGGGGTGGTCTGCCATCTCCTTTTCCTTTAGATTAATGCAAACAGAGGTTAAGTGACTTGCCCAAAGTCACACAGCTAGTAAGTGCCCGAGGCACTTAGTAGATTTAAACTCAGGTTTTCCTGACTCTAGACCCAGCACTGTATTCACTGAGCCGTCTAAGCAAACAGGTTAAGTCTCTTGCCCACCATCACATAGCCAGTAAGTGTCTGAAGCTGTATTTGAACTTGGGTCTTCCTGACTCCAGACCTAACGCTCTTAATCTACTGAGCCATCTAGCTACTTCTTTTTTAATATGTACCTACTTTTCAAGACACTGGAAATAAATATAAGGTAAAAACTAGATCATCACTTCCCTTAATACACTTACATTCTCATTGGGACAAGGGAGGATTCACCTTGTTCACTTATAAGTATAGTGATGCAGGGTATGGAGTAATGGAGAGAGGAAGAGATCAGAGGAAAGGCTATAAGAGAGGGGGATTAAGGGAAGGAGGTTCTGCAGGATTATTGCCAGTAGAACCGAGTCTTAAATAGGAGACTTTTAAAAAAAGGTAATGCATTCCAGTTTTGGGACAGACTGTGTAAATACAGAGAAGTAGGAGATGATCTATCCAGTTGGGGGAAAAACTAATCATTCTAGAAGGGGAATTTGGTGAAAAAAAAACTGGAAAGATTAAGGCCTCATTGTATTTAAGCATTTTAAAGGCTAGATTGAGGGGTTTGTATTTTATCTTGGAGAAATTAGGGAATTTCTGAAGTTTTTTGATCAAAGGAAAGCAGAGTCAGCTTTAGGAAGATTATTTTGGCAACCAAAGAATGAATGGGAGACAAAAGACGAGTAGCAAGGAGATATTGTCCTTCCATAATTTCAGTCGTGTCCAACTCTTTGTGACCTCATTTGGGTTTTTTTTTGGCAAAGATAAATGAAGTGGTTTTGTCATTTCCTTCTTTAACTGATTTTATAGATGAGGAAACAGGGTAAAGTGACTTGCCCAGAGTCACACAGCTAGTAAGTAATTGCCTGAGGCCAGATTTGAACTTGGGTCTTCCTAACTACAAACCTGGTGAAAAATAGTTGAGAAAAGAGATGATACACTCCAGAGCAGAGGTAGGGTAAGGTTGGTATAAACGGAGAGAAGGAAATAGAATTGAGTGGTGTTCTAAAGTTAGCCTTGACTGGACTTGGCAAGTGATTGAATCTGTGAGTGAGAGAGGGAATAGTCAAGGATGGTCAACGTTAAAACCCTAAGTGACTGGAGAAGATAATAGTGCCCAGAAAAGAGCCAAGGAAGGTTAGAGGAAATGTGGGTTCAGGAGGAAAAATGGTGCACTTTTTTTTTTTTTTGGTTTTTGGAGGGCAATTGGAGTTAAGTGACTTGCCTCAAGTCACATGGCTAGTAAGAGTCATGTGTCTGAGATTTGAACTTGGGTCCTCCTGACTCCAGGGCCGGTGCTCTATTCACTGCGCCACCTAGCCACCCCCAAAAACGATGTTTTGATTCTGGATATGTTATGTTTAAGGTGCTGATGTCCAGGTGGAGGTAGCCAGAAGGCAGCTAGATATGTGGGACGAGGTAGATGTGGGAGACATCTTTGTAGGGCTGATAATAATGCACCAAGATAGTTTCAGAAGAGAAGAAAAGAAGGCCCAGGGTGCAGCCTTACCAGACACACCTGCTTAGGGTCACGAGGTAGGCTGAGAAGGAGTGGTCAGACAGGAAAGGATAGTGTTACAGAAGACAGGAAAAACCCAGGTATCCAGAAGACAGTGATTGGCCATGTTGGAAAGCTGGAGAAGGGTGATGTTTGATAAAAAGCTGCAAGGCTGAGCAGTTAGGAAGTTTATACAGCGATTGTTGAGGGAGTGACACTGGAAAACAAATTTCAAGAGATTGAGAAGCAAGTGGTGGTAAATTGTAGGCAGTGAGTGTAGGCAGCTCTTATGAATGGGGGGCAGAGAAAATCATAACTTGAGGGTCAACATTTGGTCAATTCCTAGTTAGTTACTGACAACATATGGAATAGATAACTGAGGTATATTCAGAGATGTATGACATGGCCCCCATCTCAAGGAGCTTACAACCTAGTAGTAGAGATGATCATTTACTTTTATTGGAACTTTTTGTTATTAGGGCTTAAGATTTATAAAGCAATTTACAAATATCTCTTCCTCCCAACAACTTTGGGAGGTACGTGTTATTACTGTCTCAGTTTTACAGGTGATAAAACTGAGGCACACAAAGTTTATTGACTTGCCTAGGGTAAGTGTCTGAAGTAAGATGTGAACTTTGGTCTTCCCAATACCAAGTCCAGCCCTTATCTATCGAACCACTTAGCTGCCTCATAGAGTACTCTCTTGACTATAGCTTAGCCTGGACAGTTAAGTGAAGTGAAAATTCTTATCTGCATTTTAAAGGTAGGGAAATTGAGCCTCAGAGGCATGAATTGATTTGTCCAAAATCACATAGTTAAGTTAATATTTGAGGTAGAAATCAAACCGAGGTTTCCTAACAAAGCATATAGTGATTTTTGCCCTTCACGGATTGCTGGAGATGAAGTGAGACCTTGGTTCAAATCCTGCTTTATAGTTACTCTAAATTTCAAATGAAGAACAGTAAGAAAGACAGATTGACTGGACTATAGAGTGTATGTGAAGGTTAATAAGTCAGCTGGAAAGATGGGTAGGACCAAGTTGTGACAGCAGGATTTAAATGCCAGATGTAGAAGTTTATATTTGTGCCTGGAACTAATAGGGTGCTACTGGAGTTTATTGTGGGGGCAATGGTGACTTCATTTCCAGTTTAGGAAATTGCTTTGATAGCTGTGTGGATTGAAATGGGGAGAAATTGGAGTGAGACAGGGAGACTGGTTAGGAGCCTAGTGTAATTATTTAAGCCAAAAAGTTACGAAGACCGAAGCTTAGGTTGTGGCTATGTGAGAAAGAAGACTACATGGCAGCTGATGGGGGTGAGGGAGAAACAGGGGCAGGGGGTTTGGGAGTGAGATTTCTCAGAACTCCCAAGTTTCCAATGATTTTAAAGATCAGATTGCAGAGGGTAAAAAGTATGAATAGAAGAGGAGAAAACCCCTGGCAATGTGAGGTTGTGACTGAGGTGATGAGACCTTCCAGGGTTCCTGCATCTTGACAGAAAGGAGCTTATCAAGATTGAAAGAAAGAGGTAGCCAATAGCCCAGGAGTTCTCTTTGATTATTGTTCTTATCTCTTTAAAGTCGCTTTATATCCAAGTGAAGTAGAAATGTGGGGTCAGGATCTAGGGAGCATCTCTGATATGACCACTTAAGTTAATGCTACAGAGACTAGCTGCAAGGAGAGTGTGCAGTGGGGGAGGCACACTTCAAGTTAGGGAGGCCCAGGGGAGGAAAGAGGAAGATGGCTGCATAATCAGATCCCACCCCATCTTCTCTCTGGGCAGAAAATAAAAACTTGGAGAGACATTGGTACTAGAATAATGTGCAGCCAACAGTGAATTAATTTAATCACTTTGCAGTTTACTAGCACAGTATCTGACACATCATTGGAGCTCAGTAAATGTTTGTCCAGTGCATGAATGAATGAATGAATTCCCCAAGGAAACCTTAGTACTTTTAGATCTTAAAAACCAGTTAAATGACTTAGAGGAAAAAACTTTTATATTGATCCCGAAGGAAGCACCAGGAAGTCTTTTCTGTTTTTAGCTTTATGGGAGAACATGGGCATGAGTCATAGAAGATGGGCAAGAATGGATGGGCTGTGATTTCCATTCTCTGAGGAAGGAGGAATAGGAATGGTGTTGGTGTTGGTGGTGAAGATGATGATGATGATGGCTAACGTTGATATAACACTTCAAGGTGTGCAAAGTGCTTTATGAATATCTCATTTCATCTCCACATTTACCTTGTGAGGTTAATGCTTCTATCCCCATTTTATAGATGGGGAAACTGAGGCAGGAAATGTTGAAATGATTTAGCCAGGGTCACACATCTAGTGTTTTAGAGTGGATTTATATTAGAGTCTTTTTGATTCTAGGCCCAGCACTCTTGTCTACCATGCCATCTGGCTGCCCAAGGGTGTGCCCACATTGAATATTATCTACTCCAGCAGTCCTCAACCTGTGGGTCTTGACCCCTTTGGGGGGGGGGCGCCGAATGACCCTTTCACAGGGGTCGCCTAAGACTATCGGAAAACACATATTTCCAATGGTCTTAGGAACCAAGACACAGCTCCTTTATCCGTCTCCAGGTGGGTCCTCCCACATATGAGTATTAAAGGGTCGCGGCATTAGGAAGGTTGAGAACCACTGATCTACTCATTGGAGTGGAGATGAAATAATTACCTCATTTGGTCTCATTTATATGACAGAGCGAGAAGCTTCTATAGTCCTTGGGACAGAGGGTTTTATGTGTGAATGTGAACATATATGTTTTCCGGTAAGTGGTTTAAAGCAGAGGGGGCCACCCCTAGATGACAGGAACCAGATTAAAATGTAATTAGGAAATGCTTAACAAAATAAATAAAAATACAGTACAACATAGATAATGTTAATTTGTGGTTTTCAGCATTCATTTGGTTTGTACAAGATTTATAAGAAGGTGTTCTGTTGTAGGTCACTTTGGCACTTCCTGGGTGAAGCACTATTGTACATACCAGCGGGAATCCAAACGGATCACCATGGTGCCCTTTGACCAGAAATCAGGAGGAAAGGGGGTGAGTGTGTGTTTGTTTTTAAGTTATATTAGCTCTCTAGAAGTGGTGGTTAGTTGACTGCCCCATGCGTTCAATCCCTACGTAGGTTACTTAGTTTGCCCTAATCCATGTACCTTTTCCCAAAAAGATATTGGAAGGCAGAGCAACTTTCTCATGCTTGGACAGGCAAGTCAAAGCTCATACCTTACGGAAGGTGGGTCAGTCAGTCAAAGCATCTTCCTGCATGAAGGACAACATTATTTTTGGTTATGCCTTGGTAGAAAGTGTGTTTGAGGGTCTCGTGAGGTTAATCAAGGATTTCAGGTGAATAAACTTACATTGTTCTCTCTTTAATTGTGCTTGTTTTGTGCTTTTTTTCCTCTTTTGCTTCCAGAGAAGCAACTTTTTTTTCTTTAGCCTGGGGGCAAGGCGATGGATTAGGGAAGGGATTGGGATGGTCAGAGGTGTGGGAGTGTTGGGGGTGCGGTAGGAGTTAAGTGCCTATATTACTGTGTCCAAAAGGGTATGTCTTATTCTCTGTCTCAAAAATGGGTAACATTCATCATTTTTGGTTCTCTGGAATTATGTTTGGTCATTGCATTGATCAGTGTTCTTAACTCTTTCAAAGTTATTAATGTAGGCACATTAATATGCCAGTGGTAGAGCAGACTTTTTTTGGGGGGGGTGGGGGAATGGGTTCTTTTAGACTTGATCTCATTTCTTTCAGCCTTATACTCATAGTTTTGGGTAGGTTGTGAGACATAACTGATAATCAGCTCATCACCATGAATGGGATGGGTGTTCACCATAGATTATAGCAATAAAATTCTGTGGATAACTTTTTGGTGGTGCTTAAGCAGATAATTCATTTAGCAAGGAAAGAAGTGACAGACGTCTTAGGCAATTCTACAAAAAAACCCAAACAAACCAAATTCTTGTGGGCTGTTTAGGAACAGTACTAGGTAACACAAAGGAGGGTGTGTTCTCTAAGCCAGGTGTGGCAAAAGAGCAAAAGACAAAACTTGGTTTGGGGACATGAATGCAGGAAGATTTCAGCAGATCCAGAGGGGAGAAAACTAAGGGAGACAGAGCTCTGTGTACGGTAGTGAGTTAGAGAATTGCTACATGGTACAGAAAACACATAGACCAAATGGGAGAAACTTTGACTTGCTGCAGATGAGATGAGGAAGAGCAGGAGTGGTGATGATAGGAATTTATAAGAAGGCATTGTGCTAAGCACTTGGCAAATATCTCATTTGATCTTCACAACAACCCCGAGAGGGTAGCTACTGTTATAATACTCATTTTACTGTTGAAGAAATGGAGGCAGGCAGAGATTGAGTGACTTACCCAGGGTCACACAGCTAGTATGTGTCTGAGGCAGATCTTCCTGACTCCCGGCTCTGTTCTCTCCCACTGCGCTATCTACCTACTTAGACCAACCATTTAGAATGACAGGGCTTGCATAAGGTTTGAGTTACAGATTGTGCAAAACAAGGGGATGGGAAGGAAATTTGCCTAGTTGGAGCAATTAGAGTGTACCATGGGGCAGTGAAGTTAGGCCAGCAATGGTCATTATCTCTCATGGGACCAACTGGTAAAGGGGCCACAGAGTATGTGAAGGTCGGGCAGATTGAGGGTACATAAGAGCATAGGGTTTGGAGAAAAGGATGATGAGACAGATTGATTACCTCTGAAAGTAGACAGTTTTGGTGACTGCTTTTAAGGCAGCTTAGAGAGGTCAAAACATAGGATCTGAGTAACATGATCCAAGTTACATTGGGATTTGGAGGGATGAAATAAAAATCAAGGGCATGTGAATCCATGTACAGTTCTGTTTGCTGATTTATTTTTCCTGGGAATCTTTACTTTGGCAACTCCCATTACTCCATCTGATATATAGTATAATTCCCCCACAGTGAGGAAAGCCAGCAACAGTATATATTTTATGTGATGGTCCTTGTGAGCCCCCCAGTGAGGAACTAATTTAATGAAAGAGTATGTTGAAGAGCCATTTATGACCTATGACCTTTGGGATCCTTGCTTTTTTCCTACATCTCGACTTATCCCAGTCCTTTATTTATTGTTATGTACTCTTCCTCATTTATGGCAGAAGATGTCTGTCTCTTCCATTGATCTTTTCTCCCTTTTTTAGCTAAGAATTTCTTAAAATGTCAGTTTTTTCTGACTCTGCCAGTCTTTTTTAGCTCTCAGTAGTTGAACAGATCATCTCGATGGCACTCCCCTGATTTGGTATATTCATCCTTAGCTCCCTTCCTCCACCCACATTATATGCCATTTTTAGTTCTCCTATTTTCTTCTATTTCACAGGAATGTACCAAATGAGCCTGGAAAGTGGGAACTGTTCCTTGGCCATTGAGCTGCAACCTGCTCAGACATTCAACTCACTTATTAAATCTTTTCCTTTAGAACCTGGGAAACTCTTTGTGGGAGGAGGAGGTATTTTCAGAGCCATTTGAAGAATTGCTAAGGACTCATTAAAAACCTTTGGGAGGAAAAGATTGGGTTTACCTAATTTCATGTTTATAAATTCAATTGAAGAATTAAAATGTCAGGCTAAGGCAAAAACAAAAGAGATCAAGAGAAAAGAAGGTTTGCAGATAGGAGCTGTCTCTTGAGCTGCCTTTTCCCTGACCCTTCTCTCTTTGAGTGATGTTCCTTCTACAAGGTATCAAGAAATAGGTTTTAAAATTTTATCTTACTTTGAGTATAATTTGTCAAGACATTTTATGTTCTATCAGCAAGTTAGGCAAATGTGTGGTTTTTTCTTTCCTGTTTTGATACCCAACCTGACTCTGTCCCTGAAAGCTGCCTGTCCAAATTTTTCCTTTCTTTGCTGTTATCTGTGCCATATACATTCTCTGTCAATTCATTATGAAATTGATTTTCACCATTTATTTCCATATGTACAGGGCCCCTTCTCTGGTGCAGTAACCATTCCTTAACACATGGGCATTGTGTGTCTCTGTATGATGTATAATGGTTTTCATTTGTGGTTAAAGTGACTTGGATAAAATAGATAGAAAAAGAACATGACACTGGGATTGTTTGTTTCTAGTGCATAGCACAGAGTAGGTGCTTAATAATAAATGCTGATTGATTGGTTGATTGATCTCCTGACTCTTGGTTTTTAGTTTCTGGTAATGAAAGCTTATTCTTTTTACAGGGACACAGTGAGAGTGAACAGATCAATATTTATAAAATGCATTGAGATGTAGAATTTCTGGGTGCTAGAACCAGCATACAGTTTCATAAATATCGAGCTAGAAGGGACCTCAGAATTCATCCTGTTCAACCTCTACATTTTACAGATGAAGAAACTGAGGCCAAATTGGTTTGGTGCCTTGCCTAAACTCATTGAGTGGAAGAACTCAGAACCCATCCTGACCTCCTTTAATGTCAGACCCACCATACTGTAGCCTTTCCAGTTTCCTCCTAATTTTTTCAGTTAAGTTCCCAGTGAAGAATTATTCCCTGTCATTTAATTGAGAGGCAGCATTGTACAGTGCAAAGAGTATTGGATTTAGAGTTAAAGGACCTGGGTTCAAATCCCACTTCTGTCATTTATTACCCTTGGGCACATCACTTAACTTTTCTAGCGTCCATTAATTTGTATGTGAGGGGGTTGGACTAGTTGACCTTTTAGTTCCCTCCTAGCTCTCAGGCTGTGAACCCATCATCATTCTTTATCATTATGGCCAATAATTAAAGTTCCAAAGGAGGTACTTTGGACATGAATTTTAATTTAATCATTTCCACAGAAAATCTTTTGATCATTCATTTACTTAGTATGTTTGCATGAATGTATTTGAAAATAAAGATGAAAAGACTGTTCAGGTTTTTGTGTAATGTTTATTTTAGAGAAGATGGAGGGGGCCAAGATCTCCCTCCCGTTTCATGTTCCTTATATTTCCTTATGTTTCTCACTAGGGAGAAGATGAATCAGTCGTTCTCAAATCGTGCACACGACGGAAAACAGACTCAATTGAGAAGAGGTTCTGCTTTGATGTGGAAGCAGTAGATAGGTGAGTAGTTTTCTTTTCTTTCTGGAGGCCAATAACTTAATGTTTCAGTTGTAGTTTCCATTCAGTCAAAATCTGCCAAATCTTTCTCCACTTCTCCTCCAGACATGTGGCCTCATTCACGCCTCCATCCATCCCTTTGACCTCCTTTTGCTTCCCATTCCTTCTCTTCCTGCTTCCCTTCTATCCCCTCTCGTTGTCTCTTTTCCTTTCCCCTCTCCTCCCTCTCTCCATTTTCTCTGCCTTCTCCTTCCTTTAGTTCTCCCTTGACCATTTCCCCATCCCTTGCCTCTCACCCCATGTCTTCCTTACCTCTCCCTTCCTTCTTTTCTCCTTCCCTTTCCTTCTTTCTTCCATTTCCCTCTTTTCCTTTCATCTTTGTCTTTCCTTTCTCTTCTGTCTCCCCCGTCATCTCTTTCCTCTTTTCTTTTTTCCTCTTCCCATCTCACTTTTCTTTTCCCCATCTTTCCTTTTCCCTCTCCTACTTTTTCCCTTCTCCCCACCTTCCCCCTTCCTCCTCTCCTAATCCAATTTGGAACAGCGTCTGTACAACTTATCAGCCTCTATAAAACCATTACACTTCCCCTCACATATCAGGCTTAACCACTAGACATTTCCCCTCCCCTGCTTTGAGGTTCCATTCTCTGGTATGCGTTTTACTCATCTACATGCCCAAAACAGACATTTAAAGAGAAGTGACCTGATTTTCTTGGCACCATTAGACCAAATGTTTGTGGTTTTAGACTTGTTAATATAAGAAAGAAGACATGGGGAGAGAATTGGACAATTCCTGGTTGTGAAACCAGGTTGTCTGAATCAGTCACAAGAGCTGTATGTGAAAGACATCTTACTAGTGTGCCACGTGCCGATGATAAAGCCAAGGGAAGAGACCATACCACTTGTGGATTCTCAGACCCTTGATTGAGAAACTTGGTGTATTCCTCAAACTAAAGATTCCTTCCTTAAGCCACACCATTCCATCATCTTAATTTAATCTTGACAACATTCCAATTCCTTAGGACACTTTCCTTGGCAACTGTTAATTCTTTCAAGACATCCCATGTGTTGAGTTTATTTCAGCTTCCTCTAGATTTTTCAGCATGGAGATGCTAAACTATCCAGGGGGCTTCTCACAGTAGTCATTCTCATACCAGAGATTACATGTCTTATTTAACCCTATCCACGTGTTTACTTGCTGCCCCTTTGCCAGGCAACCTTTGTAGCTTGGTGGCTTCTTTACATATTCTGCCAACCTTTCTCAGTTCTAGAGAGTCCTTGAAACTGAAGGAAGATTGGAGTATGTTCCCGAGTATGCTTGCAGATTTTGGTATGCATTTCTTTTGCATGCTTTGTGGTGTGACACCTTGCCGCTAATGTCACATAATTATCGGCTGCTTTTTATACCCAGCATGTCAAACTAATTTTTATACTTAAGGCTGTCTTGCACATTCCTTAAATGTGGTATGATTAAAGATGGAGAAGAAAAGTAAATGCTTCTTGTAAAATGTAAGAAGTCTTTGCAGTAATGTGGGGGTTTGTTTGTTTGTTTGATAGAGAGTGATTAGGCCAGAAAGTCTCCCCAAGGCCCAAGACCATTTGATTCCTCTTGCCTCGAAGCAGCTTCTAAGTGATGGTTCTTTTTAATATTTAATTGCAGATAACCTTGGTTATTCTGAGCATGGCACTCAGAGTGGTTAATGTTGGGGGTTTTTAAAAAGGTCCTCCTCACATGGCGTTCCTTAGCTTGACCAGTGTTGGTAGCTTGTGAGTTGGAGCAGATGTCTGATCGAGGTCAGATCTACCAGTTCTCCTTGTGATTGTGTGCATAGCTTTGCCCTCTGGCTCTTGAATGGGATGGGAGCCAATTCAAAGATTCTGTTCCGAGAAGAATCACTGTTGCTCACTGTGTCTTCAAAAGTTGCCACAGCTTGTGGGGAGTTGTTTTTTAGGCAATTAAAACTCTCTGTGGCGCCTCTCATTTCCACCCTTGCCAGTGCTTCCTAGCACCTTCTCCCCTTCCTGAGTACTTACAAGACCCATAAAAGCTTAGAATGTCCCAATTATAGACCAAGAGAAAATGTGTTGAATGAATATCCTGGAGTGGGTCCGGGAAATCTATTTTCTTCTCTCAGCTCTCTTAGCAGGTCATGGCAGGGTCCTTCAGTAGCCGCTCAGAATGAGACTCCCTGTGTCCCCTTCTGTTAGTCCAGAGGGAAGTGTACAATTCTGTGATAGATATCTCCAAGTATCCTATATTTGTCTGTGTTTTTTTCTCTTCCCTCTACCTACCCTGTATATTTTTGTAGTTTCCTCACATATTAGGAAGGGACTAGGAAGCAAAAGACATTCCATCTGCAGTTGTCACTGGCCACTCTGGATCCTTTTATCTTGCAAGAATCTAGTTTTTTCCCCCCCAAGATGCAATTCAGCAAGAAGGAGATGAAAGCTGCTTTTGTCTTCCACCAGCCGCTTGCCTATAACCCCTGGACTTAACCTCAGAGCTTTCTGACCAAGTCCCTTTTTATCTCTAGGATTTGATAGGAAGAGTTATGTAGCTTAAGAAGCTAAAGTAAAGAGAGAGCAGTAAAAGGCAAAAATAAGGAGGGATAACTGTTATAAACACCTTTGAGAGCCAAAATGATCACGAGGGGTGCACTGATCATGTAAGGTACTAGCCATATTATGTTACATTAAGATTTTTCACTAGTGGTTAAATGTTTTACCTAGTGATCCTTACATTACAGGGTGGTTGTTGGGAAAGCATTTTGTGTATCTTTATAGCTTTGTGATAGAAATGTGAATTGTTATGGCTAAATTCATGTGCTGAACTTGGACATCTGTTCTAGTCTACTTCAGGTTTTCTAGTTTGAAATGCTGTTCTCTTTTGACCTTGAAGATCATGGGATTTAAAGGTGGTCCCACTGGTTCATTTTACAAGTGAGGAAACTGAGGTACAGACAGAGTTTAAGTTACTTGCCCAAGATCACCTAGGTAATAAGTAACAGAGCCAGTATTCAAAACTAGGCCTTCTGACTCCAAGCCTAGTACTCTTTCTACTAACCAGCGTGGTCCTGTTTATTCTGATAAGTCCTGTCAAACGTGGCATCAAAGCTACAAGGTTTCAGGAGTGTGTTGGTCCATCCAGAAAAAAAGGCAGGTTATATAGTCATTTACTGGATTATCAAGAGTATCTTAGGATATTATCTTCATCGTTCTTGTATCTTAAGTAAGCATATAGGTTGAGAAAGAGACCCAAATTTGTGTTAATTTTACTCTCTCCATGTGGGGAAGAGTGATACAGTTTCTGGGGGAAAACTTCTACTGCGAGGAATAGAAAACTCTGTGTGTGTGTGTGTGTGTGTGTGTGTGAGAGAGAGAGAGAGAGAGAGATGGAAAAGGTAAAATTCTTTAAATGCCTTAGAAATATATTTAAGTGGATGATGCCACTCTTGACTATATCTCCATTCTGGAATTATCATTTTGTGTTCATCCTAAGGATTACAAAGTCAAGGACAGGCACATTTCTGTTGAAATCCTTTCAGTTTTATGTTGTGGCATGATGGAAAGGGTACGGAGCTGGGTTTGGATTTTTCCTCTTGCATTTTGTAACTTTGGATAAATCTCTCTGTTTTTAGTGCTAAATTTGCATCCAGATGGACCAAGTTAGGAGAGGGGAATGGCATGGTTAGGAAAAAAATGGAGGGGAGAAAAGTAATGTTGTTGATCAAAATGATCTGCATTATACTGCTTTATAATAGATTGCAGGCAATTCTATTATCTTTACACCTCGGACCAAAAAAAGAAAGCTAGTCATTTTGTTTCCATGGACTAGAAACTAGAACAGGAGAAGGAATTGTAAGACAGGGAGAGAAGATGGATTGACGTCATGGCAAGAGTGAGGGATGCCAAGTGGACAGCCAGACTACTCCACTGGTATCTTTGTGATGTGGAGGTGGGAGTCGGGGAGTTGAGGGAAGGCTTCTGCTCTTTGGGTGGACTGACTGGGTCAGACTTTGTGGGAAGCACATGAACAAGAGTTGAGAGAGGCGGGTGGGGGGGGATAGGTTGCTCTTTACCTCCTTGGAGTGGACTCCCATCCTTCTGAATATTTGAGGTGAGAAAATAGATACTAAGATCTTTCTGGTTCTGAGCAAGAGAGATAGTGTGGGTTCTGGGTTCAGCTGTGCTTAACTTCCTTCCAGCAACAAGTTTTTGAGGATGCTTTTTTCACTTTTAAGTTGTTTGTCCTCTCTTTGTGGCTCCCATTTAGTCCCACACCCTTCCCTTTCTCCAAGCAATGCTGTAAAGTTCTAGAAGTGGAAGAAGTGGAAAATGTCTCCGGTTATACAGTCTGACTTATTGCCTAATGGAAAAATCTTTCCTATAAAATCCCTGAAATCCAGCCTTTGCTTAAGAAGGAACTTACTTCCAGATCATTTTAATCTCAGCTTTTTCCCCCTTTAAAAAAAACCCAAAACAACCAACCTTCTTTTTTGAATATAAACTCATTCAACATAGGTGAACGTCCCAGAATAGATAGGAACAAAAAGAGGATCATATACAGAACTGTGTATATCTGTCATCTACAGTGTACACGTTTTTAATTGTAGTGTAGAGAAAGGAATGATGAGGTTCTTAGCAGAGCATCACGCTTACTTCTTTAGTCCCAGATGATCTGAGAAGAGACATAGACCAGTGTTATCAGACTGAAATAGGAATGATTTCTGCAGGCAACATACTGATTTAGAAAGACAAAACTTATAATTATGTTGTCTGTCTCACAGACACACACACACACACACACACACATGCGCGTGTGCACACGTATATGCCTTCCCAGGAGACTATCTATCCTGCTGAATACTGTAGTTTGGGTAATAAACATCTGCTGTTTGTTTCACTTTCCCCTATAGATGGTTAGATCTGTCATTATAGATTTGGCCATCTTTGCACCCCTAGAGCCCAACATTCTTTGCTGTGGACTGGACCTTTAATTTCATTGTTATTTTAATTAGGAAATTTGCTTTACCTTCTGTAGATTGGTACCTAAATCATGGTCTTATGGTCTTAGGGAGCTGCCTGATACTTTTGAGGATAACTGACTTACCCAGGGTCTCACAGCCAGTATATGACAGAAGTGCGAATGGAACCCACGTTTTCCTGACCCAGATGTCAGCATTTAAGCCACCAGATTATGCTGCCTCTCATGGTCAATACTTGATGAATGTTTGTTAAACTGGAATTATAAGATTTAAGGCACATCAGTAAAACCTGATTTTTGGGCAGGAGAATCTGGAGGAAATCCCTCTTTCATTTGGATATTATGCAGAATATCCATCCAGAACATGGTGAATTCCTTTGGTAAACACACATCTACCTACATTTGCCTGTTTTATTCCTCACTTGATAATAAAAATTGGAGAGTTGTTGAGCACAGTTATGTCTGTATTCATTTAGGCAACTTACATGACCTTAATGTATGCCTGAGAGATTTCTTATTTAAGCAATCATAAGGCTGTTCTGCTCTATTGGGTCAAATGCTTCTGATCTTCTTTTGTAATCAGCAAGCAGACAAGACAAGGTAGGATATTTTCAGACAGTTGTTTGAATATAAGGATGTGGTCTGTCTACTCTAGAGAATAATTTGCATATCTAATCCACTGCCTAATCTTTTCCTTGCTACATCCTTAAAGCGTTTCTCAGTTTCATCCCCTTCACTCACATAGCTACCTGTTACCTGGACTGTCTCATAAGACTCAAAGGAGGCCTCAGGTCTTTCCTCACTCTAATCTACCTTTCCCAGTTGCCAGTGATTTTTCCAGTGCACATGTCTGGGCTGACCATTATTACCCCAGCCGCTAAATTCCCTGTTGCCCTTAGAGGGAAAAACAAAGCCCTGTGTTTGGTATTTGAGACCCAATTTACTTTTCCCTGTCTGATGTCTTGTTATTTCCTCCCTTCATGGTCTAGCCTAATTAGTTTTACACTAATATACTTCATATACAACACTCATCTCCTTCCTCTATACATTTGTGCTGGCTCTCCTCTATACCTGGAATGTATTCTTTCCTCACTTCTACTTCTCAGAATCCCAATTTACCTTTAGAATCTTGGCCAAGTCTCATTTTGTATAGGAGTCCTTTTCTCATCTCTTCGCTCCCTCTTCCTGTGTGTGTGTATACACACACACACACACACACACATACATATATACATACACACACATACATATATACATATACATACACACACACACACATACACACACATATATCAATCACGACTTCTCCTTCTAGACTGTAAACTTGAGGGCAGGAACTCTGTTGTACTTTTGTCCTTTTATCCCCAGTGTCTTCCAAATATAGTGTCCAGCACACTGCAGGAATTAATAAATTCTTGCTGATTAGGAGACATTTATTGTTGTTCTTTTGATCACTTTTTGGGTACAATTACATTGTTGTTGGGGGGGGGAGCCTTCTTTTTTAATTGTCTGAGATAACTTCTGCAATTATCTTTAGTGTGTTCGAGGTTGTGTTACCCCCCAGCATGGATTTCTGTGGTGTGTGCTTGGTCTGATCTAGCTTTTCTTCCTGACTGCCACCTTAAATGCCAATTTAGATTCCTCCTATTAGGGTTCAAATGTGTTAGTTCTGTTGCTGCTGCTGAAAATAGATTGTTATAGAAATCTTGACAACATTTTAGCATTTTCAATCTACTTGATGGCTTCCTGCCAGTTTGTCAATATTCCTCTTAAAATGTGGCATCTAGAACAGAACATCATACCCCAGATGTAGTCTTGTAGTCTGAGTAATGCAAATATTATAGTGGAACTCTAACCTCACATGATCTTCTATCTCTGCAGCCTGAGATAACATTAATTTTTTTTGACAAACATGTCACTCAAAACTTTGTTATTCTTTTTTGTAACTTAAAGAGAAGTATTCATCTTGCCAGTAATGTGTTGCTAACCGGTTTCATAAATTCCTTTTGTGTGTCTCCAAAAGCACCTAGCACAGTCCTGAACAGTGGAGCCTTCAATAATTTCATGGTTATTCAAGATTGATCTTAATATTTTCTGTGGCTGCATCCATTAACCTAGTTTTCTTATCTGTCTCCTGGACTACATTTTGAGGGGCTGGTCTCCTGTGGATTAGGTCTGCTAGCCTCAAGTGAGGCTAACCACACAGTGACCTAAGTGATTTTTCTAAAGCACATATCTAATCTGACCATTATTCCTCTGTTCACTAAACTTCAGTGACAATTACCTCCAGAACCAGATAAGCCCCTCTGTTCTACCATTAAGGCCATTCTCTACACAGAAGGATAGAGGAAAGGCCCTTAAAGATGATTTCATTTAGCAGGTGCCCTCCCCTGCAGGGCCCTCACCCCTCAGTTTTACTGAGATGGAGAAACTGAGGATCACATAAAATACTTCACTGAGATCACATATGTAAAATTTGAATCCAGGTCTCCTGATTACACTTTGCATGGTTTTCACTCCATCACATTGTCTTATGTTCCTTGGCCTAGTACAAGACAAAGCTACGGTCCAGAATTCTGACAACCTCCCTGCACCACATTGCTTCAACTTGAAGTCTTTATGACCAAAGAGGGTTCTTCTCGCTGAAATAAACCTCTAGTAGTAATGGCATTTCAGTTCCTGTCCTTCACTTAATATGTTGCTTCCACATGTATCTGCTTTTGTTTTGCATAATTCACTCACTATTTACTATCTTATGGGAATAATGAGCATAATGTTGGGAAAACATTTGCTTAAGCTAAAGAATCAGGGGTGTAGCTCTCAGCCAGCCTTGCTGAATTTGTTTATTTTTAAGAAATTTCTCACAGATGTAAGTGACACATGGGCATTTTTTCCCACCTGTTTCAGGAGGGGCCACCAAAGCCATATGGAAAAAAATAGAAACAGAGAGCCCCTTTTTGATATATGGGCACAGCACAGTCTCCTGTGTGTGGTGTTTATGGGAGAGGAGAAGGAAGCAATTAGAGTGCTCTGCTTTCTTTTTATTGGACTGAATGATTCTGACAGAATTCTGTACTTGGGGAAGAGCTAGGAGGGAAAGGCAGACATCTGTATTCTTTAAACTGGGCACTGAGAACCAGTATATCAGAAGAGGATGGGGAAGGGAAGGAGAGATGGATATTGGCAACTGTCTGAGTGTAGAATTCCTCATATCATCTTATTCTAATGGAACTGGAAGATTCACCCCTAGTGTCTTCTGTCCCCTAGATTTTGGCTTTTTATGAAGCTGAACACATGAATCTTTGTGTATGGCTGAACTTGCTCCCTTTGTGTTTGATTCTTTATGGTATTCTCTTTAAGATACCTTGAAAGTTAGGTTTCATCTCCAACTCAGAATAAACAGGGGGAATAAAGAGCTGTGCATCTGTGCTTCTTGCCTCTTTCCATGTTTCCCAGCACTGTGGTTAGCCTCACTTTTGTCCCTACTCATCCAAACAAAGAATATTTTAATGATTTTTGAGATGTCTTTCTTCTTTGACTTGTCCAAAGCTCTCCTCTATTCTTTCTCTAAATAGTTATTGTGTACATGTGCACTACTATTGCCACTGGTGCAATGTACAGAGTGCTGGACCTCAAGCCAGGAAGACCTGAGTTCAAATGCAGTTCCAGACACTTACTAGCTGTGTGACCCTGGATGAGTCACTTAACCACTATTTGTCTCATCTGTAAAATGGGGATAATAACAGCACCTACATCCCAGGGTTGTTCTGATGGCCAAATGAGATAATTATTGTAAAGCATTTAGCCAGTGCCTGGCACATAGTGACCGCTTGATAAATATTTTTATTATTATTAGGATCATCATTATCATTCTTCTTGCTTCACTTCTGTTGATAGTTTGCAGATCAATAAAATACATTTTCTGTATGTATATTTTTGTATGTGTATATTTTCTAAATAAACAGAATGTATTTTGTATAGATATCTTTTGTTTTGTATATATAGTCTATATAAATAAGATACATTTTTGTCTACATAATTTGTTTTATGTATTTTTACATATACAGAATACATTTTGTCTATATATTTTTGGTTTTTATGTATATATTTCTATATAAATAACAGATTTTCTGAGTGTCTTTGTATATATAGATATTTTGTGTGTGTGTGTGTGTGTGTGTGTGTGTGTGTGTGCACGTGCATCCATATTTTTGTTTGGTTCATGTATTCTTGCCAAATCCTGAACCAGGCTCACTCTTTCTTGGGAGCTTATAATTTTGATTTCTGCTTTAATTCAGGGTAATTCCTTACTCCAAAATTCTTCCCTAGATCAGCCTTGACTAGTTTACGTTTCTTTTTCTTCCTAGGTCATCTTTTCTCCCATGCCTAGAAAGACTTCTTCAAACTATTTCATCTTGCTTTTCCATTGCTTTGGTTATACTTTTTTTGTTTGTTTGTTTTTCAGTGTAGGAGCCTTCCTTTTTGGAATCTACTAGTACATCTTCATTTATAACTTAAGAGTTTCCTAACATTTCCTGGGGTACATGGGAGTTGAGTTAGTTGTGAAGTTAGCATATGTCAGTTGTAGCTCTTGAACGCTGGTCTTCCTAACTCCAAGGCTAGACCTCTGTCAGTCGTTCCAGACTGTTTCTCACTTTCATTATTTATAAATAGAGTTTCAGTGTGACTAGCATACTCTGCTTTCATACTTAACTACACATCTTACCCTTTGTTAAAACAACTTCCTGAGTCGTTTATGAAGACTTTACTAACCAGAGGAGAGGAAGTAATTTTTTACTGATCTAACATATCTTAACCCTTATATCTTATGGCTTTGCCTTTATTTTATTCCTACTGTTTTTGCCCCAGTAGCAATACGTGTCTTGATTTATTGGCAGGTCAGTGACCTGTACTATATGCTTCTGTTTAGAAGTGACTGATTAAGTAACTTGTCCAAGACCTGGCATGTTAATGACAGGTCTGATATTTGGACTGATAGTTTGTAATTCCAAATCTCCAAATTCTGTGCTCTTTCCACTGTACCACAGTGTATTAAAACAACAACAGCAACCACAACCAACCAGCCAACCAACCAGAAAACCCCAAACCAGTTTACAGTAATTAGCTCTGGTTATCCTTATCAAGGATAACCAGAGCTCAGTTTTTTGTAGTATGGTTAATGTTTATTAAGTGCCTTCTAGGTATAAAGATACTTTACCAGATGCTGAGGATGTAAAGGGGGAAAAAAAAAGATAGCCCCTCTCCCTCAAGAAGCTTACATGTTAAACTGACAGGTTTGCCACTGTCTGCATAATCGGTATTAAGATAGACTAGAGATTCTTAGCCTTTTTTTGTACAATGGATTCCTTTTCAGAATAATGTTATTAAATGCAACCAAAAAAAAAACAAACCCCAAACAAACAGAATTACAGAGCACATTGATTACTTTGCAATGGGGGAAAAAAAACCCAAGTTCACAGACCCTAGGTTAAGGCTAAATGGCTGAGGAGTGAAACATAGCTTTGTATGGACATGTCTGAGGCTTATGGGAAAAATAAAAGGTGAAATGAAGATCTTCTCTCATTTTTCTAGTCCTATCCACAGCCTTATTTTAAATCTGTTGATTTACCTCATTCATTTCTCCATTTAGAAGAAATCAGGAGCAGTTTTCTGAAAAAGAAAGCCTTATCTGTCCCAAGGCAGGTGATCTTTGTCATGTAACAGAGCCTGAGACTTCATTATCCTGATTTTGAACATTAGCTTCTACAGACACTTAATGGATGTCATGACTTTGTGCTCTCTGGCATTTCTTTTACTTTATATTCACGATTCTGGCTTCTAAATGGGCAATGAAGACATGCTTACAAAAATGCAGAAAGGATATTATGAGAAAAATTCTGTCTAAGCCGTGGTATATAGATGGATGTCATATCAGAAACTGGTGTGGGTACCCACACCTATGAAATCATAATTCTGAATCAGAAGGAAAAAAGGAGACCCACCCTAAAGCAATAGTAACTACAGAAACTAATGAATATAAACTAGCTAAAGTTTAAAAAGTTAAAGTTTGGGGCAGCTAGATGATGTAGTAAGTAGAGCACTAGGAAGGCTCCCTTTCTGAGTTCAAGTCTAGTCTCAGACACTTACTAGCTGTGTGACCCTGGGCAAGTCACTTAACCCTGTTTGGTTCTGTTCCTTCATCTTTAAAATGAGCTGGACAAGACAATGGCAAACTGCTCTAGTTTCTTTGCCGAGAAAACCCTAAATGGGGTCACGACTGAAAACAAATGAACAACAAGAAAATGTAAAAGTCAGAGACAGGAGAAGGCATTCTTGTGGCCAGCATCTCACTCCCACCTTTGTGACCTTGGTCAAGCTCCTTAGCCTTCATTTGCTTTCCTATCACATGAGGGTTTCATACCAGATTTGGTCCCTCCAACTTTAAATCTCGTCCCACTTTGGAGGCCAGTTGTCCTATGAGCTGTTAGAGGATTATTTATCCTCTAGGTGGCAGTTTTGCATGTGTATTTGAAACTCTTGCAGGGTCAGACTAAGAAGAAATTGCCTTCTGTGCTTTGCAATTTGAGAAACAGTGATGCATGGTTTGCTGGGGAAGAAATCGACTGTGGGCACTATTGTTTACAGAAAAAAAAATGCTCTGAAAATGAGTCATTCTTTCTTTAGAATTTCCTTTTGTTCCTCATGATGGGTGGTTGTGCATCCACTTACCTGAAAAACCACATGTGATCAGTCAGTAAAGCTCCTGTTTGAATATAGCATTTTATCTTGTTTTCCAGTAGCTTAAACACTGGGTCTCCAGCTTTATTCAGTCCTGTTTTGAAAGTTTTGTATTCTAGTAAAGGGGAAAAAAAACCCAGCTAAAATCTTAGCAAGTCCATTCTCCTCTGTGCACCCTGACCCCTCCATAAATCATTGCACTTTTTATGTGAGAAACGTGGAGAAAATCAGTTAGTTGTCTTATTAAATAGGCGAAGTATGTGGATTACCGGGCAGAGAATTTTCCTCTTGGGTTGTACGCCTTTATCTCTGACAACAGATGAACCATTTTTTCCTGGTTCTAAACTTCCCATCCCCCGCCCTCTTCTCTTTTTTTGTTTGGAATAATATTTGATTTTTCTTCCTTCCGGTTGGACTTTACCACTTGACTCCAATCCATTGACATTTAGGAAAGGAAATGGCTTTTTCCTTCCTTAGAGGGTGTTATGGAGACCCGACTTCCATGGACTTTAGGAGGGGAATCTCGTACTTTCTGAATTGCTCCTGGACAGTCTCCTTTCTAGAATGTGCCCAGTGATCCCGTGTGAGGGGAATGCCTAAACTTTTCTTTAGTTCTGTTCACAAGAATTTGGCAAGAAGTTTTTCAGCAAGAACTCTGGGAAGCGCTTGTTTTGTTCCTGTTTGAGGGAATGAGAAAAGGGATATGGGCATGGGGGCATTGATAGTGGGACTGCTCTACTGCATATTTCTTTCCATGGTTAATGCCGTGTTAACAAACACTGTAGGTTGCTTTTTTTATGCACAACTGTTAAATAGATTGATGATAATTATTAAGATTTGTATAACACTTTCAGATAACTAGAGTGCTTGCTTGAAGCAAAGTTATATATGGGTGCATAGGAGAGAGTATATGGGCTGTATTTGAACCAGTTTTCAAAAAGGGGAATAAATAGCATCTGTAACTCTGGACTGATGATCTTCATATTTATTACTAGCATTGATTATTCAAACGGATGATTTCTGATCACTCAGAAAAGGAAACAAGTGATTGATATGGTCCAGGATGGGTTTGTTAAGAACAATTCCCATGTAGTTAGCCTTGTTTCTTCCTTCCCTCATTATGTGACTAAATATCATAAAATTAGTTTTTGTAAATTCCATTTTTTTAATGCTAGATTAATGGATATGATGGAGAAAGATGTGGTGATTAATTAGATTCAGAAATGGTTGGGCCCAAAGGTGGTAATTAATGGATTGTCAACCTAAAGAAGGTCTCCATTAGAGGACCATGGGTCTCTGCCCGTGGCCATTTTTCTATTCAACAATAATTCATAGAATCATGTATTTCGAGCTAGAAAGGGCCCTTAGAAATGATCTAGTCCAATTTCCTCATTTAACAGATGGAAGAAATATTTTATCAGTGACTCAGTGAAGCCAGATCAAATTCATCAAATCAAATTTATCAAGTTTACGAAATTTGCACATGAAGCAGATTTGATAAGAATAATTTATTTGTTAGATAACAGCATCAGGATCCAGGAAGCTCTTGATAAGCTAGGATTATGTATCTGATCTCATAAGATGAAATTTATTTCGCATAAATTTATTTTGTATAAATTTATTTTGTAATATTTTTCGTATTTTGAAAAGTACTACACCTAGGTTTAAAAAAGTGAATTCCACAAATAGAGGAAGGAGATATATGACCAAAAAGCATTTTGGGTATAAAAAAGGTAGAATGAGAATGAGTTAAATACATTGTGCAAAGGGGAAAAATATATTGTAGAGGAGAGTTATTTTTTCTCTTTATTTATTTATTCTTGCAATATTTTGTGTTCCAAACTGTCTCCTTTCCCTCCCTGCCCACCCTGTGCTCAATAAGGCCACCATTTGATGCCAGTTTATAAATATATGTAAAACCATACTCTGACACTTCTATTTATCAGTTCTTTCCTAGAAGGGATTTAAAACCATGTCATTAGAGCTTTGGTTGGGGATAATGCGGTGTTTAGAGAAGAGAATGAATGAAAAAAAACCCATTTTTTAAGATGTGGGAAGCACTGAGGACACAAATAGAAACAAGCCAGTCCTGCCCTCCAGGAGCTCACATTCTAAAGAAGAAGATAACACACATAGAGGTTTTGGTTTTAGGGTAGATGGAAAGCCCCTGAAATCTCTGGGGCGCAACAACATCTTCTCTAATGTTAAATCCATTGCTAAAACCATCCTCCTTTCTGGTTTTTTTAAATATATATGGCTTTTGGGGACATAGGAGTTGCAGTACCTTCACAGTCTGTTGTGTCCTTTCTCTGCAAAGGTTGCTCTCCTCTGAGATAGAAGTACTTTTGAGGAGGGTACAGACTGTAATCAGGATCTGTGGTTGGGAGTTTGAAGGGGGTGGGGGAGGTGCATTGCTATTCCCAGAACTCCTTAAAATTAGTAGCAGTTGGTAGGTAATTGGTATTGGTGGTGATATGGGTGGTAGCCCTTTCTCCCTAAGAGTACCTCACTCTCAGTTATGGCAGCTGGAGCCTGGTTAGAAGTAGGACCCCTGGTCTGGGTGGTAGGGGGAAGCATAATAGAGTTACTTTTTCTGGGGGCTAAGAAGACTTAGTGATGAGGGGAAGGGACAGGATTTTTTTCAAATGTTTGAAGGGTTGTTATGTCAAAGATGAAGTACATTTTGCCCCTCCTGGCGATTTTAATTCAGCATAAGGAAGAAATTCCTAATTTTTAGAGTTGTCCCAAAATAGAATAAATCATTTCTAGAGTAGTGAGTTTCCCCCTATCATTGTAGGTCATGGGATTGTTGATGTAGAGGCGATAGGAACTTCAGAGCTCATTTGCTCAAACTTTCTAATTTTAAATATGAGGAAACCAAAGCCCTAAGAAGTTTAACTGCTTGGCCAATGTCAGGGTCCAGGTAGTGAATGTCAGAGGTGAATTTGGAATCTACCTCTTCAAGTGAAAGTTAGATAAAAACATTTAAAATCAAATCTTTCATTTCATTTTTCAGCAGATAAATTTTTCCTTCCCAAACTCTTTTCCACCTAACTTGAGTGGAAAAAAAAAACCAATAAAAAAAACAAAATGCCTGTAGCAACTGTGCATAATAGTGCTAAACAAATTCCCACATGGTCCATGTTCAGAAATTTTGTCTCATTCTGCACCTTGGATACAACATCTCTGTCATAAGTTCTTTGGAATCATGGTTGATCTTTGCTTTGGTCAGAGATCTTTGTCTTTTATTTTTTTTGAGGGGGAAAGGCAGGACAATTGAGGTTAAGTGACTTGTCCAAGGTCGCACAGCTATTAACTGTTAAAACAGTTCCTGAGGCGGGATTTGAACTCCAGTCCTCCTGACTCTAGGGCTGGTACTCTATTCACTGTGCCACCCCAGCTGCCCCTTTGGTCAGAGTTCTTAAGTCTTGGGTAAGCATGTTTGGAGGATGCTCTGCCACCCATGGGATGCTATGATTATTTGTCTTCTTTGTTCTTCCCCAGCCAATTTAAGATTTCTTACTTTGAAGTTCTGGTGATTTTAAAAAATGTTTCTGACACGTTACAGGATCCTTCCTCTTGGCAATCTGAAGGGACATTACAGTTCTGTTATTTTGCTCTATTTGAAATGGAACACTTGAGAAATATTCTGTTTGGCTGACAACGTTCACCCATTAGACATGTGGAATAGTATTATTTCTGGTTTTTTTACAAGTGCTTTTCTTCCTTAGAATTCAGTGCTGTATCCCTAGTCTATACTAGATTAAGAATTGTCTGTCCCTCTCTTCATCCATCCATCCAGATTAATTTTTTTTCAGATAGTGAATAGTAGTTTTTTTACCCAAAAATTTTTGTTGACTTTTCTGGGGAAGAAGAGAATGGGTTGATCATCTCTTTTTCTGGTATAAGAAGCTAGTGTCAGGACAGATTGAATGTGCATATGCATCTCATCACATAGCCATGTACTCATGATTGTTTAGGCTCATTATCTTTTGTTCTCAAACCCAGCATTAATATTACCTTCCATTGCCCTGATTCCTGAATATTTGGGAAGCCAAAATAACTGTGATGTCACCTTTGTCTGTTCTCTGCTGAGTGTTAGGAAAGGCTGTATACTTGTAGTTACAGTCTACAAAAGGCAAAATACTTGCAGGGATAGTCTACATACTGTGCCCATCTCACTGATTGATTTTGTGTGTGTATCTTGTATATTTACTCTATCAATACCACTGATTGTGTGTCTAACAAACATGCATACATCTCACACACACACACACACACACACACACACACACACACACACACACACACACACACATATACACACACACTACCTATCTCACTGATTTTGCTTCAAACAGTTCTGCAGTTCTTGTGAATGACTAGTCATCCGGCCACCTTTAACCTAGGGGCTGTCTCTCAGAGCACTGTAAGGAATCTGTATTTCCACTTGTGTATTAGAAATGCAAGATAGACACATGTTGTTGTTATTGTTTACTGGCACTTGTACATTGATTTTCTTTTTTTTTTTTATATGAGATTCTTTATTAAATTTTTTTGAGTTACATCTTTTCTCCCCGTCTTTCCCCCGCCCACCACCCCAAAACAGCCATCCCAGTATTTCCCCCCTCCCCCAGTCTATTCTCTCCTATGTCACTTTTTGGTAGGGCAGGATGGATCTCCCAACTGCAGTGCCTGTGTATCTCAAGTTCCA
>CM053581.1:317938597-317966303 GCA_028627135.1 Pseudochirops cupreus | reverse complement strand
GTTTTGGAGTTCCAGGATTGGTTTAGAGTCCTATTTTATGGGTATTTTGGGGTGGCTCTGTGAGAGCTGCAATAAGTTGCTGCTTCTACGCCGCCATCTTGGCTCCGCCCCCTTGTACATTGATTTTCAAGAGCACAGCTTAGCCCATTCTCCAAGCTTTCATTCTTTCTTCCACCTTGCCTCCAGGTCTCAAGAGCTGATGTAGTAATCAAATCATTAATTCATGGGTTTTTACTAGGATATAATAATACAGCTAGGAACACTCCCTAGTCATCCTCTTTTACATCTACTGTAAAGCTACTCTTGGTATTTATTTAGCTTATAGGAAGAAAAAAATGTAGGTAAAAAGTAAAATCTTTCCTATAGAATCTCTAATACTTGTAGTAGATGCTTTGTGTGTTTTTCAGTGGGTGGAGTTGATGCAGTTTCCTTGTCCAATAGGAAGTGGGTCATTTGCCAAACCGCTGAGATCACCAATGTTGATGTTAAGAAGTTAAGATCAGAGTAAGAAAGACTCTGTCTAGTAAACTTGGTTCTGGACTAATCAGAGTTATTACTGACTGCTGTCTGCTGATGGATGAATTGTGAACTCTCAAGTGCTGACACCAGTGGAGGGAGGGAGGAAGGGAAGGACAGAGAGAGAGAGAGAGAGAGATTTGGTGGATAGTAAGGGAGCATGCTATAAAATAGATCTTGTTGGAATCTGAATTCCTTTTGAAGGCTTCATTACTTGCCAAATGAAGTTTCACAAATTTTTCTTTGTAAATTTAGCAGCAAGAGGCTTGAATGGACCTTTAGGTTCAATCTCAATCAACAAGCATTTATTACCAGGCACTTTGTGCTTAGAACTGGTGACAAAGACAAAAACATAAGCAAAACTCTACCTGTCCTCAAAAATTTTATATCCTTTCAAGGGAGACAACACACACACACACACACACACACACACACACACACACACACACACACACACACACACACCCCTAAAAATAAATACAAGGTGGTTTTTTGGGGAGGAGTGGTAGGGAGAGTACTGGAAATTGGGGGCACTTAGGAAAGTCTTCCTGTAGCAGGTGGTATCCCAGCTGAATTTTGAGTCAAACCAGGCATTCATTCCAAGGCACTAAGTTGGGGAAGATGAGTAAGTTCCCAGTATGGGGGGAGTGGCTATTAAATATAAAGACACAAAGGGAATGGAAGGATCATGTAACAAGAGGAACAGAGGAAGAGTAAGAGGACCAGTTCATGTAATAAGGTGAAAAGGTAGTTGAAGGCCAGGCGGGAAAGGGCATTCAGAAGAGTTTAATAGAAAGCAATAGGGGTGGTAGAACCACTGAGTTCACTGAGGGGAGTAAGTCAGACTTTGTGGACTTTATCACTTTAGTGAGTGATGGATTGGGACAGGGAGAGCACCTGGGAGGCTGTGAAAGGGTACAGATGAGATTCCTGGTCCTCGATCTGATTCAGATCTAGATGTGACCCAGGACTTGGTCCAGGTCAAGACTGGGGTACCTTGTAGCCCTCCCACATGGCAGTCAGAGCAACCCCCTTGCCAGAACCTCTTGGCTGTTCTCCCCCCATTCTTATCGCTTATCAGGCATTTAATTCCACATGGAGGAAGTGAGGCCCTTTGATACTTTTCAACAGGAGGAAAAAGGAAAAGGTCATAATATCAACATGTTCATTTTTCTCCAGCCCTCCTGCTATGCTTGCTTTGCAGAGGGGCAGCTGTCTCATCAGAATGGTCTGTGTTTGAGAATTTGTTCTTGGGCTGGGTCCTTAGATCTAGAGGCTAAGTCATTTGCTGGTGGTCTTGTTACTTAGTGGTTAGCAGGTTGAGCTTAAGGGTATGAGGGGATAGAAGTCCTCACTGGGCATTTGGGATGAGGCTTCTCTCTGTAGAGCAATTCATTTGTTCCACCTCCTCCTAATTTACAGTATGAATTTCAAATTAAAGGGGAAGAAAGTCGTGACCCTAGAAGAAAGGGACTGAAAGCACAGTATGTTTTAGGAAGAAGAATGAAAAGGGTGTGTGCGTGTGTGTGTGTGTGTGTGTGTGTGTGTGTGTGTGTGTGTGTGTGTATTTACAGTTGGCAAATAGAATCAGAGTGAGTAATACTGATTTATAAACATTACCTTGTCATATTTCTTGGCCAATAGAGTTATATATTCTTTCTAAATGTGGGTATGTACACACACATATATTTTTGAATTACATTTATGTAGCAATTTCAGACTTGTAATGACTTTGTAAAATATATCATTTTATCCTCACAGTATCCCTGGGAGGTAGGTGCTAGTATGACCCCCATTTTACAGATGAGGAGATTGAGACAGATAGTGGTTAAGTGATATATCCAGAGTCAAGCAGCTAGTAAGTGTCTGAGGCTGGATTTGAACTCACTTCTTCCTGACTGCAGGTCCAGTGCTCTGATCAATACTGAGAGATATTTCCTCGAAAGGTGTTCCCTATAACCAGTGAAATCATAAATCTAGACACCTTTTTAACATGTATAAGTCGGTATTGTTAAGAATAATGTATGCTGCCGTGTGTTGGATGAACATATGTGTTGGACAGGGGTCCATGTGGAAGTGGAATGTGACCGTGATTTCTCAAATCTAAAATGGGGGAGGGAGAGTTCCTCTATTTCTTGACTTTAGGAAATTCGCATGTAAGTTAAACTGTGTGTAGTAGCAGTTTTGAATCCTAACGAGACGAAACATGCTTTCAATTGGCCTTCATTCACAAAGAGGACCAAAGTGACATCACTGTGTTGGGATTAAAATACAATGTGTCCAATTTGTGGCTGATCAGACTGATAAGAGCTTGAAAGGCTCAACCAACAGATGCGGCACAAATAGTCCACATGAACATTTGGAGTAGGGATATCTCTAAATTTGAACATCTCATATTTCTTTTGAACTAATGTAATTCTGCTTTGCTCATAGAGCACAGCGCCTTCTTTGATATGGGCACACTTTGCTGGAGTGTCTTATGGCACGCACTTGATTGCAAAATTAGAGACGCCTTGAGAAAGTCCTTGTATTGCTTCTTCTGACCTCTGAGTAAGTGTTTCCTAAAGGAGAGAGTGGGAAGAACCAAATACGTCCAAACATAGTTGAGAGAAAAGAATCAATAATCAGGGGCACAAAGGTGACTTAAAAATATTAGCACTCTTTTAAATAGTTTACTTTCTGAGCCCCAGAAAACAAATCTTGAGTGTCCTAGGTGATCTTTATGGCATTGCTGCTTTATGAAATCCTGCTGTTGGATTCTCTAGGCCAGTGATTCTCAACCTTCCTAATGCCGTGACCCTTTAATACAGTTCCTCATGTAGTGGTGACCCCCAGCCATAAAATTATTTTCGTTGCTACTTCATAACTGTAATTTTGCTACTGTTATGAATCATAATGTAAATATCTGATAAGCAGGATGTATTTTCATTGTTACAGATCGAACATAACTCACAGTTTGAGAACCACTGCTCTAGGCAATTCGACCAGATGAACTCATTCTACCCAACTTTGACCTCTTTCCTTTTGTGGTCTCTTCCTTTTCCAATCCACCTTCCACACAGCTTGCCAGCGACTCTCTCTCCCAATATAAGCTAATCTGTCCTCAGTCAGTAAACTCCAGTGGCTCCCTATTATATCTAGAATCCAATAATAAAAAAAGCTTTTTAAAGTTCTTTAAAACATAGTCTCTTTCTGTCTTTTGAGCCTTCTTACAAATGATTCCCTTCCATGCATGTCTTCTTGCTCTGTTGTTCTGTGCCCATGACACTCTCTCTTGCCTTTGCACTGGCTGTTCAAGTGCCTAGAACTCTTTCCATCCTCTGCTCCTCTTTGGGGAATCCTGGGTTTCCTTCGAAACTCAGCTCAAGCACCACCTTCTACATGGGACCTTGACTGATTCTCAGTGCTCAGTGCTCTCAAAAGAACTTATTATTCCTTTTGTATCTATTATATATCAACTCATTATAATATTATAATCTAGGGACCTTGGGGACTGGCATTGTGTATACTCATACAGAAACGTGCATATGTACATGTGTGTGCCTGTATATATGTATATGTATATTTATATATACATGTCTTGGTATATGTATTCATTTATGTGTATGTGAATGGGTAAAAGTATTTACAGATACATATACATGTAGCTCAGTGGATAGAGATTTGAACCTGGAGTCAAGAAGTCCTGAGTTCAGATGTGATCTCAGACGCTAGCTGTGTGACCCTGGACAAATGACTTAAGCTCTCTATGCCTCAGTTTCCTCATCTGTAAAATGGGAATAGCACCCACCTTCCAGGGTTGTTGTGAGAATAAAATGAGGTAATATTTGCAAGTACTTGACAAACCTGAAAGCACTAACACACAGATGTAGACACAGAATTGATAATGAACTTGCCCCCTCTAGGATGCTAAGGAGCTGGTTTAGTGTCTAAAATGATGGTTCCCAGGGTGGGCAGGGTCTCTCAGTACTCTAAACTGCGGTCTCTCTTTCGTATGTTGTTCAGCAGGGCCATACTGTACAGGAAACAGTCCCCTAGACTCTAGGGACATGTTAGCCTCAAGACCAAGGTGTGACTAGAGGAGAGTCGGGGTCTCCAGGCAGACCTGCAGAAGGGCTAAAGGAAATGAACAGGATGGTAATGGAATTAGTATACTCTTTGCTAGGAACTAACTATATCATTTGGGCTTTGGCTCTCTTTTGTTTCAAGGGAATTCAGATTTTGTGGGTGTTTGTTTATTTGTTTTTTTGAGGGGGAAAAGAATGACAAATTCCAAACCCTAAAGTCAGATCCGTGGAAGCCCAGGAGGCCAGCGCTGTGTCTCCAGACACTGGACGGATGGGGACTAGGCCTGGCGCTCTGGACAAACAACCATCGGCTGATGGGAAATAGGGCTCAGTTCTAAGAATGGTAATTTCTGAGAAGCAGAGGGAGAAGTGTATTACCAGGCACTCATGGATGGAGGAGCTGTTGGCTTCTTCTCTGTGGCAGTTTGTTGCAGTGCCAAGACACATACCAGGATTTACAGGAACATCTACCCTGTACCCTTTTTCCTTATCTGAGGGGCGTGGGGGTGGGGTGGGGAATGGAGAGAGAGAGAGAGGGAGGTTCAGGACTTAACACAGAGCTAACATCTGATCACAGTAACTGACATCTGTATAGCATGTTCTGGTTTGCAAAGTGCTTTCCGCATTTGAGCCTTATTACAATCCTGGAAGGAGAGTTGCTGTTGTTACCCCTCTTATGTCTGAGTTAGCCTAGCCAGAGAGGAAGAAGAGAGGAGTTAAGTTGCCTAGGTCAGGCTGCTGTCTAATTCTAACGCCACTGGACGTCATGTCCACTCCTCTATCCAGTATACTGCATTGCAAGCAAGCCGCAGATAGGTAGCTGTTCAGAACATGCACGTGAAAGCACATGGGGGAAACACTTGTGTTGTTCGGTCTTACTTGCTAAATGTACGTGTTTAAGTAAATAGTAAACTTCTGCGGCCTGCAACAGAATTGCAGACTTAAAGGGTCTGAGGTACTTCAGATGTTAGTTGGAAGAGATTTCGTTTAATTCAAGGTTTTTCAGTTGCAAATGAAGAAACTCTGGCATAAAGAATAAATAAATGCCTTGTTTGGAATCACACAGCGGGGAAGTCGCTGGTGTCAGACCCATTCCAGATTCAGTGCTCTGTCCACATGATGTCCTGGCATCGGGGCTCTGGGCCAGAATAGAAGCTACTCGAGGACAGGGCCTATTTTGGAATATGTCTTCGTTATTTTCCTCATGCTTAGCACTAGCACAGTGTCTGCCAACATAAGTGCTTAATAAATGCTTACTAGTTCACTGATCCATTCTTTCTGTCTCTGTTAAGTTCTATTGGAAAGGGAATGATTTGAAGGATTTGACTATTTGGTACTTGAAACTCACAGTTTCTTTGTAGTGAGTGGCCTTTTCTCCTGTAGTTCTCTGTCTCCCTGCCTCTTCCTTTCCCTCCCCTTCCCTTCCTCCTCTCCCTCTCCCTCTCCCTCCCCCTCCCCCTCCCCATGTCCCTCTCCCTTTTCCTCTCCTTCTCCT
The DNA here is from genome assembly GCA_028627135.1 of Pseudochirops cupreus. Lineage (NCBI taxonomy): Eukaryota > Metazoa > Chordata > Mammalia > Diprotodontia > Pseudocheiridae > Pseudochirops > Pseudochirops cupreus. Next base: position 317,960,225 of record CM053581.1, on the reverse strand, counting down.
TCCCCCTCTCACTCTCCCTCTCCCTCCTTCTCTCCCTCTCCCTTCTCCTTCTCCTCCCTCCCTCTCTCCTCCCTTCTACCTGCCTATCTCCCTTTTCCCCCATTCCCCCCTCTACCTTTTCCTCCCTCCCTCCCAGTTAGTTGAGTGAGTACCTGTGGGAACTCAGTTAAATGTTATTTGTTGGATGTGTGACTCCTAGGAAACCTTTATGCATAGCTTTAAAAAATAAACAGGCTGCAAGCTCCTTTGAAGCTTGCCCAAATCATTTTAAGGGAGTGGTCTCTAAACTATTTTCATTGTATACTTATTACAGTAATTTTTTAAACATTCCCTTGTATTCACATGTGTCTATATCAAGTACATACAATTCCTATATTACAATATTATGTACCTGAGAAAACATGCTCAGAAATTTTTTTTAAAATGTGATAAAATATTTTAAAATGTTTATTTTATTTATTAATGGTATGTAACTCTTTCGCTCTCATAGAAAATGTTATTAATAATATATTGTACATGACAAATATGTCTGGCATATGAAACCTCCGTGAGGAGATTAAATAAGATTAAAGTTTAATTTTTTTAGATAAAAAAATTTAACCTCTTTGCCCTTCAACTTTTAAAAACTATTCTTAGCAGATTAGGAAACTGGCTTTTGTGAAGTCTACAAGCTAGGCTAAGTTAGCAAACATGATTATTTCACTTAAAAAAAAATCCTTATGGAAGAGAGCCTAGGCTTACTAGATCCCGAAACTCTATTACAAAAGTGTAACCATCAAAATTTTTTGATTTCAGTAAGGGAAACAAAGTAGACATATAACATATAGAAACAGACAGTATTTGATAAAGCCAAGGACCACAATTACTGGGATAAGGAGTCACTTTTTGACAAAAACTGCAGAGAAAACTGGAAAGCAGTCTGGGAGAAATTAGGTTCACACCCAGATCTTACCAGATATTCCACAATGAACTCCAGAGGGATACAGGACCTTTATGTAATAGGAGATATCTTATATACTCATTATATAATATTTGAATTCCAATATGTAATATATTCAAGTATATGAGAATGTCAGCCATTCTCTTGTAGATAAATGGTCAGTAGATTTGAGTAAGCAGTTCTTAAATCCAAGCATTTAACAACCATATTTTAAAAAAATGTTCTAAAATATTACTAGAGAAATGCAAACTAAAACAACCCTGAGGTTGCACTTCATACCAGATTGACTTAGATGACAAGAAAGTAAAAGGACAGTTGATGTGGTTGTGAAAAAAACAGATCCATTAATACACTGTTTGTAGAATTAGTCCAGCTATTCTGCAAAGCAATTTGGAACCATTCCCCCTTAATCATTAAATTGTGCATACCCTTTGACCCAGGGATACCACTACTGAGTCTGTACCTCAAAGATCAAAGAGAGGAAAAAGATCCATAAGTACAAAAATATTTATAGTAGCTCTTTTTTTTTTTAAATAGCAAAGAACTGGAATCAACAGGGGTGCCCATCAGTTGGGGAGAGGTGGAACAAATTTAGCTAGCTAGAATATTGCCATAAAAACAAAAAAGAAAAAAAAAGAGGACTGTTAAAGAATTTTAAAAGAAAACATTGATAAACAGGACAATTTTGAAAGTAACACGGTGAATTGTTATATGTTTTATAAAAAGTATATTGTATACAATGCAGATTTGTGGTTTTATGTATAATCATGTGTTTCTGTTCTACTTACACCTACTGGCGACCATGGTTTAGATCATGGACCTGGATGTTAGGAAATCTTTTACTCTATTCTTCCTCATTGTAACCAGAAAAACCCGACACTTAGCTAGTACCAGGCATTGTGCTATAAGCACTTTATAATGTATTATCTCACTTGAGTTTCACAACAACCTTGAGAGGTGGGTGTTATTATTACACCCATTTTACAGATGAGGAAAGTGAAGCATATCAAGGTTAAGTGACTTGTTCAGGGTTATACAGCTAGTAATGTTCTGAGGCTGGATTTGCACTCAGGTCCTCCTGACTCCAGGCGTGGCGTGCTATCTCCATTGTACAACCTAGCAAGGGACTTGGAAGTACTATCTTACAGGGTCTTTACAAGTAAAAAGTACATTGACGTATCAGCGTCATATAGAAATACGAGTCATTAACAAATTGGGTTTACTCATTTTGTTACTGTCACATTATAGAGCTCATTAAGAATTAGCTGGGTAAATGGAAGTGACTGTTTTTAGCAATATAAAAGGGAGTTATTTGGGTGGATTAAGATAGCTTGCTATTCCAAGTGCCTGGTAGGTGTGCGTTTCTTTTAAGCTTTTACAAAGAAATAGTGACTTTGGAGATAGCAGCAAGAACAGAAGTATAAACAGACATTTCCCCCCAACATTTCAGGGGCATGCCCACCCCTCTACCACCTTGACCAATGGGGAGAATGGGTTCAGATTCAGCATGGTTTCTACGTAACTTTGGTGTGTCTAAGATATTCATCATTAGGCTCAGAAAGCCTTTCTTTCCTTTGTTTTAGAGCTTTCATTGGGGTAAAGATTTATTTATTTAGAGCTGGTTGGGATCTCAGAAGTCATTTGGTTCAACTCTTAGAAACTGAGCACCAGAAAAAGGATATTTCTTCTTAGGACCATTCTTCTCGTCACCTTTCTCTTTTATCTGTTTCAAGTGTGTTTATTTTTAATTTATTTTCCTTTTCCACAGGCCAGGTGTTATCACCATGCAGGCACTGTCTGAAGAGGACCGGAGACTGTGGATGGAAGCCATGGATGGCCAGGAACCAGTAAGTGACTCTTCCCTGAGATGGGGCAGGACAAAATTGTACCAGGTCTTGTTGCTGCCTTGGGAATATGACACAGTTTTATAGATTAGAGTTTGGAAAAGGACTATGTCACTTAATATTAGTATTTAGGTAGGTGCAGTAGGGAACTAAATAAAGTACCTGGGACATGGCTTTGGATATCAACCAAATGGTTAGGGCCATAGGCATGGTTGACTGATAATATAACATGCTTTCCCACTCAATTATACTTAAAAATTTTATTTAAAAATACACATACACACACACACATACACACACACAAGGGGCAGCTATATGGTGTATAGAGCACTGGTCCTAGAGTCAGGAGGACCTGAGTTCAAATATGGCCTCAGACACCAGCTATGTGACCCTGGGCAAGTCACTTAACCCTGATTGCCTTACCAAAACAAAGAAGAAAAACAAAAACAACCTTGAACCTAGATAATTATTGTCATTAATGTTATTTTTAACACTACTATAATTTAGTTCAACATTTCAAGAAATGCAGTAAAAAAGAAATAAAATAAAGCTATTCACTAATCACCGTTATCATTTACTCTTTATCCTTGTTCTTTCTCTAGACTTAAATAGAAAGTAAATTTCTTATTCCTTTAAACCCTTTCTTAGAGTCAAAAGTCCTTCAAGTTCAAATATACAGTTCCTATGTATATGTTTTGTATGTTTTCTGGTAGCTTGGCAGCAATGTCTTTTTCGGTAGCTTTCTATACAGTTGTTATTTTTCCCTATAGGAAAAGATCAGACTACATTTTAATTTGAGATGGTATTAAGTTTTCTTTTTAAAATTTTTAACATTCAATTTTTAAAAAAAATTTGAATTTCAAATTTCTCCCTACCTCCCTCACCCATTGAAGAGGCAATTATCAGTTATACATGTGAAGTCATATAAAAGCACATTTCCATATTAACCATATTGGGAGAAAAAGCAAAAAAAAGGGCAAGAAACATATTGCAAAACATATTTCTATATTAGCCATGTTGCCAAAAAAGAAAAAAAAAGTTTTTAAAAAGTTAATCTACAAATACAGTTAATTTATCAGTTCTCTCTCTGGAAGTATATAATATTTTTCATCTTAGGTCTTTTGGAATTGTCCTGTATTATATTATTTATCAGAACAGCTAAGTTTTTAGAAGCAGCTAGGAGCTCTAGGCTGGAATCAAGAAGACTTGAGTTCAAATCCAGCATTGGGCACTTACTCAGACTGTGTGATTCTGGACAAGTGACTTAACTTGTTTGCCTTGGAGGTGGGTGAGATGGTTCATTGGATAGAGAGCTGGGCCTGGAGTCAGGAAGATCTGAGTTCAGATTCAACCCCAGACGCTTACTTACTAGCTGTGTGACCCTGGGCAAGTCACTTAACCTCTGTTTTCCTCCATCCACTAGAGAAGCCACTGCTTCCATGTTTAGAAAGCTCTTATTTTTAAGAAACTGTTCCTGACACTAAGCCTAAATTCCCTAATTGGTATTCTTTGCTCTTATTTCTGTTTTCTGGAGCCAAACAGGACAAACTGAATCCCTTCTCCATATGACTTTCAGTCATTTGAGGATATGCATCATGTACCCCCAATCAGTGGTTGTATGACACGCTCTTGAGGCTTTTGCCTGCTTCTGATGTTCTTCCACTTCATGTTCTCCCATTTGTTCTTTCTAATGTTCTCAGAACTGAACATACTCTGCTCTAGATGTGATCTGACCAGAGAAAGTACAGTGGGATTATCACCTCTTTCATTTTGGATATTATGCTGTTCCTTTTTTTTAAAGAAAGTTTCAAGATTTTATATTTTCCATTTAAAAATTATTAAAATAGGCCCAGAAGGAGAAAACACTTTGAATATCTTTTGTTATAGAATTCTATTATAATTTTAGTAAAATACTCTTAGAAAACATTACAGTGATATTATTGGAGATGCAAAGAAAAAGTATTCTTAAGTAATAGTATTTTAGTTACAGTGTCATTTCTTTGCCTTTGTTTGCCCATCATTCTGATTAAATAGCGTACATTACAGATAGCATTGAACAGGTGTTTGGAGTTCCACTAATAAAGGTACTTTGTCAGTGTAGGCCAGTATTATTTGCTTGTTAATCAAAATATACCAGTTTTAACGTAGCTTAAGATAACTTTAACTTTTGGATGCCAAATCACAATCAAAGGAAATTGAGGCATACAGGTTAAGTGACTTTCTCAGGGTCACACAGCTGTGACAGAGACTGGATTTGAACTCAGATCTTTCTCACTTGAGGCTAAGATTCTCTGTCCATTGCACCACAGTTTCATTCAAGTTCATAGGATCCTAAAATTGGAAGGGAACTTAGAGATTGATGGCAAGCTCCAAATGTACCTGAAGACCTAAATAATAAACCTTTGCATTAGAAAAAGGTGAATAGGGCCAGCCAGGTAGCACAGTTGGTAGAACCACTGGTCCAGGAGTCATGAGGACCTGAGTTCAAATTCGGCCTCAGACACTTAACACTTACTAGCTGTGTGACTTTGGGCAAGTCACTTAACCCCTGTTGCCTCACAAAAAAAAGAAAGAAAGAAGGAAAAAGTTGAATAAATCAGAAGACAGAGTCTTTGGGTTTGGTCATTCAACCAGCTCCAAATGCAGCTAACTATTCTGTTTGTTTTCCAGTCTACATTTTCGCTTCCTGTCTACAAGAATAGTATGAGAGACTTGACCAGATACCTTCCTGACATTTAGGTGTATACTATGCTCAGCATTCCCCTCGTCTCTGAGGCTGGTAACCTTCTCAAAAAGCAAAAGGCTTGACCTGTCTTTGATAGAGCTCTGGTTGTCTTCTTTGTGACCTTTATCTCCCTGGCCCCCAGATGTTCAATAGCCACCTCTGTAGTAATAATTCTTAGAAATTTTTTTTTAAAGAGGAATAGAAGTCAAGCTCATTGATCTATTAGAGTTCATTTGCTTCTCCGTTTTGAAAATTGGGACATTTGTCTTTTTCTAGGCCTGTGGCACCTCTCCTGTTTTCTTTTTATTTTTTTAGAGGTCATTAATAGTAGTCCCGCTAATTATATTTGCTCATTTGGGTGTAGTTTCTTTGGTCCTGATGACTTGAAATGATTAATGACCTGTAGGTGTTCTTTTATTAACTCTTTATATTATTATATTTATATCTCTCTAGATTTATATTATATTCAGCTCTTTTTTAGCCATTATTGTTCCATCCTTTCCAGTCCAATTCTTTTGGAATAAAAGAATTATGGTTCAGTATTTACTATGCATATACTACAGTATATGCAAAGCTTTCTGCTAAGTGGTAAGGCTGTAAAATAAAATAAAAAATGAAACCTTTCCTGCCCTCAGGGAACTTCTGCTGAAAGCTTTTTGCTTCTAAAATTACAAAAGCAGAATTGAATTGTTCTGCCTTCTCTCTACCATGAATTATTGTCTTATTTGCCCTGGGTGTGGATCCCATCCCTTCTTTCCCACCCTCTATCCTCTTTTTTTTTTTTGGTCAGCCTTAGGCTCTTGTATCCATCTGCTGCTGCTTGCCCTTATTAGTGGAGGTCAGGGCTTCTTTTTTCCACTCATGGCCCCTTTTCTTATTCTAGCAGCCTTCCTTGGGTTGGCATTGCATGGCCTGAGGGCATGTGCTGTGCAAAGTGCACAGGCTTTGTGTTCATAACCAACACTGCAGTGAAGCTGCCTGATGCAACATGGGCAAATGCTGCAAGAAAACACCTCGGATTCATTACATGTTTGATTTGTAATTAAGTTTTGGTCATTGTGCTTTCAGAAACATTTTATTGTTGTCAGATTTTTTTGTGGCTGGCCCCTACTTTAAGAAGTGCTGCTCTAGGTGAGGCGGTTGATAGAATGCCAGGCCTGGAGTCAGGAAGACCTCACTTACGTACTAGCTGTGTGACCCTTGGCAGGTTACTCAGTCCTGTTTGCCTCAGTTTCCAGATCTATAAAACGAGCTGGGGAAGGAAATGGTATACCACTCTAGCGTCTCTGCCAAGAAGACCGCTAATGGGATCACTACTGAAATGATTAAACAACAATAATAAAAAATATTTGTTGAATCAGTGCTTTAGGAAACTTTCCTTATGGCTCTTCTGATTTTCTTTCTCTGTTCTGATTTATTTACCTCTCTTTTTTGTTCTTTGATTGAAAAAAAGGCTTGGGTTGAATTCATTCAGGCACAACCTGGTATGTCTGCACTTTGGGGTCCCGAGAACCCCAACATTTGGGTCTCAGTCTTTTACATTTATAAAGTGGAGATAACTATATTTGGCTTTTGAGACTCAAAACAGATAATGTATGGAAACTTAAAAGTATTGAGGTTTGGTGCTTAGGGGTGCTCGAGACCCCAGAATACTGACACTGTCCTGCCAAATGAATTTGACTAAAGCCTTCTTTCAGTCAAAGTAAAACAAAGTTTATTACAGATTCACCATATTGGGTAGACTCTTAAGGAGCCTAAACATTGGTGACACTTGTATTGACAAGCAGGCCAGAACAATCTGACATACACTGAGTCTGAGCTAGATTGAATCTGAGCCTGCCTCTCTGTTTTTTTCAGAGACTTCTGAGCCAGTTTATAGATAGATGATCTTGTTACTTTAATTTCCCTCTAAATTTCTCGCTGTCAGGGGCTATTTCAGTGTCCTTTGAGACTTCAGAGGACATATGGAGGTAGAGGCAAACTGCCAAGGAGCACAGACTGCTCAGGGGTTTTTGTTTTTTGGCCCCTTTTTAGTGCCTAGGGCAGAGCCACAGTCCAGAGTAAGGACTTTTTAGTGGGTGATAATGGTGGAGAGTTGGGATTTATTTCCTCAAGTTCTGCTTGTCACCTTACCAGGGAAATGAAAGTGACTGAGAACCAGTGTTAGAATAACTTACCTTCCTAATGGAGACAAGTTTCCTTTGGGCTTTTACCACTCCCGCTTCTCGTGTCACTTTGCTTTATTATTATTGCTATTGTAGATCTTAGGATGTTAGGGTCAGAGATTGAGAGTTGGAAGTGTCCTTAGAGACTGGCCCCCTTATTTTCCAGATGCTGAAATGGCCGTCCAGAGAGTTGCGATGGCTTACCAATGGTCTCACAGGTAATGTATGGCAGGGGCACCCTTCAGCGTTTCTTGTTTTTACATTTAAATTTCTTGATAATAGGGTCTGAGTTGTATTTATCTCGGCACCCTCAAGCTGAGCACGGTGCCTTGCACACAGTAGTCAGTTAATTCAGTTCAGCAAACATTTATTGAATTCAGGAGCTGATGAAAGGGTAAAGGCTTAAAGTAGCTTATAGTTAGTAATTGGCATCTCCAGAACAATTTCAGTCAGATTTCCTTTCCCTTTTGTTAATAATAATATTAACTAAGATTTATTTAGCACTTTTAGGTTTGCCACGCACTTTGCAAGCATTTCCTTTTATTCCCACAACAGCCATGGAAATGGAAGAGGTTATTATTACCACCCCCACTTTACAGATGAGGAAACTGAAGCAGATGGGTCATGGGAACTTCTCTTGAGGCCGGCAGCTAGAGGATGTCAGAGAATGGATAGGAACTCGGGGTTTGGGATTTTTTTGTTTTTTTGCCTCCATGTCTAACACTCTTTACTTGATGTCTGTTTTTGTCGTGTCCATATTACATACAAAACTCAGGGAACATGAGCATATATAGTGACCTCATATGGGCACCTGTGTGGGTCAGGAGACTTCCTGTGGTATGTTGTGGATGTATTTCCCTATACAGAGTTTAAGTCTCTGGAGAGTAAGAATTGTGCCTAGTACATAGTAGTCATTTTAATAAATACTTGTTGATTTCTAGTTTGCTTGGACCTGAGTGCTCAAATCTATATTAAATATATCTAGATCTCTCTCTCTGTGTCTCTCTGTCTCTGTCTCTCTCTTTCTCTCTCTGTCTCCCTCTGTCTCTGCCTCTCTGTCTTTCTCTTTGTCTCTGTCTCTTTCTCTCTCTCTCTGTCTCTGTCTGTCTGGCTCTCTCTCTGTCTCTCTCTCTCTGTCTCTCTCTTTGTATGTATGTGTGTGGGGGGGGGCGCTGTATGGAGAGAGAGAGAATAGATAGCAGCAGATTTTTATTTCCTACTCTTCCCTGGCCCAGATGTCTTTCTTCATTCTTGTGTACAGTTGGTGATTTCATTTGGCATAAATAAACAGTACAGAATCCATTTTTGTCATGTCATCCCCAAAGAAGTGTTATCCAAGCAACCCAGTAGGTCAGTGGGAGCTCATTTGGAGGTCCTGCCTGGAGCTTTAGGATATGGTTCAGTCCCTTTAAATTGTTTTATGGTTCAACACTGAATACTAAAAAAAAAAAAAAGGTCTAATAATCACTTTTCTGTATCCCTAGGGAACAGATAAAGGAAGGAGAATGATGGTAGGTGGGATTTTTCCATAGGAGGATTGATAAAAACTTTTCTTCCCCCACCACAAATGGAAATGCTGATAGGGGAATTATTTTTAAAACTTTTTACACAAATCTGTGGATCATAGGTATGAATTTAGTCAGGGAATCCTTAGGGATGGATAAATCATTGCCTAGCCCTGGCCTGCCTTGCTGCTTATAAACCTGTTTTTATTCTTTCTCCTTATCTTCACATTTGTACTTGTATAATTCCTCCTGCTTGCTTGGGTAAAGCTTGGTTCATCCATTTTTGTGGAGGGCATCCTGAGGACATCCTTTACAAATGCAGCCCTTTCCCTTAGCACAGTGCCTGGCACATAACAAATCTTTATTGCATCAGAGGAAATAACTGATAGTAGCAGATGTAGATTGACTTGGAAAGTGAGATTTATTTGGTGGTTGTTTCTTAGCTTAGTTTATAAAAATAGTAATAGATTTTCGCATGGCAAAATGAAATTCTAGTGTTTGCTGGAGGTTTGGGGACAGTATTTATATAACAAAGAACACTCATTTTCATCAGATGCTCTTTGGTACAATCTTTGATTTTCAATTGTGGGTTCTTAGAGTTGGAAGGGACTTTAAAGGTCATTGCTCCAACCTCCCTCCTGTAGTTAGATTCTTTATGTAATATTCTTGATAAATGGTTAAATGGTCACTCAGCCTCTTGACTTCTTTGTGAGATGGGTAGCTCCTTCTTCTTGAATCATTGTTCCATTTTGGGATATTAATAATCATTGGAAAAATGTTTCCTTATTTCATGGTAAAATTTGCCTTCCTGTAACTTTTACCTTCTATAGCAGTATGGAATTAATCTAATTCTAATACCATATAGCTCTGAAATATTATATGAATATCAATCCTGTTCCCACGAGGTGTTTTCTGCTTCAAACTAAACATTCCCAATTTCTTCAACTATTGGTCCTTTTGCCTTGTTTCTGGACTTCCTTGGATGCTGGCTACTTTTTGAGAACCCTTTGTTCTGCCTAGAACTGCATAAAATACTAAAAACATTTCACCAACTTGTTATTTTATTGTTGTTTAGTTATTTCAATTGTGTTCGACTCTTCATAACCCCATTTGGGTTTTTTTTGGCAGTGATACTAGAGTAGTTTGCCATTTCTTTCTCCAGCCCATTTTACAGATGAAGAAACTGAGGTCAACAGGGTTAAGTAAATTGCCCAAGGTCGCACAGCTACTGGTGTCTGAGGTTAGATTTGAACTCGGGTCAATTCAGTGAGCTGCTCTTAAAACATATTATAATACAACAGTTATACTTATAAGGCAGTAAGCTGCCTTCTGGAGGTGGATCACAGGCATCTAGGTTGTACAGTAGATAGATGGCTGAACTTGGCGCCAATAAGATTTTGAACTCAGGTTCAAATCCTACCCTGACTGCTTATTGGACAAGTCACTTAACCTTTGTTTTCCTCAGTTTCTTCATCTGTAAAATGTGGATAATAATAGCACCTGCCTCTTACCAGGTGGTTGTGGGTATCATGTATATGTAAAGTGTCCTCCAAACCTTAAAGCTCCATATCATCACCGTTATTATTATTGCCTCATTAGGAATGTTGTCAAAGTGGTTCATACACTGGCCAAGGGGTAAGGCTAGATAAACTTGTCCTCTGAGCTTCTGTTTCTATTGCATTTCTCTGTCTCCTCCATAGACGCTGAAAGTTTGTCAGATGTCCTGCTGGCATTATGATATGCATTATCAGCTCAGTCAGCGTGTGTTAAATAGATGTTATATGCAGGGTACTTTGTGAAACACTGGAGATACTAGCATTAAAAAGGCTCCCTGGCTTCAGCAAGCGTATGTTTTACTGGATGCATGTGACACACATGCATGTTAGTTTATGTAATACAAGGTCATCAGTCAGTCAGCAAGCATTTTAAAGTGCCCAGAATGCCAGGTGCTGTGCCAAGCATTCAGAAATAAAGGAAGTCATCCCTTGAGGACCTTATGCGGATACTAAGTACAGATAAGCACATTACCCTTGTTTGCCCATCTCTCTCTTCATCCTTTTATACTTGTTCTTTTGAAATCTAACCCGATCATTCTCCCAGTGAAGCTACATTGATTTCTTTAGATTTCTCCCCTCCTTGCGGTCTTCTGAGACCGTGTGATCAGAATCACTTCCCTCCCACTCCCACCCCCACCCCCACCCCCACCCCCAAGTCTTACATTTGTCTTGAGCCATGTTTTCTTTAGGAATCTTTGTCCCTTGGAATCATCCCCTTCCTTCATGAAGGATCACTCCGAGCTGACATGCTCACCTTCTCTCAAAGGTCCCATCGCTTCTGTATCACGAACAGTTTCTTCTTGGTCAGAACTGAATCCAGAGCCCCAACTTCTTGCTTTTATTACTGCTTCCTCTATCATTTGGCCAATGAAATTGCCAGGGAAGCTGGTCAGGAATTTAGCAGAAGCTTTGCTAGAAGCATCTGAGCCTTCCTGTGGAGGCTTTGGTACTTCAGGCTTGCTGTTGCTACTCTAATTTATCTCTGTGTCAACTTTGAAATTTTTATTAGGAAAATATTATCCATATCCTTTGTGTAACCAGTTTGCCTTACACTCTCATAACTATATCTTATACTTCCATAACTATAACCTTACCCAAATGCTTCACATGCTATTTCTACTCTGAGGTTTTTAGATTCTCATGCTGCACTTTATTTATATAATATTATTCACCTTCTCTTTCTTTGGAACAAAGAATAATCTTAGATTTAAGTTATGATTCCTCTCTTCCAATTCTCTGTGATTCTGAAGTTGTAGTTCCTTCACAAGAGGCATCCTGGCACAGCAGATAGAGAGGACTGGACTTGGTTGTCCTGCTAGCCATGTAACTGTCGGGAAGTCACTCCAAGACTAGAGTTTGCAGATGAACTTCCATTCTGTGTTGGTGGAGAGAGTTTATATGTTTTGGGTTAATCACACAATTGAAAAAGAACCAAAACCCCCTCTCAAATTTACTTCCCGTTAACATTTTATGTGGACCTTGTTTATTACCTGTATTTTATGCCTTGACTGATATTAAATTCTGTGAGTACTTAATTTAAGCAACAGACAATATGCTAGGCACAGGGAGATACAAAATAAAATATTTATTGCCCTTAAGGAACTTATATTCTTTTTTTTAATCATTTATTTATTTTTAGTTTTCAGTATTCACTTTTATAAGATTTTGAGTTCCATATTTTCCCCCTTTCTGATGTAGGTTATACAGGTACAGCTGTATGAAACTTATTTCCACATTAGTCATGTGGTGAAAGATGAATCAGAACAAAGGAGAAAAACTGTGAGAAAGAAAAAACAAAAAGAGAAAATAGCACGCTTAGATCTGCATTCAAACTCCATAGTTCTTCCTCTGGATGTGTATAGCATTTTCCATCAAGAGTTTTTTTGGAATTGTCTTAGATCGTTGCATTGCTGAGAAGAGCTAAGTCTATCAAAATTGGTCATCACACAATCTTGCTGTTACCGTATACAATGTTTCTTAATTCTACTCACTTCACTCAGCATCAGTTCATGTAAGTCTTTCCAGGTTTTTCTGAAGTCTGCCTACTCATCATTTCTTATGGAATGATAGTATTCCATTACATTCATATACTACAACTTATTCAGCCATTCCCCAGTTAATGGGCATCTCCTCCATTTCTAATTCTTTGCCATCACACAAAAAAGAGCTGCCATACATATTTTTGTATGTGTGGGTCTTTTTCCTTTTTTTTTTCTTTTCTTTGGTGCTAGTAGTGCTGTTGCTAGATCAAAGGGTATGCACAGTTTTATAGTCCTTTGGGCATAGTTCAAATTGAAAATTGGTTAAAATGGTTCCAACTCCATTATTGCTCCATAGAAGTTGAACCATTTATATATAGTAATTCATTTCCAAATCCCCCAAAGCTATGATCTTTATCAGTGATATTAGCAAGGATGGCATTTTTATGTGTGTTTCAGTCATATCTTACTCTTCATGACCCCGTTTGGGGTTTTCATAGCAAAGACATTGGAATGTTTTGCTATTTTCTTCTCCAGCTTATTTTGCAGAGGAGGAAACTGAGGCAAACGGGGTTAAATGACTTACTCAGGGTGACATAGTACCCGAGGCCAAATTGGGACTCAGGAAGATGAGTCTTCCTGACTCCAAGCCTGGAGCTCTGTGCACTGTGGCGCCATCTCGCTGCCCTACTGTGTGGTGGTCCTAGTATTACGAGATCCATGAGGTAGGTTGTTTCCTTCGTGGGGAAGAGTGGAACAAGATAATGGTTTCTGAAAAGTTGTGTTTGTCTGATCTGGAGTCAGTAGGTCTGTGCCAGGAGGTCTCATGGTACCAGAAACATTATTCCTAATGATGCTTAAAAAAAAATCCTATTCAGTGAACTTAGAAACACACATTGGTACAAGTAAACATAGTCCAAAACAGAGTGATTTCCCAACAAAGTTTAAATAAAGCCTTTCCATTTTGCTCATCCAGAAAATGATGTAAATATGAGGTCTGGTGGTTATAGCATAAGGCAGAGTCGGGTTGGTGCTGGATCTGGGATAGCTGCCCAGCCGCCGCCGCTGCCCTCATTTGTTGTGTGGTCTTGACCAAATGCCCAGGAAATTGATATTTATTTTTTTTCCTTTAAGCAAAACAGAGAGGAAAAAACTGAGCAAAGATCCCTTAGGGTAGAAAAATACACTCTTGCACTTTTAGCTGGTGGTCTTTCATTTAATTTTCCCTTTAAATCTCAAAAGAGCATCACCTCCATGAGATTGAGGAAATCACTGACATTCTCCATTTTATTGTTTTTCCTAAGGTTAAAATGAAGTTCTTTTTTAAAAAATGCAGCTGTTTTCTTGAGCCTAAGTAGGCATGAAATACACATGGCATAGTTTGTGAGCCAAAATGGCACTTTTCTCTGATAATACTTAATTGTCTCATCTCTGTGTTTGGGTGCTTAATCACATGTTGTAGAATTATGCTTCCTTAATGGTAGTTGGTTCTGTGAAAACATGACATTAGATAAAATTGTCTCAGGAGGCAATTGGTGCCATAAAAGCCATATTACGCATGGGATGATGTGTAGAGGGATGCTTAGGAGATAACTTTCTCAGCATTCTTTTACTGTAGTGGTCAGGTTAGGTCCCATTTGATTTATAACTTAGGCGATGCTGCAGTAGGGATTAGTGATGTTGTAGTGGGTTAATGCATTAACAGCATTGCAGAACCAAAGTGATCTGGGCAAGATTATGCCTCGCCCATCTCTTTTTGTTGACTTCTGTTATCCTGGTGGTGCAGTGGGTACAGCCCTGGACCTGAAGTCAAGAAGACCTGAATTCAAATATGACCTCAGACACTTACTAGCCTTGCGATTTTGGGCGATTCACTTAGCCTCTGTCTGTCTTAGTTTCCTCTGCTGTAAAATGGGATAATAGTGGCACCTAATTAAAGGGTTGTTTTGAGGGTCAAATGAGATGTTATGTAAGAGGCACAGTGCCTCGTACATATTAGATGCTTAATGTTTGCTCATTCTCTTACCATTCTCCTTCCCCTTGTTGATAATGGCAAATGTTACCATGTTTCACCACACAATAGTCACAGATTTCACGCCAGCTTTGCGTAAAGTGGGTGCAGCCATTATGTGAAACTTTCTCCTTTCTCCTCCTCATTCTCCTCCTCTTTTCCCCCTCCCCCTCCCCCTCCTCCTACCCTCCCCTTCTTCTCCCTCCTCTCTCTCCTCCCTCTCCTCTTCTTCCTGCCCCTCTTCTCCCTCCTTCCCCTCTTCCCCCTCCTTTCCCTCTTCCTCCCCTTCCTCCTCCCCCTCCTCCTCCTCCTTCTTCTTCTCCTCTTCTTCTTCCTCTTCTTCTCTTCTGCTTCTTCTTCCTCTTCAAAACTTGTGCTGATATTACTTGTCTTTTAATTTCTGCCAATCTCACACCAACTTTACACTCACTGAAAACTGTCTTTCAACAGCTCTGTTTCCATGCTGTTCAGAAAGCACAATCACTTTCAGCTTGAAGCCTGTAGAAGAGTTTTTACATTTGCCCATAATCGGAAAGCAATGCTTTGCACATTAAAGCGTCCTTTGGCAGACGTACTGTACAGTTTTAGCTAGTAGGGGAAGATGCAAGTCTTAGCTAATCACGTGACTTCATCATGGCAGCTCTGCTTGCCCGCCCCCTCCACTCGCTCCTGCGGCTCTTCATTAGTGGATTGAGGGACAATATCGTCAGTCCTGCAGGGTTCTAAACAAACCACTCAAGTTGACTTTCGGAAGTATACTGACAGTGTGCATGCACTAAGAATTGAATTCAAATTTAGCCATTAACAATTATTAGCTGTACGCTTAACTTGTGTTTGCCTGGGTTTCCTCATCTCTAAAGTGGGGATAATAACAGTAGCTCCTGGTTGTTGTGAGGATCAAGTGAGATACAATGAGATATTTGTAAAGCATCTGGCATAGTGCCTGATATATATGGTAGATGCCATAGAAATTCTAGCTAGCTGTTTTTATTATTGTTATTGCTGCTTCTGTTCTTAATTTGAGGATAGATACTGTGGTGTGTGTGTGTATGTGTGTGAGTGTGTGTGTGATTGTGTGAGAGAGAGACAGAGTGAGACAAAGAGAGAGAGGAAGAGAGAGACAGAGAGAGAGAGTGTGTGCTGGAGTACCTTCTGCACTGATAAAATTGTAATAACTACTTGATAAATACTCAATTTATTCTTTGTGTCCGAGGATCGTAATGAGTTGAAAAGGCTTCTTTTGCCCTACCAGGTTCACAGGACCACAGATTCAGAACTGGAAGGATCATCAAGTCCAACTCCCTCATTCTGCCAATAAGGAAAATGACACTTTCTTGACTGATTGCCCACATTCATAGTTACTCACTGTCTGAGGCAGGAATCAAACTTAGGTCCTCCTGATTCCCTAGTCTGTCATTCCATGTCACTCTGTGATATCCTGTGTTTCTCCTAGGGGAACTTGAGTCATATCTACTTTACCATTACAAAGTTTTCCTGGGAATGTGTCTTTTCTCACTGTGTATTGCAGCTGCCATCATGATAGTGTGGCAATTAAAAAATTCTGCGAGACATAGTTTCTGGGTAATTTAATCATTTTATTAATAAGAGCAGCATGTTTATTAATAAAAAGATGATCATTTGTTCGTCTTTCTTACACCAAAGACAGTCATGGTAGCAGGCTCACAGTTTATATGCTCTTTGAAGAATAGGTATCAAACAGAGTGGGAACCCTGATTGGTTAACAGTTAATGAAATAATTAATATTAAAATGGAAGGCTGGACTATATTACAATAAGGATCTTCGGGTGTGTGACTTGGTTTACTCAAATCTTGGTCAAAGAGATAATCAATTTCTACATGACCTGTCTGACAAAAGGGAGAATCAACAATTTCCCAAACCTGTTTAAGCAAACATGATGAACAGAATACACTTATTAGTCCAAATTTAGAATTTTTTTTACTGTCTTATTAGATCTTGAACTGGGTAAATCTTCTTCTTCTTTTTTTTTTGGAGGGGGGAAGGTAGGACAATTAGGGTTAAGTGACTTGCCCAAGGTCACACAGCTAGTAAGTGTTAAGTGTTTGAGGCCGGATTTGAACTCAGGTCCTCCTGACTCCAGGGCCATTACTCTACTCACTGTGCCACCTAGCTGCCCTAGGTAAATCTTTAAGAGAGATTTCCCACACTGCTTGATTTCTGGATAGGGAATTAGAAAAGGGAAATAACCATGGTCCTTTAAATGCTTGTAAGTGGTTGGTGAATATACAGGTGGATAAGTACCATCTTAGCTTCTATTGGAGCCCAGTTTGGAATGATTATACAAACCCAGAATCAAAGAGTGAACTAACAAAACATACAGTTTTTTTTTTCATTTTTTGGCTCTTCTTAGGTTTACAGGAAACACATAGTTGTGGTCAGAGCTGTGGTTTCTAGTGGTCAAACTTCCACATCATAAAAGAAACCGTGACCACTGACAGCCTTGTGGCCTGAGCAAAGAAGTCAAGGGTTGAACAGGCTCATGAGATTTCAGCCAGTTTCCCACTCCCAGAGGTGGTCCTCTCATGTTTGCTCTCTCTCTCAAGTTTGCATTATTAAATATGAGAGACACTGTGAAGTGGCTGGCCTTGTACCTGGGAAGGCCCTGTTCAGAGTCCAATTTCTGACATACTAGATTGTGTAACCTTGCCCAAATCATTTTAACTGCTCAGTGTCCAGTCAACTAAGATGATAAGTGATAGAGAAGGTGTTAATCTATATTGGTTGAGGAAGTTTACTCATCTGGAGGTTTTCTGAGTCAGAGGTTCTCACAGTGTGGTTTTAAGACCCTAGGGAACTCTGAGACCTTTTGTGTAAAACTATTTCATGATAATACTAAGATGTTGTTTGCCTATTAAAGTACTACTCCCATTTCCCAACTACAAATCTGTGTGAGGCCGGATTTTCTTTTTATAGTTCAACCAAAACAACATATCGCAGATTGAATGCAGAAGTAGATATGAGTCTTCTGTTAAACCAGATAACATGATTCACAAAAACATGTAAAATGATGCCATTCTTTTCCATTTTTTTGGATATTTTATTTTTCACTAAAATGTGCTTCTTGTGAACAAGTATTACATTTATTGTTATTTTTAAGAGAATCAATATATATTTTATAAAGATCAGTTTTAATTTTCAATAGCTGGTATCAAGAGATATAATGTACATAAACAAAAGCTTTTGGGGTCCTGAGTCTAAAAAGTTCAAGAATTGTTGCTCTAAATCAGTGAAATCACATATCTAATCTTTATCCTTACCCCCTTATTATTAAGTATATTATGACTGATATGTGAAATATATTTTACCTTATATAAGTATGCTAATTCAGAAACTAGGGTTGATTCTTAATGGAAGTGGTTGCCTGGTTGTTTTACCGCAAGACTTTGCCGGTTTCTAGAGTAGAAAGGGTACTAAATTTCAGGTTAGAGAGCATGCGTTTTACACCTGTCTCTTCTGCTGGTGTAACCTTAGGCTTATCAAATACTGTGCAGTCAGAATTAAGAGAGAAAGTTGACTAGAAAAAAATATCAACAAGTTTGGTATCTAAGATTTTTAGGAAATTGATTCAAATGTATAATAAGAGCAATTCCCCAATAAGTAAATGAACAAAGGATGTGACTTTTCTCCAGGGAAGAAATCCAAACTATCAACAACCATATGAAAAAAATGTTCCAAATCAGAATGAAATGAGTTGGATTATTTCACTTCTAAGGTTCCAGAGGTAGCTAGGTGGCACAGTAGATAGAGCACTCCCTGCTTTCCTTCCTTTCTTCTTCCTTTCTTTCCATTCACCCCAAGCATAGATTGCAAATTCTACTGCCTAGTGATGATCTTGAAAAGCTTTGGAGACTCCAGTGGACATTAATAATCGTTTACTGTTGACTAGAACCACTCTCTGACTGCCTTTTAGGTTAATATTTGTCTAGCCCCAAGGATAATTGTTTGGGGTGGGGGCCAGAGGATAAGGGGAGGACCCCTTACTCCATTGCCTCAATGTAGCCTAGAATTGACCTGGACATGGATATGACAATGGAGATCATATTTTGATAGAAGCTGGAAGAGTCTGGGAGTGACCAGGGGATCAGTCTGTCCCCATTCCTCCCCTCTTCTCCTTTCCTCTTTTTGCCTTCTCTTCATTTTTTTTATCTGTGATGAATATTTCAATTTGTACCCCCCCCTAGTTAGCACAGTACTTACCACTGAGTAAGTCCTTAATAAATGCCATTCAAATGAATGATTAGGTTAAGAGCTGAAAATTAGAGATTCTCAAGTTGAATACCCGTTTGTCCAGATGAGGACACCTAGGCAGCAAGATAGGATGTTCAGTCACGTAGGAAGTAGCAGAGACAAGACTTGAAACAAAGTCTTCCAGCTCCAAATCTAGCCCTCAGCAGGGCCTGGGGGGGAATTGGTGAAAACTGGATCAGTTGGAAAGAAGAGAGTTTGGAGGGCCCCGAGGCCAGCTTTTGGAATGTGAATTACCTTTAGTACCATTTTCAAAACATTTTCATTTTTCTTTGGACCCAAGAAGTTCAGTTGAACCTGAGGAATCTCCCTCCAATGTACATGACTCAGCCAGGTCCTGACAGCTTGGGGACCGTAGAATATGGCAAGCTCTGGGTCTCTGCTAGCTGTCTCTTGAGTGCTCTCAGAGCTAGACCACAGACAAGATGCCACCTCATTTCTTCCCCAGCTAAGTCACAGAAGATCAATGGTTTATATGATTCTACAGTGTTGTGTACAGGCAGGTGCCTGAGAGTAGTTTTGTGATTTAGCTTTCATGCCGTCTTCTCTGTCTGTATTACCTCATTTTGGTCCGAGCTGTTATTTTGGTAAAACAGTAAGGTTGGTGAGCCCCCTGTGCCTTCCGGGAATCTGTTGACCATCAAGATAGACTATCCTCACTTTAACAGGATTTGTTGTTGGAAGGGCTTTTTTAGTATTTAAGTACAGAAAGACATCCCCAGAAGGATGAGTATTTTTGACCACAACAGCTCCAGTAAGGCTTGGAGGGGCTGCAACGTGAGTCAGTGGGCAGATCACCACAACAAACAAAATTGCAGATCTTTTGAAGTACCTGGTAAGAAACAGAATGAGCTTTAGTTGATTGGCTTTGTTTTTCCTGGAAATTATCCCTGCTTGCTCTTTTTATTCCTTAACCAAAGAGGGGAAAATCCTTTCTTGATCTGGTCTTATTTTTTCCTCACGATATTATTATTTTTCTGATTCATCTTCCATTACTGTTACTGTGCAGTGCTGTGTACAAATTTTCTTGCTGCCACACCCAGTCTGAAACATTGGCCAAAGAATGCCAACGTGATGGTCTCAGAGAGTGTCGGAACCACTGACTCTGTATTCCATTTATATTTACTCCAACCTGGAGACAGAAGTTGGGACTTACCAGGTAACTCGGAAGGAAAGTCAATAAGGAATTTCTTTCTCAGAATACTAAATCTAGAATGAAGATAGTAGGGAAGGTGTTCAAAAGTGAAAAGAAAACCAGTATCACAGGAGTACAGTTGTCTTTTTTGAATGATGATGTTTGCCTCCTTGGCAAAGGCCCCTAAAAAAGATGTCCTTTCCAACAACCCAGGTCCCCATCCCATTCTTGTTTATCCCTTATGCCCTGACACCCCCCCCCCTTCCTCACCCCTAAGATCTTACTTCAAGGCACTATCACCTCTCTGATCAATTTTCCCTGACAAAAGTGAACTCTCTGTCTTTGCCTTTCTCCCTTTCCCATACCTTTTCCCTCTCGTCAAATTTCTTAAAGAATGGATTTTGTCCAGATCTGATGTTTTCTCCTGTCGTGTACCTTATATTTATTTACATAAATGTCTCATCACTGGAGCCTATCACACAGTAGGCACTTATTAAATGTTAAATTCAAGATAGATTTTGTATAGGAATATATTTATTTTGGAATTTTTTAAGAATGTTATTTCTTTCTAAATGTTAGAAGGAAGCTATAAAAGATGACAAGGTGTCACTGTGAATTTGTCTATCTTAAAAGAAAAATCAGTGTTGAAAAAATGCAAAGGCCAGATCATATTTGAAGGAAGGCAGTACATATATGCTTATTCTTTCTTCAAAGAGAAAGACTTGAGTCATATGCCTGATTTGGCATCCAGGTTGTGTTTTAAACAAGTTCCAGGATTGTGTCGACTCAACTATTGCAAGAAGATAAGCTATGTAAAACTCTTAAATATTTAGTTAGCTGTGAGATGGGAAAGGGTTCTGCAGCAGCCAGAGCTAAAAATAAACCTGTAATCATATACAGAATGTATTTAGAATAAACAATATAAGCAGATTTCTGCCTCCATAGCCTTCCCAAAACACCTTGTCTTTGGCGTATGATACTGATCTTTGGGAGAAACAAGTACTGTTTAGTGATAAAATTAACCCTAAGATTTACATTAATTTTTTTTCTAGCTCTGTTCATGTTTAATTCAGTACAAGATTTATTAAGCTCCTATTTATATGTAAGCACTTTACTGAGACAAAAACTTGATTTATCTTTGCCCTTGAGAAGATTAGGTTTTTGAGATTATATATGCACAAGTTAGTGAATACAAAATAATTTGGGAGTCAAGGAGAACACTAACAAATGGAAAGGAAGGGTGGGGTGGTCAGGAAAGGCCTGAAGTAGGAGGTATGATTTGAGGTAGGCCTTAAAGGGGGCTAGGAATTCGAAGTGGTAGAGGAGAGGAAGGAAGAGCATTTCAGGCATAGCTTCTGCAAAGGCAATGAGAGATGAAATGTTGGTTTCTCAGAGCTTCAAGCCGCCTTCTTTTTGGCTAGAACATGAGGCAGAGTAACGTTGAACCAGTCTGTAAAGATTGGTTGAAGTGAGATTTGGCGGG
>CM053581.1:317905381-317929163 GCA_028627135.1 Pseudochirops cupreus | reverse complement strand
TGATACAGAGGAACAGAGTGAACTTCAAAGGAGGAGAGGTTGTCGAATGGTATTCTCAGAGGTGGGGTCTAAAAGTAGCAGTGGCATTATTATATATGATTTTGTATGTACACACACGTGTTACATAATTCCTTCTCCTGGCTCTGGTGACCAGTGATATGGTATCTTCTGAAAGGAGTCAGAATACTGTGAGTGCAAGAAGGTAGAAGGAATATATAAGGAGGAGATGGAAGATGGAGGGAAATTTTTAAATTATTTAACAATAATCATCAAGAGTCCCTTATGGAAATGCTGACGTTTAATGGCCAGCCTAAGTCTGGGTAAATGACCTCCCCTTGCCGTGTCACTAATGTGTTGTTGTTAAGGCAACACATATTGTACTATTTATTGATACATTACAAAACTTCATCCCAAGACTTTATAACAGAACTTCCAGGTACACACACACACACACACACACACACACACACACGATAGATAGGCATCAGACTCAACAGAAAATAAATAACACTTCCCATAGAGAGAGCACTTTGCTCATGACAGCAAGTGTCGTGTGGATGGGAGTCGTAGCCGCGAGGGTATTTGTGTCCTTGTTGAGACTCGGCAAGCTCAGGTAGCTTCCTGGTGTTGTTGACACATACAGACAGAGAGGTAGCTGTATGTTTTTGAAATAATTGTGTCAATAACGAAGCGCCGTCAAAGAATCACTCGGGTAGTACAGTGCAGAGAGCCAGGAAGACCTGAATTCAAATCCTGCCTCAGAATATTGTCTCTTGCATTATTGTTGTTTACAAACAACGTATGTTATAATACCATGTCATATAAGCAGTTTTTGTTGATTACATTACTGTTGACCTCTTAAGTTAGGAAATGGGAGATCATCTGTGCAATCTGTACAGACTATATACCTGTAACTAGTAGTTATTTCCACGGACTAGTATAAAGACAGTTGATTCTGTTTGTTTAATTCTTGGTGTTGTCGAACTCTGGAATTTAAGAGGGAAGCTTTATTATAAAGTAGGTCTCAGAACTGATAATGTTCTTTTTGGAATTTCCCAGGTGATTCTAATATACCACCTACATTACACTCTTGAGTAAAGCTACATTTTCCATCTAGAGCAGTGGTTCTCAACCTTCCTCATGCCGTGAACCTTTAATATTCATATGTGGGCGTGTCTGCATGTGGGCGGACCCACCTGGAGACAGACAGAGGAGCCTTGTCTCGGTTTCTAAGACCATTGAAAATATGTGTTTTCTGATGGTCTTAGGTGACCCCTGTGACTCCTGTGAAAGGGTTGTTCAGACCCAAAGGGGTTGCGAGCCACAGGTTAAGAACCGCTGATCTAGAGCCATACCAAATGTCATTACTAACAGACAAAATTCCATCGTAATAAAAAAGTTTTGGGATGGCCATGTTTTTATAATTTTGTATAGTTACGTTTGTATAGCAGGATTAAGTAGAGCTGATGCATAGAAAAATTGTGCTACAAATTCATTAAATAACAGGAAAGAGGGATGTGTCTGGAGCCCTCCATCCTTACCTCTTATCTTTTATAGGTCCTTTTTATACTCCCACCCCCCAGGAGTTGTTTTCATGTGTGACTTGGAAACTTGGGAGGAGTTGGTGATTGAGTTCCTAGCTCTCTTGTGTTTGGGATGTTTGAGGCTGGGATGAAGTGTATGGGGAGTTGGACAGTGGTTGCTACTTGAGAGCCAGACAATCTGCTCTTTGATCTTTTGCATTCTGTTTTCAAACAGTCTACAATCAGTCAAGTCCTTTTGCATTTAAAGTGATTGTTTATGTATCCATTCACCACAGGGACCATTCACTGAACCACTCATATCTGTTATCTAGGTCATTTACCAAAATGTAGAGATCATCATTTTGTTATACCAAACACTCAGATTTGATTTATTTATGCAAAGTATGATCAAGTCACAGGAATGTCCAAGGTAGAGGAAGAGGAGCCAGAAGATAGAAGATTGCAACCTCAAATATGCACCATTTCCACAATGAAATATTTGAGAATAATAGAATTTTGGAATGGGAAGGGCCTTAGAAGCCACTTAGTATATGTATGACCCCTTCATTTTATTGACTGGCACTGTGCCATGACATGGGTAATAGAACGTTATGTAAGACACCATCTTTGACTTTTGGGAAGAGGATAAAAATACGTGGAACATTTTTTTTTGTTTTGATGGTACCTGTCATTTTACTGGTGTAGGGGACTTCTATTAAGGAATTTATTCACCAGTGCTTATCTGTGGTTATCTTATCCAACTTGTAACCTGAGATGGTTATCTTGAGGGGCTGAGAGGGTAAGTGATTTGCTTGGGGTCACAGATTTTAAGTGTCAGACAGATCTGGATGACAATGAAGCCAGTTCCTTATCTACTATCTACTGTCTCTTGTGAAGAGTTCAATAAATACCTTTGGCCTCCATTATTAAAATGAGATTACAGATGATAATGATGAAAATGATTCTAGTGAGGATAATAATTACTACTAATAGTTATAAAATGTTTCACAAATCTTAAAACCCTTTACAAGCTCTTACAAACCCTAAGCTCCTTTGTTCCTAAAGAAATAACCTTGAGGTGATTGATATGCTGTCATGTTTCCTGTCTGCAGATCTCCTCGCTTCATTCCTCCTCTTCAGTATTGTCTTGGTATTATTGCTAGAGTTCCTTGGGTTATGTTCATGAGCTAAGATCCTAGACAAAGGTGCTGACCTCTGTCCTGTTTTATCATTGTCACCCATGATTCAAACCTGCTTCTGATCATTCATATTGTGTGATGGTCATTTCCTATCTGTTTATTTGTCTTTCAATTGTGTGCCTACACGGGGTATGTGGGTTCATGGATAGGATGTTAGATTTAGACTCGGGAAGATGGGGTTGTTACTTCTAGGATCAACTATAAGTTACTCCAGCATTTAAAACTCTTTACAACCTGGCCCCTAGGAAGGGACCTTTCCAGTCTTAAACCTTAGTCCCCTCTACACATTCTGTGCTCCAGCTACATTGACCTCCTGCCTATTACTCGCATGCAGTATTCCATGTAGTTAGTGATTCCGGGCCCTTCCCCGGGTTGGACTCCGTGCCTGAATTACTCCCTGTTTTCCCCTAGTCCTCCTTCAAGACCCAGATCCTGTCTCACCTCGTGCCTTGCCTAGCCTCCCCCCCAACCCCCTACTCTTTGAGCTTATCTTTCATTTACAGTGTATATGTGTGTATATATTATGTATATACATGTGTACGCGCATGTGTAACTGGATATGTAGATGCAATTCACACATTGCTTATATTTGTCTATGCATATATGTGTGTATGTATATATGTGTGTGTGTGTATATCTATATCTATATCTATATCTATATATCTATAAAATACCTGTATGTATGTGTGTGACATGTTACTTGTATGCTGTTTTCCCCGTTAGACTGTGAGCATCTTGAGGGCAGAGATTGTGTTTTTGCAAACTTCTTTGTTTCTCCAGATCTTAGTTCAGTACCTGTCTCATAGTAAACACTTAATAAATGGCAGTTGACTGACTAATGACTGATAGCTACTAACTTTGTGGTCATGGGAAAATCATCTATCTAATTGCCTCTGCCCTCTGTGTCCTGATCAGCAAAATGGGGACAGTAATAAGGGGCTTACCTCACAGGTTTGATATAAGTCTCAAATAAGAAAAGTTCTTCAGAAACTCCAAGGTGTACTATATATACGTGGCATTCCAAAAGTCATAGTGTGTTTAAAAAAAAAAAGAAAAGGTCTTTTACAACTTTAACAGACTTATGGGATATCCTGTATTAATGTCAGATGTACTAGTAGCAGTCATCATACTACTATTTCTGATAATTTTTATTAGTGCCAGGCAAGGCACCTTCTTCTTTCCAAATTGCTTCTTCTAGGAGGTATTATAATTCAATTAGGCATTTAACTCAGGATGATTTATGCTTTCCTTTCCCTCCCTTCTGTTATGTTTTAAAGTGTTTAGAATCACTTGACTTTTTCTTGACTTTATTTTGGTCAAATCATTTTAAAATTTTATGCGTGTTTTTTTTCTTTGTTTTGTTTTGTTTTTTGCTGTTTTTCATGTTCCCTTAGTGCTCTAATTGAGCTTATGTGCTCTCCCCTTTTTCCTCTCTGCCCTGTTCCTATCATCCCTGTCATCTCCCCAGTAAGTATCTGGCTAATTCAATGTCTCTGACCCAAACAGCCTATTAAACTTTCCTTGAACTGCTGTGGTATCTGGCTCCCTTGTCATATCATCTGAAATGTCTATAGCTGAAAAGAGTGAGGATGGGCTCTGTCTCATCTGTTTGACATGATTAGGTCTCGTTCTGATGAAGATGGAAAGCCCACCGAAGCCAGCACTAAGCAAGGGGCCAGTTCTCACACCGTGTTTACCTTTTTACATTGGGATTGTGTTAGGTAACTAACTACTGGGCCTTCCAAAAATAACTCTTGGTGGTATTTTCAAAATGCTTTTGCACATATCATATCAGGAATTTTGTACATTTTCCACTGTAGAAAGAAAAAGTATGAGTTGTTAATCCTTGTGATATCATAGAGGGAAATGCCTCCCAGTTAAATGATGCTCTTTTCTCTAATCTGACTCTTAAGTCCATCTGTGTTCCAGAGCTGCAAGCCTGTTCTGGGGAAATCTTGAGCCTGGAACAGGAGAACCCTTGGAACGATAGTGATAATAGTAACAACAACAAGAGCAATAATGTATTTTTATATTATGTGATTATGGATAATATAACCTTTTTATGTATAATTTATGTTTATGTATAATTTATATCTATATATATATATATATTTAAAGTTTGCAGAGCACTTTACAAATATTAACTTATACTGTCTTCACCACAACGCTGTAACGTGGATGCTACTGTCATCTCCTATTTTTTGAGAAAGAAACTGAGGCAGACAGAAGGTGACTTGCTAAGTGACGTCAGTGTCTGAAGCAGGATTTGAACTCAAGTCTCCTGAGTCCTTGACCAGTGCTCTATTCCTTATACTGACTAGTGACCTCTAATCAGGAACATCAGGAAGAACAGTGGTAGTGGTAAAGTTAGTGTTTTAGCAACCTTGCTGGGTCAGTAGCCACCCCTTTGGGATGGTGGGAGGTGACCCTAGACCATGGTCTGCTTGGATTCAAGGCGTCATGCCTTTGACTGCTCTATTACTTTTAACTCACCAAACTTGAAATTCATAAAAATTCACAGATTTCTTTCTGATACACTGCCAACTAGCTACGCCTTCCCTAATCTTGCTCTTGTGAAGTTGCTTATTTTCTTTCCTTTTCTTTATTTTTAACGTTCATTAAAACTAAAAAAAACAAAACAAACCCAAAACATTTCAGCTCCTTTCCTCCAGTCCCTCCCTCACCCATTTGAAGTTGCTTATTTTGATTGACTTCACAATTAGAGGTCTCTGCTAAATCTATTTGGATCCTGACTCATTAGACATCCACCCCAGCTTTGTTTCATGTAGATATTTGGCAAGCATTTTATCTGTGCTGCCATCCAGATAGTTGTTTAAAAGTGTTATGTAACATGGAGTGAAGCACGGCTTCCCACGTCACGGCGCTGAGGACCTCATTCAGTGCTGACACCTGACTGTCGATAGCTCAGCCCAGTCCAGATCCACCTGAGTGCACCGTCCTTGGGCCTCCATGCTCTCTTCTCCGTAGAGTGACATGAGAGACTTAGCTTTGGCAGGGGGTGTGTGTGTGTGTGTGTGTGTGTCTGTGTCTGTGTCTGTGTCTGTGTCTGTGTGTGTGTGTGTGTGTGTGTGTGTCCTTGTCCGTCCATGCACGTGCTGCACCTGTAGTTAGGAAGTGGTTCAGTCATTTTCTCCTCTCCAGTACACCACACTACCTCCAACACATTTGTTGTTGTTGTCCAGTCACGTCCGACTCTTTGTGACCCCATTTCGGGTTTCTTTGGCAAAGATACTGGAGTGGTTTGCCATTTCCTTCTCCAGCTCATTTTACAGATGAGGAAACTGAGGCAAGCAGGGTTAAGTGACTTGCCTAGGGTCACAAAGCTAGTAAATATCTAAGGCCAGATTTGAACTCAGGAAGGTGAGTCTTCCTGACTCCAGGCCAGATACCATCCAACTGCCCAGAGTTAGAAGGACCCAAATTCAAATCCTGCCTCAGACATCTACTTAGCTTTGTAACACTAGACAAGTCCTTTAACCTCCACCTGCTTCTGTTTCCTCATCTAAGATAATATTTATAAAACTTTTTGCAAACTTTAAAGCTGTATAAATGCTGCCTGTTATTGCTGCCATTAGATGCTCTCCCAAAATCTAGGTTAGCTATACCTATGTATTGACTAGCCTAGTAGCCCTGTCAATAAATGAAACAAAATTAGTCTGATATGATCTATTCTCGATGAAACTGTGCTGATAACTCACTTTTTCAGGTGTT
Organism: Pseudochirops cupreus; assembly: GCA_028627135.1. Taxonomy (NCBI): domain Eukaryota; kingdom Metazoa; phylum Chordata; class Mammalia; order Diprotodontia; family Pseudocheiridae; genus Pseudochirops; species Pseudochirops cupreus. The sequence continues at coordinate 317,922,709 of CM053581.1, read as the reverse complement.
CATTCTTGGTCTCTTTAAGAAAACGTTTTAGTATTTTTGTCAGAAACTGACTAGTTCACTGGACTTCCCTTTTTTGAACAGTTTCTGTTCTCCAGACATGTGGTACCTATTCTGTTCTTCATGATCTTTCAGCTATCTCTGACAATGGCTTGGTAATCACATTTCCCAGCCCTCAGTACCCTAGCATGTAATTCATTAGGGCACGGTCATTTGAATTAATCAAGGCTGCTCTCTTATCTCTCTTTTTATCTTCAGCTTCAGTTCCTCACTAGCCAGTCCAAAATTTATTCTCTTTTTCAGGAAAAAAAAAAACAAAGCAAGGAAGCTAGGAAAGAAGGAAGGACGGAAGGAAGGAAGGAAGGAAGAAAGGAAGGAAGGAAGGAAGGAACAAAGACAGGAAGACAGACAGCCCTGCCTTCTCTGTGTTGTGTTATTTTAGTCCTGTTCAATTTATGTGAATGAAGTAGCTTTTTAGGTTTATCAGTTATACATGGCTGCATTATTGTTCTGCTTCATATGCTATATTTCTTCAAATACTCTTTGGAAGCTTAGGAAGTATCAGAATATATGCTTCTTATGCTGTTATGCTTGTAATATGCTTTTTATGCTATTGTTCTTTAGATACTCTTCAGAAGTTTGGGCAGTATCAAAATGGTGAGCTCCTTCCTTGCAAGCCTTGTCTCTTTCTAAGAAATCTTCCTGTTCTAACCCAGTTCATAATAGATCTTACCTTATCTAAATTCCTAAATTATTTATAGTTTGTTTCAGTCTTTTGATATGTTATAATGGCTCATATTATTATTTAACTGGTTATATACAAGTTTTTCTCTTCCCAGCTAGATTATGAATCCCTTGAGAACAGGGACCATGTATTGCACTTTTTTTGAGATTCTCCAATATACCTAGCTTCAATTTAGTTCTGTCTTTGACACTGTCAATCACCCTCCTTTCCTTAATACTCTCATCTCTCTAAGTTTTTCTAACATCGTTTTATCCTGGAATTTATTTATCCTCCCTATCATTAGTTTATTTTGCTGGATTTGCTTCCAAGTCATGGCTGCTCTTAGTGGGTATCCTTCAGGGTTCTCTCCTGGATCTTCTCTTCCTCTTCCTCCTTCTCTCCTCCCTTCTCCTTCCCTCTTGTCCCCTCCCCCCTCTCTCTCTTCTCTGCCATTATTTCTATGCTAATGATTATCTCTGGACCACCTATCTCACATCTCCAATTGCCTATGGGACATCTATTGGATTTAATGTCTGATAGACATAATAAACTCAGTGTGTCAGAATCTGAACTCGTTACCTTTTCCCTCAAATCCTCCCCTCTTCTCAGTTTCCCTACAACCATTGAATGTACCACCATCCTCACAACTTAGATGTCATCCTTGACTCCTCACTCTCTTACCACCCCCACCCATACCCACGCATAAAATGTTGCCATTTTATCTTCAGAGCACTCCTTTCTCTCCTCTGACACTGCCCCCAATCTGGTGTAAGACTTAGACTATTCCAGTAGGCTGCTAGTTGGTCTCCCTACCTCAAGGGCTCTACCCACTCCAGTATACCCTCTACTCAGCTTCCTGAAGGGTAGATCTGACTGTATCAACCCCTTCTCCCAGCCCCATTCAATAAATTCACATGACTCCCTTTTACCTTCAGGTTCAACTATAAAATCTTCTGTTGGGCATTCAAAGTCCTCTATAACCTGGCCTGCATCCTGCCTTTTTAGTCTTCTGATACTTTACCCCCATGTATTCTGTGATCTAGATACACTGGCCTTCTTCCTTTTCCTTGTATTATTAGATACTCTCTTTGCCTATTCCTCATCTGCACCTCTTGTCTTAAGCCCTGGCTAATATACCACTTTCTACAAGAAGCCTTTTCTGATTCCCCCTTACTGCTTGTACCTTTCCTCTCCAGGTTGTCTCCAGTACAGCTGTACTGAGTTGTTTGCGGGTTGTCTCCTTCATTAGACTGTGAGCTCCTTAAGAGGAGGGCATATCTTAGTATCATTATCACTTAGTACACTGTTTTATACATAATGTTCAGACATTTTTTTAAGGGGATGCTTTGTATTGAGCAGTGTGTTGGGTTCTGGAAACTCAAGGACAAAAAAGATCTACCCTCAAGAAGTTTACATTATATTGAAACAATAATCAAACTCAGTGATGCTTATTAATTATTATGGAGAAAACAGATTACTGTGAAGAAAAATGGATTGTTAATCTCTACATTAGGTCAGATTTAATTTCTCTATCTTGAAGTCTGTTAGGCTTTTCCCAAATTAAAAGAGAATTATATAGATGGAACTTCTTGTCTCTTCAGTGTAAAATGGCCTGCCATGTTGACATTCACTTCTGGACCTTCTTAATCGTGAAATTCCTCTTCCCAAAATGTTAAACCCACAGCTTTTATTGTTAATAGAGTCTCGTTAGCCCCATATCTCTTTCATTAATGGAATCGCAGCATGGGGTTGCATATCCAGTCCCCTTAGCTAAGACTAGAGGCTAGATTCCCTGTGACAAGGATTTGATGAGGGACAGATTGTAATTAGACTACCATGGTTTTGTTGCTTGAATTTTTTTATAAGTGAGAAATTGCACATAATGCAATTGAAATAATATGGTGAGCTTATTTTCAGTGATACAAGAAACCTGTTCTAATAGCCAACTCCCTATTTATTCCTTCCCTGAAGTCTACAGAAATGGACCAATCTCCCCTACCTTAAAAAAACACCCTCCCCCCAAAGCCCAACAACACAAAAAACCCATTTAGTTGTTTTATGGTGATGGTTCTTTCCATTTAGATTGTTTTGCTGTTGTGTATTATTGTATATGTTGTTTTCTTAGCTCTGCTTAGTTCATTTTGCATCTGTTCATGTAAGTCTTTGCATGCCTCTCTGTATTCATTGTTTCTTATGTCACAATAACATTCCATTAGATTTCTGGATCATAATCTGTTTAGCCATTCCCCAACTGATCTACAAGGACACAATTTTTTGGTACCACAAGAAGTTCTGCTATAAACATTTCTGTGTATAAGCCTTTAGAAAAAAAATTAATCATTGACCTTATTAAAGTATATATCTAACATTGGAATCTCCCTGAAGGTTAAAGAGTAATACATTTTAGTCACTTTAGTTGCATAATTCCAAATTGCTTATGAGAATGTCTATGGCAGTTCACATCTACACTTTTAACACCTTAGTATGCCTGTCATCCCATCTTTCTTCAGCACTGACTGTAACCATTATCTGTCATTTTTGAGAACTTGCTGGTTATGAGGTGAAGCATTGGGGTTATTTTGATTTTATTTCTCTTACTAGTAATTTGGAGCATTCTTTCATATGGTTGATAATAATTTATAGTTTTTTGGAGAATTGTTTGTTTTATAACCTTTGATCACTCTTAATTAGACAATTTTTGGTTTTAAATATTTCTGTTATTTGTCAAAATAACTTGGATATTAAACCTTCGTTAGATCTGGTACAAAGGAAAATGATACACAATTACTACAGCAGTATTTCTGAAAAGAACACCCCAAAACAATGAAAACTTAATGTTATGAAATGATAGAGAATTTGACCCCCAGTCAGAGATATGAAAAGGTACTACTCCCTGCTTCTTTTCAGAGATTGAAGTCCAGGGGTGTGCAATATTACACATTTTCCTCTTAGTTTTGCTTATCTTTTTTTTCCCTCTTTTTCTATTTAAAAATTCTTTCTTATAAGGGATAAGTTGCTGGTAGGTGTAGGGAAGATATAGAGGAGGAAATCTAGGCAATGTGAAAACAAAAGATATTAATAAAAATCATTTCAAAATGCATGGTCGAGAGCAAAAGTGAATTTAAATGGAGACAGACAAACAGGGCAGTTTTGTTACTATAGTGTTAAATCACAACAAACTATATAACAAATTCACAGTTTTATAAACAATCCTCTTTATCTGTCCTTTGTATATTGACATACTCATATTTGTTGATGTTTGCAAAGTTCATAATTAAAAAAATTTTTAGAAAATAACCCTCACTTGACCCAACTGTCCCCTTGAGTTATCATTTTCTCCCCTCCCTTTCACTGCCAAATTGCTGTGAAGAGTCATCTCAGCTCACTGCCTGAACTTCCTCACCACCCACTCACTTCTCATTCCCTTGCAATCTGTCTTCCCAGCCCACTCTACTGATACTGCTCTCAAATGTTAGGATGATCTCTTAACTGCTAAATTTGCTGGCCTTTTCTCTATCCTCATCCTATTTGCCCTTGCTATATCTCTTGCTATCCCTAACCATACTGCCCTCCTGATACTGTCTCCTTCACTGAGTTTTGCAAACATTGCTCTTTTCCTGATTCGCCTCCCACCTATCATCTGAGCGTTCCTTTTTAGTCTAGTTTTTTAGAGAATGTAGGGGGGACATTGCAAGGAATGCAGGGCTTGGAGTCTGGAATACCTGAGTTCGGATCCTACCTCCCACACCTACTTTCTGTGTGACCCTGGGCAAGTCACCCTCTCTCGGCCTGTTTCTTCATCCAGTAGCATGACAGTATTAATTAGCATCTACTTTTCAGGGGTGTTGTAAGAAGCGAATGAGATAACATAGTGAAGTGCTGTAAACATGCTAGATATCATCGTCCTTGTCGTCTTCATCTTCTGGACCCTACTCTCTCTCTGTTTTTCCTTGGGGGTCTTATTCACATTCATGGGTTGATAAAATCTATACATCTAGCCCTAACTTCTCCATTCTGATTTCTAGTTCTGCATCAACCACTGGACATCTCTACCTGGCATCCAGACTCAACATTTCCAAAAGAAAATGATCTTCCTCCCCAAATTGCCTTTTCTACATTCTGTTGTGCCAACAAACTAGCTCTCACCCTTTGCCTCAAAACATGGCGCTATATACATCTCCCATCTCTGTGCTTTTGACCCAGCTCTTCTTCAGGCCTGAAAAGTATTTCCTTCTTACCCCTGCCTGTCGAGTTCCTCATTTAGCCCAAGATGAAACTCATGCCCCACCTTCCACCAATCATCATTCATAATTTCCCTATAGCTGCTAGTGCCCTTACATTTATTTAATGATCTCATATTTAAACTTTGTGTTTATCCTTTATATATTTCTATATACTTCTTTGTGCACGTCTCTCCCAGTAGAATGTAAACTACTGGTATGAGATCAAGGATTGTTACATTTTTTTGTCTTTATATCCTTGGTGCCCAGCACGGTGACTGGCACATAGTTGGCCCTTAATAAATACTTGTTGATTGACTGATTGATTTGACTCACCCCTCTTTCAAACTTTTTTGCTGAGAGAATCACTATTTGAATAGTCGCTCAGATTAATGAACTCTGATGGATCCCCACCATTTCTGTCTCCATTTATCCAAATAATTGCCAATTCTTTTCAGTTTTGCCTCCACGGTATCTGTCACTTCTTTTTTTTTTTCCCACACAGTAATTACTCTAATTCAAACTCTAATAATTTTTTATCATGACCAGGTTTTCTTAACCTAGAAGATTTAAGGAGTTTGTGGATTTGTATGGGAAGAGACAATTATATATTTCTTTCAGTATAATTAGTTTCCTTTTGTTTTCTGCCTTTAAAAAGAGTCAGTAAGCTTTATTACACTGTGAAGGGGCCTGTGACATAGAAAAGGGTTAAGAAACCCTTGATCTGGTCTCTTTTTAATGTCTACTACCTGGTCTGCCTGATTCCAGTTACTCCCTGGTGCATTCTGTCCTCTATGTCATTCAAAATAATCTTTCTAAAGCATGCAAGTCTAATCATATTATTCCTACACTCAGAAACATTCAGTGACTCCCTTCTAGAGAAAAATACAAACTCTTCAGCCTGGAATTTAATACCTTCTATGAATCAGTCAACCAACTTTCATTAGTCACCATTTTTGTGGAAGTTATTGAGATAGACACTTGGGATAAAAATACAGCCCCCTGCTATCTGTCTTCTGACTGTCTTACTAAGTCTTATCTCTTATTCTTTCCCTCTATACACTTTTTGAACCAGCACTTTGGAGTCTATATTTTTGCTAAACTAGACTTATTGCTGTTCTCTGAACTCTATTTTCCATCTCCTGCTATCATACATTTGCAGAGTCTGCTTATTCCTGGAATGCACTTTTTCCTCAATATCCTAGCCATTGAAAATGTACTGTATAAAAGGTACTGCACTTTTCTAATGGGGACATTTTGGTTTTTGGGAGGAGCAGAAAAACATTTGTGTAAGGAAAACTGGTAAAAATGAACTTGTGAAGAAACAGTGATGCAGATAAAATGTTGAAGTGAGACAGAGACTATTCTGAGGGTCAGGTAGAAAAGTGCACCCCACAGAAAGGCGCTGCAAAGACCTGGTTGAATGCAGAGCAATAACTGAGTTAACTATGGCTTCAGAGTATTGTGGTCCATTAGTTTTCTTTTGCATGAGAATACTTTAAAGATTTGAAGTTTATAACTTAAGAATACTAAATTAAGTGACTGTTTGGGGATTATCAAAAAATTATTTATGTCCATTAGTTTCATGCCTAACAGAAAGATGGCTTTCTTTAGTTTTATCTCATAAGGTAAAGCTTATTCTCTGGTCACCAGGAGGCTCTAGTTTGTAGTATTTGAAGAAACCAGATAAATTTTGAGGACAAGTACTAGGATGAGATAGAAAAAGCTGAGTTCATTAGGAGAGATTAAAGGTTTCCAGCTGACCCTGTCTGTTTTCATGGCACACTACAGTTGAAATGGAAGAGAGACATCATTTGGCCAATGGACTGGAGAAAGGCAGGCTCAGTTAAGAGAGTATGCTTGAAATATTCCACTGATTCCAGCAAAACAATAATTCTGCTGCTGTGAACAGAGCTGTTTCAGCTTACCGCTTTTTGTGCCACCTGAAGCCATAAACGGAAAAAAAACCTCTTAGGTGTTTCTCTTTCCTGCCCTTTATGGTTTGAGAGTGAGAAACAAGGGTATCTGCATCTGTTTTGGCATGCTAGAAGATGATTGGAGAAAGAGGAATCTTGAGGGAAGAACTCTCTGGGCTTGTCTACATTGCCCAGAAAGCTAGCTTAAATAGCTTTACAATTCCCTGTCTTAGGGAAACTGTTTTTCACTGATTTCATCAGCACTCTTTTAACAGTGGCTGTGAGCTAAAAGAGCTTCTCCCTGCTTTATCAGATTGAGAACTGAAAAAGAGTGGCTTTGCCCAACAACAGAGCAATAAGGACCAAAAGGGGAGCAGCTAACAGAGAGGTGACTTCCTTTGGTAAAGGAACCAAGAGCAATGAGGCCTGCAGTGCTGAGCCGTCAGTTTTTCTGGCTACATGGGTTTTCTTTCTCTTGCCTTCCCGCCATTCTCTCCAACAGACACTGTGTCTTATTAGGGGGAGTGTGATCCAGGTTAATGAATAGACTGTGTTGCTTTAATTATTTCTGCTCTTTAATTTCTATTAACTGTGATGTTTGATTATTCCTGTTTTTTTCTTCAATTGAATAAATGTTATGATAATTTCTGGTTTTGCTTTCTGTTGAGAAATTTATATTTAATTCTTTCTGGTTTTACCTTCTCCTTAGTAAATTCTGCCCTTTGTTTTTGCTTCTTCCTTATTCTTTAAGTGGTTTAAGAGTTAATGGATTCAGCTAGATGACACAGTGAATAGAGTACTGGCCCTGGAGTCAGCAGGACCTGAGTTCAAATGTGGCCTCAAACACCTGCCACTTACTAGCTGTGTGACCTTGAGCAAGTCACTTAACCCCAATTGCCTTGCCTTCCCCCTCCAAAAAAAAAATTAATGGTATCATGGTAACTGATTTTATATAGATGAAAAGCATACCTGTGGGTGCCCAGGAAACTACCGTGGTGAATGGTAGGAATGTTATCTCCCTCCTCCCGGGGGAGGATTAATCTACAGCCCTGAGGGGAAGAGGGAGTAGACAACTATCACCTACTGCACTGTGGGCATTTAATAGAAGGCAGAATGAAGAATTCTAGGAAATAACTTTGTAATTTGAGAGCCCAGCGAGTTGTCTGTCACATAGTGGGCATTGGATATTTATCGGTTAATTTGGTTTATCATTGTTCTCTAGCTGTTTTATGAGTACATATCATGTCATCCCAACTAGATGGAAGCACTGTGTTGGTTGGTTCTTTGTCTTATGCTTCTTATCTGTCCCCAAATTGTTCCACTGCTTTTTATGCAGCGTGCAGTCAAATCAATGTTGGATGATTGTGTGAAGAAAATTTGATTCCAGTCTTAAGTAGTGCATTAAAGTTTTTCTGCCTTGTGATGAGAGAGGAAAGGACAATGAATCTTTCCATTTTATTCCAATTCTTTTTGTTATTATCGAGTAACAGTGCCATCGTGCTTTTTCTTATTATTCTAAAGAAAATTAATCATGGGAGATACTTTGTTTGATTTTTTTTTTAAATAAAGATACTATGTTTATAAAGTAAAAAGCTGATAGTAGCCCAGGAAACTCTGCTGAAGAATGGAATTAGATTGAGTACTTATATCTCTGAGAAGAGGAGGAGTCAGGGGTTACTGAGAAAAGGTTAGGGTTTCTTCCTGGACTTACTGTAGCCATGCCTTTTTGCAGGCCACGTTTTCAGAGAGCCCAGCCAACATACTTTTTTTTTTTTTGGCATTCTTTGCAAAGCTAGGAGGGCTCTAACATAATTAAATGCCCTTTAAAGCACAAGCAGAGTAAAGGATTTAAAACTACATCAGAATAAAAAATATATATTGGAAAAATCCAGCATTACTATGGCATCCTGTTAGGCAAAGCCATTTTTAAAAGAGGAACTTCTCATTATATCATGAATATTAATAAATGGAGATTTTACTGAACTAGTCAGACAGTTCCAATTTAGAAGCACAAGTGATATCTGGTTCCTGCTAGGATCATGAATACCTTCTAGTTCTACTGTCCTGTAGTTCACTAGTGTCATGTGGAGCACAAAGATATAAAAAACATTGTCAACAACTTGCCAAAATCCAGGTATTCCACAATTTGGTCCAATGCAAACTTTTTGTTAGGTGCTCAGGATCTGGGGACAAAAATAATACAGTCCCTGCTCTCAAGGAGCTTGTATTCTAATGGGTGGAAACAACATGTTTTTAGACAAAGTACATTGAAAGTGATTTTGGGGGGGGGATAGAGGGAATCACTGAAAAATGGAGGAAGTGAAAAAGGCCTCTTATAAAAGGTAACAGGAACTGAGCACTGAATCAAACCTAGGGATTCCTAAAGGCAGAGCTAAGGAGGGAAAACTTTCTAAGCGTGGGGTCAGTTTATGCAAAAGCATGAAGGAGGGAGTCAGGATACTGTGTAGAGGCCACACTCTGACTGGAGTGGGTGTAATGTGATTTGGTAGATTGGAGGCAGATTGTGAAGGACATTAAATTCCTGTTGGCAGTAGGGAAGCAATTCAACATGACCAGACCAGTACTTGAGGAGTCTCAATCTGGCGGCTGTGTAGAGGGAAACTAAGGCTCTTCTGCTAGTTTGGCTTTGAAAAAATGGAGATGAGGTTAATTTGACATGATTTGTTCTGATGACACAGCGTTCATCGTGAATCATTCTCATTGTGATGGCATGGAAGCATCTCATATTGATTGTGTTTAACTTTGTGATATCTGAAGCTGACAGTATTCTGCAAAGAAAGAATGAGCAGTTACCATTCTAGGACCTGCTTCTGAGGAAAGGATCTTCTTGTTCTTCCTTGTGTGAATTCACAACTGGGAATGGGACAATAGTCTTTTCTTTTGGGGAGGGGTGTAGGAGGGGGCTTTTGGTCACATTTGTTAACAAGTTCTCAAATGAGAATTTGACTTAGTGAGGCCTCAGTACTTTCTTGCTTTTTCCTTTATTTTGGAGTTTCTAGGAGGTATGTCTAGAAAGAAATGGGCAAGGGCAAATCTGTCTCCTTCTCAATTGTTTCCCTTCCTCTTCTTCCCACCCACCCCCCTCCACCCCAAAAAGTTGAGAAAAATCAGTTAAGGGTGTAAAACAGTTACAATTAAGTGAATTTCTGAGGGCCACACAGAGAGCAGGGCCTAGAGTCACGAAAACTCATCTTTCAGAGTTCAAATCTGACCTCTGACAATTAGTAGTTGTGTGCTCTGGGCAAGTCACTTCACCCTTTATTGAGGCCGTTGCAGCAGAGAGATCCTAAGTCCCTTCTCTTTCCTATTCATACTCTGTGGGGCTATGAAATCATCTTTCATAACTATAATACCAGACCTTTATCTGTGCTTTTCTTCTGAGAGACTCAAGGAGCTTCACTTAAATTTTCTCATTTATCCTTACTCAAACTTTGTGCCCAAGGGGAAGAGAAATACTATCTCCATTTCACAGATGGACTAATGACTCACAGAGAGTTGATATTTTTCTGGGTCATCTAATCCATCAGTAGTAGAGCATGGGCTTGAATCCTATGCAGGACTCTTGACCTTGGCCAACCCTGCCTTTAATTTTTTAAAAAAATTTCTCCATTTTTCTTCCTTGCCAGTCATGGGGGTGAATGAGATAATGTCTGAGAAGTACTTTGCCCTCTTTGGAAAGAGGCCCTGTCTGTTCACCTTGGGAACCTTCCTACTTCCTCAGGATTTAATCTGGAGCATTCTGAGTTAACCAGAAAATCTGGGTGCTCTTGAGATTCACTAGTCTACTCAAAACCAGCAAGGGCAACCAGCATGAAACCTTCATTACCTGTACTACTTGTGGGGAGAATTTTCCAGAAAAAGGATATTTTTCAGTTATAATATTTTTTGTTTTTTCCTTTAAAGAAAATGAAAACCATCAGAAATTTCAAATGTATTTAGGACTGATTTTTAGGCTCCAAAGTGTTAGCTGGCAATGTGGTACGTCAGAAAGACTGATGGGCTTAAATCTCAGTCTCTGCTTACTTCTAGTATCTCCTTGGGCAAATCACTTAACTTCTTGGGCCTCAGTTTCCTCATCCGTCAGTTGGTGGTGGGAGTGGGCTTTGAACTTGATGACTTCTGTGGTCCCTTCAGGTTGCTTTAAATCTATAATTCTTCTCGGCAGTGTTCAAATTCCAGTCATCCCTACAAATTGTTTCGCTAGTCCAGTTTCTTTCTCTAGTTTCGCTGGAGGAAAAGTTTGCCCTTGATATGCAGAGTCATCACACAGCCAGAGGATAACGGGGTGTGTTCCTCTTAACTGGGTTGTTTTCAATAAGGACTTGGCAAAAGCCAATATGTCTCATGAGAGCTGCAGATGCCCCTGATGGGGCTGCATTCTCAAGGCCTACTGTGGAAGACTAAGGGAAAAGGCTGTGGCAGTTTGGGGAGTATTTTTAAATAGTGTTCCAAGATACACAATAAAAATCAGAAACAGAAGCTCAGTTTTGGCATCTGGACTAAGTTCTTTGTATTCAGGATAGGAGGTGTCTTGACTCTAGAACTGGAGGAAACTGTTCTGCTTGAGCCTGATCCAGGATATAATCTTCCTAACAGAATTCTTCTTTGTTCTCTCTGGTCCACTCTTACTGAGCATATGTAAGGAAGATGGTTAGCAGACCATGCCTACCTACCATAAGCAGTGAATTCAGGACTGATCAGGACGGTCTCTTGGAAACTAGAAACTTTTGGACTGCCCATGGGCAAGAGTATGGATGAGTTGCAGGTTGCCACCAGCATGAGCGTTGTCTCTCTCTGGCCCTTTCTCCCTCTGCCCCACCCTCAAAACATGAACTTGGGTTAAAATGAGCATAAAGATCAAACTTGAAAGCTCCCCATCATGAAGGCATTCACAGAGCTTTGTAAGAGCAGGCTTTGCCTTGGTAGTGGTCAAAGATGCTTGGGTTGATTATGCATATGTAGTCTTAAGTCCTTTATCCTACTTCTCAAATTTACCAGCAGTATGATCTGCACATGCCACTCAACCTTCCTCAGTTTCCTCATTGGTAAAGGGTGAATAATGATACTTGTGCTATCTACCTCACAGTGTTATTGGGATGAAAGTGTTTTACAAAACTTAAATTCACTATATTAATTTAAATTATTTAGCATCATGTTATAAATATTTATGTTAATTTATAGAGGAGGATTTATATTATATTTATAGAGGAGCTACCTTTTTCCCCCTTTGTCTCCCACCCTAGCTCACTGCTCTGCTACCAGTCATTGCACCCTGAGACCCTGGGTTATGCATTCTAGGACATCATACTCTAGACATAAGCATGGGGGGCGGGAGCTGGGGTTTGAGGAGCAGAGCATTGTTTTGACTTCTACCCCAGAATCTTTCCCATTTGCTCTCATTCCAATTACGTAGGTAAGAAGACTTAATTAAAAAAAAATTTCCTTTGTAAAATAAGACTGCCTGGTTGGAGGGGCCTGAGTGCTGATGTCAGAATCAAGAGGATTGGATTCAAAATCTAGCTCAGCTGTATCTTACCCTGTGATTTTGTCCCAGGGATTTCATTTCCCTGGGTCTTAGTTTCTTTATTTCCAAAAGTATAGGATTGAATTAGATAATCTAGATTTACCTGATGACTTCTAAGTTCTGACTATGTCAGTATGCTGGGCATCTCTAAAGAATTTTTTAAAAGGGGTGGGGAGGGAGAGAAAATGTACCTAGTTCAAAAACCCCCTTATTTTACAGTGGAGGCAGCTGAAGCCCAAGGTGGTTAGTGACTAGCCCAAGGTCACAAGGTTCATTCCTTTAAGAAATCTAGCATACTTATTGGTATTAAGCTTCTTGGCGGGGTGGAGATCCCATAATAAACTTGAAGAGCTGGTCTTGTCCATTATGTATGGGTAGCACAGTGTCTCCTCCCAATTTTCCTCTACCCTTTGCCCCTTAAATACATACATACACATACATACATACACACATACATGCATAAGATTAGCTTTCCTAAATTTGTAAAGCCCGATTTATTAAGGAAGGAAGTGTGAATTAATGTTTGAAAACTGCTTTGAAAGTGGGAAAGTGCTGCTGGTTGCAATTTCATTACCAGGAGCTAGGCCTTCCTGTTTCTTTAGGCCAGAATTCCCTTGGGCTAGCAAAGTGGTCTTTGGCTTCAGGCAGATTTGAGTGAAAGAGAAAGCTTGGTCTAATATGTCTTCTTAATGAAAAAGAATCCATTGCAGTTCGCCAGAATTAAGTTACCTTTCAACTTGCTTTCATCTCTGCTTAGAATAGCAAGAAAGTCTGGAGAGGAAGAGGAGAAAGAAGACTTAACTGTGCTTTCTTTTTCCATGGTGGCTAGTTAAGCACAGTTTATAAAACCTCAGGTCTGCATTACTGTCCACTGATAAAGCTTTCCTTCTGTTCACATAATCTGGAATGTGGAAGGATAATTCTTTCACTCAAGTGCCTCATCTCCCTGCCATTGTCCTGACCAGTCAGTCCGTGGTCTGGAGTGCTCTGCCCCTCAGTTATTTTGGCATCCTTCAAGTCCCACCTCGTGCAAGAGGCTTTTCCTGGTCCTTCCAAATGCTTGCTAGCCCCTTCCCCTTCAGTCTGCTGTGTACTTATATACCTGTTATCTCCCTCCTTAGAATGTAAGCTCCTTAAGCTTATTTATAGAAATAGCATGGGCTCTTTTGATCTTTCTTGGTACCCCTAGCACTTTGCACAGAACCTTTTGCATAGTAAATGTTTTATAAATGCTTATTGATTGACTCATATGCTAGAATTTCTAATTAGAGAGAGGCAAAGTTTCCCTTGATAATTAGAATTGAAAAGTGACTCTTAGAGGAATTAAATTTATTAGCTCCTCAGTAGGCTTTGCTCAGAATCATTTGACCTTTGGCTAAGTTGTTGCTGATACTGGGCATGTTTGTCAATATGAAGCCTGTAAAAGCCTGTTGCTGAATCATTCCCACGACATGCAGACATGGCGGGACACTTTTGTGTACCTCCCCTTCCTCTAACCCAAAGGTGGCGAGAAAACCCAGCAGGTTATATAAGTGAGTCGAGCAGGCCAGATGGCTGGCGGGTCGCCCAGCTGAATTCAGCTTTGGATGCTTTTGGGAATGCCTGCACTTGTAATAAAACGTGGGCTCATTTTTAATGAGAATAGTCGTTCAGTTTAGCTGTTTGAATCAGTTGAGCAAGACTTAAACTGAGGCCTTTGAGCCTACTAGGATGGCTGTTTGCTTTGCCCTTGCTGGAGATCAGGGACTGGGAGGAGACTCTGTCGCTTCAGTTAAAAACTGAACTGAACAAGAAAGAAAGGGATGGGAGACAGCCATGTGCAGGAGTTAAAGAGTGGCTTATGACCCAGCCTTCCTGTTGGGGAAGGAGAAAAATGCTAGCATCAGCTAATTCCAGCCCAGTGGCTTTCCCATGAATGACAGGTACCAGGATCTTAACAGTGGAGGAGCAGGCCACCTGTCAAGTCTATATTTACCTTCTTTTTTCCTGAGTTTCTGAAAGAATGTGGAATAGAAGGATGAGCCAGGATGAGCCACTTTTTCTCATAACTCACCCAGCCCCCAAGATACTAAGAAGTTTACTTAGCCACACAGAATAGGGATTGGCGTGGCGGCCCTGCCTTTTAAAAATACTCTGGAAGAGAGAGAGCTCCTGGGTTCTGGAGCATATTCTTTCACTTTTTTTCCTTGCTTTATTTTATTTTTTGCAACATGGCTAATATGGAAATATGTTTTGCATGACTTCACGTATAATGGATATTGTAATTTCTTGCTTCTTGATGGGGATGGGGGATAGAAGGAGGGAGAGAAGATGGAATTGAAAAATAACACCTAAAAAATACTTCAGAAGAAGAGGAAACAGAGCTGTGAAGTTAGAGGTAGAAGTGGAATATCTCTTCTGCCTTTTTCCTTCTATTTCATGTTTTCTTGTTATGCTTCTTAGAACCAGTGGTTTATTTTACCTGAATTGCCCCACCATGCATTTTTTAAAATATGTTTTTATTTATTTTATTAAATATGTCCCAATTACATGTAAAAAAAATTAGTGTTCATTTAAACAATTTTGAGTTACAAATTCTCTCCCCTCCCACCCTTTCCCCATCCCTTGTTAAGGCAAGCAATTATATGACTTAGATCATGTAAAACACATTTCTATATTAGCCATGTTGAAGAAGAAAACATAACACACCAAAAAATAAAGTAAAAAAGACGTGTGCTTCAATCAAAGATCATAAGTTCTCTCTCTGGTGGTGGATAGCATTTTTCGTCATGGGTCCCACCATGCATTTTGCTAAATGGAAAATGTGATTGATTTGGAGGTCAAAAGACCTCTGGTTCAGCCTTGCCTCTACCATTTAGTGACTTTGGGTAAGTCACTTAGCCATTCCAGGTCTTACTTTCCTCATTTATGGTATGAAGGAGGTAGACCAGATAAGAGATACTAAAATAGAATAAAATGTGATTGGGAAATATTTAGCAAAATCTTCAGAAATGCAATAGAACATAGATAACGTTAATATGTAGTTTCTGAATCATTACGCAGCCTGCATGAATTCTTATGTATCATTAGTGTACTGTCCCCCTTCTGTGTCTCCTTCCCCCCTCCCCCAGCCCGTTTTTGAGTTTGATACCTTTTTGACAGACCTTTTTCAGACCTAAAATGTTGTGATCTTAAGACTTTTCTTTTTCTTTTTTTTTTTTAGTTCAAAACTTTTTTGTGATGTTTTATGACTTTTCTAAACGCATGAGTTGTATCTTTAAGAGATAATGGTTGTCTGGTAGAAGAATCAGGAAGCCTGAGTTGTGTGTGTGGCCCCAGTGTCGATGGCCTACCTCTATGAGTTGGAATCTTGCTTTAAATGAGAATATGATTACCACAGTAACTGTAGACAGATGGCAGTTTTCATTTCCTAGGTCTGAAGAGCTCTCCAAAACTTGGACCAAGCTTGCAATAACATAAGGTTGTTGGCAGATGGGGGGTAGGTTCTTTTTTAGGTTAATGGTGACTGTATTTTTAATATGCATAGTCAGCAGTTTGCATGTACTCATTTGAGCACTGTGCTCTCAACAAGAGACATTTAAAACAAATCTTAAAAATAGGAATGCTGCTGCCCCTGGGAGTGAGGCACCAACTGGGGTTTTCTTCTCTGCTGTGGCTCTGCTGACAGCCGACTGTCCCAAGAGCTGGAATTGGGTTGCCATGTGTACTAGGCAGGGCACAGAACAGTTCTAGAGAATCAACCTGAGAGGCTTAGTAAGGGTACTTATGCCTTCCTTAAAAAAAAAAAATTCTGACAGTGCCTTATATAGTTAGGGCCTGCCTTTGGCAGTATTGTAAAAGAAGGCAAAGATTGCTAGGTTTCAGAAACATGACACTGATTTGTTCCAGCCGTGGGGAATATTTAAAGGTCTTCTCTCAATGGTAGGACTCATGGGGAAGTTAGGCCTTTAAATTTTTCTATGAGTCTCTATACCGTGTTCTAAGCCAGTTGCCAACTAATCACTGCTAAGCTGTTAATTTATAAGACAACCCCTCCCAAGTCTATTTATATCTTAATAGAAGGTTCTTGAGGAGCATAGAATCCTGGCCCAAAGCAGTTTTCTAAGACCTGAAGCAGAGGTTCTGAATTGGAGTCTGCGAACTTCATTATTTTTTAAAAAATTGTTTTTGATAGCTGTATTTTACTATAACTAATTGCCTTTGTAATTTATTTGCTTAAAAACATTACTCTGAAAAGAAGTCCGTAGGCTTCACAAGACTTCTACAGGGGTTCATACACACCACAAAAGGTTAAGAGAATTTTTAAGGTAAAAAACATTGTTTTTAAGGTTAAATTCTTTTTTTAAATTTATTTTTAGTTTTCAACATTCATTTCCACAAGATTTTGAGTTAGAAATTTTCTCCTCATCTTTCCCCTACCCCCCACCCCAAGATAGCAAGCCTACTGAATACTCCTTCCCCCAATCTACTCTCTTATATCCTCCCCACTTCTCTCCCCCAACTTCCTAGTAGGGCAAGATGGATTTCTGTACTCCATTGCCTGTATATCTTATTTCCCAGTTGCATGTAAAAAACAATTTTTTAAACATTTGTTTTTAAAACTTTGATTTCCAGATTGTTTCCTTTCTTCCCTCCTCACCCACCCCCAATGGGAAGATAAGCAATTCAATGTAGGTTGTACATGTGTAGTTATGCAAAACATTTCCATAGTAGTTATACTGTGAAAGACTAGCTATATTTCCCTCCATCCTATCCCGCCCCCCACTTACTCTATTTTCTACTTTGACCCTGTCCCTTGTCAAAAGTATGTGCTCCTAATTACCCTCTCCCCCAGTCTACCCTCCCTTCTATCACCCCCCCCTTATCTCCTTCCTCCCTACTTTCCTGTAGGGTAAGATATCCAATTTAGTGTGTATGTTATTCCCT
>CM053581.1:317832378-317904881 GCA_028627135.1 Pseudochirops cupreus | reverse complement strand
AGGAGAGAATAGACTGGGGGAGGGGGGACACACCGGGATGGCTGTTTTGGGGCGGTGGGCAGGGGAAAGACGAGGAGAAAATATGTAACTCAAAATCTTGTGGAAATGAATGATGCAAACTATAATAAAATTTAAAAAAATTCAGAGTTAAAGAAAATGCTAAATTTTAGTTTCGAGGTTAGTGAAAATAAAAATGTAATTTCTTTTATCCATCCAACCTTGTGTACTCTTAAGAAATCCATCCACAGGACACTGTGGTCTCTAGACTCTGGGTTTAAGACTCAGGACAAGCTGCCTTCTAGGATAGTCTTTTTTTTGAGGGAGTAGGGAGGGTAATGCTTTGAATAATTTATAGTTGCAAGAATTGAGACCCTTTATGTTTTGCTACTGGTTCTGCCCCTGACTGTGCAAATCACCTCTGCTTTATAGTATCCTCATTTGAAGCCAAGACTAACGCAGAGGTGATAACAGGGGGACATGTTGAATTTTGCTTTATTGCCTTGATTTACAAGCAGAGTGGGTGCCATCCAGCATGTAGGGCAAGCTTGGACAAAACACTGTGATCATGGACTAAACTTCACCTCCAACTCTAGCCATTGTTAGAGCTGTAAACCTAGGAAATTTTGCTTCTGGGGCAAATACCACAAACTGTCGCAGAGAACAAGGCAGAGTTGGGGAGGAGCTCATCTCAGCTTGCCATCTGGCAACTTCTTATTTTAACTAATTATTCTTACTAACTAGATGCTAAGCTTGGTTGTTTCCATGCTGCAAAGGGAGTATGAGTGCTGTCATCACCTTCTGAATTTAGCCTTTTGGTCCAGAGCTCCAGTCACCCCACCCCAGTTATGTTTTTGACCATTATGTTAGGGATATTCAATCAGCTCCTCAGAATTGAGTGTTCCTTCTCCTGTGAGGCCAACAAGAACTCCATTAAAACCCAGTCCTCCTTTCTTTGGTACTCCAGTTGGCTCATGATGATATATGGGGCAGGACAGAGTATTTTTATGTTCATAGTCACTAAAAGGCTGCTTCTTAAGTCTTACAGTAGTGGAGAACCTCTGGTATTCTCTCATATTTCCCTTCTACCTCATGCTGAGCTTCCCTGGAATAGCTTAGAACAACTAGATAGATAGGAGAACAGAATTTGAGAACCTTTTGCAGCTCAGATTTTGTTGGATTCAGGTGAAGATTCTTCATAGATTTTGGTTCATCCTTACTCATGTTAGAGATTAGAAATCCCAATTTTAGCCATAAATACATGGAATCTCTTTGTTCCTCACCTGTACCCTACCCTGTCTCCAGCCAGGAAGGGTCTCCATTCTAGACTCATGGCCAAATGACAGTAGGACATCAGCTCTTTGGCTCAGACCTGTACTTTTATCATTACAGGAAATTTCAGGTAAGGAAACTCCTACCAGACACTCCATCTCTTGGCTCTGGGCATTTTCTCTGATTGTCTCCCATGCCTGAAATGCAGAATTCTGATCCCCAGGCTTCCTTCAAGTCTCAACTAAAACCCCACCTTCCACAGGAAGCCTTCCTCAACTGCTCTTAATTCCAGGGCCTTCTGTCTTCAAATGACCTTCTCTTTATCCTGTATATAGGTTGCTTTGTATACATTTGTTTTCACATTAGGGCCCCCTTTAGACTGTGAGTTCCCTGAGGGGAGAGGCTGCCTTGTGCCTCCTTTTATATCTCCTTATCATAATAGGAGCTCATCACAGTGCCTGCCACATAGTAGGTGCTTAATCAATATTTATCAATTGGTTGATTAACTGATAGAGATCTATAATTTCTGTGAAGCTTACAGTCTTTTTTTTTTCTTTTTGGAGGGGGGAAGGCAGGCCAGTGGGGGTTATGTGACTTGCCCAAGGTCACACGGCTACTTAGTGTTAAGTGTCTGAGGCTGGATTTGAACCCTGGTCCTCCTGACTCCAGGTCCTGTGCTCTATTCACTGCACCACCCTGCTGCCCCAGTTTACAGTCTTAAGAGAGTTGACTGGGACACTAAAAGGTTAATAATGTATTCAGGGTCATACAACCAATGTACTGTGCTTTTTGGACCTTTGGTCATCTTGACTTAAGTCAGCAGACGTGTGACAAGCTGCCTGCCTGCTTATCATAGTGCTGGGCACGCAGTAGGTGATTAATAAATGTTTACTGAATTGCATTGGCAGTCAGACAAGAATCAAGCCCCGTCTTTGGCCACCCTGGATAAATTTGCCTCCTGAAAGGGGCATTATGAGGATTAATGAGGTAATAGGAGAGCTTTGAGTTTGACTTGTGGGTCACCCTCAAATTATACTAATAAAGACGATATAAATACAAGTTGCCTATAAATCTGCGGCGAGAAGGGGCGGGGAGGAAGAAGAATTGTAAGGAGTAGTACAGAATGAGTGAGTCATTTTCTGGCTTCTGCTGGGCAGGGCCCCGCATTCAGCCCCACAGTCTTACAGATTCTTCCTTTTGGAAACACGCATACTGTACTCAGGAATTTCTGATTTGCAGCTTTCCAGAGCCCAGAGAAACAAGGTTTTTCTTCCTCCTGAACTGAAATGTGTAACAGTTTCCAAAGTCAAAAAGTGAGATGAGTGCATAGAGACATCTTCTGTTTCAGATTTCTGGGGCTGGGGTGGGGGGGTGAGGGTGGGGGGCTCTCCCTTTCTTCTCCTCCCTTTTGGAAATGAAATGCTGAGGGGCCGGTGGGTTTAAACCCACAGATGAACATGACGTCAGCACGGAATCAGGAAATACTAAAGCTGTCTAGAAGACACATAGCACTATTAACTGACCACATCCTACATGTAATTCACTGAAGCCTTCTTAACTGGCATTTAATTTGTGCAGTGTGGGTGAGCGAGTGTCCCTCCAAGAGCTGTAACAGTGCTGTATAGTGCTCTATAGTGCATGGAGCGTGTGGGGGAGGGGTCGGGGGGGGGGGTGAGTTATTCAGTTTCTGTTTTTCTTGGCCATGAATCTCATCTTCAGTTAAAAGCTAGGGAAACTACTCATAGGGGTTTTGAGGATTTCTGAATAAGAAATGCAAGGAAATTGCCTAATGTTGCACAGTTTCCTTTTCTTGTTGCTTGCTTGTTACCCAAAATATACTGGTTCCTGCTAAAGCCTGAAAGAATTTGATAGGTCCTGCCCCCTTGACAATTGACTGTGGCCTATTTAGTCAGAGTTATCCTGACTTGAGTTTGAGTTTTTCTTAGGGTCAAACAACAAAGCTTCCTGTAATCATAACTATAGCAACAGTGTTTTTACGGCCCACAAATCAAAAGGAATAAGGGGGAAAAAATCCTCAGCAGTCTGTATTTGTAAGCCAGAGGTATTGCGTTCATGCCTAATTCACCAGGTTAAAAAAAAATTTTTTTTCAACCAAATCATCCACTCGCAGCACAGTCTAACTGTTACACCTTTCCCCTTATTGATTCACAACACCCTGGTTTGAGATTTCTGGCAGGGAAGATACAGCAGAATTATGTTTGTAGCCCCTATTCTCAGGATCACAGGACAGAACTAGAGGGGAGATCTTAAGAGATCGTTAAGCTCAGTCCTTTCATTTTGCAGATGAGGAAATTACTATAGTAAATGACAGAAACATATTCAAGTTTTGGATTAGCTAAGGACAAATTGTCCAGTAAGATCATGCTTATTATCCATTGTTGTTGGCAGGGCTAAGGTGAAGGCAAAAGGTGGCATCAACTCTGACTTTATCCCTTTGCCAATTTATATTAATTAAATTTAAAGTAATTAAATAACAGTAATAATAATCATAACTAACATGAGGTAGTACTTTAAGGTTTTCGAAATACTTTATCTCACTGATAATATCTTTTTGAGGTAAGTACTGTTGTCCTCATTTTTTATAGATGAGGAAACTGAGCCTTTCGAGAGTCTAAGTGACTTGCCTATGTGTAATAAAAACTCCTGAGACAGGATTTGAACTCAGGTCTTCTTGACTCTAAGTATCCCACTGTTCATCCAATACCTGCCTACCTATTGTGTATCTTACACAGTGCTATATGACATGAAGGATGCAAAAGGGGTATAGGATTTTTGCCTTCATTACACTTACATACAGTCTTGCTGGAGAAATGAAATTTAACCATAGATATGTAAAAGCAAGAGAGCATATCAGAAGCATTACAGCTGACTTGCGTAGGATGGGTGACAAAGTGAAATATGGGGTCCGAGAAGTGAGAGATCTGTGTGATCTGAAGTCACCAAGGGAGGATTGGTTCAAGGGAATGGCTTGCCTTCTCGTCTCTCACTCTCAGAGTCTTTATATTCCTCCAACACTTAGCCCAGGCCATCACTCACCCACCTAATTGTGTCTTCTCCATTTTTAGATATTTCTGCAGCATTTAATCTGAAGTCTAGTCTGGTCCTTCTTTTGCCCCCTACTTGTATCATACTCATCTGCTCTCTTACCTCCCCTCTCCTCCCCCGTAAGCCTCCCCAACCCAGTGAAATGTAAACTTGTGTATGGCAGCAGCTGCTTGTTCTATATTCAGGTCCTCATACAGTGACGGGCACTTGGTAGATACTTAATAAATATGTTGAATTGAGTAGGAATAGGACTTGCCAGGATGGAAGGCAAGGAAGAAGACTCCACTTTTGTAGAGTTTTGTAGAATTTACTGTTCTCTCTCCCCCCGTTTTGTCCCTCCCTCCTCCCTCCCTTCATTCTCTACATTTCTGTGTCCATTGAGTTCTTGCTGTCAGTTGGAGACATGAGAGATGGTGATGGCGCCAGAGATGCAGGACCGGATGGGACCTCAGAGACCATCTGGCCCAACTCTGTCATTTTATAAGTGAGGAAACTGAGACCCACGAGGGTTTTTAAATTTTTTCAAATTCAGTGGTTGCATTTTGATTTTCTTAGTCTCTTTGCTTTGCAGTGTGTGTCATCTGTGTTGGAATGGGAGCTCCTTGGGAGCAGACTATCTTGGTTTTCTCTTTGTATGATAATTTTGTTTGTGTTAATGATACGTCCTGAGCCTTAATAGTGAGATGTCATGAGCGATGCTAGTGAATGTGGTCATTAGGTAACTTTAGAAAACTTCAATTGGTAACATTCTTTCTGGTATACTATAACAAAAGGCCTTCTTTTAACCTCTGTCTTAGGACCAGACTAAACTCTGTATATGGCAAGATAGGTATTAATGCCTAGAGAGCAGAGGTTTTAAAAAAAAAGTTACTTATTTTTCCTTAATCATCAAGAATGCCCTTCCTTACACAACTTTCCTTTTTTCTCCCCAAATGTTTGTATAATGAGGAACTACTGTTCTCTGCCTGACAACATACCACATCCTTCCCTTTCTTTAAATTTCATCTCCAGAGCCACCCCCTACAGAAAACATTTCCCTGATTTTACCCCAACCACTCCCTAATGAACTAGAACAATCTCAGCATAATAGAATACACCTCAAAAGTCCATCTGGTCCCTCTATACTTAAACAAAATTATTTAGGGCTGATCTCCATCTACTTCCATTTCATGAAAAGATAACCATATGCCATAGATAAAGTGCTTTTAAAACCTTAAATGCTCTATGTAAATGCCAGAAAGATTGAAGAACTTGTTAAAGCCATTAGTGATCAATAATTATTACTGGGCATATTGGCTAACTTACCAGAAGAGCAAAGTTGTTCATTTATTTCAGTTATGTCCAACCATTTATGGCGCCATTTGGGGTTTTCCTGGCAGAGATACTGGAGCAGATTGTCATTTCCTTCCTCCAGCTCATTTTACAGATGAGGAAACTGAGGCAAAGTTAAGTGACTTGCATAGGATCACACAGCTAATAAGTATCTGAGGTCATGTTTGAACTTGGGAAGATGAGTCTTTCTGAGTCCAGACCCAGCATTCTGTCCACTGTGTCATCTTGCTGCCTTAGAAGAGCAAGAAAGAGGAAGTAGCTAGAGTCACTGTTAGGTAACCGTTATTAATTCCCCAAGCACCCAAAAAGAGACAATCCAGGACTCTTAACCCAAGAACTCTATAGGAATAGCAATGACTTCCAGAGTATCAGCCCAGCTCCTTTAAGCATTTTTGAGGGGAATAACCTCCAAGAAGAAGGGGCTTGTTGGACACCCTGGCCACCATCAACATCAACCATTGACCAATTGCCACCTACATGGGTAGGCAATATGTTAGGAAACCTAAAATTTTGCCCATTTTGACCTCAGTGGCTTTAGGCAAGTCCTTAGTTTCTTCATCCGTAAAATTTTGAGTTTGTTGGGGCTAGATGAGGTGGTCTTTAAGCCCCCTTTCCTCTCTCAAATTATTTGAGCTTCCATGACTTTTTGAACAGATTTCAACGTCCTAAGGTCTCTGAACAACACAGTAATCACCCGTAATTCCAAATGGTCAGTGATGAAGAATGCCACCTGCCTCCCGACAGAGAAGGGATGAGACAGATGTTTTGGGACAGGAATGATACAGAAATTTGTCTTGCTTGACTCTGCTTACTTGTTATAAGGGTTTGCTTTCCCCCCCTCTCCCATTGGGGAGAAAAAAATAAGTGCTTGAAAATAAAAATAGAAAAATGTTAAAGATTCTATGATTATTTAAACTCCAAATGTAGATATGCACATAGAGTCTGTCTAGGCACAGAGAAGTTAAAGCATATTTTAATTGAATATAGGCTGTTATCGCCAAAGTCTGGCACCAGTAGCCTCACACTAAGCTCTTATAATTGCTGCATTTATACTTCTGTTATAAAAATAATATATTTCTGTTATTTAATCTCTTCTATTATTTTGTAAAGTTGGGGGGGGACAAAGACTGTCTTTTCATGATTTGCTAGTATTAGCCAGTTGTATTGTAATATACCCTTTAATGCTCACAGTGTAAATGTATTTGTTGATGAAAAGACTTGAACATTGTAGTGATGATGCAGAATGGGAGCCCAGTCCTCTTGTTATGGAAGTATATGCTCTCCTCTTTCATTCTTATGACTCATTTTCTTTTTCGTCGTTCTGTTATTATTTAATCAATTCATAGTACCTACTATATGTAAAACATTATGTTGGGGTGAAGGAATGTACAAAGTCCTTGTGAAATTTAGTGTAATGGGGGTGGGCACTTTGTGCAGTGTCATTTGCCAAGATAAAATTGGTATTCCTAGGGATTTTTACTGTAACCCAGGAAAAATACAATTCATCCTTACTAATGCAGGTAGTACTTCCTGGTTTTGTGGAGCAGAGCTAACCTAGGGATAAGAAGAGGAGGGTCCTCTAACCATTTTAGGTCTTTATTTTATGTCTGCCTTAAGATCCATGGCAATTCAGTTATTTCTAGGCTCTCCCATCCTACCCTGAATTCCCTCAGGATTTCTGTGGTTCAATTTGTGTACACTGGGATTAGAACCTCCAGTGCAGCCTCAGAAATAGCTTGCTTTCTCCAGCCCTTTACATATTATCCATAGAAGGACCCTCATAATTGGTCTTTGCAAAGCCCTGAGCTGTTTTTGAGATGCCTGGAGTTACTCTAAGGTTTGAAAGAATAGGGGCTAAGGGCCTCTCACACCCAACATGCTCTCTCTACCAGGCAAGCATTTATTAAATGATTGCAATGTGCCAGCCACCAGGAGAAGTCAAATGCTGTGGGATGCCACTGCAGCCCCACGTGTTCCCTGGCATGTATCTGTGTCTTGTGTATACTTCAAATGTCTTCTGCTTTGTCCCTACCCTTTTACAGTAGTCCTCCCACCCCTGGCCAATCTGTATTAGCGATATTCTCCCATCCGTCTAGGCTCCCCTCAAATACTGCTTCCTCTGAGAAGTCTCAGGATTCTCCTCTTAATCAACCTGTATGGGCATCTATCTGTATTTATATTTCGTCTTCCCTTTTGTAAGCTGCTTGAGAATAGGCATGATGTGTCTCCCTCTCGGCACCTAGCGTTGAGAGCCTTCTACATAGTGGAAGTAGTTTTTAAAAAATAGAATTCATGTTAATATAACCTTCTGGATTCATATGATCTCTGATTCTATTAACTGCTTACATAAGGACTGATAAAAATCTTTCAGTTTTCCAGTAGCACTTTTGACACAGAACATCTTTACCAGTTCATATCTTAAGTGGCTTTTCTCTGTGGTTGATTACCTGCTAGTTACTCAAATAAGATCTATTGCTAAGCATATCATAAATAATCTGCTTTATATACAGATGGCTGCGTTCTAACCAGACTTAGTCATTCTGCAGTACTTATCAGCTCCCACTGTGTGTAGAACAAAAAAATGCGGTGAAAAGAATGAAGCAAACAACTGACTTTGAGGATTCTGTAACCCTGAAATCAACAGAATAAGATGGGATCAGCTTCTTTAGAGTTTTGTGTCCTTCAGAGTTCTTTATATTCTGGTCTCTCTCTGCTAGGGTAGTAGACTTTATGTGTGTCCCAAGCTCAAAATGGATAGATGTCCAGCCTAGATGCTTCAAGACAGCGAGATACAGTCGGGTGAAAATGAATGAAATGATGTATTTTTTTTTTCTACTTGAGAATCTTAGGGAATAGATTATTACCTAGAACACATAAAACCTCTGCTTTAATTTTAATTGGACTTCTGCTACGAAGTTACTTCCTTTTCTCTTGCCAGTGCAGTTGTTTTTATGTTAATCAGGAAGATGCCCTCTGATTAAGAGTATTTCAAAATTTATTATTATTAGGGAATGGGAATAAACACTTATGTGGTACTTACTACATGCCAGCCGTTGTGCTAAGCTCTTTACAATTATTATCTCATTTAATCCTCACAGTGACCCTGAGAGGTAGGTGGTGCTGTGATCCCCATTTCACAGTTGAGGAAACTGAGGCAAGCAGAGGTTAAGGGACTTAGCCTGGGTCACACAGCTAGAAAGTATCTGAGGCTGAATTTGCACTCAGGGCTTCCTGACTCCAGGCGCAGGCAACATGCCACCAAGCTACTTGTGATGGTTATTGTTGTTTCTGTTTTAGACTGTTGATAGGTCCATCTACCATTGTTCATTAACACCCTCTGTGCTACTTACAATGTTAGAGAGTTTCCTGGGGCCTTGAGAGTTTAAGTGACTTTCCCAGGGTCACACAGCTAGTTTGTTTCAGAGAGGACCATTTGCTATTGGTTAAAATCCTAAAGCCATAGGAGTGGCTACGCCTCACTTAAATCCAGTTCACTTGCAAGACACTCTCCTGATGTCATTGATCCCTTTGGAGAATGAAGGATGAACAGCAATGACAAGAAAAGCCGTAGGAGGGGCAGTACCCTTGAGACCGCCAGGACTAGAACTTGAACCAAGGCCGTCCTGACTATAGGAGAGAGTATCTGTATCCTACATTAGCTATTATGATAATAATAACAATAAAATTAAAGAGAAAATGTTCTATTATTAAAATAGTAGCACTTAATCTAATTTTTATTCTTTTGTTATTATTAAATTCAGTTTTAGGACAGAATCACAAAGTTAATAAGTAGAGCTGGGACAGGTGTTGAAAAGAGGCAGTATCAGTGGTGGTGATTGACAGACATGATCAATTGATTCACTTGTTCATTCATTCATCGAACCACCATATAATAAGTAGCAACAGTTTGCCAAACACTGTGCTCTAACCATCTCATTTCCTCTTTTTGGCCAGTTGCAAGTACAGCTAATAGGAAGGCTCCATGACTCAAACCATTTGTGGTCAGAAATGCCTTTGTGATTAGAGGTCCAGGTACCCAGCTCCCAGGCTCTGACATTCCACTTAAGTACAGGGTGTCTGTCTCTTGACTGGAGGACCATCATCCCTCTTCTTGAGACAGAAATTAGCATTAGGCCTAATCTCCATCCCCTACATGTTGAGGTTGGGAAGAAACCATTTTATAAAAGAATGACCCTCAACTCCCATGTGTTTTCCTCTGCCTGTGACTTACTAGCTTCTCTAAGTTAAAACACATCAAAATGGGGCCCAAATTTTTGATCCACTAGTGCCCCATAAGCACAAAATTGCATCATTGCCTTATTTTTCCTTTAACTTACATATTTAAAAATTCCTAAAAGTTTTCTGTGTGTTTTCTTGGTAAGTTCTTTGTAATGGTAATAAAGGTTATTGGTAGAACTAAATTCAGGAGCTAGAATAACATGTAGACTCTCTTCCTTCTCTAGGGACATGTAAATTGGATTGGCTAGGCTATGAACAGAATTTATTGCAAAATCCAGAGTTGATGCAAAAGAAGCGTATGAAAAGTCTCCACTCTCGTTTGCTTTTTCCAATTATACCCCTATTGCAGCTTCTAGGTGAGAGCTCAGAAAATTGCAGTACACTATGATTTGTATCAAAGACACAACCTTCCTGCCCTTATGTTTATCTTCAGCACCAGCTCTATATTCTGATTGTTGCTGAGGACTATGACATGATTTCTCTCTGTTCAATGCTAGCTTGCATTGTTGTTTACAAGCCTCAGCTTGGAGATTGGATCCTATTCCTGATCTCATTTGCTATGACTTTTGGCAAATTGTTAAATGGCTCATTTTCCTCATTTATCCACTATCTCATTAATGCTTTCATCATCATAATCATCATCATCCTCCATCAATCAATCAATCAACAGCCATTTATTGGGCACCTACTATTGCCAGGCACTGATGATACAAAGGCCCACCCTGAAGAAGCTTACATTCTATCAAAGGAGACAACATGTATACCATATACATGTGTGAGTGCATACAAAATACTTGATGTGCCAGACCCTAAACCTCAAATCAATAAGATCTACCCTTTGGAAGCTTATACTCTGGAACAAGTTATATTATACCGCTATTAATATCTAGTATCTAAACATGTACTAGGTATAGTAAGGATGAAATGACTTTATTCAGAGAAGCGCAAGTTAAAAAAAATGTTTAGTATGGACTGAATTCTAATGCCTGTTTGCCAGGCACATTAACTACACGCTGGCTCAAGTCACACAGTTGCAAAGATACTTCTTCAGGGCATCCTGAAAAGAGTACCAAAGTGTGTCTGAGCACCCCTGAGTTGAAACGTGGTGAGTCAGGCATTTTCCTAGCAAGATGAAAACATTAAAGCTTCTTAGCCAAAGACCCATCAATCTTTGTATTAGAGTGCAGTCCTTCCTCAGGTCCACTCCTCAGAATTCTTAGCTTCCTTCAAAGGACAGATTAGGTATGACCTCTTTCATAAGTCCTTTTCTGAATTTCCTATTCCCCCCTCCCATAGTTAGTCTTTTCTACCTCATTGAATTACTCTGTTAGTTTGCATAAACTTTAAAAAAATCTGTTTATATTGTGCATCTCCCAAATAGAAGGTCAAAGGCTGTCTTTATTTTTATTTTGTTTCTTTGTATTCCTAGAAAATTATGATCAGGAATCATTCTTCCCGAAACAGAAATTATCATTTGTACTCTTATTGGGGCACTTAGGTGCAACAATAGATGGAGTGTTGGAGTCAGGATGACCTGAGTTCAAATCCTGCCTAACATGCTTACCAGCTTTGGGACACTGTTCAAGTCATGTAACTTCTCCCAGCATCATTTTCCTCATCTGTAGTATGAGAATAATAATAGTGCCTACTTCTCAGAGTTAGTGTGAGGACAAAACGAGATAATGTTGGATAATATGCTTGCAAACAAACGATATAGAATAGTAATGTGCTTGCAGACACACGGTACATTATAGTATACTGTTTTGTAAACTGCAGCTATTATTATTAGCATCAAAATTCAGTTTAATTCACAACTTTTTAGCATATCATCTTGGTTTCCAGATTCTTTATTTAACCTCATAGGAGAAATTCAGAGACCTGTTAAGACTCTATTTTCCAGAGCAAATTACTCATTTTCTTCTCTTGAGGGTGAATGGACAAGTCTTGTTCTTATTGGTACAGAAAATATTTATGAGTCTTGGCCAGCAATTCTCATTGGTTGAGTCTTTAGATTTGTTACTCTTTTGGGTGGTGGTAACAGAGGGGAGAATGTCTTGAGGGGGGATATCACCTTTGGAACTCTTGGCAACCTTAACAGTCTATTTCTCTGCTTCTCCATTGTCTCAGCCTGGCCATTCACTTCGCAGTCCTGGCTTGCACGCTTTGTTAGCTCCATTTCAAAACTAACTTTCTTTGGCTCATTTACCTAAACTGGACATAGATTAATGGCCTAACCATTGAAAACCCAAGCACATGTCTCTCCAGGAGTTTTCAACTCACTGACCAAACTTCTTTTGCATCTGGAATGCTGGTATATTCCAAGATGGAGGTCAAGGTACAAGAGAGAGAGAAGCTCACTTCCTAATTAAATCATACTCTAAACTCTGCATTTTTTTTTAATGCCTTGTACAGCTGGACAGCAATGGCACTTGTGAGCTCAGGAATGAGGTTTTCTTACTGAGTGAAAAAAGCCCAGTCTAACAGATACATTGCCTAGATAAGGTGGGGGACAAAAAATCTAAAATCTTGTTCTCTTCCCCAGTAAATTTTTGAAGATTAGTGAGACTTGATAACCATAGTTTCCTTCTTCATAGTCCTTAGATGATAAATATGCCACCATCAATTTCATTCCTTGCATTACTGATGGAAATGAGCGTTTCCCTTCCTGACTTAATAGGATGGCAGTGGAAATTCCCAGAAATCTTAAGCTGTTGGCTTTCCTGCAGGTCAGCCTTTTATCCAGGGAGCCTATAATAGAAATTTAGGTATAGATAAAGAGTTATAGATAGAAGTATATGTTTATCTGTATAATTTCTATGTATATGTATATATTGCATGTAACATGTATGTATATGTACTCATACATTTCTATGGAACTTTACAGTTTGACAGAAATTTTACATTTGCAGTGTTTGCAAATTCCCTTCCCCCTTCCCCACCTATCTATTTACCATGTGAAGTTTGGACCATCTAACTTATCTTCAGTTTTTAGATGAGAAAACAGTCAGGATCATAGGGCTGATAAATGACAGGGTTAGGACCAGAACACAGTTCTCTCTGCTGATCTTTTGTTCTCCCTACTACACCATGCTCATGGCCAACTTTCTTGGGTCCCTTGAGAAAATAATTTTGACTCGCAGAACATAACGGGCGTTTTCATTCCTTTCTGGTACAGAGGCCCCTAGGCTTCCAACAAAACTCCTAGTACTGCCCAACCCGGTTTAAAATGAAATTGGGAAATGTTTAATAGAATAAATAGAAATACAGTACAACACAGAAAATGTTAATTTGTAGTTTTCTGTGGCTAGCAGGGATCCATTCTATTTGAGAGTCCTTGTTCTGATGTCTATAATTGATTTTATTTATTTAGATGCTTAACCTGAAATCTGTCTTGAAGACCATGTAAATAAGGCCATTTAATGAGTTACTGGTTGTAATCAGGACCTACAGCTATACAGAGAGTCTTCCTTGTAGAGTAAGGATCCCTAACTTCTAACCGGTAGACCTTTTCTCTTCCATTATGTATCCCTCCATGGTTTGGACTGAACATTGTAAAGCCCAGCTTTTAAAGGTTTCCTGTACTATTTCAGGGACGTACTCATGAAAAATTGGCATATATATTATCTACATTGGAATTAATACTAAGTGTGGTAGAGAATTACCTCCAAAGTAATGAAGCTGAGGAGTGGGGGATGGAGTGTAAGGGGCTGTTGATACTGTATTTTTGTCCAATAAATATAAGCTAGTTGTTTATCAAATCAAAATAGTTAAGATTTCACTTCTCTTTTCTAGGTCTACAACTCAAACAAAGACATTCAGAGTGAAGGAAGTAAGTATGGCATGTGTGGAAGCTTTTTGTGGCTTGGGATTGGGGTGGCTATTGCTGCAGTGGTTGCTACTCCCAGTATGGACACCAGGAGGGGCAGTGAGCATGCCAAATTTTGCTCTGACACATTTTTAGAGTATTGCATGTTTTTCTCTCCTCTTTGCCTGCTAGCATTATCAGAGAGAGAAGCAGTAGGAAACATACTGAAAGGGTCCACTCACCACTTAACATCTCTTAATCCATTAATCCCTAGCTCCCCAGGAGACCTAGCCCATGTCTGAAGAGCAAACTCTCTGCTTCTTCTGCATGGCCTTGCTCACAAGATCAGAAGAAATAATAACCTACTTAGTTGCATAATGATTCCCCCTCCCCCCTTTTTTTAAAGTAGGGAGAAGAAAGTTTGGAGATAGAGAATTATGCTATAATATATTGATATGAATCTTTAAAGTTCCTTCTACTAGTCCATAATCTTGTTCTACTTCTATCCTCTGGCTAAACAAAATTTCAAAGGACATGGAAATACACTTGAAGATAACAGGTTCAGTATAACCATACTGAAACTGGTATGGGGGAGGTGTCCAGGCTCCCAACTCTGAAGCAATCCCCGATCTCACAGAGATAAGGTTTTAAAATTTTGTTTTCATTCACATAAAAATTCCTTCTAGGTAGCAAGACTTCAAAGAAACATCCTTCCTCTTTGCTCATGAAAGAAAAAAAACAAAAGCCAAACCTTCCCACCCACTCTCCAAAATTCAAGCAAACCTGAGAATCCCCTCCCCACCAAAAGCTTCAAACATATCATTTCCACGAATTCAGCTTCTGTCTGGAAAGCTAGCTTAGTAATGCTCTCTCCAATTGATAATTAGTGGAAAAGTTTTAGATACTCTTTTTGACAGCCCTGTGTGGCACAGAACTCCCTGCATTTTTACCCTCACAGAATGTCAGGATGAGTAAATAATTGTGTGGATAATACTGACCAGTAAACATGCTTCCTCAAATCTTTTTAGGATGCAGGTCAGGTATATGAATCATAATCCTAAAAACTGGGTAAATACCTCCAGACTTGGTTATATAATCTCAAAAATTTCCTGTGCACCTTTTCTTCCTCTCAGGGTTTAGGATCATTGCTGCTACCTGCTAGTGACAACCTGCTGGAGATGTGGTTAAGCTATGAGTGGGGAGGGACCTTATTTCCCCATCAGTACTGGTAGGGATGCAGATGGAATAGAAATATGCAGAAATTGTATGGAGGTGGGGGAAGGAAGGTAAAATATTTGAGTAGATAAGGTAAATCATTCATACAGACTGGGATGCACTGATTCTGTAATAAATAAGACATTGGAGAAAAATTGGAGTAGCTATGAATAGATGTCATTAACCAGAAAATCTGTGCCTATGATCTTCTGCCGCCTCTCCTAAATCTGGAGAGAGTGTATTATAAGAATAGCTACCAATCGTATGAGACTTTAAGACTTGCAAAGCCTTTTACATGTATTATCTCATTTGAACCTCACAACAATTCCATAGAGGAAGAATCCCTACCAGGCCCATTCCCATGGGCATCTCATTCTCTGACATGGTGTGCACTTTCCTCAAGTATCTGAGCCCTGCCACTGACTCTTGGGAATATGGGAGAACTGTTTGTTTCAGTTTTCTGCTCTATAAAATGGCAACAGTAATCTTTGTCCTCCCTGGCCCACCGGATCACTCTGGGGAAAGGAATATGTGCACCTCAAAGTGCTAAGTTTGAGTTATTATTACTATTCCTCCTGCTTCGTTATAAATCCTTTGTTGGATCAAGGTGTGGGAGGGATAAGGGAGGAGTATTGTTAAAAATGTCCCATCTACCTCCAACGATCACATAAATGGAAATTATTTCCAGGAACTTTAGACTTTCTACTCTTAAACAACTATTGCTTTGGAGTGTGATCTACATACATTCTGGCTAAGCCAAAGAATCCTTCTTCTTCTTTCTCATGGGTAGTTTCTCTCCCATTTACACTCACTTGGCCTGCTATCATCAGAACTCTCAGAGGTAGGATGTTTGTGACATTTACTGCCTCTTCTGAGATTCTTGTTTGCTTTTTCCACTTCTGAAATTCTAGGAAAGGAAACAGCAGGGAGCTGAGATGACATGTTTTCTTGCAAGATTCTTCTCTGTGTTTTTGTTGTTGTTGTTCAGTGGCATGGTCATGTCTGTCTCTTCATGACCTTATGGACCATACTGTCCATAGGGTTTGCTTAGCAAGTATACTGGCATGGTTTGTCCTTTCCTTCTCCAGTATATTAAGGCAGACAGAGATTAAGTGACTTGCCCAGGGTGACTTAGCTAGCAGGTGTTTGAGGCTAGATTTGAACTAAGGTCCTGACTCCAGCTCTAGTATTCTATCCACTGAGTCACTCTCAGTCTTTCGAGAAAAAGCACCTAGGTATAGATTGCCACATTTTAGCTTAAATTTACTGCTCTTCATTGGAGTTATCTCCCCAGGCATAAAATATCTTGAGGGGAGGGAGAGAGTGAAATGGTGTCATAAATGGAGTCCTTTGAGTGTTGATGCCAACTACCAATAAGATAATATCACCATATAATTATATCCACAATCTAAAGAGAGCATCTCCCCCACCCCTGCCCAAATCCAAAAAACACAAAATAGCCCTCCGTTCCTTTTGTCAGAACTGTCATCCCTTCACCAGGAAATCTGTTGCCAAGAGGACCAGTTCATCCCAGGAGGAGTGTCTGGAAAGCAAAACTCTTTCTTCGTGATCTGTCTCCTTCCTTTCCACTTCCTCCTAATTCTCCCTGATCCTGTTCTAATTCCTCTTCTAAGCTCTATAAGTCAAGTAAAATCAATAAACGTTTGTTGGCCACCTACTGTGTGCCAGGGATGCTGCTAATTGGTGGGCATGAAAAGTAAAGCAGCAGCAGCCATGGCTGTCAGAGAACTCACAGTCTGATGAGGGAGGTAGGAAGGCCCTGGAGGAGGGCAGGGCCTGCACTTTGCCACCCTTGGTTTCCCCAGCACAGAACCCAGCATGTGGTATGTGGTACGCACTTGTGAATGTTTATTGCCTGACTGGAACACATGCACTCGTGCGCATGCGCACACACACACACACACACACACATACACACACACACACGCGCACACACACACATACACACACGCGCGCACACATATATATACACACACGCACACACACATACATACACACGCACACACACATACACACATACACGCGCACACACGCACACACACATGCACGCACACACATACACACACATACACACATACACACACATACACACACATACACACATACACACACACACACATACACACACACACACACTCACTCTCTCTCTCTCTCTCTGTCTCTGTCTCTCTCTCTCTCTCTCTCTTTCTCTCCAGCAAAATAGAGATAATTTCAGAGGATAGGGATTGGAATGAGTTCTTGCAGGAGAGAGGGAAGAAGGTATCTTTCCCCCTATATCTGCATCTCAAAAGCAAAAAAGGACTTTGCCTTGTAGTCACCTAGCCATTTGAAAGCTGCCCTTGTTTTTTGTTTGTTTTTTGGTATTTTTGCTTCTGAGAAGCACAAGGCTGGACTTTGATTAAGAATCCCTGCATTTACACTGTCTTATTTTGTTATCTTGTTGCAGTGTGTACCTTTAAGTTGGTCTTTCCAAGTTTTCCCAGATAGATACCAATGTGAGGATTAGGCTTTTTGTTTCTTTGTTTTGTTGTTGGTTTGTTTGCTTTTAAAATAGTGGCTCCAAGAAAATGGAAAGGAGAGAAGGGTCAGTCCACCAGCATGCTGTTTTCTTGTAAGACCACGTGAGGAACAGTCATAAAGCTATAAAAGTTTTCAGAGAGGAGAGGATTAATTTAGAAGAATTAGGAAAGGACAGATTCTCATAGCCTGAGGTAGAGTTCCTTCTAAGTCTTGGATTTAATCAACATAAATAAATGTCAGAGCCTTTTTACCTATTAAAGTTTAGTCTGTTTACAGAAAAGAGTGTCACAAACAGTCTCTCTCCTGTGGACCATCCCCCCACAGGGATATATATCCCTTAGTCCCAACCTCATAGTTTCATGTTCTTCAATACAAGTATTGACTGGAATTTTGTACATTAAGCATATTCCAGTCCAACAAACATGCCCAGATTGCCCCAGGCCTACCTCCTTACTCACTCTGGGGCCAAGCTCAACCAGGTCCATCAAAAATACTTTGTAATATAGCTTTCCTTCTGTTACCTTGTTTATTCTTCCTCCATTTATCCCCTACTTGAACCTTTTCAGAGATAAAGGTATAATCATCTTTCCTTTTGTAGGTCTTATGTCTGTAAGCTATTAAAATACTTTTAGGGACTGTATATCACTGCACCATGTGAAGGATACAGACAGGAAAACAAATCATAGCAGATAGCTTCTCTAGAAGACAGGAAGAGCTGGGTTCAGATCACGCTTCTGTCTCACAGTCACTCTTGTGACCTGGTTTGAGTGTCCTATGCAACTCTAAAAAAAAGTGCGAAGTTGGAGGATACATTCCAGGCATCGTTGGTCGTTGGTCGAGGCATTTACTTCTGTGGGAGTTTCCTGATACCAGTGAAATCACAGGCCTAACCACAGACGGACCACAAACAAAATGGGGGCTACAGGAAGAACCCACCACGCTTGCCCTTCTAGGTTACAATCAATTTATGATATAGACAATAAAGCTACGGTAGGCAAGTAGAAGAAATGATGCTATTGATCAGGATGCTTTAGGCCAGTGGTTCTCATCCTGTGGGTTATGTTCAATTTGTAACAATGAAAATACATCCTGCATATCAGAGATTCATAACAGTAGCAAAATTACAGTTATGAAGTAGCAATGAAAATAATTTTATGGTTGGGGGTCACCACAACATGAGGAACTGTATTAAAGGGACACAGCATTAGGAAGCTTGAGAACCACTGCTTTAGGCTATCTCTATGCATATTGACATGTGGGGGAATGTAAAAGTTTAATTAGTTTGAATATGGGTCCAAGAATGATAATTATTCTCTAGGCAGGGATGAAAATATAGCAAGACTCTTCTCACTTAGCAGCTGAAAATGTAACTTCACCCATCTCTTCCATTTTTAATACCTCTTTTCTCTGCGCCAATTTTCATTTCAGATAGAAACTCCAGCATAAGAAATTAGTTGTATTTGAAGAATTCTGAGAAGTTCATTGGGCTTTGTCAGTATACATCTTAGGAACACTGCAGTGAGGATGGAGAAACTGAGAAAGGAGAAGTGATTTGCCCTCATGTAGACCATGAAAGAACTAGAAGTGGCAACGTCATCTTCTTTGTTGGTCTTTGTCCTTATATCAGGGCCCTAGGGCCATGCACTGCTCACAAAGATCATACAGACTCCCAGAAACCTCAGAGTTAGAAGACAGACCAATACTGTTCTGACTCTCTGGACTTGCATGCCATGCCTCAGCTGCCTTCTGTACGTGTTCGAACTCAACACGTCCAAAACTGAATTCATTATCTCTTCACCCAGACCTTCCTTCTTCCCAACTTCCCTTTCACTTTCAAAGGTATGTGTCACTGAGGTTCACAACTTGAACATAATCCTCAAATCCCCATCTTCTTATCCCTCTTCCCCCATATCCAGTCTGTTGCCAAGACCTATATAACATCTCTGGCAAATGTCTCCTTCTCTCCTTTGACACTGCCACCAGCCTTTTGCAGGCCCTCATCATCTCATGCCTGGACGCTTGTAGTTCTCCCAGCTACAAGTGTGTCTGGATACCACACTCCACTCAGCAGTCAGAAATGATCTGCCTAAAACACACATCCAACCATGTCAAGTTGCCGTCTCCTTCTAGAACCACTTTTTATCTTAATAACATCTCTTAGGTATTCGTCCTTCTCTACCACTGCCCTGGTGCAGGCCCTTATAACCTTATGCCTGCCCTAGACCATGACAGTAGCCTTCCAACCGGTTGGTCTCTTGTCTCCTGGCTCTCCTGACTTCAG
The DNA here is from genome assembly GCA_028627135.1 of Pseudochirops cupreus. Lineage (NCBI taxonomy): Eukaryota > Metazoa > Chordata > Mammalia > Diprotodontia > Pseudocheiridae > Pseudochirops > Pseudochirops cupreus. The sequence goes on along the minus strand of CM053581.1, from coordinate 317,885,133 downwards.
TCCATCGTTCTGTCAAAGTGACCTTCCTAAAGTGCATATCTGAACATTTCCCTTCTCAGCTCAGTCAACTCCAGTGGCTCACTGTCATCTCTAGAAACAAGTATAAAAGCATCTGTTTAGCTTTTAAAGCCCTTCATACCTCCCTACCTTTATGGTCTTCTTACAGTTCACTCCCTACTGCCTACTGTACAGTCAGTGACACTGGTCTCCTTTCTGCTCAGAGAGACATTCCGTTTCTCTAGGCATTTTCTTTGGCTGTCCCTCATGTCTGAAATGCTCTCACTTCTCATCTCTGACTCCTGGATTCCTTGTCCTTCTGCATGTCCCACCTACAGGAAGCCTTTTCCTATCCCCTTCAATCCTATTGCCTTCCCACTTCGGTTATTTCAAATTTATCCTGTATATGTTTTGTTTGTATATAGTTGCCTAAATGTTGTCCCTGATAAGACTGAGTTCTTTGAGGATATGGGCTATTTTTGACTGGCTGACTGACTGACTGATTGGAAGATCCACCTGCCCCTGAAGTCCCCTTCTCCAACTGGGGAGGTGCTTCCTTCCTCTTCAGGCTCCAGCTCTGACTCTGGGCCGCATGGGTAACCAGGTGGGTACATTCCCCACCCCTAACCTCTCTTGTGTGTTGTCTTCCCATGTTAAAATATAAACTTGAGAGCAGGGACTGGATTTCTTTTGGCCTATATTTGTATTTCTAGTCTTTAGCAAAGTTCTTGGCCCATGGTAAACACTTAGTAAGTGATTATTGACCTGATTTACCTTGACAGAGCCAAAAATTCTCTCTGTAACATTCAAATAATTAGTCATGCAGTCTTTAATAAAAGACCTTCAATAAGGATGAACCCACCACTTTTGAAAACAAACCCTTTGGGGAAGCTTTTATTGCAAAGCAGCATATTCTCATATGGAACAGAGATCTGTCTCTCTGCCACTTTTGAACATTGGTCTGTATTCCACTTTCTGATGTTAAGCACAAGAAAGCTAATCCCTTTTCAGTATGACACCTATTCAGGTACTTGGACAGAGTTAACATTCACCTCTTTTTTCCTCTGAGCTGAATTTCTCCCAGTCTTCATGCAGCGTGATTTCAAGTCCCTTCTCCATCCTGCCTTTTAGTAGGAGTTGCTATTGCCAAAACCATGTTCTTGTCATACCACATACTTTAAGTCCAGATATTTTCTTCCAACACCTTACCTAAGTAAGTCAAGTAGTACTGTTCTTCATACTTCCTTAATGAACTCTTAATTAGTGTGAAAAACAGTGGTTTACAATCAGAAGACCTGCTTTAGTGAACTACTCATATGATCTTGGTTAAGTCAGTTAACCTTTCTTGGTCTCAATTTCCTCATCTGTCAAATGAAAGGGGTAAAATAGAAGACCACGAAGGTTGCATCCAGCTCTAAATCTTTATGAACTGATGCTACCAGTCTAAAAGCCTTTGCCCTGAGCTGGGAGAAAATTCAATCCTTTCTTCCCTCCTTTCCCTGGCTGCCAGTCACGTTTCTGTGTTTACTCTCTGGTGAGCAGGTTCAGAACGTTAACCTGGCCTGCAGCACTCCCACAAGGATTAGGTAACAAAACAAAAGCAGCTTTATGGAGCATTTCTGTAATGCACACTCCTCCTTTCTAAGGTTGTAATTTAGGGCAGACTCTTCAGTGGCATCTTATGAGGGCCATTTCCTTTATAGGGGAAGAGGGTAGGCTGCTTCAGATCGGGAGGATTGTCAAGATGCTCTTATATTTCGTGATAGTCTGAACATTGATCCACAGAAGTACCAGTGGTCAAGGATCAAGGTGTGTTTGTATGCCCTATTATAAATAAATTTTTAAAAAGATCCCAATTTTTAGAGGTCTTTGGAAGAAAGAAAAAGTTTTTTGAGGTCTAAAGAACCTCCCAAAGGATTATTGGGAAACCAGACTGCCCTGTGAAAGTGACAAAGAAGAGAAGGAAAGAAAAAAGAAAGAAAAGAAGGGGGAAAAGCCTAAATTTCATTTCTTTTCATTCAGTTTTATTCAGTCCTTCATAGGAGTCTCATCACAATTAGGATACCATTGATTTAAGAGGAAGAGGGGGAACACCACGGGTAACTAGGATCCCTTTGGGATCACAGCCATCTGTTTGCTGCCAGGTCCCCACTGGTTCATGGGTTATAAATAGAACATTTCCCCTTTTAAACCTGAGAAGGAGTGAAGGCATTAATAGGCGTTTTAGTCTGGCCTCCCATGCACCAAGCTTCTCTGGCTCTCAGGGCAGTCAGCTGAACATCCCTTCATCTCGAGCTTTCCATCCTTGCCTGCCAGGTCTGACAGATAAAATGGCAGATGACTTACTCCTCCTGCATTATTTCCACCCCCTCATGCCCCTTTCTTTCTTTGCTTTTTTTTTTCCTCTTTAAGAAAGACTTCTGTGACTGTTGCTTTCCTTAAGAGAGCCATAGAAAAGGTGAGCTGGGGTAATTTTAGCTCCCAGTGGTCACTAGCTTTCTCAGCCTTGTTTTCTCTATAGGAGTCATGTGTTCAGCATAGCTGCCGTTGGCAGCACTGATCTTGAAATATATTTAGTTGAGAGGTAACACCCTCACTGAAGAATAGTCAGATGGTGTGCTATCTCGCACCTCTGAAGGGCAGAGGTATTCAAAAGGGCTGGATTTTCTCACGCATTCTCTTGCTTATTTTTGCCATTTTGTGAGGCAGCTGTTTAGGGGTAGTATATGATTTTCTTGGGTTATCACGGAGATTTAGATTTGTCATTATTATCCCCATTTTACAGGGAAGGAAACTGAGGCCCAGAGAGCCTTACAGATGATTTAGGTCTCACTCCCTTATTTTATAGATAATGGAAAAGTGCGTTGCCAAAGGTCACATGGTAAGTAATAGAGCTGGGATGTGAACTCAGGAATTCTGTCTCCAAAGCCTGTGTTCTTTCTCATTTTCCTTGTATTTTATTATTATTTATTATTTTCCTGACTTCTCTTGAGTATTTTAACTAAGAATCTTTTCTTTTCCTAGCCAACCCACCATTCTAAGGCCCCTTAAGATTCAGCAACTAGAAATACGGGACAAAAACAGTATATGACTTAGGCATTCCCAACCCATTTTCTTCAGTGATGTGACTAGAAATGCCTGATTTTGTAGGTCATGCCACTGCCCGCTGCGCCCTGGTGTGTTTTACTCATTGAGGTGTAGTCTGTACCCTACCACCCCATGTTGAGTTTGGGCTACTGACAGAGACTGGTTGCTTGCTGCTTCTTTGGCAGCTGAGACGTGGTGGAAAGGGGGTGGTAGTGCAGATTTTTTTCAAAAACCGCCGCCAAGTTAGAGAATTTCAATCAGGCTTGATGCTAACTTTTTACTTGCAAGGACACTAGGATGCTCCCTTCCCTGGGACCTCTGAGATCAGTGCAGATTAAAATTTGGCCTTTGAGTCTTATGACTCATCTGAAGCTAGTTAGCCCCTGAGATTGTTGTATGAACCTCATTGGCCATGGCTAGGATCTCATTTTATAAAACCTGATTCCCATGTAAACAGATGACCAGTTCCCTCAGGGCAGTTGAAGGGCAGAGAACAGCTAATAGCAGAAGATCTTGGTGCATAAAGTGGATTGAAAGAACACTAACCATGTACCATTTTCAGAGAAATAGGAATGTTCTACTTTTAGTTGAAAAATCAATGCGGGCTGTCCAGGCCGCAAGGCAGGAGGGAATTGAGGCCGCTGCACTGTAACTCATTCTCAAGATATTTGCCATCCTGCATGAGACAAATGGTCCTGATTAGGCTGGTTGGAATTACTGTGTGCCCTGACACTTCTATTTCCTGGCTGCCTCTTATCTGGAAATTTAAGGTGGATTGGCTGATTGTGGAGGAGAGATACAAGATGAAAAATATCATGGAGAAAATCCCTCCAGAATGTGTCCATGCTGTTCAATGTGCTTAAATTTTTCAAGAGAAACTACCTCTCTGCCTTGATCAAACCTAACAGTGATCTGTATACCTGATGGGGAGTCAGTGGCAGTATAGATTTTGCAGTGCAACACGGAATTGAAAAATACTTTCAATTTTGACTTTGGAATATGTTAAGATTCCCCCACTTCATTAGATTTGCTGTCTTAATTATGTTTAACTTCAGTTACTATTCAAATTACTTTATAACCCCTGAATACCCTGCTGCTGCAAGTTAGGAGAAAGGCACTTGGGTTGCCAGAGAGAAAACTAGAAGGAGCTGGCTTGAGGGAACTTAACTAGATTAAATATTATCTCTTGGTAATCCATGAAGTAAATTATTTGCAAAGGGTTAATTTAATCAGTCAGCTAGTATAAAGGACCTACTGTGTGCCAGGTACTGGGGCTATGTACTTGAGGTACAAAGACAAAAAGAAAATAACCCAGCCCTCAGAAAACTACATTCTTGGGGGTGGGGACAAGCAACATGTAAGTAAGTTAATGAAAAACAATTTCTATGGGGGAGGTCCCAATATCTGTGGAATCTGGGAAGGCTTCCTATAGGAAGCAAAACCTGAGCTAGGTTTGAGTGGGAGCTAGGGATTCTATAAAAGCAGGAAGAGGGTACCTCCTAGACATGGAGATGGGATATGGCAAGTCATGTATGAAGAAGAGCAAATAGTCCCGTCTGCCTCCAGTGCATGGAGAGGAATAATTGATAATAATCTTAGAAAGGTAGATTGGAGCCAGATTATGAAGGGTTTTCAGTTCCAAACGGAAGTGTCTCTTTGTACTTCCATAGTCAGCAGAAAGCCCCTGGAGTTTTTTGAAGAAGAGAGTGACGTGGTCAAATCTGTGATGGATGGATTAAAGTACAGGCTTGAAGACTAATTGGACAGCAATAATGGTCCGACCTAGGGTGGCCATAAAAGTGGAGAGGACAGGACAGATATGAGAGAGGAAGAATCAACAAAACTTAGCTATTGAATCATTAGCATAATAGGTAGAGGGGCAGCTAGGTGGTGCAGTGGATTGAGCACTGGCTCTGGAGTCAGGAGGATCTGAGTTCAAATCCAGCCTCAGACACTTACTAGCTGTGTGACCCTGGGCAAGTCACTTAACCCTGATTGCCTTTCCAAAACAAAATAATGGCTGGAGTATTGAATGAGGTCAAATATATAAAGCACTTTGCAAATCTCCTGCTAACTATTAGAACGTATGCTCATCACAAGTAGGGATTGTTTTGTTGTTTATACTTGTATTCCCAGCACCTTGCACAGCACGTGGCAAATCGTATCTATTTAATAAATACTTGTTGATTGATTAATGTATAGAATGTGTAAGGATAAAGAATTGAGAATGAGTCAGAGTTTGTGAATTTGGATGGGGATATTCACAACACAAATAGGACAGTTAGGAGGAAGGGAAAAAAAGATGACGAATTCTGTTTTGGGCACGTGGTGTTTGAAATGCTCATTGCCCATGCGATTGGAAATAGGCAGGTGGTAATTGCAGGCCCGGGAGCTCAGCAAAGAGACTTAGGCCAAATGTATAGATCTGGGAGTTGTGTAGAGGGGCTAATTTAGCCCGTGAGAGCTGACAAAATCATCCAGAAAGGGAATGCAGACAGAGAAGAGGGCCCAGGGCAGAACCTTGGAGGAGGGAGTGGGACACGTGTGATGAAACAGCAAAGGAAGCTGAGGGGTGGCCGAACAGAAGGAGAACCAAGGTGTTACCAACACCCAGAGATGAGTCAGTCAGTGAACATTCATTAAGTGCCCGCTGTGTGCCAGGCACCGTATTAAGTGCCACGGATATGAAGAGAAGCAGAAGACAGGCCCTGACCTCGAAGAGCTCACAGTCTGCCGGGGGAGACAACCTGCAAATAAATGTAGACCAAGAAGATATATACAGGATGAAGAGGAGATGATCAGCAAAAGGAGAACGCTGGAATTGGGAGGAAGAGGGACAGTGTCCTGTAAAAGGTGGGATTTTAGCTGAGACTCGAAGGAAGGTAAGGAAGCCAGAAAACCATTTCAGGCATGGGGAACGGGTAGTGAAAATGGCCAGCCAGGAGCTGGATTGTCTGTACAGTAGGTGGAGGGGAGGAAGTTCTAAGAATAGTGTAAAGGTAGGAAGGGACCAGCTTATAAAGAACTTTAAAAGTCAAATAGATGATTTTATATTGTATTGAGTACTAGAGTTGACCATGTTAGAGGAGTGAGATGGTCAGCTGAGTGGAGGATGAATTGGAGTGGGGAGAGACTTGAGACAGGAGACTAACTAGCAGGCTGTTGCAGTGGTCTAGGTATAAGATTATGAAGCCCCACATCAGGTAATGGTAGTGTCGGAGAAGAAGAGGAATATACAAGAGATGTTATGAATGTTAAGAGGCAAGGGGGGGTCGGGGGGAAGAGTATCCAGGAGGAAATGGAAGTCAGCATTGTCAGATACCTCAGAATATTCAAAATGGATCAAGTTGAGAGGTCAGTGGTCACTTGGGAGAAAACAGTGTCAGTTGAATGATGAGGTTGGGAGCCAGATATGCAGGTTGAGAAGCAATTGAGACCAATATAAGTAACTTTTGGTAGGACTTTGCCATGAAAGAGAGGAAATGATAGCTTGAGTTTATGGTAGATTCAAGTGAAAGCTTTTCGGTATGGGGGAGACTTGGCCATATTTGGATTGAAGATAAGAGATGAGATGAGATTTGGGGAGCAATTTATTAGTGGATCTAAAATGGAATAGAAACAAAGGTATGCATAGAGGGGTTGGCTTTCAGAAAGGGAGAGAGGAGAGAGAATGAGTGAGTGGGGGATTATGTCAAGGGATTTGAGGATGTAGAGTAGGGAAGAATAGAGAACTCCAGGTGATTGAAATCCACTCCTCAAGAGGATAGAGAGAAAAGGTGGTATGGTAAGTTCAGACAGAGAAGAGAAGGTTTGAAACAGCCAATTTAGAGAATGTGATATTGAGGAGTAAAATGATTGTCTTGTGAAAATAAGGACCTAGCTGAAATTAGATAACAGTTATAGAGTGGACTTAGTCAGCATGTGGATGTCAGTAGGATAGGAGGAAGTATATTCTGGAGGAAATTCACAATGGGTTTGGCAAGCAGTGAACAGCTCTAAAACAAAGGGGCAAGAGCTTCAAAAATCAAAAATGGAACATTGAACTGGTTAATTATTTGTTCAAGATTGGGAAGGGAGGAAAGTAAAGTCAGAGATGGAATGATGGACTGGGTGAGTGCTAAGGGATGCAGGGATCCAAGGTAACAGTGAAGAAAAAAAAATAGGATGGGTGAGGCTTGGAGAAAGATGGAATGATAGGCAGTCATTAGATTATGAAATTTTGGAGTTCTTGATCATAGTTGTGTGTGATGATAGATCAGGGGTATGACCTGATGTCATACATCATGTGACTGAATTGGGGCGATGTAGGTCATGGGAGCTGAGAAAGTTGATGATCTCAGAGGCCAGGATATTTGAGGAAACATTTATATGTATGTTGAATTTCTGTTAGTTTAGGAAATGGAAGTTGCAGTGAAAAAAAACAAAACCAGAAACCATATACTAAATTTGAGAAAGGAGGGCAAAAGACCTGGGTACTGGTAGATAGCTGCCACAAAGATTGGGATTGGGTGATACGTTCTGGATTGAACCATCTCAAAGGAATAGAAGTTGCTGAGTGATAGTGCCAAAGGGGCAGTGGCAAGTAAAGAGTATTTCTATTGGGGCAGCTAGGTGGCGCAGTGAATAGAGCACTGGCCCTGGAGTCAGGAAGACCTGCGTTCAAATCCGACCTCAGACACTTAACACTTACTAGCCATGTGACCTTGGGCAAGTCATGTAACCCCAACTGCCCTGCCTTTTCCCTCCAAAAATAAAAAAAAAAAAAGAGTATTCCTATTTCTCATCTTGGACAAGTGTGTTGGGAGGCATGAAAGCTGTATCTACTACAAGAGAGAAAGGTTAAAGATATATTGAAAAAAATTTTTTTTTATGAAAGGATATATTTCCATGTCTCCATTAGTGTCAGAAAATGGAAAGTGTATGAGAGGAAGAATTCCAAGATGAGAAGTTTGTTAATGACATGATGGGAATTCTAAAGCAAATAGTAGAAAGAAATAGTTGGGTTGGGGCTTGGGAAGGAGAAATGCTGACATGGATGGGATTGAGAGATAAAGAAACTTAGCCGACTAGGGGTTCTGCATCCCTGGTCTTTGAGAGAACTTACTTTTTAAGAGGCACAATTAGAGGCAAGAAAAATAACAGCCACATAGGAGAATCTTACCTAAGACAGCGTTGTGAACACTTCAGGCTCATGGGTTTAACCTGATTAAGGGGAAAGTGATATAAGCCCATCTGCTGCTTGCTAGAAGGGTGTTAGAGGATTGAAAATCCACTTTCCAGGTGGATTCTGTATTCTATTAAATGTGGGTGTTTTTCATTCTTTTTAATGGTACTGAAATCGATTAAATGCAGAATGTACGAGGAAAGCCAGACTGTAGAGAGCAAATCACATTGGAAAATCGATTACATTTCTGTAGTGAGAACATGCCCCTGGTGATGACCAGGGAATGGCGCCCCTCTTCAGAGCAGCTGTGAACTATTTCTGATTCCAAACCCTTCCCTTTAGGACCAAACATCAGAATTGAGGCAGCTGCTGCCTGTGCTGATGGCCCTTCAATTTTGTTTTCTTTTCTGAGGCACTCAGCAGTTCCTATGGAGTTGAATTATTCCATAACTAAAAATAAATAAATAAACCAAAGAAAAGTGAGCAAAATGATCCCATGAAAAGCATCTCAAACAGGAAAAACCTGTTGGAGCCGGAGCCTTAGGGAAGTGGTAATCATTCCCATAACTTGCTGAGACCCATTCAAGGGGCCTTTCCTCTGGTAGAGAATATGTCTGCATACAGAGTCTATTTAGAGGTCATGGCACGCATATGTGAATGGGGAGCTGTTGATCATGGCACAGGCTGGTGTTTCTCTAAACTGAGTATCTATCAATCTTTTTTGTAGATTTTGGTGTGTACACCCTTTGTCAGAATGGGACACATTGTGCAAAACGGATGGCCAAGAACTGTCTCTCCATACGTAGACTGATTGGGATTAAAGAGTTGGAGAACTGGGAGCAGAGCAGAATTATGTCAGGCAGTTGTCGGGTTGAAGTAGATTTCAGGCCTGCATTGCAATGTGCTTGTTTCTGTTTCAGTGGCCAACTCCAGCTCTAGGAATGAGGCTATCTAAGTTTATCAGCTTTTGAATTCAAGGGGACTTTTTGGTCTAGTTCAATTTTATTATTGTCTTTAGGATAAAATTTGGAATCTTCATCCTGGCATTTTTTTTGCCCTCCATGATCTGGTTCACATCGACTTTTCTATTATTATTTCATATTTCTCCCTTCCATTCACTCTCTCCTTTCCAGCAAAATGGCCTGCTAGTTATTTCCTGAAGTCAGTGTTGCATCTTCTACCCAGGTGCCTTTGCACTAGTGGTCTGCCATATCTGGAATATATTCTCTTCCCAGCCACTTGTCATAGGAGCCCTTTCTTTCTTCAGAGTACAGCTCATCAGTCAGCCGGTCAATAAGCATTTATTGCCTTTTCTTTTTATTTTATTACCATTATTATGGCACTTTTGGAAATTTTCCATAATAATACATAGCTACTGTTTATATAGTATTTCTGTAGTATTTTCACTTTTATTTACATAGTACTTTCTATAGTATTTTTGTAGTGTTTATACTTCTATTTATGTAGTACTTTACATTTGCAAAACACTTTACAAATTTACTTTATCCTCCAGACGATCCTGGGAAGTAGGTGCTGTTTTCATCTCCATTTTACAGATGCAGAAATTGAGGCAAATAAGTTGCTTGGCGTCACACAGCTAACAAGTGTCTGAAACCATATTTGAACGTGAGTCTTCCTGCCTCCAGGACCAGTGCTCTGTCTTCAGGGTCACCCAGCTCACCTTTGTATTTCCTTACTCACGTACTTGTACGATCTTCTCTTCTCCCCATCTGAATGTAGTGCTTTTTGGAGGCAGGGATTGTTTTGTGTTTTTCTTTGCACCCCCAGTAACTCACACGCAGTACCTTGTAAGCTGTGACCATTATATATTTGAATTTCATTGAATAAGGGAGCAAAATCTCAAAAAGGTGATAAGAGTCAGACAGGTAATAAGTGGCAGCTCTCAGATTCAGACTCAGGTCCTCAAACTCCAAATACAGTGCTTTGTCCTCTGTACCACATCTCCTGCTGATGTCTCTCCTCCCGTTCCCCCACCCGCTTCCAAATGCAGACATTTTGCATGAGCTCTGTGGTAAGAACCTGCATTTTGTGCCCCATTCCTAGGCCCAAGCGGCTTTTTGCCCTATAAAGAATGACATTTTGGTGACTGGAGAGAGGGAAGCTCTTTAGTGTTCTCTAGCATCTCAAATTAGCGATCTGTTCTGCCGCTTTTACTGCCTGTTTTGTGCATTTGAGGCCATCTGATTGTCTCCATCAGTGATGTGCTATTTAGTACACCACCACCTCATTTACACAGCATTTTTAGCTTGGCATCACTCTTTCTGAAAAGAGTGAACAAAAAACAGTCAAGGTGAGTGGATGACCTCTTGCCAGATGTGTTGTAATGGACATAACTTCTTGGGTGTGAACTGGACCTCTGAAGCCCCTTCCAGTTCTAGGATTTTGTGTTTCCAAGATAGATTTCCTGTAAGGAAGGAAACATTTGAGGTACATTGTATGTTACAGCTGTGCAAGCTTCAGCAAGTTACTCTCCTCGGCCTTAATTTCTTTCACTGTGAAGTGAAATGTTTCCTTCCTTACAGTTCACACCCTTTGAAATACTATGGTACAATCCTGGGTATAGAATGTGCCCTCTAAAAATCCCTAATCTAGAGAAGACAGAATAGACCTGTTTCCTTGTCATTCTCTTGTTACTCTACAGTCTGCTGTAAGATTATCAGCTGTTTTCCTATCCAACCTAGTTTTTCTGTACTTTCCAACCTTTCATTTTTGATTGAATCATTATAGTCTTTTCCCTTAGAAGCTTCTTAAATTTAAGACATTGCCCTAATGTGTTTTATAGCTACTATGTTTTATATATCTAAGAATGGGGGGAGAATAGTTGATGAGAACCTTCCTGGTTTGACTAGTGCCTCTGAACCAAGAACCTTCTTCCTTTGTTGCTTCAGGGATACCTTTTCCATCTTCCTTCTCTTCTTTGTTTTATCTCTTTTTGCCTGAAACCAATACAACAAACTTAATGTGTTCAGAATTCCATGTATAATGCCAGGGAGAGTTGAAGTTTGTATAAGAGATGGCCCTACCTTTAACGAGTCTAGCTGGGGAGTAGAGCTAGGGGTAGGTAGGTTGGGGAATGCTGAATCAACAGAGCACTAAGTCAAGAGTTGGTGATTTTCTTGGTGTGGGAAATCTCTCCACTAACACAGATCACAACCCATTGATTACTTTGTAGAGATCTCTTAAGAAGGTCTGGGCTCTGAAAAATTGTCATGATCAAGCAGTCATTGTTGGAGGCATGATTTGAAACTGTGTCTTCCTAACTCCACATTTAGCCTACTGTGCCCTATTTCATGCTACCTCTCAAGGCACCAGTGCACATATAATATATAGGATTACATGGAAATAACCCTATAGGGCTAATTAATAATAATAATAATGATGGTGATGGTGATAACTAATATTTATATAGCACCTACAATTTGCCACTGTACTGAACACTTTAAATATTATCTCAAAACAACCCTGATAGAGGTGCTATTATTATCCCCATTTTACAGATTGGTACTATTATTATTCCTATTGTCTGAGGTAAATAGAAGTTGTGATCTGTCTCAGCCATGAAGTGTTGGATTTGAACGCAGATCTTGCTGACACTAGCCCACTGTTCTATCCATTACACCATCTAGCCACAAATGCTACATGTGGTCTCAGGTTAAGGTCTTTCCTTGTTCTTGTGGGAGCAAGTTAACAAGTATTTAATAAGCACCTGTTATATTAAGTGCTGGGGATACAAAGAAAGGCCAAAAAAAGCAGCCCGCCTCTTAATCAGCTTTAATTTTTCTGTCTGAATGGGTTTGGTCTCTGCCCTCAAAGAGCTTATCATCTAGGGGTAGGGAAAGGAAGAAGATTAGATGAGGAAACTGGTAACTCTAATATGCATCAGTAGTTGCACATGGTACATAGGGCAAATTAACAGTTTATGGACTCAGGAAAAAAATTTCTGATATAGCAACATCAATACTTGAGGTGTTGGTAGTTTTGCTAGCATGAGTACTAATAAACTCCACCAAACCAGGACTGCTGTGTTTGTTTTTTTTTTTGTTGCTTTTTTTTGTTTTGTTCCCTAAGAGCTACCATAGACCTTTGTATATTGTAGGTGTTCAGAAAATAGTTCTTGAATGCAACTTTGCAAGAGCTGCTGTGGCTGGAAAAGTCATCTTACAACCCCCCTGGTGATGATCACAACTTTACCAAACAAATGTCCTTAGTGAGTCTTGAGTTACATTGGAACTGATCTTAAGACAGGGAGAACCATTTCATGTAGAAAAAAGGGGAGAGCTTTTTTGTGTTCATAGATTTTGAACTGGAAGAGAACTTGGTAACCTATATGTTATATCCTAGCCCAGCTCTCTTACTTAAAAGATGAGAAAACCAAAATTAGAATGTGTTAAGTAACTTATTCAAGTTAGTCAGTGCTAGAGTCAAAATTTGAACCTTGCTGGCCTGCCTGGTCTCCCAGTTCCATTGCTCTTTCCATTGGACTGTACTGAATATGAAATAATCAATCCTTAGGGAGATAATTGAAGTTCCTGGAGCATCACATTAAAGCTGGATCTCTCCTGGGTTGGTAGAAGCCAGAGTCCTGACACCTATGTATTAAGTGAAGGTAGTTGTGTGAGAGGTCAAGAGATTTGAACCTTGTGTGTTACTGATCTGGCCACATCAGAGGCACCCATCTCCTTCAGAAAGAGCTTTGCCTGAACTATTGTAGGTGACTGGGCACTGGGCCATAACCAGATTAAGTGTAAAGACTTACTAATGACAGGTGTTCCCCTTTATCTTCTGGGGCTCTTCCTTTCTCATCCCATGGAAGAAACCTTGGCCACCTTTCTTTGGAAAGAGATGAAATGCTGAGGCTCTAAACTGTGAAAAAGGGAAGGGAAGGGGGAATGGTCAGTTTCTACGTTGGGGAGGTGTTGAACTGTTGTCCTTCATCAGAGGTAACTAGCATGAACCTTGAGGAACTTGTAATTACAGCAGCTCATCAAACTACCCACCGTGTCAAATGTGGGCACTGTATTAAGGGAAGGAGATAAAGCTGGGGGGACGTTGGGGCTTGAAGTTAACCATTCCCACATTGCCTTCTTGCTAGTCAAATGAAGGAATAATACAAACCTGATAGATATTTAATGAGATTATTTCTAGTGATTATAAGGATACAGAAATTGCCAATAAATCCCTGACCTTTCCTGAGCTTCAGCTCAGTGAAAGAGCTGAATCACCTGCCTATGGGGATTAAGTTCATCTGTTTCCATCTGGAGGGATTGTTCTGACTTTCTCTGTTATTAGCAAAGACTGTCCATGGGTGGCATTCTCAAACCTTGAAGTTAAGGGGATCCTACTTTCCTTCAGTTTCAGAGGAGGAGATGAAGCCTTATCTAGCCGGTGAGCCCCCTTAGGTGGAGGTGGAGGCCAGTCCTGCTCGTCCAGATTTACATGTGCTCCAGCATTTATTACCTCGTTTGTCAAATAATAATATAAAACCTACTAATTAAGTAACAGCAGTCATGTTTAGGAGGAAATCCAAAGAATGACTCTGGAAACCAAACCCTGTCCCTGGGGTGAGGCAGGTAATAATTTGTAACAGCGACCACCAGTTAACTGGTCAACAATAACAACAATAATAGACATTTGTACAGTTTGCAAAGCACTTTACCTGTATGATCCCATTTAAGACCCATAATAACCCTAACAGGTAGGTTCCATGGGGATTGTGATTTATAAAACTGAAGCTCAGAGAAGTAGATTGATTTACCCAAGGTCATATCATTAGTGAATGACAGAGGTGGAATTTGAATCCAGGCTTTCTCAACTCTCAGTTCTCTACATGATGGCAGAATCTGGGTTATTCTTTGTTGATTTTGTTTTTGTTTTGCTTTTCTTTATTCTTAGAGAAAAGAAAAATTTAAGAGATTTTCTGTATGTGTGTGTGGAGAATGATCCTGATTTTTTTTAACGGTAATATTTTATATCTAATAGTCTATGGTGAAAAATACTGTTTAACTAGAAATTTTTCCAGGTTGTTTTGGTTTTTTTTTGGTTCTTCTTACCAGCTTAGAATTATCAGGGAAAAATTATACTTCCTACCGCTCTTCAACAAATGGTCAGCTGCTAAGTAATGTTGACTTTTTAGACCCATTCTTCCTTCATATGAAAGTGGTCTAGTGTTTTTTTCTTCATAGTCCAGTTATGTACCCCTTGGTACTTGCCTTCTGCATCTTTAAGACCTAGCCAGATTCCCAAAAACTTTGCAAGAAGTTTGCATTGTAGTGAAGTGGGAAGTGGGATATCTCCTTGTTTTTAAGGCAGACTTTCCTTAGGGCCCAAGGTGGCCCATTTGAACCAAGCATCCTCTTGTAAAATAAAGCAAGCAGTTTAATGGGCCACCTCTGAAAGATGAGGAAAAAATATTCTGGATTTTCTGACCTGGAATTTAACTACTTTTACACACACATATACACACACACACAGACACACACATGTATATTATTTGTGTGTGTGTGTATGTGTGTATGTGTGTAAATCAAAACAGCTCTCCAACTTAAACTCCAAATGCCCTGTCCTTGGACTCCCCATGGACATTTTCTTTTTTCTGAATAAGCCTAAAAGACTTCAAGTGGACATTGTCACAGTTATGAACACTATGAACACTAAGTAAGTGCTAGAAGTAACCCTCCCCCCCCCCAAAAAAAACCCCAAAAACCCCCAACAAAAACAAAAAGCAACCATTTCCCACAGGCTATGTTCTCATAGCTAAGGGAGGAATGAAAATTCAGTCTTAGTTCCAGCAAAAATTTGGCCTGTGTATTATTATTTAGTTTAAATTAAATTTGAAAAATGGCAGTGCCACAAGTTAATTGAGTTTTATATTAGTAAGAATGCCTTAGATTTCACTTTGAGGTTCCAGTCAGAGGGCTCGAGACATCATAATTTGCCCAACATAAATATTTCATTTCTACCAAGAAAAGAACAGGCTTGAGTTAGCACCATGCAACATGACAGAGTAGAAAGAGGGATTCCTTGTATTGAAGGTGACCCAAGGGAAGAGAAGGTTGTTTACTCTCTCTTTTCCATCTTTAAGATCAAGTGTCTTTATAATATGAACACATTTTTTTTTCCCCCTTTGAGATGAGAATGGTTCCTAGAAATTCACAATTTTTTTTTGTTGTTGTTAGACTTTCAAAGTTAACAGAGATTTTAAAAATTTCTATCTTGGGCAGTTCCCTGGACCCCTCCCTAACATGGCAAGACAGGAAGAAAAAAAATTGATTTGTGCTTAATCAAAGTTCACTCTAAATTCTGCGTGGAGTTTATACTTGGAAAAAATGAATTTGCTGCTGTGGAACAATGACAAAACAGTGACAAATAACCTTCCTTCTCTTAGACCCTTTCCATTATTGTCATAAGCCGTTAAGTTGTTAGCTTTGTCTCTGAGAGTTTCATGCAGGTCATGATGCTCAGTAATCAATGTGAGCCTTTAAAGATGACTTTGCCTGTTACCCTGGCTGGAAGGAGACTGATAGATTTCAGTCATCTGCACCTTGGGCCCAGTGGTGACTGAACTCTACATGGTGACAGTGTTACTATTGTTGATTATTTTCTGAATGACATTGGAGGCTCTCAGAGCGTGATAACAAGAGTTAAAGATCTTTTAGTGTCAATTCTCTGAGCTGGTCATTTACATCAAGGGATGCCATGGCCTCTTCTTGGTTACCTCCTCGGGTTCAACTGAGGTGTTCTGTGGCTACTTCAATTTCCCTCTGGTGTTTTCTCCTTTTTCTGTCATATGAGTAGAGTTGTCTACCTCCCTCCTCAATTGGGTCTCATGTAGCTCTTTTGTATCCCTCCAGCTAGGTCTTTTTGTTGTTACCTTTCGTTCATTTCTGAATGTATCTCGCTCCTGCAAGCAAAGTCATTCCTTGTAACAAAGACTGAAACAAAACAAAAACAGGAACTGTGTTTTACCCTTTTCTGTATGCTCATGGCTTTAGCACAGAGCCTCTGGCACATAGCACCACTTACTTGATAAATCTTTATTGATTGACTGACAGAAAAAGAAAAGCTTTTTTTTTAAGTAAAGAAAGGAAAGGAAATGTTTCCACAAACTCAGTGAACTAATGATGTGTGTCTGACAGTTGATGTTATATTCTGTCCCCATAGTCCCTTTGCTAAGAAGGGCAGGAGTGTTTTCTCAACTCTTTCCTGGAATCCAGTATTCCCTTCCCTCCATTTCCCTCCTATCCTCTTCCTTTCTCTTTTCCATTTAAATGGATATTGTTTAGTATGGTTTTTTTTCTGCATCTTTCAGATCTCTGAATTATGGTATAGTAACATCCCCTTATATCAATACATCCTACTTGGTTTAGCTGTTCCCCAGTCAGTGGGCATCTGCCATGTTTCTGCTTCCTTTTTTTTTAAACCACAAAAAAGATGTCACTATCAATATTTGTTGTGTATTCTGCATTTCTGTTTGACCACCTTGACGTACCTACCTATCAGCATACCATAGATTATTCTTTTTGAAAAAAAAGTAATCAATGTCCTTTGTTTTTTTAAAAATATTTTAATTTTTTCCAATTATATATAAAAACAATTAATATTGTTTGTGGTTTTTAAAATGTTGACTTCCAAATTCTCTCCCTTTCCTTATTCCATCACAATCATATACCACAGCTTATTCAGCCTATTCCCCAATTGATAGGCATCCCTTCTATTTCCAGTTCTTTGTCACCAAAAAAAGAGCTACTGTAAATATTTTTGTACATACAGGTCTTTTCCCATTTTAAAAAATTTTGGGGCAGCTAGTTCAAATGTGACTAGCCATGTGACCTTGGGCAAGTCACTTAACCCCAATTGCCCTGACTTCCCCCCTCCAAAAAACAAACAAAAAAACGTCTTTGTTATATAGGATCTAGTAGGGATATTGATGGGTCAAAGGGCACGCACAGTTTTATAGCCCTTTCAGCATAATTCCAAATTGCTCTCCAGAATGGTTGGATCAGTTCACAATTCCACCAACAGTGTATCAGTGTCCCAATTTTCCCACATACTCTCCAATATTTGTCATTTCCCTTTTCTGTAATATTAGGCAGTCTGATAGGTGTGAGGTGATAACTCAGAGTTTCTCTAATCAATAATGATTTAGAGCATTTTTTCATGTGACTATAGATAGCTTTGAAACTGAAAACTGCCTTTCATATCTATATCTGTATCTATATCTATATGGCCTTTATCAGAGAAACTTGCTGTAAGTTTTTTTTTGCAGTTATGATTGCTAAGTGTTTTTCCCCTTACTCTACTGTCTCCTTTCATTCTGTTTCTTCTCAAAAATAATTCACGTCTGATTGCCACATCCTTCAGTCTCCCCTCTTCTCATCTTTTCCTCCTTATTTCCCTCTAGGGTAAGATAGATTTCTATATTCTTCTTTGCACCAGTTCCAGTGAGAGTAAAGTTCAAACGCTGTCTGCCACCTCCCCCCAACTCCCACACCCTAACATCCCCTTCCCCCTTTTCACTGTAAAACCTCTTAAATGTCTCTTTCATGCAAGATAATTTGCCCCATTCTTCTTCTCCCTTTCCCTGTCTCCCATCCCATCATGGTCAATTCACACCTGTACCCTCTTGTCTATGTATACTTCTTCTGACTGTCCTTATAATGATAAAGTTCTTAGGAGTTACAAGTCTCATCTTCACATATAGGAATGTAAAAAGTTTAACCTTATTAAATTCCTTATGATTCCTCTCTTCCATTTAACTGTTTATGCTTCTCTTGAATCTTGTATTTGAAAGTCATATTTTCCATTTAGCTGTGGTCTTTTCGTCTGGAATGCTTGAATGTCCTTACTTCATTAAATATACATTTTTCCCTTGAAGGATTGTACTCAGCTCCTTTTCCCTCTGGAATATCATATTCTAAGCACGCTGGTATTTTAATGTAGAAGCTGCTAAATCTTGTGTTGTCTTAACTGTGGCTCCATGATATTTGAATTGTTTGTTGTTGTTTTTTTTCTGGCCATTTGCAGTCTTTTGTTTCTTGCCTGGGAACTCTGGAATTTGGCCATAATATTCCTGGGAATTTTCATTTTTGGAGCTCTATTAGGAGGCGATCAGTGGATTTTTTCCATTTCTATTTTACCCTCTGGGTATAGGATATTAGAATAGTTTTCCTCAATAATTTCTTGAAAGATGTTGTCCAGACTCTTTTTCAGGTAATTTAATCATTCTTAAATCATCTCTCCAGGATTTGTTTTTCATGTCAGTTGTTTTTCAGTGAGATATTTAACGTTTTCTTCTATTTTTTTATTCTTTCCATTTTATTATTTATTGATGTCTCATGGAGTCATTAGTTTCCCTTTTCCCAATTTAAAAAATTATTTTCTTCAGTGACCTTTTGTATGTTCTTTTCCATTTAGCCAATGCTGTTTTTTAAGGAGTTCTCTTTAGTGGATTTTTGTGCCTCTTTTACTATTTGGCCTATTCTGTTTCTTAAGATACTATTTTCTGCAGTGGTTTTTTTTTTGTCTGCCTTCTTTACTAAGCCATTGACTCTCTTTTCATGATTTTCTTGCATTACTCTCATTTCTTTTTCCTCCACCTCTCTTATTTGATATTTAAAATCCCTTTTGAACTCTTCTTGGGATTTTTTTTTCTTTTTGACCTGAGACCAGTTCACATTTTTCTTTGAGTCTTTGGATGTATTAGTTTTGAATTTGTTATCTTCTTCAGGCTTTATTATGATCTTCCCTGTCACCATAGTAACTTTCTATGGTCAGGTCTTTCTGTGGTCAGGTTTTTTTTATTTGTTGTCTGCTTATTTTTCTAGCCTATTTATTGACTCTTAACATTATGTTAAAGTTGGGCTCAGCTCTTGAGATTGAGGAGCCACTGTCCCAAGCTTCAGGATTTTTGTTTTGTTTTGTTTTGTTTGTGCAGCTGTTTCCAGAGCTAGTTTTGGGAGTCCGTAAATTTTCAGTTCTTCCAAGGTGGTATAATTTTAGAGAGGTGTGGTCACTGCTGTCCTGGCATGTGCTTTAGTATGTGAGTGACCAGCAGCATTTTTTTCTACCCTGGAACAGTGACCGTGATCTCTGCCCCACTGTAGCTGAATGTCCTAGTGTGCTAGTGCTCCTCTTTACCCTGAGATTGTGACCCAGAACTGTATATTGGCAGTGCAACAGAATCTTCTACCCAGTGTCAGCAAAGGTTGCCTGTAATCTCCTGATCTGTTGTCTAGACCCCTATGGACAACCCTTCTGGGTTGAGGACTCAAGAAGCCATGACTGTAGATTCAGTAGCCCCTAAAGCCTGCTACTGGCTTGTTAGGGACGGTCTGTGCTGGCCTGTGCTCTACTCTTACCTTCCCTACAGACGGTCTTTGTTTTATTGGTCTTGAAAATTGTTTCAACCTGTGTTTTTATTGGTTCTACCAAATCCAGACTTCATTTTGAAGCACTATTTTAAAGTTGTTTGGAGGGCAGTTTGGGAGAGCTCAAGTGAGTCCTTACCTTTATACCCCACCATCTTGGCTCCATCATAGTAGGCTTTGTTTTTAACATCACCTAGATTTCCCTCTCTTTCTCTCCCTTTCCTCTGTCCCAAAGAGTTATCCATTATAACAAAGAATTTCACCATGGGTTTTTAATAAATAATACTAAATTATTGAGAGTAAAAGGGACTTCCCAAGTTGAAAGCAGTATTTTTTTTGCTTTTTGGAGGGCAATTGGGGTTAAGTGCCCAAAGTCCCACAGCTAAAAAGTGTTAAGTGTCTGAGGCCAGATTTGAACTCAGGTCCTCCTGACTCCAGGGAGGATGCTCTACTCACTGCACCACCTAGCCGCCTCTTGAAAGTATATTTGATGAGTGCCTAATTACATCTCATCTCTTTATTGGGAAGGTAAGTATATTTTCTTTTTGAATAGTCAGTAAGCTAGCATTTATTAAGCTCCAGCTATATGTCAGACAATGGGCTAAGCCCTGGAAATACAAAGAAAGGCACAAAACAATCCTGCCCCTCCAGGAGCCTGTAGTCTAATGGGGAATTAACAGAAATCTTACCATGATCTTGGTTCCAATGACTGCTTTTAAAAAAAATCTCCCCCCTTTCTTTTTCAGCTGCACAGTTGGACACCATTGGCTTCAGCATAATCAGGAAGTGCATCCATGCTGTGGAAACCAGAGGTAAAGGAGCTCAACAGATGGCATTGTTCTCTATGAAGTTTGCATAGTTGTTTGTAGCCTATTGCCTGCTACCTACCATTTCCCAATTTTAAGTGATTTGTTAACTGTCAGAATACCACAGTCAATGTGTATATCATGGGATCTCAGAGTCCATCTCATCCAGCACAGCCAGAGCTTCCCCCTCATTCCTTTCCAACCCAAAAGGGGTCATCCAGCTTTGGCTTGAGCACTTCCACATGAGGTAACCCATTACTTCCCAAGGAAACCCATTCCATTCTGGGACACTTATAATTGTTAAGGAGTTCATCTCAACACCATTTGCCATCACTTCTGGATGCTATTAAAATGTGACACCAAGACCTGAAAACAATAATACTGCAGGTATAGTCTGACCATGGCAGGGGATATCACCATCACTCATGAAAGCAGGTTCTCTACATCAGTCAATCAGTAAACATTTATTAAGAACATAGTATATCCCACTGTGCTAAGCACTGGACTGTCCTAAGCACTGGGGATACAAAAAGAGGGCCCCTTCTCAGAATGACATTTTTACTACATAAAATAAAATTCATGGGGTTGTGGGGGATGGAGCCAAGATGATGGAGTAAAAGCAGGAACTTGCTTAAGCACCCATATGAACCACCTCTAATACCTGTAAAATATGACTCTAAACAAATTTTAGAGCTACAGAACCCACAAAGTGACAGAGAGAAATAAATGTCCTGTTAAAGGCAGCCTTGCAGGCCAAAAGAAAGGGTCTGTTGTACTGGACTGGGAGCTGAGCACGGTCCTGTGTGAGCCATGTGGTTCCAGACCTGGGGCGGCCCCAACCAGCAGACAGAAGAGCCAGGGCAGACTTCAAGAGAGTGAATCACCAGAAGCTTTGGTGGTTTCCAGACTTTTCAACCCATAAATGCCAAAGAGAAAGTAAAAGCTCAGTAGGGGACGCTGCTGGAACTGGGTGACGGAAGAGTGTAGTCCAGCCCCTGCTCCCAGGGTGAGAGGTGGTGGCGGCACAACAGCTGCAGCTGCTGCCCCATGGCTGCTTCCTGCGTTCATGGCCTACAGATCGTAGGGGGACAAAGCAACCATTTGGAGAGTAATCATTCTTGCTTTGGCCTGCTTGGATCTGGGACCAGTCTTGGGCAGTGGTGCTGCCATGAGAAACACCAGTGTGCCAGAGGTTGTGGTGGCGCCCTCCTTATAGCTCTGAAAACATTTGCAAAACCCCCAGCAATTTGGGACACAGCTCTCTTCACTCTGGAAGCAGAATTCTACTGTGGCAAACAGCTCAAAAGTCAAGTAATTGGCTGGCAAGATGAGCAAGCAGAAGAAGTGCAATCAGACCATAGAATCCTTTTTTGGGGGACAAAAAAGGATCAAAGCATGGAACCGGAAGAAGACAACAAAGTGAAAACTCCTGCATCAAAAGCTTCCAAGAAAAATATGAATTGGTTACAGGCCATGGAGGAGCTCAAAGGATTTTGAAAGTCAGGTAAGAGAAGTGGAGGAAAAATTGGGAAGAGAAATGAGAATGATGCAAGAAAATAATGAAAAGCGAGTCAACAGCCTGCTAAAGGAGACCCAAAAAATACTGAAGAAAATAACACTTTAAAAAATAGACTAACTCAAATGGCAAAAGAAGCCCAATAAGCCAGTGAGGAGAAGAATACCTTAAAAAAAAGTCATATTAGCCAGATGGAAAAGGAATTTCAAAAGCTCACTGAAGAGAATAATTCCTTCAAAATTAGATTGGAGCAAATGGAAGCTAATGACTTTATGAGAAATCAAGATACTATAAAACAGATCCAAACAAATGAAAAACTAGAAGGCAATGTGAAATATCTCATTGGAAAAACCACTGACCTGGAAAATAGATCCAGGAGAGATCATTTAAAAATTATTAGCCTACCTGAAAGCCATGATCCAGAAAAGGACCTAGAAAGCATCCTTCAAGAAATTCTCAAGGAAAATTGCCCTGATATTCTGGAACCAGAGGGCGAAATAGAAATGGGAAGAATTCACTTACCACCTCTTGAAAAAGATCCCGAAAAGAAAACTCCTAGGAATATTATAGCCAAATTTCAGAGTTCCCAGGTCAAGGAGAAAATATCACGAGCTTTCAGGAAGAAACAATTTGATTATTGTGGAAACATGATCAGGATAACACAAGACCTAGCAGCTTCTACATTAAGGGATTGAAGGGTTTGAAATATGATATTCCAGCGGTCAAAGGAGCTTGGATTACAACCAAGAATCACTTACCCAGCAATACTGAGTATAATGCTTCAGGGGAAAATATGGTCACTCAATGAAATAGAGAACTTTCAAGTATTCTTGATGAAAAAGAGCTGAACAGAAAATTTGACTTTGAAATACCGGAAGCAAGAGAAGCATAAGAAGATAAAGAGGGAAAAAAAATTAGAAGGAACTTATTAAAGCTGAACTATTTACATTTCTACATGGAAAAATGATAATTGTAACTCAGATTTTTCTCAGTATGAGGATAGTTGAAGGGAATATATATGTATATATGTATACATACACATATATGTATGTATAGGAGGGTGTATGTGTGTGTAAATACATATATGAGTTTGTGTATATGTGTGCACATGTATACATAGAAAGAGGGTACAGGATGAGTTGAATAGGAAGTAATGATATCTAAAAAATAAAATTAAGAGGTGAGAGAGGGATATAATGGGAGAAGGAGAAAGGGACAGATAGAATAGGGTAAATTATCTCATACAAAAGAGGCAAGAGAAAACTGTTACAATGGAGGGGAAGAGCAAGAATGTGAAAGGGAATGGGTCAAACTTACTCTCATTGAATTTGGCTTAAGGAGGGAATACCATATACTCAATTGGGTATCTTAATCCTACAGGAAAGTAGGGGGGAAGAGGATAAGAGGTAGGATTTTAGAGGGGAGGGCAGATTGGGGGAGAGGGTACTTAGAAGCAATCACTTTTGAAAAGGGACAGGATCAAAGTAGAAAATAGAGTAAGTAGGGGGTGGGATAGGTTGGAGGGAAATATAGCTAGTCTTTCACAATGTAACTACTATGGAAATGTTTTGTGTAACTGCACATGTACAACCTATATTGAATTGCTTATCTTCCCAGTGTGTGTGGGGGGGGGTGGGTGTGGAGGGAAGAAGGGAAAGAATCAGGAAATCAAAGTTTTAAAAACAAATGTTTAAAAAAATTGTTTTTTACATGCAGCTGGGAAATAAGATATACAGGCACTGGGGTATAGAAATCCATCTTGCCCTACTAGAAAGTTGGTGAAGGGGAGGGGGGAGGATATAAGAGAAAGCAGATTGGGGAGAGGGTATTCAGTAGGCTCGCTATCTTGGGGTGGGGGTAGGGGAAAGATGGGGAGAAAATTTGTAACTCAAAATCTTGTGGGAAGTGAATGTTGAAAACTAAAAATAAATAAAAGATTAATTTAAAAAGTAAGATTCATAGAGTTATAACAAAAGAAATCAATTATATTCAAACACAGCTATGAAAATACTAACAATTGAAGTTCATAGACCTTAGCTTAAGAACCTTTGATCTAGAGAGACCCAATATACCTGATATTAGAAGAGAAAGATTGGAGAATGGAGTCATTCAATGTGCCTCATCCCCTGCACTTTCTGAACACGTTGTCTTCTCTGTGGATTCTAGTCAAAATTATCATTAACCTGTAAGATCTGGTTCTCTCTGCCTTTTGGGTTTGAATGTAAGTAACAGACCATTAAACAGTTCTTAAATTATCAGACTGGTTTTGAGTGAATGGCTAAGTGTCTAGTTACTCACTCCTTGGTATACCATTTTTTGTGGCTCTGTCTTATATATCCCAAATGAGAGTTAGTTGATAGCACGATATTGCCAAGGCCCAGAGGTAGGACTTGCACTCGAGTCTTCTAACTTCGTAACGTGCTACCTCCATAGGTTGTGTGGTTTGTCTTTCATTTTCAAAGAGGACCATGACATCAGGCAGATGATGCCATGACTTGCAAGTGAATTGGTTTTAAGTGAGGGAAGGCTGTTCAAAGTTACCATAGATAGAAGGAATGAAAGGAAGGAAGAAAGAGGAAAGATTGATTTTGAAATTTTGAAAGAAAAAATTGATTTTTATTACGTGCTAGAAGTGCTTAGAATATAAATAAAAGCCAGAAGAAAAACAGTCTCCACCTTCAGAGAGCTTACATTCTAATGAGGGAAGACAACACATAATAGGGAACTGGGAGACAAGGGTTGGGGAAAGTGTTGTACACACTTTCAGTAAAATCTGGCTTGGTTGAGAAATGATCAAGGCTGGCA
Organism: Pseudochirops cupreus; assembly: GCA_028627135.1. NCBI lineage: Eukaryota > Metazoa > Chordata > Mammalia > Diprotodontia > Pseudocheiridae > Pseudochirops > Pseudochirops cupreus. Next base: position 317,860,371 of record CM053581.1, on the reverse strand, counting down.
AACCTTCCTTAAACATTGATTCTCGACCAGAATCCACCAATTGGAGAAGGGAGCATTAGAGCTCAAACACGTCCAGGATAAGGAGATCACGGGGAAGGTGGCAGAAAAGCAGAGCCAAGAGACAAGAAGTTGGGCTGCTCCATTTTACCCTTATTATCCTTATAAGTAATTCACTATTCCCCAGATTATCTGACATAAATACTAGTTATGGCAGCAAGAAAATAAAAATTAAGGAAATGAACATTGGCAAAGATGAGCTCTTTTACCAAATGACATGATGACATATTGATTCAAGATCTTCAACTGAAAAAAATAAGTAAAGAAATCACGTTAGTATTCTTGATTCTTACTTTGTTAAAATAAACTGGTGGGGGGAAGGCAGCTAGGTGGCAGAGTGAATAGAGCACCGGCCCTGGAGTCAGGAGGACCTGAGTTCAAATCCGGTCTCAGACACTTAACATTTACTGGCCCTGTGACCTTGGGCAAGTCACTTAACCCCAACTGCCTTGCCTTCCTCCCTCCAGAAAGGAAAAAAAAAAAGGATTAGGCCAATACTCAACAGCATATATGTAATATATGTATGTATATAACATATACACACGCACTTGACTTCACATATGTCCACAATACAAATTGTAAGAAAAGGCAATATTATCTTAGTTATAGAGTTGAGAAAATTATTATATTTTAAATGAATGATGACAAAATAAATTCTACAAAAATAAGAGAATTTTGCAGAGCAAAAAGCAATTTATCCAAAATTACAAAAATAATTGCTAATGAAAGCTATCAACCTGGAACCTATAATGTTTAGGTAGGAGCTATGATTTTTCTGTAGTCCCTTAAGAAATAGAACTCCTTAGGATGGTTGAGTGGGTGATTCCTTTCTGTTCTTTGTGTCTTCAGTAGGGCAGCCCAGTGTCTGGTACCTGGTATGATCTTCATTAATGCTTATTAATTGATTATCTGAGAGAGTATAGCCCTACAAAACAGTGTCATAGAATTCAGTAGCTATCATTCTTTCTGTGCCCCGAGTTGCTCATCGTGTCTAAGCTTTAGATTTGTCTTTTCTAAAGTTGAATAAGTTAGATTCTAAGCCCTTTAGTAGCTACAGATCACCCCATTTTAACCATGTAGTCTAGGTATCCATAGGCTTTGGACAGTCCTATTCCCCTGTAAATTGCTAACTGAAAACTCAGCAGATTCATGTCTTAATACTTGCATCTTCCAAGACTCTGTCTTGTTTGGTCATAGCGTATCTTTCAGTGGCTGTACTATAATAATTTGTTGCTATGAAGCGTCCCATAGATAGGTAGATAGATAGACAGACGGAGTGAGCAGAGAGTACAAAGGCACCATGAACTCTTAGTTCAAATAATCTTTCTCTGTCAGATAGGATTGTGACTATTTTTTTTGCCCTGCTAAAAAGATCAGTTTCTTCAAATTTATGGAGATATAAGTGAACAAAAAAGGGCTAACATTTATTGGATCATTCAGGTAACTCCTCAAAAGGAGAAAGATGATAAAACATATTAAAATCCTTTCAATAGAAATAGGGGCAGGCTCTAGGTTTGAACTGTTGAATGTACTGTCAGAAGATAATAGCATTTTTCCTTTCTAAAGCTGTTGTTACTTAGTGAATATTTAGAGGTAAGAGACATTTTTATTTTTCCAGTGTTTTGCTTAACTTGTTTTCTCTCTTTCAAGGGAGAGTTCAGTTGAAAGGGGATTGTATTTGTCTGTGGTTAAAAAAAAACAAACCCAACAACAAAAAACCCAAAGGCATCAATCAATAACAAAATGAAATAAACCCCAAGACCAAGTAGTTCTTTTCTGGTATTGAATAAAGAGGAAGGTGGTAGGACCATCTTTCTAAAAAAGTTTTATGGAGGCAAAACATGTGTATGACAAAGGAGTGGTCTTCCTGACCACTAAGCTAAGTCTCTTCCTTTAATTACCACGCTATATGTGCTTTGGCCACCATATGCAAAGCTGAGCCTGTCCTCACCATTAAGTATTCATATTCTGGTATTGCAAAATGGCATCATAAAGATCTAAAAGGTACCTCTTTGTTACTTAATTCTGTTGTTGGCTACACACACACAAACACGTATATATTTATTTGTAATATACACGTAAGGATATGCGTATGCGCCCATATATTTATATAAATAATACACATGTATTGTTGCCATTATTACTGGCATCTTTCAGCCTCTCCAGATGCTGCCTCTGGCAGGGGACATCAGAGATTTCTTTCCCCTCTGATTACCAGACTAACACTAGGGTTATAGTGTGTAGTCCATCCATGAAATTCTAGACAGCTGTACCAAATCCTGTCCATCCCTTCCCCAGCAACAGGGCTGAGTGACAAGATGCTTTAATTAGAGCAGTTATTAGGAAGGCTGAGGAAATGAAAGAAGTGCATTAGGTTGCATTAGCCTTATTTGTGCATTGATGGTCCTCTAATTAAATCAGAGTCTTCTTCTTTTCCCAGGGATCAATGAGCAAGGACTCTACAGAATTGTTGGCGTCAACTCCAGAGTCCAGAAGTTGCTGAGTGTTTTGATGGGTGAGTGCCATAGCCGCTGGCTCTGAGCAGAAGTGGCTGGTAGGGTTGTTTTGGAAAAGTAAGGGAAGGAGGGGAAGGACCCAACCTTTCTGGATGCAATATTTATTGATTGAGAATCAGGGCTTAGAGGGATGTAAGCAAAAAAAAGAAAGAAAGAAAGAAAGTGGTGTCAAGTTCCTGTCCCACCCTGGCTCTCCCCTTGATAGCTGGAAAGGACTTTGACTATGAATATCTCTGGTTATTTCTAGCTGGCCTTGCCATAATTTCTGTTACAGACTTTAAAAACAGGCCAGAGCTTGGATTCCTTTTTCTCTCCCACATTCGAGCCTGGGGACCTAGAGCAGGAGTACCACACCCTTACTGGTGGAAGACAGCTGCCTTTGGCCGCTTGCCTTACCTTGGGATCCTTATCCCATAGGGCCCCTCCCTACTTTGTCTTTAATAGTTTGTGATTCTTGCTATCTATGAAGCGGGTCAGATATTTATTGATTCCACAGTCTGGTGCCTCAGCAAGGGGGTCAGTGCAATAAATCAATCAACACGTATTTGTTAAGTGTCTGCCATGTGCCGAGAACTGTGCTTAGTGCTGGGATAGAGACAAAATGAACCGGTCCCTGTCCTCGAGGAACTTTTCTTTCATCTTGGAAGACAGGAATACTCGAAAGTAGATACAGAATTGATCTTTTTGGTAGGGTGGGGAGCTAGCCCCCTGGGGTGGCATGGCCAGGAAAGACTTCATTCCATACAGGAAATAGAACTTGAACTGAGTTTTGAAGGAGGCTGTGGATTCTAAGAGGTGGAAATGAGAAGAGAGAGGATCTAAGCATGCAAGAAAACCCAAAGGCAGGGATCGGAAATGTGATGTGGACGACAGACTAATAATATTTAACAATATAGGAAGGAGCCTGATGATGAAGGGCTTTAAATACCAAGCAGTCTGGTTAATATTTGATCTTAGAGGTAACAGGGAGCCATTGATGCTTCTTGAGCAGGGCAGTGACATGCTCAGACTTACATTTTTGGAATATCACTCTGGCAGAGGAGAAAGGAGAGACTCAAGGGGCGGGGTTTGCAATTATGAGGCCGTTGCAGCAATTCAGGCAAGATGTGATTAGAGCCTTTGTGAGTGTGTGTGTGAGCTTTTTCTTGAGAGAATAACCTTTGCCATTCCTTTACTAGTGAAACTCAAAAACTGAGTTTACTTCAGTGGATCATCATCCTTCTGACCCAATCTCCTAGCCACATATTCATACTCTTTCTCTATAGTGTAAGCAGCAGAACCCAACCTACACTTCCTTCTTCCCTCCTCCTCCGCCCCATATGGATAGCAGATATCCAAACAAAACCTTCGTCCCACTCCACATGTTCGGTATTCAAATCAGAACCCCGTGAGCTAACGGGCCAAATGTGCTTAGGCTGCAGATTTCCTGTATTTTTAGACACGAATGTAGCCAGCACCAGTGAATAACATAGATTTAAATGGCAAACAGATCAGATTTCCGAGATTGGTGACTGTGATATTTGTCACTATAAGCACTTTTGCAGGGACACTTTTATAGATGGGGCTGCTGCTCGTGGTCCCAGCTTGGTGCCCTAGGCAGGGCCACCACTCATATTAGACTCGGTTGCTTCAATGAAAACAACTTCAGTTGGGGGCGGGGGGAAATCGTGATTTTTTTTATTGTTTGTGTCTCTCATGTTGGGCTATAGCTTCTTCTGTACCCCACCTCCTTACCTCTCTCTTTTAAAAGTAAAGTTTTATTGATAAATTTTTGTTCTTAATATCATTTCCCTTTCCCAGTGAATCCTCCCTTACCCTCCCAGAGAGCTGTCCCTTATAACCAAAAAATAAAAGGGGGGGAGAAAAAATACTTCAGCATAACTAACACATTGAAAAGGCCTGACATTCTCCTCCCCTGGAAAGAAGTGCGAGGAGGTGCTTTCCTGTAACTACGGTTAGTTACAAGTTCAGAGCCTCAAGTTTCATTCGTTGATGCTGAGCTTCAGTTTGCTTTGTTGTCATTGTACATGTTGCTTTCATGTTTATTACATCAGTTCTTCTGCAGGGCACTAGTATTCTGTTACCTTCGCATGCTTGTTTAGTCATTCCCCAATTAATGGGTGTCTGCCTTGTTTTCCATTTCTTTGCTGTTACCAAAAAAAGTTCAGTATATATGGGGCTTTAAAAAAAATCATTGGCCTTCTTGTGGAATAGATCTTGCAGTGGGATCACTGGGTCAGAGGGCGTGGACGTTTTAGTCACTTTCATCATGTGTTGACAAATAGGTTTCTAACCAGTTTGGACCATTTTTTCCAGCTCCACCCACAGTGCGTTAGTATCTTCCCACAGCCCCGACATTACCCGATGATCCCCATCTTCTGTCATCTTTGCTGGTTTGCTGAGTGCGAGGTTCTTTCATTTGCGTTTCTTTTATTGTTAATGATTCGGAGCATTCTTTCACATGGTTATTCCTAGCTTGCAATTCTTTTAAGAAATGTTCGTTTATATCTGTTGATGGCCTATTTATTGAGGAATTAGTGATTGGTCTTAATGGATATCATGCCATATTTGTTCATTTCAAAAGCCTAAGCTTCTTGCATGCAAAATCCTATTCTAGCATTAATCCTCAATGAAATCGATATTTAAACCATAACTATTCATTTATCTTAGGGCCTTTCTTGAAATTTCAATATTTTAGTTCAGATTGGAGAAATTTTAATGGTAGACACTGAAGTGGCTAGCAGGTGGCACATATCTAAGCCTTTTATAGGACTCTTATGCAGGGGTGAGGAAATTTGGCATTTCCAGCAGGTCCATGACGTGTTTCAGTGAAGGGCAGCTTAAGTCATTGGACTAAACAGAACAGGTGTGAAGGAACCTGGTTTCTATCACTGATATTCTAGTTGGCTCTCAAACAAGCCATTTGTCTACTATCTTCCTCAGGATGATTAATGTAATAACCTGCTTCTATGAATTGTTGTGAAGAGTAAGCAGTAACCATCTGGAAAGCCCCTAGTGAACCCAGTGTGTGAATATTCAAGCAGCAGAACATCATGAGGACAGCTGTGCGGAGCTGACAGCTAAGTTCCCTAGTCTGCCAGGTCTTTTTCTCATTTTCTATAGCTCTAGGCAGCACATCCCAGATCATAATCCCAGGTGAGGATTAACCAAGATTCACTTGGATCACCAGAGCCTAAGGGGTGGATCTTTCGGTGTGTCCGTGGGTGTCCCACAGATGGGGAAGGTCTAAGACCAGAATCTAGGATTCTTACTACCATAGTAACTTGATGTTTCAAGCCAAATGGTTTAATTCTTACGTGCGACATTCTCCTAGAATTCTCACCTTGACTTATGAAGGGGGAACGTGAAGGGGAGTGCTCTCTTTTTCCATCCTTATTGCTGATTCAGAATTTGGAGGTGGGAAGGAACTGTACAAATTTTCTAGTTGAGGACCTCTTAAATATTTTTTTTGTTTGGGAGCCCGGTGAAGCCCTTCTCAGAGTCCTTTTCTTGTCTACATTCATAATTGAAGGAATTATTAAATTTCATCTAGAAGTTAGTGAAAATAAAGTTGTAATTTTATTTCCTACCAAAGTTCATGGACCCCCTAAAATCTATGTGGATTCAGAAATTCTTGATCTAGTCTAACCAACTACCTCATTTTACAGATTGGAAATTAATGTCCCAAAAGGTTAATGAAAGATAGCTAATAAGCCTAGAACTGTATTCATCCACATACCCTATCTGCCAAGTTAAGTTGTCTTGTCTTGGATCCCATAGGAGGCTGAATAGGAACTCAAGTCCATTACTCTTCCCACTAAACCATACTTCCTTCTCAGTGCCACATTCATTTTGAGCATGTAGCATTGTTTCATGAGACATAATTTAATATGGCTCATTCCATTCAGGAAGCATTCTGTTCACATGCTGTTCTAGGACATTTCGACACTCTAATGTTCATGATGTTGCTTGAGAATTTTGATTAAGAACACACTTGGGTTCACTGTCTGACAGTCTCAAAAGAGTTAGCAGTGTGTTACTCTTATTATTATCATAATGGGTTTTAATTAAGTAAGAACCACCAGTCTCTTTTCTTCATCCATATACTTGAGGACATTGCTTAATAGATACTGACAAAGGACAATTGCTATGAGAATGTCTCTTACTAAACATTGGAAGTCCTTAGGAGATTCTGGTAGAATTTCTAGCAAATACAATTGTGGTCTCTTAACATACTAGTGTCAAACCAAAAAATGACCTTTGATCTGGTTTCCTAGCAACAAGGTCAGTGGTCCTTAGAGAGTGTAAAGGAGGGAGAAAGACTTAAAAATTCCTAGAAACAGAGGCTCTCTTGGGGGCAGTTTTAAAACTTTGTCTGTAGATGTAGAGGAAAATGACCTAGCCAACTTTCAATTTAGAAAATATGTTTTGTAAACCAGCTGTTATCCTGTCCTTATGTGTATGTGCCTAGACAACACATCTAACATGCAGTGTATACAACTTAGCCCAGTGTTTTCTTTCTTTTACCATTGATTGAACTAAAGTTAATGCTATGAAGAACACATGGAAGGTATTAGAGGGAATCAGGAAATGCAGCGCTTTATAAACACTAACTTATATTAACATGCTTGCCCCATTTCTTTTCAATCAAACTATCTGCACCATATAGCATAGCACACAGGGACCCTTTGGGTCTTTGCTTTTTTTATTCTCTGCCTTTTATTTCCTACCCTTTTCCAAGAAATAGCATCAGTGAGTCAACATGGTCCAGTCAGAGAACTTTAGACTTAGGAATTAGGAGATCCTGGTTCTGATCCAGCTCCAACAGAGACAAGAGATGTTTCATATTGTTGATTCTCAGTTTCTTCATCTATAAAATAGGAATAATAAAACTGTTCTTCATAGGTTGGTTGTAGAGAAAAGATTTTGTAAGTGTTAAAGTACTTTAGAAATGTGAGTTGTTTGTTATTTTAATAACTAAAACCATAGAGGAAGTCATAAATTAGAACTGGAAGGAACCTTTCCTGGTCATCTAATCCAACCCCCTCAATTTTCCAGATGAGGAAACTAGGGTTCTTTCTAATGAATGCTGTTTAATAATTAGGCATTGTTTATATAGCCACATCCAAATGATTGAGAGACAAAAACAGACAAGTGGAATAAATGGTTTCTACCTACTTCCCTTCTAAATCTTTCTCAGAGCTATTGCTAAGAAGCAAGTTTGGGCTTTTCATTCCCTTATCCAAGCTCTTCCCTCCCTTCTCTCTTCTGTTTCTGCTCTTTCTCTTCTACCTTCCACCTCTCCATTTCTATCTCTCCCCCTTTTCCATTTCTATGAAATATCCAGGGAGGTGGATGAGGGAGGAAAAGGAGACCTGAATAATACACAGACTGGAAAATCAAACCTTCCACCTTATTTATTTTTTTGTTTACGTATCTATTTACATAGTTTTTGCCAGCCCAGCAGAATATAGGCCCCTTGAAGGCAAGGAATGTTCTTGAAAAAAATCAATCAGGGGTTGAAAATTCTCCTCTGTAATAGACAAGAAAAAGCAGTCATTAATCTTGCTGACTTTTGACATTGCATTGTCAGATGACAAGGAATTAAACAAGAGCATGATTAAAGCAAATTTGTTTGTAGCAAATTAAGGCCCCCTTGTTTGACTTGTGGTGCTAAGTACTGGATGAGTGTAGTGGCAACCACACTGGCATACCCAGGATGGCTGCTGGCACAGGTTCTTAGAGCTGCTTTACTAGGAAAGATAGCTTTTTAAATCTTTTTTAATCACATTCACTAGTTCAGGGGAAAAGTCAGCACCTTGAACTTGAAAGAAAATACAGAGAAATAAAGACCAAGGGCTCTGACTACGTGAATCAACTATATACTTTACATATATCCCTGGATTGAGAGAGCCTTTACATCTGAGCAGTTGGGGAGCTCTGAACATGCAGGCTTCCCTTTATGGACTCCCTGTGGGGCCTCTTAATGGACAGGGAAGATCTTAAATCCTATTAACAATACCAGGAGATAAACAGTTCATACAAGACAGAGTCCCTGCCCTTGCTGTTCACAGGATTACAGGAGAAAGAAATTTTGTTGTTCCGTCATTCTTTCAGCCATGTCTAACTCTTGGACCCCATTTAGGGTTTTCTTGGCAAAGGTACTAGAGTGGTTTGCCATTTCCTTCTCCAGCTCATTTTACAAATAGAAGCAAACAGAGGTAAGTGACTTGCCCAGAGCCACACTGCTAATAAGTGTCTGAGGCCAGATTTGAACTAAGGAAAATGAAATTTTGCCTTTGAGGAAGTAGACTGAGATGAGGGCAGCTACCCAAATTCAGTTAAATTCTGATTATCCACACTTATAAAAGGAAGCTGAGTCACTGGTGACACAAAACAGGAAATCATTTCTTGTCACACAAGTATGGGTCCTGGGGGAAATCTCTCTAGATGCTGATCTGCCTGGAGTAATGGAACCTTTGAATGGAGTGAATAGCATCCTGGCTTTTAATCTGTGGTCGTTATGTTTGCAAGCATCTATTAAGTGCCTCCTACAAAGCATTTTATTAAAAATGAAATAATCCCTGTTCTCCAGTATATTTATGTGTATGTGTGTGCATATATATAGTATAGTATAGTGTGTGTGTGCATGTATATGTATATTATATATATACTATAGTATAGTGTGTGTGTGCATGTATATGTATATTATATATATATATATATATATACATGTACATACACACTATACTATATTATACTATACCATACTATACTATTCTATACTATACTGATCCCTGGTCCTAATTTTTCTGAACTCCAGAACCCCATGTCTAATTTGTTATAAGACTTCTTTACTGAGATATGCCATTGGCATCTTAACACTATATATACTTGCCCCACATTGAGTTGATACTCTTCCCCGTAAAACCTAATCTTAACTGCTGTGGGGCTGCCTTTGACTCTCCCCTTTACTTCGCCTCCCATAGTCCATTGTCCATGTCCCACTGATTTCATTTGTCCATCATGCCTTGTGTATGTCCCCTACTCTTTCTTGCCACTCCCGGGATCACACAGCTTTAGTTAGCATCTGAGGCCAGATTTGAACCTCTGTGATGACTGTTGTTACCAGCTAGTCAAGAGAAAATGATGAGGAGGGAAGAAAAGACTTGTAGCCTGGAGAAAGCCATAAATTCTCTCCCCTACTATTCAAGGCACAGCATATTCAGCTGCTCCTAGAGGCTTCAAAATGTCAGGGGAGCCAAACACGCAAGTCTGGGGCTTCAGCAAGGAGGTGTGGAAATTGGCAGCTCTTTCTGAAAAGAAGGTAGCTCGGGAGGCCTGGGTTTGGGGTGTATTGGAAATAGGATGAATTCAAATGCATGTACTTCAACCCTGAAGGAGCCTGGCCTCCTCAGTGCTATAAAAAGCCTTTTCCCTGGGACTTGTTATTTGAGTCTTGACTGTGATGTTACACTATATCCCTATGGTTGCAAGCCCTTTTTAAAGTGGATACTAATTGTTACTTTGCTAAATGTGGTTCAATGAATAACTCTCCGCTCCAGAACTTGCCAACTGGTTCTGTTTATCGTTGTTTGCTCTTCTTGAGTTGAAGTTAGTTTGTTCCTCAAAGAAATGTACAGTAAGATTTGTCTTGAGTCCAAGACTGGCAACTCTCCACAGCCCGGTGGGGGTGGTGGTGGAGGGAGTGGGGAAGGGAAGGGGGTGGAGTAAGTAGTTTGAAGGAAAATCACAGGCTGAACTAAGCACTTTGGTACATAAATAATTTGTAAGGAGTGTGAGATGGCAAAGGATAGAATTTGTGGATGCAGAGGACGGCTGGTTTTAGGACCCGACCAGTCATGGCATCTTTAAATTTCACAGTGAGGGAAAGAAAGGCTTCTTGTTCTGGGCTCTGTTTTTCTATGACCCTAGATAGGGTTCTGTCTCTTAGGCAAAAGTCGAGTCCCAGATATGTTTTGTCCTTGGAGAACAAAGGAAGTTTTATGGCATAGGTCTTTCTCTGTTTGTTTTCCCTGCTCAGGAAGAAGGAATGAAAGGAAGCACATACATGCATGTGGATTAAGTGCTTACTTTGTGCCAAACACTGTGCTAAGTAAGTCCTGGGGTGGGAAAAAGTGAGACAGTCACCCTCTTCCTTGGGGGAGACGACCCCTGAAAGGGCCTTCACGTGAAAGGCAAATGGAAAGGCCTTGAACATGTGACCACCCTCTAGGGTGAATGGCAGTACCCAGGGGTCCTTGTCACCAGGTCAGATGAGAAAATAAAATACACGTTTTTCTGTCTGCCCTTGAAAACTCTTCAAAATCTGTTTCTAGTTTTTCCTCTTAGACTAATTGCACGTGACTCTGCATCACGGTCTTTGTGTTTGAAGCGGACTCGCCTACTTTTGTTTCCCATACGCTTTAGTGTGTCTCTTGCTTGTGTGTTTGCATAGACTGTCCCCCATGCCTGGACTGTTTTCCCTTCTCCTGTGAGCCTGATAGCATCCCTAGCTTCCTTCCAGGTGCCGCCCTCACAGCAGGTCTCCCTCCTCCATCATGTGCCTCAGTTATCACTGCGCTCTCCCTCCCTTGAGACCTCTTTGTATTTATGCTCTGTTTTCTCTTTGCTTCTCTGTGTCCTGTTGTCCCCACCCCTATTCCTGCAGGCAGGATGTCTATTCTTTAAAGGCAAGAATTCTTTCATTATTGTCCTTTTGTAGAGCTTCTAGCACAGGGCCTGGCATGTAGTAGAGCACTCAACAAATGTTTGTCACCAGAGAGACGGGAGGTTGGTGGTGTTGAGGGAAATTGTCTGGTCCCATCAGAACCCATGAGGTGATCTTGTATCAAGCTCTCCCTTAGGCCGCCTTTTAGCAAGATGAAATTTAGACATTTCCCTTCATTCCCCACTGAGTTGGAAATTCAGCAACAGGGTTTCTTAAACTTTTGCCACTTGGGACCCCTTTTCCCATTTAGGCAGCGTTCCTTGGCATTGCATGGCCTGACATGTGTAGCGCAAAGTGCACAGGCTTTGTGTTCAGAACCAAGGCTGCGGTGAAGTCGCATGATGCAACATGGGTAAGTGCCAGAAACACCTCAGATTCATGACATGTTTGATTTTTAATTCATTTTTGGTCTCTGTGCTATTCAAAAACCTTTCACTATTGCCAGTGGGGTCATGACCTATGATTTAAGAAGCGCTTGCATACAATGGAAAGAGAATTAGAGAATCAGGACCTGGTTCTGAATCCTGTCTCTGGGAAAGTTACTTAATCTCTTTGGGTTTCAATTCCCTCTTTAATAAAATGAACCTGTGGTCTCAGGATCACAAGGGACCCTCTAGGGCCTCAAGTGCAGCCCTTTCACCAAATCCAGTCTTTATTCTGTGAAGTTTGGAGTCAGTCAGAAGGCTGCACTTGAGGACCTAGAGGGTCCCTTGTGATGCTGAGACCACAGGTTCCCCACCCTGGATTAGACTATAAGGTCTGCTCTAGCTCCAAGTCATATAATCCTGCAATTATATCTGGGCAGCTAGTTCCACAGTGGATAGAATGCCCAGCTTGGTGTTACCAAGAAGACTCGTCTTCCTGAGTTCAAGTCTGGCCTCAGACATTTAGTAGCTGTGTAACCGTGGAAAAGTAACTCTGTAAAATGAACTGGAAAAAGAAATGGCAAGTCACTCTAGTATCTTTACCAAGAAAGTACCAAATGGACTGACATGACTGAAATGACTGAACAATAACAATTGTACCTATTTCTAATTTCTTTCCTTTTGATCATATCCACCCATCCCGCACTCAGTAACTTCAACAGATCCCTGTCACCTCTAGGATCAAATACAACTCCTCTCTTAACATTCAGGGCCCTTGAAAACTTGGCCCCCTCCCACACTTGAAGTTTTCTTACATTTTACTCACTCCTCTGTACTGTTCAGTGCAGTGACACACCACCTTGTTCTTTATCCTACAAGTCCCTCCATTTTTCCATTTGGTACATTTTCACTGACTGGTCCCCCAAGCCTGGAATGCTCTTCCTCTTCTTCACTTCTGCCTGCCTGGTTTCCTTCCAGGCCCAACTAAAATCTTGTGTTACAAGAAACCTTTCCTGGTCTGGGGCCTCTCCACTGAGATTATCTCCAATTTCTGCTATACGTAATTGTTTGTAGGTTGTCTTCCCCATGAAACTGAGCTCCTTGACAACAGGCACTGTCTTTTGCCTTTCATCATATCCCTAGCGCTTAGTGCAGTGTGTGGCATGTAGTAGGTGCTTTTCCATCTCTTGATTCTCTTAGCTTTAAAAATTACTTGCAGTACAGGAAGAAGTTTTCTCTTTCTTGTGGCCTAGGTTGTTTTCTAACTAGCAAATTGTTGGCTCTGTTTTGCCTAAAGATATTCAGGGCCCTTGAGAAACACTACACCCTTTTCTGGGGATCCAGTTTTTACTATATAGTTAGGAATCAGTTGGTCTCTTGACTTTTGAAGACTCTTATATTTTACCTAGTATACAACCAACATCAATTTTTAAAAACTATGTTTTGGGGCGGCTAGGTGGCATAGTGTGAATAGCACCAGCCCTGGATTCAGGAGGACCTGAGTTCAAATCCAGCCTCAGATACTTGACACACTTACTACCTTGTGACTGTGAGCAGGTCACTTAACTCCAATTGCCCTCCAAAAAAAAAGCAAAAAAAAACCCCAACTATGTTTCATTTATTTAATTAAATATTTCCCAATCACATTTACATTTTTTAACATTTTTAAAAATTTTGAGTTCCAGATTCTCTTCCTACCCTGCCCCTTGAGAAGACTAGCAGTGTGATATCTACTGTACATATAAAATAATATAAAAATGTTTTATATTAACCATATTTCAAAAGAAAACGTACACATATTGGGTCTCCCTGGGGAGCCCTAGTCCATAGTGCTCTGGTGAGAGGGGCCATCACTGGAGGTGCCAGTATGGTTCATAGGGTGCCTCCCCTGCATCAGTAAGGGGAGCCCATACTCCAGGAGCCTGAGTCACACTCCAGAGAATACTTTTCCTCCATCCCCTACACCAGAGACTTAGGAAAAATATGCACATGATGATAGCTGTCCTAAGCAAAGTTATGAAGGATGTGAAGGCTATTTTAGCCAGGGTCAAGGGGACTCAGAGTATTACAAATGTGGATGTGAAGAGCCACAAGATTCTTATGAAGCTTATGGTCAAGACAACAGGAATGGGACAGGGCTCTCCCTGAAGGCCCCTCCAGCTAGGCCAGTGAAGGGGTCATACAGAGAGCACTCATGGATGTTATTAAAACAAACATGAGGGAAAATTATCAGTTAAGAGCAGAGTTGTTACTGATTTCTTGTTATCTCTCAGGATTCCCATTGCTTTACCCACAACAAATAATTGTCTAAATGTTTTTCTTTATGATTCCCTTCTTCTACCCCCGGTCATCCTTACCCTGCATCTTGACTTTTGTATATAATATTTTAAATTAATTAGAATAAATTTAGGCATATCGAATTAATTTTTAAAAAGTATGTAGATGCTTTTTCTTTCTTTATTGCTTAAATATAAACACAACTTTTATAATAAAAGCGGAAATTGAGTTAAATACATATACACACATATCTCAAGAAAAATAAAGTGAAAAAAGTATGCTTTAGTTGACATGAGTTCTTCCGTTCTTTCTGGAGGTAGACAGCATTTTTTCATCAGGGGTTCTTTGGAAATATCTTAGATGATTGTCTTGATCAGAGTAGCAGAGTATTTTATCCAACATTGCTGTTACTCTGTACAGTTTTTTCTTGACAACCAGCATTTATTAAGGGTCTGCTCTGTGCAGGGTCTTGTGCTTGGCACTAGCAGATGACGGAGGGTAAAGAAAAACAACTATATAATAAGATCCCTACCCACAAGGAGTTTATGGTCTAGTTAAGAAGATTGGATTTTTTTTCCATTTTCCTTCTGCTCTTGTATTATATGGCAGTGTGTCACGACACATAACAGTTCCCAAAGAACTGGAATTGAGGTTCCCCAGAGGGCAACAGCTGCCTGCTGTGGTGGAGATGAGCAGGCTGCCCCATATTTCAAAAAGGGAATTACTTAGGAAGGAAACACACATTTATTAAATGCATGCTGTGTGCCCAGCACTGTGCTGAGCACTTAACATTTGATCTCATTTGATACTGACAACAACCCTGGGAGGTAGGTGCTGTAATTATCCCCAGTCTATGTTGGAAGAAACTGAGGCAGACAGAAGTGAAGGGACTTGTCCCAGAACACACAGCTATCTGAGGTTGGGATTGAGGATCTGAGGTTGGGTTTGAACTCGTAGCTTTCTAACTCCAGCTCCAGCGTTCTCTCTACTATGCTACCTGGATACCTAGAAAAGTAAAAAAATAAAAATGCATCAGACATGCACGAGTGATAGGAAGGACTGTAAGGATAAAGGATGAAGGATGACTGATAGATGCCTGTATGTTCTTTTGGTATCCTGATGATGTCAGAGGTACGTTTGAAAAAGAGCCTTCATGTGGACAAAAGCACAGAACAGGTTGCGATGTGAATCACTGGAGAGAATACTCGGTTCTTATCAATCTTAGATCCCTTTTAGTATTTGAGAAATGAGATAAGCCGCAAACACAGATGATGCACAGAATTACGTGATAAGTACACTAAAGAGTTATGTGAGAACTGTTCTAGGGTACAAATAGCCATTCTTTGAGTCAGGCCAAGAGATATATTCAACTTCTGAAGGCAATATAAAGATAAAGGTGAAAATACCAAGTGGGAGACAGACTCACCTCAAGAGGAGAGAATTGATTTTATTTTATTTTACTTTTAATCATTTATTTTTCTCTCTTTAATTTTTTTTAGACCCCAAAACAGCTTCCGAAACAGAAGCGGACATCTGTGCAGAGTGGGAAATCAAGACGATTACTAGTGCCCTGAAGACTTACTTACGGTGAGTCTTTCCGGTCTTACCATACTTCTGTTGCTGTGCATGTAGGAAGAAGTATTTTTAGCCTATGGAGAGTGCCTGGTTGTCTGTTTGAGATCTGGAAACAGTTCTGTCATGAATGCAGTTTCTTTGGTCAAACCAGCTGCAGAAATTGCCGGGCAAATCCTTGCTTGAGGGCAGGACTTGACTTACTTTTACTCTTTTATCTCCACAGCCTAACAGAGTGCCCTGCTTGTAGTAGACCCCTAATTGATGTTTGTTGAGTGGTAGCACAGACCTTTGGAGTTGAATCAGTAAGCATTTATTAAGCATCTGCTGTATGCCAGACACTGTGCTAAGTGCTGAGGATATAAAGAAAGACAAAAACCAGTCCCTGAGCTCAAGGAATTCAGAGTCCAGTGGGGGAAATGACATAAGACAACTATGTACGAGCAAGGTATATACAAGATAAATTGGAAATGAGCTTAGAGGGAAGACACTAAGATTATGAAAAGTTTCTTGCAGAAGGTGGGACTTAAGCTGAGATCTAAAGGAAGCCAAGGGAATACAGGAGGAAGAGTTCCAGGCATTGGATAAGCCCATGAAAATGACTGAAGTTGGGAGATAGTTGTGTCCGGGGAAACAGCAAGGCGGTTACAGCATAGAAGGGTGTGGGTTGGTAGATAAGAGTAAGGTTTGAGGAGGCTAGAAAGTTAGGCAGGGCCCAGGTTATGTTGACTTTAAACAAGTAAAATGTTATATTTTGTATTTGATTCTGGAGGTGATAGGGTGGTGAAATTAGAGGGATATGCAGGTTTAAAAGAAAAACAAGCTAATGTTGGGGCAATGTGAGTTTAAAGTGACATCCACCTAAAAATATCCTGTTATTTACTGGAAATATGAAGAGTGGTGAGGCCTAGGATTCGGTTTTAAGAGCAGCCATGGTATCACCTTTGTTTTAACATCCCTAATGCCGTAGCCTAATAAATGCTGCTGAATTATGTGGAATTGTTCTTTGCTGGATGGAGTTGCCAGATGTACAATCCAGGGCAACTTCAAGAGAGAAAAGATGCTGTGGTAAGGAGTGTCCCTCTGAACCAATCTCAGAAATAATTTCCCCTTATAGAATATTTTAATGTTGGTTTACTTTAGGTTTACCTTACTTTGTTTAGTAGATAGTGAGCATTATCATCCTCATTTTCAAGATCTCCAAGTCATCCAGCATCAGAGGCAGCATTGGAATCCAAGTCTCCCAGCTCCCTGTGTAGAACTCTGTCCATGGCACTAGGATTCCTTTCAGGGAATGTTTATGATGTGCTCAGGGGGAGTCACTCAATATATTCCTGACCTTCCTGTCCTTTTTTATTGGTCATTTCTAATGACCAAAACATCCTTGATGCTTATTCTCACATGATGACATTACTCATGGTATGCCTTCATATGGTTATATCTAAAGTGGCATTCTGATGGAGAGGAGGCATCACTCTTCTAGATGATATATTTCTTCCCCAGGCTTTTGAAGCCTGGTGTTAAGAGTAGGTGGCAGATTTACCTCTTACCCATTCAGTGAAGAAAGCCTTCATGGAGGTTGTGAAATATATGGTAGGGTTGGGAAGGATATGTTCTGGCATGTGTGGGGTTTCTAAATGCAGAAAAAGGCCCAAAGCCATGGATAGCATAACTAGACAATCAAGAAGAATGAAGATATGCTGGACTTGTGCAAAAAGAGCCAACAACTGAATAGAAACTGGCAGTGATCACTCCTGTTTGCCAGCCCTTGCTATGTCTCTTATCATGGGTTTAGAGATTTAGAGCTCAGAGGGTCCTCAGAGTCCATTAGTTTCACCATTCCTCATTTTAAAGATGAAGAAATGGACGCCCAGAAGAATTAAGCCGTGGACCCAGCATACCCACTGGCAAGGGTCTGATGTGGGATTTGAATTCGGGTCTCCTCTTATTCTTTTCTGATTCTGAGTTCATCGTGGGCGGGGTATGTGTCATCTCCTCCTCCTCCTACTCCTCTTCCTCCTTCTCTCGTAGTACCCTACAAAATCACAGTAATGGATAATTTAAGAGTTAGAAAGGACCATCTACACCTTCTGCAGGAAGTCTTCCCTCAATCCCAATGCCTTCCCTCCATTAATTTCCTTTTTATTTTGTATATACTTTACTTTTTATATATCTGTTTGCATGTTGTCTCCCTCTGTTAGACTGTAAGCTCCTTGAGGGCAGAGACTGTCTTATGCAGATAGTAGGCACCTAATAAATCTGTATTAATGGATCGATTGAGTTGAGTTAATGCCTGTAAAAGTATCCCCGTAATCAAAATACCCTACAAATTCCCATCCAACTTCTGTTTAATGCTTTCCAACGGAGGGAAACTGCCTACTTTCTGTGGCAGTCTTTTCCAGTTTTGGATGATGCTGTGAGGATGTTTGTTTCTTACATGAAGCCCAAGTTTGACTTTTTAGACCACCTCCCCACTGCTTCTAGTCCTCCATTCTGGGACCAGGCAGGTTAAGTCGAATAACCTTCTACGTTCAATAGTACCTGTCATGTCCTCATCCCAGGCCTTTCCTTTTCCAAGATAAACATCTCTAATTCCTGTGCCATGGATTCTTAATGATTCTAGTCAACCCTTTTATGCATGCATTCTAGTGTAGTGATGTCCTTAAAATGCAGTGCCACGACCCAAACGTATCTCTAATGTGATCTGTCGAGGCCCTCCTTTGGGGGGAGTGGGCGGGGCAAGGTATTGCCTCTTAATACATTACAAAGCCCATTGTGGGGAGTTTTTTGAAGCCCTGTGTGAGAGGCAGCAACCAAGAGAATGCCAGTATAAGTAAGAAGCATCCACCAGTGAGAATAGTATATAATCAAAACCAAGAGGAACAACACAGAGTTTGATGGAGAGACTTAAATGTAGGGTAACAGAAATGACTCGACAGTATTTAAAACTGAGATGTCTGTGTAGGCATCTAAGGAAAACCTACAAGTAATAACAATAATAATTACAACAACTCTTATTTATGCAGCTCTTTAAGGTTTACAAAATACTTGTATGTGTATTATATAAAATACACAATATAGTGCTTGGGTTATAGTGGGTACTTAATGCTTCTTGATTGCTTGGTGTATTATCCAATTTGAGCCTCACAGTCTTTTGAGGTAGACACTGTTACCACCCCCACTTTACAAAGAAGGAAACTGAGACAGACATGAAGTGACTTGATTAGGGTCACACAGCTAAGGAAGTATCTGAAGCTAAATTTGAACTCAGATCAACCCTCTTGCACTCAGCTCATCGCATCTCCTTAGCTGCCATGCATAACGTAGATTCTTTGCAGGAACATAAAAATATACAATTAGGCTTAAAACTAAGAACTGGGGCCAAGTCCCAAGCTTGATATTTATCAAGCTGTGTGGCCCTGGGAAAGTCACTTAACCTTTTAAGCCTCAGTGGCTTCATTTGTCAAATGGGAATAGTAGTACTGGTAGTCTTTACAAGATTGTTGTGAGGATAATTTGTAAACCTTAGCCTTTATATGTACGTGAGGAGCTACTGCTATGCTCATCATCATCATTGCTACTAGTAGTAGTATTTCTTACTAGAAAACACTTCCTTTTTCATGTTTCTTACTGACTTTTCCTTGATACCAGATTGATAGGAAAAAACCAGTCTTGTTTTAAATGAAGATGATGAAAAATGTTGAGCTATTTGTCTTATTTCTGCAGCATATTTTAATGGGCTGTTGTGTTGGTGGCCATGTCGGGAAAGCACTTTAGAATTCTGTGCCCACTCTGTTCTTGTCATGAACATGTAGAAAAATTAAAATGGGTATTTGTTCACTTCAAGAAAAGAGAAGGGGGTGACTAACTTTGATAGACTTGGCTTCTCTCAGCAATACAAGGTTCCAAGACAACTCCAAAAGACTCATGTTGGAAAAAACGATCCACATCCAGAGAAAGCATTACAGAGTCTGCATGCAGATTGAAGCAAACTACTTGGTCCCTTTTCTTTTTTGTTTTGTTTCTTCTTTCTCGTGGTTTATTCCATTGGTTATGATTCTTCTTTACAACATGACTAAAGTGAAAACATGTTTAATGTGAAAGTATACGTAGAGCCTATATCGGATTGAATGTGGTCTTGGGGGGAGGGGAAGGTGAGGAAGGGGGAGAAAATAATGGAACTCAAAAGCGAACAGAACTGAATGTTATAAACTAAAAATAAATAAATTATTAAAAGAAAAGAGAAAAGGTGGGAGGAGTCCTAGAGGAATGTTAGGGTTCTTCTGATCAGAGAGTGCTGTTGAGTTTCTGTTGTTTCTCTGGGCTCTTTCTGCTTCAGGAAGGATCATACTATGGAGACAATGTCTCAGCTGCTGTTAGATGAGGATTGATTCTTTTGTGATAAAATTAATCTTTTTGGTCTCTTTTGTGCTTTGCAGAATGCTCCCTGGGCCACTCATGATGTACCAGTTCCAAAGAAGTTTCATCAAAGCAGCAAGTAAGTTTGATTTTTGTTACAATTTTGAGGAGGTGGAGAATAGCAGAGACTTTTCCTTTGAATTTTGAAGAAAACATAATATTCAAAATTGCATTTTCTGTTCCCTGGTACTATGCCCATGTAGATTCTAACAAGTCTGTGGTATATGGACTCAGACTAAGATATTGCTAAGAAACGAAGCTCTGATGGCAAATTCTAGTTACTGAACTTCTAATGACGTGGTTTTTCCAGCCAGAGAAGCAGTATACAGAATGAATCAGACACTGCACGTTATGCAGATCGAGCCTGGGATGCTTTTCCATAAATATGACACCCGTTATATAACTTCATAGGTCTCATTCCATCAGATCTTCCATTCACAGCTTATGATCATTCTTTGGATGTCCCATCCAGGTCCCCAGCATCATGTTACTGGTATAAAAAGTACATGGGGATTAGGTGCAAGCCATTCCTAGTACCCTGGCATCTGGCTGCATGGAGTGAGTGAGCGGTATGTCTGTAAGGGAGCCTTAAGATTCTATATCAGATGAAAGTTTGGCCTGAATTGTCAGCATAGTTACAATGTCAGCATCTTGTACGGCCCTCTGATTTTAAAATTCATTGATTTGCCAGCTTTTAGGGGTACTCATTCTCTTTCCCGCACAGAAGAGTTTCCATTGCTGATGGTCTTGCTGTTTCACTATTATGAGGCAGCATGAAATGCTGGCTGCAGTTGGGAATACCTGGGTTCAGGGAGTAGCTGTGTGACCATGGGCAAGTCATTTAACCTTTTGAGTGAGCGTCAGGCAGCATTCCCCAGCCATATCAACCAATAAGTAACTTGCTGTATGCCAGGCGCTGTGTTCAAGAACAAAGATAGACTCTGCCCTCAAGGAGGAGCTTACATTATGTCTGCTTGTTTTCTCCCCCTTTAGATTGATTTTTGTTTCTTTTATTTCATTTTTTAAACTTTGAGTTGCAAATTCTCTTCACCCTCCAGCTCCTCCCCTACCCATCAAGAGGACAAGTGGTATGATGCCCATTATACACACGAAGTCATGTAAAACATTTCCCCATTAGCCATCCTCCAGTAGATTGTGAGCTCCTCCTTTTGCTACTTTTTCTATCCACAGTACTTAGCACATAATAGGTACTTAAGAAATGCTTATTGATTTAACAGTGGACTGGAAGTTATAAATAGGTTATGATTTGTGTGAGTGGGCCGAATTCCTATACTGATGAAATAACAGGTGCTTTTTGTATCTTGACTTGGATTCTTGTTCCATTTTTGTTGTATTTATTGCAAGAAAATCAGAAAGAAAAGTTCTTGGGAGATCTTATTCCCTATGAACTATTTCCTGAAAGGGAAAAGAAAGAAACAGGTAGATAGGAAGAAATGAATTGGGAGTGAAAATGGGATTGCACTGGACCTTTCTCAGAAGAATTCCTTCTAACAGACCTATAAATAGCCCAATAACTCAGGGCATAGTGAATGACATTGCCCTGTTTAATAGTAATAACTCACTCTGTTAGTGCCTTAATGCTTAAAAAGTACTTTCTACTTAACCCAATGAAGAGGGGAGTGTGAGCAATGTGATCCCCCTTTTACAAATTAAGAAACAGAGAAGTTATATGATTTCCCTCAGTCACCTTAGCTTGAAATTCATATCCCTCCTAAGTCCAGAATTCTTTCTGCCACAAAACATTGCCCGCCTTTCATAGAAAAAAAACAAACACTGAAAGGTCCAAGAAAAGATGGCAGAACAGGGTTTAAAACCAAGGTTTTGGGGGGAGAGGGGGATTGAATTCTGACTCCTTGTTGCCTTGGTTATACCAAGCTGTTGCTGCCTTTGCTTTGAAGATAATTGAACACTTCCTGCATCTTCAGTAAGGTTGTGTTGAGGTGATGTTTTGATATGTGACACCCTCGCAATGTTCATGCTGGTTTGTTTACCACTTAACCTAGTGCATAAAGTTCCTTGCGTCCTTAAAACCAATTAGCCATGTGAGAGAGCTAACTATTCTTGGTTCCTCCCTTACAGGTGTGAGTACAGTTGACTACTGCTTTTTATTTCTTTATTTTCCACTGTCCTGACTCATATTCATCTTGAGTTCATATTCATCACATTACTCCATGTTGCATTTTGTGGCGCCTTCCTGGTTTACAAGAGAATCATAAAAACAAATCTTTGGCCTTTCTAACAGGAACCTATCCTTAGGACAGCTAGGTGGCGCCAGAGTGCACAGAATGCCTGCCAGGCTTGGAGTTGGGAAGACTCATCTCCTTGGGTTCAAATCTGACTTTAGACACTTATTAGTTGTATGACCCTGGGCAAATAACCCTCCGTCACCAAGACTAGTTTGACATTGATGGTTTACACCCTTCTAGACATTGATGGTTTACACCCTTCCATTTCAGAACTGGAGAATCAAGAGTCTCGAGTCTCAGAAATCCATGCCCTAGTTCATCGGCTCCCTGAAAAAAACCGACAAATGTTACAGTTACTCATGAACCATTTGGCAAAGTAAGTTTTATAATTGATTGATGTGGTCTTTCATCTCTCTTTTTGAAAGTTCGTTTCTTTTCAGCATTGCCTTTTTAGTTCTGCCTACTTATCTAGACACTAGTTATGTTGAATGGTAAAAGTCTGTGTGTGTGTGTGTGTGTGTGTGTGTGTGTGTGTGTTTCTGTTTCTTTGTTTATAATATGTATGTAAAATGACTGAAACATGATGGGAAGAAGGACATGAGTTGTATAGTCTTAACTGGAAAGGCTAGAATATTCCCACAAAGCCAAGTTATTGGGTAGAATTTCTTTTTTTTTTTTTTTTTGGAGGTTGGGTTGAATTTCTAAGGACCCTAAGCCATTATGACTCCTCCCATCAAAATTCAGAATGGGAGGTGGACATCCCTGAGCTGGGAATCAGGAAACCTGAATTCTGGACTTGGCTTTCCTCCAACCAGCCACATTGAGTTGCTTAACCACTCTGCCTCAGTATACTGTCAAACAGAAATAATGATACTTGACCTGTCTTACCTTATAAGTCTATGAGTATCCTTGAGATAGAGCTGTGAAGAGAATAGAACACTTTACAGATGTCAGTGCATCATTGTTGCACGGATGTCTAGTTACTGTCTGGGGTAGAGGTAGGCAAATTGCTTAGTGAATAGAGAGCGGGACTTGGAGTTCAACTCCGGCCTCCAATTCTTACTTGTTCTGCGACCCTGGACATGTCATCTAAGTGCCCTGTGCCTTAGTTTCCTCATTTCTGAAATGAAGGGGTTTGAACTCTATGACCTCCAATGTCCTCTCCAGGCTTGTTTTCTAGGATTCCTTGTACACAGCCTGGTTTTCCTTACTTGGGTTTCTGTTTTTCATGCCTTTAATACTATAAGAATGTATCACCAAAGACCTTGTAGAATTGCATTCTTTTTCCCAGCCCTCCTTTGGCTAGGTTGAAGTGTACTGAAGGGTGACAAGGAGCTTAAAAAGGTTAGATAGTGCAAGTCACACTGAGCGATTAGTTTTGTCAATTTTCTGGGTGTCCTTCTGACAGCTTACTGGACAAAATGGCTATTGTGTTTGACTAGGAAGACTGGTGCTTCAGAGATTTAGTTACTTTGTGGGGATAGGATAGGCTGATACCTACGGAGGGAGAATGATCTAGTATTGAGATTTCTGTGAAATGCTTGACTTTACCTCCTGGAAAGAGTGTGTAAGTGTTGCCATAACGATTTCCATGTGTCTGAATTTAAAAGCAGGAAAAGCCCTGTGTGCTCAGTGAGCAGCAGTAGGGAGGGTTCAAAGGCAATTGTTTTTCTGTCCTAGATTACATGTTCAGTAATAATTAGGAAACCTACTAGAGATATGCAAGTTTGCAGTGGGAATCCTGCCTTCTCTCCCTATCCTCCCAAACCCACCCCCCCCCCAAGTGAAAAAAAAGGGAAATGGCTGAAGAAACCTGAAGAACCAGGCTCAATCATTCCAGGTGCTTTTGAGGATCATTTTGTATCTGTTCCTTTGTATCTGTGTTACTTTTTGTATCTGTTCCCGAACTGAAAATTGGGTTTAGATTTTGTTTTCCAAACACTATACATGCACAAGTAGGAGGGAGATTTCAGGTACACAAAGCAGCCAAGTATTTGCGAGGAATCCCAAGATCCCTTGCGTGGCTATTGGGCATTAAGAGATCTCCAAGCCGGCTGAGAGCAGCTGGAGGAGAAGGGAAAGGGACCAGCTGGTGGGACAGTCTCTGTTCAGTTGAAGAATTTGGGAGAGCTTGGAGAAATGGAGACTGGGAGAAGTCAGTGCTCCAGCAGAGGGCACAGAGCCTGGATCAGATTTCCCTTATTATTAAATTGTCCCCAGGAATGTCAGGAATTAAAAAAAAAAAGAACGCTCAATGTGGAGTTTGATGAACGAAATTTGTTGGGTAGTCAGTTTGTTGGAACTTTTCCTCCCATCCACCCTGTGAATCACAGCTTCCATTAAAGTCAGTGAATCCTTGTCCATGGACCAAGGATTGTGGCAACTGTACAATCTCAGGCTGCCACTGTGATCTTAATTGTTTGCCTGAAACCCATCCAAGCTAGTTTTGTTACTTTTAAGGAGTATTTCTGAGGTATTTGCCTGGTAGTGTTTTTGTTTTGTTTTTTAGCTTTTTGGAGGGGAGAAGGCAGGGCAGTTGAGTTTAAGTGACTTGCCCAAGGTCACACAGCTATTAAGTTTTAAGTGTCTGAGGCCAGATTTGAACTCAGGTTCTCCAGACTTCAGGGCCAGTGCTGGATTTACTGTGCTACCTAGCTGCCCTGGGTTTTTTTTTTTCCTATTATTAGTCTTCTTTTCCTTTACAGGAGTTTTTGTGTCATCATCTGTTCAGTAGAACATGTCATCATTAGAAATTCTAGAAGCCAATTATTCCCACCAATCCCTTCTGTTATATTGCCTCTGATTGCTGTATAATAGTATTGTGGGAAGACCACTGGTCTTAGAATCTGGAGAGACCTGGGTACAAATCCTGACTTTAATACTTAACCAACTAACTACTTAGTAAAAGCTTGTTCACTGACGGCACCAGCTCTGTAATTCTGACCCAGTCATTTAACTGAGCCTCATTTTAATCACCTACAAAATGGGGATAGAGAGTCTTTGTGCCTCTCAGGGATGTTATGGAGAAAGTTCTCAGTGTTTGGAATTTTTAAAAAATATTATATTTAACTCTTCCCTTTCTCCCTCTCCCTTTTCCTTTCCCTCCAACATCCCTGAAAGGTAGTAAAAACAGGTGAAAAACGCAAGACTCAGACAAGTTAAATAATTCATCTGTGATTAAAGAATGGATGACCAGTCAGCCAACATTGACTAGGTACTTATAAGCCTCTTCTCTCCTTCCTCCCTCTTTCCCCTATTAGTTCTAGAACAGGTATAGATATTTCAAGATTGCTCTCATGTCCCAACTAATTCTCTGTGTGCGTTTTGGAGTTCTAGGATTGGTTTAGAGTCCTATTTTATGGGTATTTTGGGGTGGCTATGTGAGAGCTGCGATATGTTGCTGCTGCTACGCCGCCATCTTGGCTCCGCCGCCTGTCCCAACTAATTCTCAAACTTCTTCAAGGCAGGCATCCCTGTTTCCCTTTACATCATCTTCCTGTGGTATGATTTCCCATGTTCTTTGTCACCTTATGGCTGCTCTTCAGCCTGTCTGTCTCCTTCCTAAAATGGGCACCCCCAGGGTCTCCACATAATCTTCCAGTTGTGGTTTGACCAGGGCACAGGACAATATGGAACTACATCCTTTACATCTTGGACCCTGGGGTTCTGTTCATGTTTGTTAGTGTTTTTGATGACCATATCATAGTTCATTTGGAGCTTATAGACAGCTAAAATCACCAGATTTTGTTTTGTTTTGTTTTGACATCCATTTCTTTCTAGGTACATCTTAGTAATAACAGCATTTCACATGTGCACATTAATTTGAGGTGTATGAACTCATTAACACCATCCCTACGGATTAGGTAGTGGGATTGAGTATTATTATCTCCATACAGAGTGTGAGCTCCTTGAGGGCAGGGACTGTTCCATTTCTTGTCATCATAGGAGGAGTTTCAGCAATGCTTGTTGATAGATTGATCTCAATTTTACATATAAAGAAACTGAAGTTTGTAGAGATTAAATATGTTGTTCCTTGAAGCCCCACAGCATATGTGCCCTTGAGTCTTGAGTCTTGAGCTTGAGTCTTCTTAGTCAGAATTTAGTGCCCTTTCCTATACCTGTCAAGGGCAGCTAGGTGGCTCAGTGGATAGAATGCTGGGTCTGAAGTCAGGAAGATTCATCTTTCTAAGTTCAAATCTGGCCTCAGACACTTACTAGTTGTATGACCCTGGGCAAGTCACTTAACCCTGTTTGCCTCAGTTTCCTCATCTGTAAAATGAACTGGAGAAGAACATGCCCAAAACAGGCCAGATGAATCCACGAAAAGTTGGACACAACTAAACAACAAGTGTATTTCAATGCTACATATGTAAAATGCTATATGTCCTTTCTGCAATTATTATCATCTTTAAAACAACCAGAGAGAGGTTACAACAACCAGAACACCCTGTGACATCTCTGATCTAGATGTATTTTTGTGCACTTGGCTTTTTGGGACTGAAGTATAGGGCTTTAAATTTATGTCTATTACATTTTATCTTGTTTGATTCACATATTTGTGGAAACTTTAGTATAGGAAAGATAGATGACAAACTTTGAAAGGTCACAGTATGAGTGTGAGAGGCAGAGCTGGGGCTAAAAAGCACAGCTTCTTAGGTTCCCGGCATAATTTTTAATACTGTGAAAGTTGAAATCCATGGATCTTCGAGGCGGAGCCAAGATGGCAGTGTAGAAGCAGGAACACTTTGCAGCTCCTACATAATCACCTCAAATACCCATAAAATATGATTCTAAACAAATTTTAGGGCTTCAGAACTCACAAAATTATAGAAAAATACATCTCTTGCTGAAGGCAGCTCGGCAGACGGGACAGGAAGGGCTCATCGCAGCACACTGGGAGCTGAAACCAGCCCGGCCTGAAACCCCGGATTGGCCCCGGGGCCACCAGGACAAGCCGCAGCTGGAGCCTAAAGGAGAGTGGATCAGCAGCAGTTGGTACAGTTTGCAGAATTATCAAGCCGTAAGAAATAAGGACTAAGTGAAAGGTTAGTGGAACTTGGCTAAAGTCGGGGGAGAGGATCTGGCTGAACTGCCTTTTCAGGGCAAGGAAGCAGCAGAAGCTGTGCTGTGTGGCTGCATCAAAAGTTACTGGCCTGCATATTGCAGGGGGCCAAGCGATCAATCAGAGGCTAAGTGCTCTTGCCTTAAGCTGCCTGGATTGACATTGTGGTCTTTGGTGGTGGTCCTAGGGTACATTTTCAATGAGCCAAAGCTGGTGGGGGCTACAGAGATGGTGGCTCCCTAATAGCTCTGGCAGCTGTGAAAACCCCAGCGATTTGGGACAGAGCTTTACCCTCTGGAAGCAGAGTTCCACAGAGCTAAAAAGTCAACTAATTGACTGGCAACATGAACAGGCAAAGGAAGCAAAGTAAAAACAGCAATCCAACTTTAGTTTCCTTTTTTGGGGACAAAAAAGATCAAAGCGTGGAATGGGAGGAAGACAACACAGTCAGAACTCCCACATCAAAAGCTTCCAAGAAAAATGTAGACTTGTTACAAGTCATAGATCAGCTTAAGAAGGATTTTGAAAACCAAATAAGAGAAGTGGAGGAAAAATTGGGAAGAGAAATAAGAATGATGCAAGAAAATCATGAAAAGAGAGTCAACAACCTGACTGAAGAAAATAACACCTTAAAAAATAGATTAACTTAAATGGCAAAAGAGGCCCAAAAAGCCAGTGGGGAGAAGAATGCCTCAAAAAGTCAAATTTGCCAGTTGGAAAAAGAATGTCAGTGTGAAATATCTCCTTGAAAAAACCACTGACCTGGAAAATAGATCCAGGAGAGACA